>CM022549.1:5000-712500 GCA_012273795.1 Dendrolimus punctatus | reverse complement strand
GACCTTTACGGCAATCTAGTTTCTTCAATTTAGTTAGTACCGAAGTTTCAATAAGTTTAATATTCGAAAGACCATAGTTGCAACAAATTGGAGCTGCCGAGGTCTCACTGGTGTCATTAATAGATGCTGGTTCCTCAAAGACAGAGCTAAAGTGTTTTGAAAAAAGTTCACAGATTTCCTGAATGTCAGAAGACGATTCTCTGTCAAGGGTCATGGTTTGTGGCATACTAACACTTGATTTTTGATTGTGTATAAAGTTCCAGAAAGCTTTTATATTTGTATTTAAAGAGGACTCGGTAGAAGAGATGTACGCAGAATAGGCATTTTTTGTGAGTAGTTTGCATCTGGTACGTAAAAAAGTAAATGTATCATAGTCTCGGGGATTGCTGTATTTTTTAAAACGATTATGGTATTTATTCTTTTCTTTTAAGCATTTTTTCAATGTTGGTGTGTACCATGAAGGATATCTTTTATCAGTGTTACTTATATAGGGTGTGTATTTTGCAATAAGGTCGTTTATGATTTTATAAAAAGAGGTCACACAAATATTAATGTCTGATATATTGAATAAATTGGTCCAATCAATATTTTTAAGATCTATTTTTAATTTAGAGTAATCGCATTTACGGAAGTTATAACGTTTTGCTTTATTCGTTTCTATATTCTTAACAGCAACTAGTTTTTCAATTTTAATCTTAAATGCCGGATGATGTGAATCAACCCGGGAAATAGGATCTGCAGCAGACACACGAATATATTCTGAGGTACATAGCACAAGGTCTAACAGCCGGTTATTAGCATTAAGTAAATGGTTAAATTGATAAAGATTACAGAGGTTTATGCTTTCTATTAAAAATTTCGCTTTAAAGTCACACGATATGTTAGGTGTCATATAATAAGTGTAAGGTGTGGAAGACCAAGCAATATTAGGTGTATTAAAATCTCCCACTATCAAAAATGTGTCGTTAGCTTCGCACTGTGAAACTATTTTATGCAGGTTTTCATAAAATTGGCTTATGTAAACACGCGATAAATCTGGTGGCAAGTAACAGACACAAATATGAAATTTACTATGAGCGGCGCTAGATGGTAATACAGTTATCCATAAATCTTCAACTGCAGATTCCCAACTTGATTGTCGTATTACATTGAAAGTATTGCTGATAGCAATCAACACACCACCTCCATCTCGTTTAGCAATTTTAGTTGTATGACGGTCTCTACGAAAAACATTATAATGAACATCGAATAACTCTGAGTCAAAAATGCTAGAGTTCAGATTTGTTTCAGTAAGACAAACAGCATCATAATTACAAGTAAAGGAGTTTAAGTAAATTTCTGTTAACTTTGTTCTAATTCTATTTACATTTTGATAATAAATTTCCATAAAAATTAAGAATAATGATGTCAGATTACAAGCATAATAGTTATTAACAAACAATAATAATAAATGAGAGAGAGAAGTAATGTAAAATATGCTACAGTAATAGTTTAATTTTTCGAGGGTACTTAATGATTTTATGAGAACAGCTGGTGAACTGTCATCCTTTCGCATATAGACGCGACCATATTTTACCCATACATATCTGTATCCCAAGTCCTTGGCTTTGCCTCTTGCTGAGGCATGAATTTGTTTAACATCAGGAGATAGATGCTCGACTATATATATTTGACGGCTCTCGCCAGTGATGCCAAGGTGAACAGAGCTCAGTTGACTAGTTTTATTTTCTTTATTATATCGTTTATATGCTGATAGAACATTATCTCTAAATCTTTCAGAGGGCAAGGTAACAAGGATACTGCGAGGACGATCTGAGGCTTTATTCATCTTGGCGACACGCTTTATTGAGCTTATATCGGTTTCAGTAATTACAACTTTAAGTTCATTAAAAAGATTTCGTATTAAAGTGAGTAGGTTTTCATTCGTCTTTTCTGGTACTGACTGAATTTCGATATTGCAACTCCTGGAGTTTTTTTCTAGTATGCTGATGCGATTATTCAATTTATGTATTTCTGTGTCTAAAGTAGATTTTCCAGTTTCCAGTTGTTTAATTTTTTTGGTAGTTAGCGCTAAATCATGTTTCAAATCCATTTGAACTGCTGCTAGATGATCAGTGGTTTCAGTAAACTCTGCCTTCAAGGTGTTAATAGCATGGTTAATATCATCTCGTATGGCAGTTCTCATTATAGAAAGTTTGGAGTCAAGAAGTAGGCTGAATTGGTCAAAAGTAATACTGTTACTATGAGACCCTGTCAGTTGAGTGCCGAAGTTATGGTGGTCATTAACTTTTACTTGAGGTGCAAGGCTATCACTACAACTTGCGTTTTTACTTTGCATCTCCTCACAGGACATATCAGAAATATCAGCCGACGGCATTGTAAATTGTTTGCGCACAGGGGTGTAGTCGTCTCTGCGCCGTAAGGTAATTTGATTACACGAGTGACACTTCCATGCACGTTTTAATTCTTGTACATTTGCCTTGTAATGGGACATAGAAATATTGAGACATTTGTAGTGGTAATAATCCTTACACGACACACATTTAAGCTCTTCTGAAGAACGTATGTTGTGGTTACAAGCCAAGCAATTCATCCTTTCAACTGCCAAGTGCAGTTTTTGTCCGAATTATTATTAATATGATTCACAGATAATTAAACTTATTAATTTCGAGGAATACCAAACTGTTTGCCAATTATTGTATAGTTTTTATTTCACAGACACCCCAATATCTCGCTCGCTGCTTAAAATGAGATGATTTCATAAATCTGCACTCTATTTCGGTTAGAACTTACGAGTTATTTAAGATTTTTATAACATCGGAATACATTGTTGATTGTCACTGTATGCAGTTCGTCAAAAATATTCAATTCGTTGTTTTAGATCGAAATAACACTTTTACCGCAATAATCAAACAAGCAGGATAAAATATACACTATTTCACAATTATTTAAATGGTTAATAGATTTTTAAACTTAATTTTGTTTACGGAGCTATTGTTTCTTCTTATATTATTAGTTTCATATTAAATACTGCCTATAAAAATATTATAGAAAAAGTATTATTTTAAAAATTGGTTCACAATTGACGGAGAAACCGAGTAAGGAATATACGAAGAAAAAAATAGACGAATTGGGAACCTCCTCTTTTTTGAAGTCGGTTAAAAAGCTGTTATGACATTATACATAGACACTTTTACTTTTATTTTTTTATAGATGTTTAAATTTAGTATATATAGAATTTAGTTTAAATGTAGTATAGTAGCATAGATAGGTTATTTGGAAATTTCAAATTAAAACATCTATTTGCGCGAGACATGTTTTTGCTGTATACTATTAGTACCAACCTACTTATACTAATACCCATTTCATTTCTTGTTTTTTAATGTGTATCTCTATATCCTTAAAGAAAAAATAAAACCTATTTCTTCCTGTCTTGTGTGTATTATAATTTTTTAACCTAACATAAATTAATTTCGCGCTTTATTAACTACGTTAAACGAGATCCGTAAATTAAACTTGGCACTTATAAGGGTAAATTTACATAAATATTCAATTACTGCGTATCTTAAAATATCGTTTCAATTTTTTTAACATTTTAGTTAAGCGTTAAGATAGATGTATAGGATACACGTAGTTGTTAATCATTTTGTCTGTATGTTAGTAGTGAATTAAATGTATATTAATAAATTAGAATACCTCTCTGTACCTAGTGTTGATATAAAAACATGTCCAAATAGTAAAAACAACAATGAATTAAGAATTTTATTTATAAAAGAATAAAATTTGAAATGTTCACAGCTGTCGTTCGGTTGATACGTCTGTACAGACCTACCATGCATGGGAGAATGGCTACGCCGCACATTAGCGAGGAATCGAAAATCAGTGACACTAACAAAACTACCCATATTTGATATAAATTCAAGGATTCAATAGCCGGTGCGTAATGTTTAACCCAAGTCCGTCTCTATGTGGCCTACTGCTCCTATCTCTGGTTCAGTCGGCCAGTCGCATACCATCACCTCAGTATCAGCTGCTCCTTGACTACTTACAGCGCCGAGCGGTCTGGATAGTCGACGAACCTGACCTTACAGACAACTTAGACCCTTTGAGTCTTAGAAACGACTTTCGAAATGAGTAGCAGGAAAGAGAAATAACTCAATATTCGAAAATCGTTTTCGAGAACATTCTAGAAGACGGCATGGTATTGCTCAACTATGGTCGCCAGATGTCATTGCTATTGCCATCAGGTGGACCCGTTTATCAGTTTACTCACAAGGGGCAAGGCTATATATTTAACTCGTAACAATAAAATCTTAGACCGGCCTAAAGTAATACAATAAAAATCACACGATGAAATTTGAACACAGCCTTACAAGAATTCAACATACAATCTTTAATGTGTTTTTTATTCATTTTAAATAAAAATGTGGAATTTAAGTATATTTTTTTTAGAAAATATACAAAAGCGTAATCGTCTGTATGTGTTTGCCTTTGATATATTATGTGAGTAAATACAATCTGAAGAGCGGAACATGTGAAAGCATGTCAATAGTTGAGACATTAACTTTTTAAGCTAGTGTGCATAGACATTTAACGGATGATTTAAATAAAATTATTGCCTAAAATATATATTAGCAAGCCATAGTTCATTCCTAAAAATAGCCCTCCACAAGTCTGCGTCATACATCCCGGTTTTCGTCTTCCTCATTCAGCGTCTACCGGCGATCTTACGCAGGTCGTCGTTCTATCGAGATGGAGAGCGTTTGATACTACGCTTACCGAGACTCGTTCTCAACTCTAGAACTCCTTAGATCTTCATCGGCAGACGTTACTAGCCCACTGCCACCTCAGGTTTCTAATTTTGCGAGCTATGTCGGGTACCTTGGTTCTCTCATTTCCCTTCATAGCTCGTTGAGTGACTTGGAATGTGTGGACCAGTCCAGCCGTCAGTGTTCACACATCGGCCCCGTAGCTCGGGATAGAGAAGACTCACTACTCGAAGACATTCGTAATGATTGGCATTGCGCGGTGGTCGACCAAAATACTTGAAGATGCTGATCATCTTGCAATCTTGGATTAACCCTAATAAATAAAAACAGTGTTACAGGTCTGGTCTGTGTCTTCTAATTCTACAACGATAGATGATGGGGTGAACCCGGAAAACGAAGATCCACCAACTACAAGAAAGTACGGTCTAACAACTCTTATTACTTTCTGTATTTTATTGCCTGAAGCAGGCAAACAGGCGGACGGCCCACGTGATGGAAGGTGGTTACCGTCGCTAATGGACGTTTGCAACACCGGAGTCGTTGACAACGCGTTGCCGACCTCTTAAGAAATTTTATAACGCCTTTCTTAAACGACACTATGTCTTAGCGCAGAGGGAAACCTCGGCGGGAAGATCCCTCCACATCATTGTTGTACATGGAATAAACGTTCCAGAGAACTGTTGTGTAGGTGAGCGTGGGAGCTCCAGGAAATGGGGATATTATTATCACTAGCTGTCCCGACTGGCGTCGTCCTGCTCGAAAAAATAGGGATTGATCGTAGAGTGTTGAAAATTTAGGGTTGTGTGTATTTTTTAATGCTGTATCATAAAAAACTGAAATCTGAAAATAAAAATAAAAAATATAGAGGGACTACCCTTAACATTTAGGGGGATTTATTTATTTATTTATTTAATTTGTTTGGGAAACGTACAATAATTAACATTCTTAAATATAAAACACAAAATTAATACTTATATCAATCAAGTTTCCACTATAAAATAATTTATATAATGAAAATAAAAAAAAATAAAAAAATTGGCTCAAATGGTTAATCAAAATAAAGAAACAAAAAGAAATACAATTACGATACGAAAATTAACTAAAATGTCAATTTAATTTACATTATGTGAAAATTAAAAAAAAAAAGAAAATGTCAAAAAAGGAAAGTATATTAAAAAAAAGTTTTTGTCATTATTCTAAGTCATTGGATCATTCTAAATTACGAATGTTCTTAATTTGGGTTTTAAATTGATGTAGGTTACCTATGAAAGGATCAATACTTGTGATGAAAAATAGATGTTGTCCGATTCTCACACCTACCCAATATGCACACAAAATTTCATGAGAATCGGTCAAACGGTTTCAGAGGAGTATGGTAACTAACATTGTGACACGAGAATTTTATATATAAGACTAGCTGTCCCGGCAGACGTCGTCCTGCCCAGTAAAAAATAGGTGTTGATCGTAGAGGGTTGAAAATTGAGGATTGTATGTATTTTTGTATGTTGTATCATAAAAAAATAGAAATTAAAAATTTTGTCTAAAAAATAAATAAATAAATTTAGGGGTGGACTACCCCTAACATTTAGGGGGATGAAAAATAGATGTTGGCCAATTCTCATAGATACCGGATAAGCACAAAAAATTTCATCAAAATCGGTCAAGCCGTTTCGGAGGAGTATGGCAACGAAAACTGTGACACGAGAATTTTATATATTAGAGATATAATTATAAGGGGGCTCCAGAAATATTAAAGAGTAGACAAATACATTTTTCAGAAATTTAGTAGTAATAGTAATTTTAATTTACATTTTACTTGACACTGAATTCAAGGTGTTGTAGAAAATAATTGATTTTTACTTTTTAGTTAACTTGGATTAAAAATTATTTGTGTAATAATTTTCCATTTTTTTTTTAAATTTCAGATGGAACGAATTCAGAGATACCACACAACCCACGATGGTGACGCTGCCAAAGCAAAGGAGGACGATACCCAAGAGACCAACATATGCCGACCCCGACTATTGTCAACACCTTAAAGACCACTGTCTCAGAGCCTACAAGTACCCGTTATTTAGCAGCTCTCACAGCCGCTCTTTCTGGCTCTTGACATTTATTTTATTTAGTTTGTAGCATCGACGCCGGGTTGCTGGTCTATCGGTTTTTTATAGGATTCATTTCGGAGAGTGTGCGGCTGAACGGTTCGACCTGATTCCCCGTACACCATTCCATCTTCGGACCACAAGGCGCTCTGGTCTACGCCATTGTTTCACGGTTGAAACACTGCCAATGCGTACTATACGTTTCGCATCCACGCTCCTTCTACGTACGGCAGTATTGTGGAATGCACTACTAGAGTCCATGTTTCCTGAAAGTACGATCTGGACTTAGACTTAATATCTGCACTACTTTTTATCCTGTAAATCCCGCGGGAATATTCTGGTAATTATTTAAAATCTCCAGATTAAAGTTTTCGTTGATCGATAGCAAATGTTATGTAATCAAATGTGTGATATGTCTTATACCGGGAATTCCGAAAGAATTGTCCCGGGAGCTGTTTCTAGTTGTTCGCTTATTCTTTATTATATACAGTTTTCTCTAAAACCACAGATTACATACTTATTTTAAATATTGCTATAATTTATGTACCGGGAATTCCACGGGAATTTCAAGTCAAGAGTGGACGAAGCCGCGTGCATATCCTAGTTTACTATAACGGTTTTATTCATATTGAGTTAGAGTAAGTTTGTAGTCTTCTTTAATAATCATAAAGAAGCCTACGAACATCCTATAACTCAATATGAATAAGTGTTAATAAAATAATAATTAAATAATAAGAAGTTTGTGTTTTCCTTCAGGACCGGTTCTATATGTGCCAGGACGATATACTATAGATACGCCACTTTCAACTCATACTGTGACATGGATTACCTGAATTGCATGGAAAGATTCGATCGTAATTATTTGTTTGATATATTATTTGCATCTCGCTCTAGCTGACCAAGCTGCAGCGTTTGATGACCCTGTCAGCAGGCTCGTCGATCTAGTAACGTTATTTCTTTTTTTTATAACAATTCTACGGACTGGAGGTCGGTACCCTTTTTACAACTTGATTACTGTTAGAGTTTTTTGAGTTCATACACGTTAATTGTTATTTTTTGTTATTGTGTGTGACATTAATTATGTGGTTTTTATGTTGTGTACCTTAAGAATAACTTATATTTTTTTTTTCTAATTTTAATACTTAACTTATACTAATGTAGAGTGTATCTGTTACAAGCTGGTATTGTGAGAGAGAGCATGTGCAGTGTGTGCCTTATGACTATACCTATATAATACTAGCTGTCCCGTCAGACGTCGTCCTGCCCGGTAAAAAATAGGGGTTGATCGTAGAGGGTTGAAAATCTAGGGTTGTATGTATTTTTGTATGTTGTATCATAAAAAAATAGAAATTAAAAAATTTGTCTAAAAATAAATAAAAAAATTTAGGGGTGGACTACCCCTAACATTTAGGGGGATGAAAAATAGATGTTGGCCGATTCTCATAGATACCGGATAAGCACAAAAAATTTCATCAAAATCGGTCAAGCCGTTTCGGAGGAGTATGGCAACGAAAACTGTGACACGAGAATTTTATATATTAGATTATCTTAACTAGTGCCATGTATGTTGCTTTTTCTTTCTGTGCCTAGGTTATTAATTTTTAGGCTCTTTGTGTGTGTCTTGGTTTGTTTGTGAATTGTGCGTGTAACGCAATGCAGTAATATTATTATTATTGCTAAACTTTTTTATCTATAACCCACGCGCTTACAAGGTTTGTATCGACAAACCTATTATTATTGTATATATAAGTCTTTATGTAACCTTTTTTGTCAACCCTACTGACCATCGACGCTATCGGCAAACCTTCTGCACATCATGAGGCTATCGGCAAACCTTCTGCGCACTAGTATTAACTTGCCTTCTTCTGTTTGTGCATATAGGGTAAACGGTAAACTGTTGCCACCCATATAACATACAATAATTGGTACATAAATTAAATAATTTATTCAAAATATATTTTTTTTTTGTAGCCATACAACGATAATGAAAATATTATTGATTGGCTACTAAATAAAAAATACGTGGACAACATGCTAATTCTAAATGCTAGTAATTGTAATGTATTTTCTCAATAATTTCAGTTTGGCAGTTGGTATACATGGGCTTATGTACAAAGATTGTATACGCAAAGGATTACCATCGTAAGATTTTTTTATTTATACTATACCAAGCTGACCCGGCAAACTTCGTACCGCCATATTTTCTGAATTCCTAAAAAAACTTTGTTTCATGACACAAAAACAAAATCATCAAAATCGGTCCAGGTGATTAGGAGGATGCTAGAACCCGATCTCAGCGTGACCTACCGGTTCCAATTATGTATCTAAACTATCCCGGGACCCACTCAAACACACACACAAAATTTCATCGAAATCGGATGTATAGTTTACGATTCTATAAACCCCTACTATGCACCCCGCGGTCTCGCCCGCTTGGTGATAGAAAATCGTTATATTTTGGATAATTCACACTATATCTTTATAAATTATAGCATATGTGTTATTCCGATGTGTAAGCTATATTATTGTAAAGTTTCATCGAAATCCATTCAGTAGTTATTGTGTGAAATAATAACAAACATACATAGTAGTATAATTTTTATGGCGCCAACCAGTTGATGGAATTAATTAAAATTTTCTAATTCAAAGGCTTATATTTAAAACAATTTCTACGAAAGAAAGAAGAAATAGAGAGAAAGAAGTGATTTTTAGTACTTCATCATGACACTGTCATTACGCTAGTATTTTCTTCTTATTATGCACTGTTTGCTAACATTCCATTAACTCTACAAAAAATAATTGTCAATCATATTGTTACATGCCGACAAAGTGTGTGCACACCTGCAGTTTATTACCTTTCCCGCATTAGGACTTCTTTTGTTTACTTCGTGTTTTGTAATTAATAAAAACATCCTATTGTTACTGTACCCGTTTATGGCCGCAGGTGTGCAGATTACGTTTTCTTAGAAATTCAGTCCACGCGGTCGATTGTTATAGTTATAGATAGTTTGATATAAAACAATGCCCAAACGGAGGGGTGAGACAGTCAAGCGACGGTTACGATACGATCAAAACGTGTACCTACATTCGATAAGCTATACAGTGACGGACTTTGCGCGTGTTATTGAATCGTGCAGTTTGTACTGGCAGTGTCCAGTTATACTTGTAACTTGTTATACGTGTTTGTGCAGTTCTAATAAATTCTATAGTAATTTTAACGGCATTTTATTCGTGTCCCGCATTCGTAACAATATTTATATATATACTTAAAGAAGCCTGATGCTGCGGCTTCATCTGCGTCAGTATTAAATTAGGCTGTGACCGAATGCATCTTATTTAAAGAGGTACAAAACGTCGTTCACATTAGTCTATATACTGTTACATACCGACAAAGAAATGCGCACACCTGACTGTGGTAAAACGCAGTTTATTGCCTTGTTTGATGCATTTTTTTGTTTACTTTGTGTTTAGAATTTGGAATTCAGAAAAACATGCTATTGTTATTGAACTTGTTTCATAGCCGTCATTAGCGTCGAACTAATCCTTGCTGTTATTGCATTGCGTTGAAGCTTGCCAGGTGTGCATATTAGCTCGGTGAACGCTGTCCTTTGTTCTATTATACACTTTAGTATAAAATAATGCCCGAACGGAGGGGTGAGGCAGTCAACGCGATTGCACAAGCGAGGCAAGACGTGTGTACATTTTAGTGACGGACTTTGCGCGTGTTATTACATTGTGTGTATGTGTGAATTGTGCATTACATTGGAACTTATTTTATCTAGTTATATTTGTATCTATGTTATACGTGTTGGTATATTTTAAATAAATTCTATAGTGTCTAATTCCAACGGCATTTTAATTCGAGTCCTGTAGCTTATAACAATACATACGTTATCTGTCAATATTTAAAGTCATTAACAACGCATATAAGATTGCGCATTCCACCCATCGCCACATCTGCGTAAAATGGCCTATACCTTTAACTTAGTCCCAGATGAAGCCGCATTATGAAATAGACAAATATGTAGTTATAGAATTTTAAGTCAGACGTGTTGGGGAATTTCTTGCCGCTTTTTGTACTTACAACAGGAATAACACGTTGCAAACGATATACTTGTAATACTCTTATTTTTTAACGTATCCCCTCAAAAGATGTTTTCTAGGGGAAAGTAGTTTACATGAACACTTTTGAATTGTTTTGAAAATCAATTAATATTAAATATCTTAGTTAAGATTAAGGTTCCTATTGACGCAAAAGCTCGAAAATGGATTGCAAATGAATTAACTTTTCGTTGGTATTTATTGATCAATAATTTATAAAAAAAATCATTGATTGCCATGAAACCTTTTTACTAATTCAATTTTTATCAATACAGGATAAAAAATATCCATATCTTTGTAAAATACAGATAAATAATTGGGTTTTATTATTTTTTAAATACTGCATACTCCTTTTCCATGATATTATTATATTTTATTCACAATACAATAATCGCCCGAAACATTCTCAAAGACGTTGCCTTAAGGCTATTCCAATTATATATACACAACTTCTTAAGTGCAATCGGTGGTTTATGGAGAACAATCGGCAAGAAAATGGCCACCACACTTAGTTAAGATGTGTAAATTTTGTTTTTTGTGTTATATAACTATTTTGAAAAATTGTGTCTTCAAGACTACGTATTCCTACAATAAGAATACTAACGGTGAAGCAAAACATCGTTATAAAACCTGCAAATATAGATAATCGACATGTCAATTCCGCCAATTCGCATTGGACAGGCTTGGCGGGTATACTATCTCTGTCCCTACAAATGAGGGACCCGAGCCCAGCAGTGGGACGTATGTAGATGTTTTTAATTATTATTACCTAGTAAATAAAATAATGTTTGCTCAACAATTTTAACTGTTTTGTTTTTATTTTTCAGATGATCAATACTTTAATGATTATTTCTTGGATGAATATGTAGTACTTCATCTGTAAAAATATAAGAAAAATAAATGTCATATTATTAATTCGTGCATTTTAATCACTTTTTTATATTGTTATTAATAAAGGTTGAAAGTGCATTAGTTGTTACCCATAACTTTTTAACATATTTTTACTTTCCAAATTAAATAAAAATGGCACAATCTCGTTGAAACATGTAATTCTTTTTAAGTGACTTCAAAAAGGAGGTTCTCAATTCTTCGTGTAAATATTTTTTATAAAAAGATATAAATACTTTTTTTTTTAATACTACTTTATTTTATTCACATTAAAATAAAAACCTGAAATTATCTGAAAAACAAACGAGTCTACGGAATTCCCGCTATCGAACGAAAAATCAGTACCGAAAAGTCCTCAAGGCCGTTGGCGTTGCTACAAGCCTTAAAGATAATGTAGTTTAAAAAAGTATTCTGTTCAGATAAAAGTGATTTAATGTTTCACTTTCAGTCTCTGTTAATACTTTTGTGTTTTATGTACAGAATAAAATAAACAAGGAATAAAAAAAAACCTATTTCACATGAGATGGTTTGGTCGAACTATTGACGCCTTCGCTACACTCGTGCGCCGATAGTTCAAGTACTTAAACTTAAGTCTTAGCTTAAGTGCCTAAACTAAGTTAACCCGAGGTAAACACACTGCTTTTAATTTCGAATAAGAGGAAAGTAAATAAAAACCTGATTAATATAATGTATGTAAATTGTGGGTAATGTAAATTGTAATTTTACAAAAAAAGTCGAATAAACAGTCTCGTCACCTCTGTCATATTGTTTCATTATAGTTATTCCAATTAGTTAAATAAAGCTACATCTCTGATGAAATCAGACGTTAAATCTATATTTAAATCTGATGAAATCTTTTCTTTTTTTATCCTTAAAGAAAATTACTTGTTCTGTGGCGTTTCACCAGCCAGTCAATTTTTATTTCATTGATGTAAATATCTAGCTCATGTTACAACATTGTTGATATTTCTTATGTTTATTATGCCGCGATTTAGCAGTGGTTGTATACAAGTTTGTACATGGCTCGCATAATATTTAAAAAAAAATGACAGCAGTTATTTCCTAGGGACGAATAGTACTGTTTTCATCCCTCTGATCAACTTCAAGTGATCCGAGTATGAGAAATAAAAAAATACTTTTTGTTAGAACATTAGCCTTTAATATCACTAATTAATATTATATTATTATTCATAAATATCTTTAACATTAACGCAGATGAACCCCCAGCATAAGGTAATATCGTATGTTAAGTACATGCAGGATCGTCAAATAGAAAATTTAATTATACGAATAATTTATTACAGATAAGCCATACAATTGGAGAATGCAATGGAAAATTATTCACAAAGCCATGTATTTATACATTTCTTGCTTAGTAAGTGAATTTTAATTATTAACTTATAATAAATGAGTGTCAGTAACACTATGCCAATATTATGTAAGAGCGTGGTATACATCGATACCAACACATCGATCCGAATCAAAAAGTGGACTATGGACACCTATGGACATTTTCAACACCCACGGCGCTACAAATGCGTTGCTGCTCTGCAAAGGGAGACTGAAGCCTGGCCATTAATTCCAGAACACAACTCAAGGTTGTTATGTCGACATACTTTAGACCAGGGGTAGTAGCCATCCAGAGAGGCAAATGCCCTACCACCTAGCTGTGGGTTGTTTTGTCGCCTCGTACGACAGGCCACCCGGCCACAGAAAATTGTATTCTTTCTGCGTTCATGCACGGATAAGATAGTGATGGCCTTAGGAGAGATTTCGCGTCTCTCTGCGTTCTATTGACTGTATAATGGGAAGTGTTCCGAGGAACTTTTTATAATGGTGTCTTCGTCCTCTTTCTACCATCGCACCACTCGCCATCGGTTGAGAGTTCATCCCCACTTCCTAGAGCCACTTCGCTCATGGACGCACCGGTTCTGTGGAAGGTTTCTCTTGCAAACCTTGGGGGTTTGAAATTAGCTCCCAGCCGAGGTTTTCCCACTGTGCTACGATGTGGAATATTTTTAAAAGGGTGTCATAAAATTTCCTTGAGGCCGCTAGCGCGTTGGTAATAACTCTGGTCTTGTAAACGTCCACAAGCGACCGTAACCGCTTTCCATCAGGTGAGCTGTCAGCCTGTCTTCTGTACTCCAGCTATAAAAAAAGTAATTCCAGTCTGGGTCAACCGCGTAAGTAAGATTAATATGGATTAATTAAAATTGGAAGATTATTGATTCACAGTTTTGGAAATTGGGCATGTTCTGTCGGATTCTACAACACCTACCATCACGGTTACGGAAGGTGAACGTTGGACACCTCCAGACCCGTATGTATTTATTCTCTATGCACAATCAGTTTATAATAGCATTAGCCTTTAGCCATTAGGCATTGTCTGAGCTCTTCGCTCTGAGCCCGCCATCTCCTTTCCATCGTCAGATAACCAGACGCTCCGGCATGCACCCATATATGGTGGATGTTCCATCTGTAAGAACGAAGCGCTTTACATCTAGCTTAGCACCGCAAAGGAGTGGAACTCATTGCCGGAGTCTGTCTTTCTTGATACTTACAACCTGGGTGTCTTCAATTCCCGTATGAATAAGTACCTTTGAGGTAAGCATGCTTCATCGTAGAATCTTCGCTTCACATAAGGAGAGATCGTGGTCAAACGCGAACATATACTACAATAAAAAACCTTTTGCGTCCATATTCATCGTGCGGATCGCTAAAGAATGTAACTCATTGCCGGAGTCTGTTTTCCCGGTACCTACAACCTGAGTGATTTTAAGGCCCTTGAGACCAGATACCTTCTACATAAGCGTACTTTATCCTAATCCATATCTCCACTCAACAACAGGCGAGATTATAATCAAACTCGAACCTTGTACTACAATTCAACTGCCTATGTTAATAACAGCCCCAGAAACATCCCACTGCTGGGTTCGGGCCTCCCATTTTCATAGGGGTACGGACAGTGTACCCACCACGCTTGTCTAAGGCGGATTGGTGGGTTTCACACGTCAGTACTCTCGATATGCAGATTCAATCACGATGTTTTACCTTTACCATTAGCATGTGTAATTATATTATACATGGTAACGCCACCTGGCGGTAAATGTCATCCTTCCCCGACCATCCTCACCCCCGCGCGATTACGGTGCTTACTGCTCCCTGGCACCTAAAAAAGTCTGTAAATCGATCCAGCTTTGAACTACGGGAGATTAGATCAAAGCCGGTCGACCAAGAAACCTTCAGCAGCTGTCTGTCCAGGTAACTTAGATTCCGTTCCACAAAGACGTTTGCCGCCCTAATACAGTCCATTGCCGCTTCACCAATGCCCCTTACGCACATAAGATCAGAAAATTATTTTAAACTGGGATAAGCTCACGAATTTGTCCACGCTTGACTTGAAACCCCAGTGAGATTCCCGGGACACAAAGTAGCATAACATTTTAAAAAAGTATGTAAGCTATCGTTTTAGTAAAAACTGTGTCGGAATAAACCAATTTTTATTCACCCTAACAATTACAAACCGCTCCCGGGAATTTTCCCGCGAGATTCCCATAATAAAAAGTAGTGCAGATTTTAATTCTAAGAATTTTCTGTCGATCATTGAAAATCGTATCGAAATCGGCCCAATAGTTTGTACGCGAATCCCGAACAAACAGAGAATAAAATCTAAAAAGAAAGCATCATTTTCTTCATCATTTTTATAGTATATTCCAGTTATTTTTTTTAAAGCTTCAAAGCACAGACACGGCATTTTTAGAATTTTATAATATTACTAGCTGACCCTACTAGCAAACTTCATACCGCCTCAGTATTAATAAAAAAGCTGATGAGAACAAAACTTCACCTCTTAATTTAATTTGATTTCTGAAAGACAAGAAGATAAGAAATTTCTAAACGACGGGACTGGAACGTCAATGAAAGGCATAAGTGAACGACTGACTGATTTCTTGCTAAGTACCGATACCTTAATAATATGACGTGTGACTATCGTCACACTTCTCCCCACTAAATTCTCAAAATAATAAAACCGAAAACTAAACTAATAATAAACTAAATAATAAATACAGGTTAAATTTCTATAGACTTAAATAATGTTTGTTCAGCTCGATTTAGAGCCCGACGTGTTCGAGCGGACATGTCAGGAGGTGAAGGCGTCGCCTGCAGTCTAGATGCCTTGGGCTGTGGTGACTTTTCAGGCTGCGTGTTTTGCAACTCTGTCACTTCTCGCGACAATCTCAGGTCATTGCTACCATCGCCTGACATGTCCTGGCTACCACCCTTGTCCCCCTTTTCGACCTCTGGGTTCACGACGTCAGGGCTTCCTTCATCCACCCCTGCCTCAGTGTTCATTCGCGAAAGTGAATATCTATTTTTTTTATTATGTGACATCAACTGAACTGCATGACTACGCCATTCTGCACCATTGCTTAAATTCACTTTATAAGAAAAGGGTCCGGTTTTCTTTACTACCGTGGCTTCGACCCACTTATCTTCACCAACAACCGTTATTAACATCAGCACTTTTAAATTGTCTTTGATTTGATTTAACAATGTATATTGGTTTACGCGACGAATATAGGCCGGACATTGTTTAGAGCTTAAATAAAATGGTTCTATTTTACCAATCGACATTTTAAATACACTTGTTTGCACGATTTAACTGTAATTTTAATATTTTTTATCCTCGTCGCCAATGGAACGTCAATGAAAGGCGTAAGTGAACGACTGACTGATTTATTGCTAATTACCGACACCTTAATAATATGACGCGTGACTATCGTCACAGGGACAAACATCAAATGTTTGATAGGAATCGTTTCTAAGGGAAAACGAAATAGTTGTTTTTATTATATTCCAAGAACAATTTTCTTATTTACCTTAAAACCTTCCCTCGACTTCCACAAATAACCCAAAACCAAAATTAGCCGAAATTAGTCCAGCCGTTCGTTGAGTTTAAGTGAGACGAACAACAATTGATTTATAGATGTTGTTGCCACTGTCAAATTTTATTATTTCTAGAAACTTCAGGCCCCCGATGACTGTTACACCTCATTACGTAACCAAGAAGAAGAGAGTTATTCCTACAATAGTGACCTTCCAGGAAGAATGTGATTATCTCGCATATCATTGCTTAGAAATTTACAAGTAAGCATTTCTAGGGATGTACTCCTAATATTTGACTAGTTTATTTTAGCTGCAACTCCTTGTTAGTTATAATAGACCATAAGCCTCCTTCCCACTTCTGGGTTCGATTCCTTTTTTTTATTTTAGAAGAACAGACAGTATACCTGCGAAGCTTGTCCACAGCGGCTTAGTAGATTTAAAACATCGATTATCTGGATGTAGTTCGTCACGATGTTTTCCTTAACAGGTGATAATTGAAGACATGAGTGGATGAAGGTGATAAGTCGCATAATTCCAATTCTGAGTAAATCGAGATAAAAGTTTTACTTTTACTTTAAACTGAACTGAAGTGTTAAGTTTTCAACTCTTTATTTTTTTAAATATGCCTTATATCTATGATCTAAGGTCCGTAGTCATCATGTCATCATGGTATCGACTTATAACCTTCATCTACGAAAAAAAAAACAAAAAACCGAATATGCGACATATCACCTTCATCCACTTAAGTCTTCAACTGTTATAAATATGCATATTAGGTCAGAAAACTGCCTTCCGCGGCTTCCTTTTTTTTTTTTGGCCAGGGGAAATCCGTTTGAGGACTAAGCCGCGACAGGCACAGAAACCTGGGGGATGCTCGCGACCCGGTGAGAGTGTGGGATTCGCCAGATCGGGGGTGGCACTAGCGTGCCCGGTCAGAACCGGAGCCACGCTATTGCCACTCCCCAGTTAGGGATACCCACTAAAACCCCTGGGTGTTCCGTCCTGCGCCTTATGCCAGGGCTACCGGTGTAGGCTATCCCGTCTCCGCGTGCCCTGGCAGGCGTGGGCCCCGCTCACTGGGCCTCTTCCAATGCCGGGGGAGCTACTCCCCCGGCCCTACTCGGTCTATTCCAGGCGTGGGGCGGTCTGTAACGCGCCCCACGGGAAGAGAGATGAGCGCGCGCGGAACACTCGCGCTCTCATCTCGACGGCATGTGCGGGTGAGTGAAAACCTCTATACCCCTAGAGGCCCCACCCGCGCCGCCCGCTTACGGTGGCCGAAGGTCTAAATCAGACCTCCGACGCCGACGCATCCTCCTTTGTCGGGAGCGGAGCAAAGACGTGCGCTCACGCTCCCGTTCCGCCTCCTCCTTCGCAAACATGACGTGCTCGCAGAAGGAGGAGACGGCGTCCCATCCGGTGCGGCTCCCGACCATGGCGCGAACCACGGCCGGGAGCGGTTCCGCGGCTTCCTGCTGCAACCCCATGAATTCTGGCTAAAGAATGTTTAATTCATATAGAAAAATCAAATAGAAATAAGTTAATCTTAGCTACAAGTATCTCGTTTTTATTTATTGAATTTGTTTCGAAAACATACAATCATGAATATTCTTCAATATAAAACACAAAATTAATACATATAATACGAGTATCAATTAAGTTTCCACTAGAAAAATGAAAATTGACTCAAACAGTTTATTACCAAAAAAAAAACAATTATACGGAAATTACATAAAATGTCCATTTTATTTAAATGAGGTCAATATTGAACAAAAACAAAAAGAACCACCACAATAAATACACTAATAAAATAGAGATTGAATAAGCAAAGTATAAAAAAGTGTATTTCATGGCTGATGGAAGTGTTTTTGATATTAGGGATTTTATTTATATTTTGTATGTACATACATACATACATACATACATAACTTCACGCCAGGTCCCTTGCGGGGTAGGCACGAACAACAGAGCGCCACACAGGCCCATTCTTACACACCTCACTTGCTTCTTTGACATTCATAGCTCTTGTTATGCACGCTCGCCTGTTCTTAAGGCTCCTGACGTCACCTTCTGCTAATACAAGATCAATTTGATCATGGAAGGTGTGTCGTGGCCTTCCGCGACTTCTGCATCTATCCACTTTTGCATTTTGTATGTATCTGTATTTAATATATAATTAATCAAACTATGTTTATAAATTTAGAAATGTTTTTTTTTTAATTGACATGTACCCAAATATTTGTATGATCATGTTTAGGTCAAATACAGTGAGAACAATCGACTTTGTTTACCATCTTTTGTACAACCATTACCTGTATTTCTACAAATAAATATTCATTCATTCATTCAAAGTTCCTTTGAAAAATGTTCTTCATTTAATTTCAGTAAAAAAATTTGAATATGAATTTGAAGCTTTCGAAAATATAGTTATAGTTCTTCCTCAGGACTGGTCTAATATGCGCCAAAACCATGTACCAAAGGTACCGTCAATTCAGGAACTACTGCGAACTGGATTATGTTAATTGCCATGAACGATACGATGGTGAGATTTGTATAACTCCTTCAAATTAAAACTATGTTAAAACGGTTTTCAGCTCGGCATTTTATTTATAGTACTATCCGTTTATTTGAAGAAAATCGTTAATTTGTCAAAGGCGACACACACAAAATATATATCGATTTACTGAAGCAAAATAATTCTAAGAGAGTTGGTCTGAAAGAGTGTCGGGGTGAAGGTAAGGAAAGGAATGCTCCGGTGGTTCGGGCATGTGGAAAGAATGTATGATTAAAGAATGACTAAACAGATATACAATGCAAAAGTGGATGGATGCAGAAGTCGCGGAAGGCCACGACACACCTTCCATGATCAAATTGATCGTGTACTAGCAGAAGGTGATTTCAGGAGCCTTAAGAACAGGCAAGCGTGCATGACAAGAACTATGAATGTCAAAGAAGCAAGTGAGGTGTGTAAGAATAAGCCTAAATGGCGCTCTGTTGTTAGTGCCTACCCCGCAAGGGACCTGGCGTGAAGTTATGTATGTATGTATGTAAAATAATTCTATAGTCGCATAACGCAATTGGACAAATGAGGTTGGCACTTAGAATATTGCTGTGCCGGAAGATAATTCGACACATGAATGATTTTCAGTGTTTCCTACCTCTTACTCCACGCATATTTTATTGAGACCCATAGAAGAAGAATGAAAGGAACACAACTCAAGGTTGTTATGGCGGCATACTCTAGACCAGGGGTGGTAGCCATCCAGTCGGGCAAATGCCCTACCACCTGGCTGTGGGTTGTTTTATCGCCTCTTACGACAGGCCACGCCAACGCAGGAAATTGTATACTTTCTTCGGTCCCTGTACGGATTAAAATTCTACTGTATTTGATTTTATTTTGACATTTCGACCACATTTCAGTAGCCGTGATCACGGAAGACAAAGATGTGAAGTGTCAATGCATTATTTTTTAATTTTTAGTCTACCGCCAACTTGATCATTTTAATGGTGATATATGATTATTATATGCTCTATGGGAGCCTAATCTAATTTATCACGTGCTCTAAATGACCACGGCTACTGTAAAGTAGCAGAAACGTTGAAATGAAAAGTGAAACAAAATGCCACGCTTAAAACCGTTAATATGTAATTTTTATTATGTGTGTGTATGTGCGCGAAAACTTAAGAAAATACAACGATGTTTCAGTATGGACAATAGCATACATGGGTCCGTGTCTTAACAAAATAGAACCGGCTACTAATTACACCCGTAAGTGAAAATTACGAATGTGTATTATTAATAATTATGTTGATGGTCTCTATGGTTGATTGCGCTCAACTATCGTCGGCCTATCTCCTAC
Organism: Dendrolimus punctatus; assembly: GCA_012273795.1. Lineage (NCBI taxonomy): Eukaryota > Metazoa > Arthropoda > Insecta > Lepidoptera > Lasiocampidae > Dendrolimus > Dendrolimus punctatus. The sequence goes on along the minus strand of CM022549.1, from coordinate 691,893 downwards.
AAACGCTGAGGTGCCGGGTTCGAATCCTAGTATCGTGAATTTTATATTTTTTTCGTTTTTTACTATGATCTGGGATTGGCTCCAGAGTGGTCCATTGTGTAATGCCTTTAATACAAGAGTACAAATGGTGCCCGAAGGTTTGCCGATAACAACCCCTCCCGCCTCCCACTAGTCTAGTTCTTAGTAAAAATTTTGATGATGATTTGGAAAGGTTATTATCTACAATATCGGTTTGTGCATTATTGTCTTAAAATGCTTAAGTAGTTAAATTTCCTAAATATAACTGATATTATTTTAATTTCAGATTACGAATATCTCGATGACTTCTTCTTAGATAATTATTACGTGATTCAAGAGTAAAGTTACTTGAATTTCAACAGTGATTTTGGAGTAAAAGATTGTTGATTATGCAAACAACATCGTGGCAGACTTAGTTACTTGAAGAATATTATGTAGTAATATTATTTAATTTTATTAATAACTAGCTGACCCGGAAAACTTCGTTCCACATCAGAACCAATAAGTAAAAAAACGTTGATTTCCGAACGACAGGGACAGGAAGAACCACAAACGTTTAACATTCAAAATTCAAAAAGATAAATAATGAATTTTGAATTGAATTGATTTCTAAACGATGGGACGATCAAATGCTTGGCAAATAGGAATAGTTTCTAAAGGAAAGCGAAATTGTTGTTTTTATTATATTCCAAGAAGCTCTTTTTCATATTTACTTACCTTTCAAACCTTCCCTGGACTTCCACAAATAATTCAAAACCAAAATTATCCAAATTAGTGCAGCCGTTCTCGAGATTTAGCGAGACTAACGACAGGCTGGCGTCGTAACGCGTTACGTAACGAAGCGGTTTATCCTCCCATAAGAAGTTATCACTTTTTTTTGTCAAATCAAATCAAATCAAATCATCATTTATTGCATAAAACATGGTACATAAAAAAGATGGTAGGATTATTTCATCGTTTCACATGTTTTTGCCTCTGGGGCGTGCAAAATGTTGTACATATTATATTTATAATTATCATTTGTTCTGTCATTACTAATACATTAATAAAAACAAGTCACAATAAAAGAAACAAACAAATCATCCATAATAATAATAAATTAACCATAACCTTCAAAAATAATATTATTTTGTTAATTGGAGGAAATTAACAATTGAAATATGTTTTAACATTATATAATGCACTAGTAAAAAAATATCTAAGCAATCGACTAAATAAATACATTTTTGTGATTCCATTCAAAGTTATGTTCTATTGACTTTCTTAAGTCTCAAATTGGACTTTTTATTTCGTGATTATTATAATAAAAAGAAAGAAAGAAAAGAGATTTATTTGAGAAAAAATAGCGACGTAGTTACATTCTTTACACATTATTACACACAAAACATTATTTGAGAATTTGTATGCCGCATTTTCAGCAAACAATGTTTGCACTCAGCATATTGTTGTGCCGGAATTATATCTGACACAACGCTGATTTTCAGTGCAAACCTTCCTTTTGGTGTAAGACCATAACGACCCAATTTTGTTAATATAAAAATAAAAAGTAAATAATAATTAATAAAAGTAATTGTAATTACATACATATTGTCACGCCTGTTTCCCATTGGGGTAGGCAGAGACAATGGATCTCCACTTGTTACGATCTTGACAAACACTTTTTGCTTCATCAACTTTCATTAATCTTCTCATACATACACGCTTATTTAAACTACTTTTTATCTGCCCTTTCTTCAAAATATCTTCAATTTGATTATGGTGAGTACATCTTGGTCTGCCGGCACCAACTCTTCCAGTCACATTGCTATCATATACTTGTTTTGTGATTCTGCTATCATTCATTCTCTCTACATGGCCAAACCACCTTAACATTCCTTTTTCAACTCTTGTCACTACATCTTCTTTCAATTCACAACGCTCCCTTATCACACTGTTTCTTATCATATCACTTACAATAACCTTACATATACTTCTCAAAGCTCTCATTTCAACTGCATTTATCCTGCTTATTATGCTTCTTCTGCCACACCCAACTCCCACTGCCGTACATTAGGGTAGGTACTAATACCCCCTTATAGAGGTTCTCACTCACCCGCACATGCCGTCGAGATGAGAGTGCGAGTGTTCCGCGCGCGGTCATACCTCTTCCCGCGGGGCGCGTTACAGACCGCCCTACGCCCGGAAAAGACCGAGACGTCGCCGGGGGAGTAGCTCCCCCGACATTGGAAGAGGCCCAGTGAGCGGGGCCCACGCCTGCCAGGGATTGCGGAGCCGGGTAGCCTATTCCCGTAGCCCTGGCATAAGGCGCAGGACGGAACACCCAGGGGTTTTAATGGGTATCCCTAACTGGGGAGTGGCAATAGCGTGGCACCGGTTCTGACCGGGCACGCTAGTGCCACCCCCGATCTGGCGAATCCCACACTGTCTCACCGGGTCGCGAGCATCCCCCAGGCTTCTGTGCCTGTCGCAGCTTAGTCCTCAATAGGATTTCCCCTGGCCAAAAAAGAAAAAAAGTTACTAATACCCCCTGATGGACAGCCAGACGTGCCTTTACAGACACTTTTTTTTTGACAATTGTAATTATGTAATACATAATTATTATAACAAATAAATAAACTTAATAGTAAAAAATAATTTGTGTCAATAATTACTGGAAAAGCTGTGTGTGATGAGTCTAAACTGAGATACAAAAGACTCCTCGAATGTCATACAAATAGACTGAATAAAACGATTTGAATCCAATCCGTTCGAATACGAGTAAAACGGATTGGCGTAGTTCATTGCATTTTTGCAATTGGATTTGCCTCTTTTATGTGAACGAAACAACCAATGAATCGTAACGGATATCGGATTCTTTTTTTTTTATTTTGCTCTGCCTTGTTTCTGTATTTAACTATTTATTACTTAATAGATACATTTGGTAAGTTACGACTTAGTCCTTAATAAATAAATATATCTCATGAGCAGCAACAAAGTGATATTTGTGTTTCAAATGAAGTACAATACAATAATAAGCAACTGTTTTTTTATATATAAGTAAAAATTCAATCTAATAAAAAAGTTGTTTTTATTTTTATTGCAGGCGTTCAGCAGACAGGCAGACGGCCCACTTGATGGATAGCGGTTACCATCGCCTATGGACATTTGTAACACGAAAGGAACTACTAATGCGCTGCTGCTCTCTTGAAGGAGACTGGAGCCTGGTCACTAATGCCGGAACACAACTAAGGGTTGTTATGGCGACATACTTTAGACCAGGGGTGGTAGCCATCCAGTCGGGCAAATGCCCTACCACCTGGCTGTGGGTTGTTTTGTCGCATCTTACGACAGGCCGCCCGGCCGCAGGAATTTTTATTCTTTCTCCGTTCCTGCACGGATAAAAAGTAGTAATAATTTAAACAAATAATAGTTAATAATGGACAAAATAAAAGAAAAATCGGAAATAATTGTATGCATCTTCCTCTATTTTGAATAAAAGCTTTTGAATTTTAATATACATTAACATACATTAAAAAATTATATAGCCAATGAAATAAACATTTTATTTTTTAACAGACATCTTTTACAGTTGTGTATAAATAACAGTTGTAAAAAAGTCTGTTAAATCTATTAGTTTCAAATAAACGTTCCATTTCTGGGCTTGGGCTTCCCTATTTTAAGGAAACTAGTATACTCGCCACGCTTGTCAGAGGCGGCTTGGCGGGTTTCGCACATCTTTTATGTTATGTATAAGGGGGTTACATCATGATATTTTCTTTCACCATCACGTGATAATTGTTACAATATTCAGAAAAGTTATGCATGCTTCCCGAGTAAGAACTGAACCACATTATTTGAAACACGAGTACCTTAACCAATAAGCTACCACCTTCAAAATAAGCCAAGGAATATAATATTAAAGATTAATAAATGTATTTAGCTAAGAAATAAGACCCCATAAAATATTACGCCATCATTAACTAGCCATTTTTATACAGGCAACATTATTTTTTTATAGGTAACAAAATATTCGGTGCGGGGTCATAATGTTTGCAGTTAATGTTTATGGTTAAAGATGGAATATATGACTATCTAGGGTTAGGTATTTTGCTGAAGAGTCAAAATCATTACATTTAATGCAGTATATAAATAGGTAACTAAAACCGATCATAACTAATAAAACCAGTTAATTTTACACTGGTTCAAGCTTTTAAACCGGTTCAAGCGGTTAAACCAGTTCAACCGATTTAAGCTTTGCTAATAATTAGCTTTAATCTTAATACCTGATTTCAGGTATTGGAAGTCAAAAATATAGAGACACGATTGTAAAAAGAAAATGAGAAACAATAAAATACATCTTCCTTTCACTTATTAATGTCAAGATTGACAGTTTAATGATAAGGTATATCATTAATAAATAATAATAAAGGTCTATTATGCCAAAATGTACGAACAACATTAAATGGATTTCAAGAAAATTACGTTCAAAGTTTAACTTAGTCATTAATTACAATGACTCGTGGTCCAAGTAGCTAAATTAATATTTAGATAATGCCAGTTTGTACTTTTTACTTCAAAGCTTTGATACACGGTTTAATTTGTTTATTTGTTCCTTTAGACCATCTTTTCCCAAAGTGGGCGATAACGCCTCCTTGTGGGCGCTGCTAAAGGGGGGCGGTAAGAGACCCAGAAAAGAAATGGGAACGTTATGTAGAGGCTTGGCGGGCGATTTGTAATTTCATCTAGGTAGGAGGACTCTTAGACACCGACTGAACTCTCGACTCTCGAACTTGTGAACATCAACTAATATTGATTAAGAGTACTATACAACACAATACAATAAAGTTGCGTTTCGATCATTATTCTCATTGACAAGTGTAGCCCGTAAGAGTTAACTTGAGACCTCAGCGGCGTTGTGTCTTACCTACTGCGCTTAGGCCTCAAGTTAACTCTTGCGGGCGGGCTATAGAAGTCTCGTTAAGAATGAATGTTTAATCTCCGCTCGTATAGCACAATAATCAATTAATTTAATGAATGAATGAATGAATGTTCTTTATTGCATATATATACAAGTTACATATATGTATATACAATAGGAGGTCTTATCGCCGCAGGCGATATCTTCCAGACCATCTTTACACTGTTTGAAAATAATTTACCTATCATAGAACAAAAAAAAATAATTAAATTAAATGTCAAAAAAATAAAAAAGATTAAATTAAATGTCAAAAAAAAAAAAAAAAATAATTTGACGTTATAGTGGTTTTTATGTAGCTGAAAATATGGGGGCGCTAAAAAATAATTGATTCTGAAAGTGGGCAGTATACAAAATAAGTTTGGGAACCACTGCTTTACCTAGACCTTTGTAATAATTGGAAAATTTACAAAACGTAAATGTTTTGCTGAAAATAAATTAAGCTCGGACAGATACCACAATGTGTGTCTGTTCATGAATGTTTTTTTCAGTCTCATATGTGAATAGATCTTGGGCTGTTTTTTCTTGTCATATATCGAATTTTATGTTATTATAGACCTTTAAAAAATGAGTTGTTCAATTTTGGGATAACTAGAAGCAAATATAAATGAACTATGAGCGCTTTCTGCGTGCACTGGAACACAATCCAATTTGATCGATAATTTCTTTTTATTTTTCCTAACACCCATTTTAATATTATATAAAATTATTAGAGCTAGGCATGACTTTCTTGCGCCGCTTTTTTCTCTTCTGTTCATGTTGCGAAGCGGTGGTAAATAAGATTAGGCTCCTATAGAGTTAATAATAACCATAAAAAATATAGTTGGCGGTAGACTAGTTTAAAGTTTAATTAAACTTTAACAATATTCATTGATACTTGACATTTTTGTCTTCCGTGATCACGGCTACTGAAAAGTGGTCGAAATGTCAGAATAATAATAATTAAATACATTACCGCGCTTAAACCCGTTAAAACGTAGTATTATTATGTGTACTAGGGGTGAAAACTCAATAAAATATTATGTGGCACACTAAACAGCGTCTGTAATTGGGCTTTGTCGGACTGGTTAATGGAAACGTAGAAGTCCTGGTATAGTAAATTTCATAAACGAATTTTCTATTATTTACCCTGATCTGGGTGTCTGGAATCAACTACAGTCATGTCTAGTGTGAAACCCAAAAGTTCAACTTGCCTTGCTTAAGAATATATTATTATAATTTGCATGTTTTAATCAACATTGTCATAGGCCCGCTAATATTTGTTGCATAGATTTGGAAATGTAGAACCCCAAAATGCCTCCTATAAATATTTAAACAGACATTCAATATCCAACTGGTGGACTCGTCTGACTGTCAATCCGTAAAATGGAAATCAGATTGAATCTAGAATTGTCCAAGAAATAGGAGATAAGCGGGTTTGCAAAGATCTAACGACTTCTTCATACGGGACGAGCAATCAAAGACGTAGAGGTTATTTGAAAGATTTTGGAGTCTCTTTAATTACAATTTATTACTATATGACGATTCTATAAGAGTTTCCTTATTGCCGTGTGTTTGCATCGGTAGACCACAACGATCCTCTACGATAACATCAAAGGTGTTTTGAAGAATGGTTAAGTAAAAAGCACCTATAATAAACGTGTATGTATAAAGGAGATTTACGAAACTGAATGAGGCAAATTTTGTATATGTAATTGTATATTGTATCAAGTGGAAATCCATCGTCTCTACCTACCTCTGTGAAAGACAGGCGTTGTAATATGTATGTATTTTCGTTATTGCCAAACGTGCAATAAGGAAACCGTTGAATGATTATATAAACATAGGTTTGTATTTATGTATAAACAACATTACTTCTATAGATCCAAAATTTTAATGTCTGGCTATTTTTAATGTTTTAAAAAATGGCGCCAAAAACTATTATACTAATATCATAAATGTGAATCCATGCATGGATGTTTGTTACTCAGTAACGCTAGAACAGCTAAACAGATCTGGATGAAAAGCAAAGAGATTTATTGTATTCGTAATCTGGAAAAGCCCGGGAAAATGTACAGTTACCGTGGCATAACATTAACGCAGTCGAAGCCACGGAAAAAAAGCTAGGTATGTTTTAAATTTATAAAACGCCGCCCGCTTACTTCTTGTACCACCATTCGGCAAATAACTCCGGTACACCGAATAAATGCGAATTATTCGAATAATAATCTCAGTGAATATTCATAAATTCCCTGGATCGACACCCGGGACCCGGTTATTTGATATTTGTTGAAATTCGGTGAAAATCCGGATCATCCGGGTTAACGATATCATTATCGCCTTAACAGTTGTTCATCCGGTTTTTAAACAATGACCAATAGGTAACTGAGGTTTTAGGTATATATTTTCGTTTTTCTAGTTAAGTTTCCAACTTATTATCGATATATTTTCTGCCGCACTCAGAGTTCCGTAATGGACCATCAATCTGAAATAACTGAATTTCTGTTGTATCATTTTTTAAAGTCTATGTAATTAGATTACCAATAATTATTATAATACTTTGTAAAAAAAATAAGAAAATTGTTTACTAAAATAAAGAGACTTTGAATTGTAGATATTATTAGATTGTAGAGAATAATGAATTGTAGTTATTTAATTTGGATATATTTGAAGAATCGGAACTTTAGTTTTAAGAAACATTGTCTTATTTATAGATACGAATATATAGCCATACAAATTAAACTAAAGGATGAGAGTTTATAAAAATCTTGTCACAAATAAAAAATAATTAAGTATTGCCAGGCAAACATTTACTTTAAATTAATATCTTTTTAATTTGAATAACAATTGAATTCTAATGAATACGAAATCACTTCTTGCACTAAATATTTTCGTTCTAATACAGCCTGTTAATCAATCATCATTATTGCTTAGATTTTGATCTACGAAATAAGACTCTATTACTGCACTGATAAAATTTAAAATCATTTCATAGACGGAGAACAGAGGACGGGGCCCATAATGTGTTTTCTCACCTTTGTAATGCAAATTATATTCTTTTGTGTAAAAAAATGAATGATAAAAATCTCTCAATGAACCAATAATGAGATATTTCTACAAAATGACTTAAATAGGCATTTCATTTTTGGACGGTACAATGATTGAAAAAGAATGGAAGGAATTAATGTTGATAGTAAATAACGGACACTACTACAAAAAGTGTCTCATACTTATCTATATTTGATGTGGCTTATGAATAGTTTATATACCTATAATAGTTTATATAACTATTTAGTATAAATAGTTTACGATTCTATGAAGATCAAATGATCATGTGATGATCTTTAGCAAAGTTGTTGTTTCTCAGCATGGGAAGGTTTCTGAATTGGTTCACAATTGGACCCGGTAGGTGGCGCTGCTGTCGGCATATCGATTGAAGCTTTTCCGGGCAGGACGACGTCTGCTGGGACAGCTAGTACCATATATACGTATATATTAAAATAAGTATTTCTATTCTTTATTAGCGGAGTACAGTAAACAGGATGACCTGTGTGGTTAACACCATATGCTGCCGACCTCAAAGCGGAAAAGCCCCAATAAGTCTATTTGTATTTTTGTACAATTTTAAATTTGTTATGAATTACATTATTGAAAAACTGGTGCGTAATAATTATCCATGAAGTAATCTTCCTTATAGTCGTAAGCTGAAACGTGTTAAATTTTATATTAATAAATCGTAGAAGCGACAGGAAGAGGTTAAAGGATACTTCAGATGGCAGAGAGTAGTATTCACTGCCAAGTGCTGATATGAACTAATTTATTTTAGAAACGGTAACTTTAAGTACAAATATTAACAAGTCATACAGCTAGCATATAGCACAATGTGTGAGCGGGGCGGATGATGTGGCGGCGAGATAGAGCAACTATTAATATGTGCGCATTCGCATTGCGATAGCTAGTAGTTCGTTGTCCACTGCGATGACTAGACGTATGTATGCAACTCCAATAAAACCAAAAAAGAATCCGACCGATAATCAAACGAGTGCTGAGCACGGTCCTTTTGCTATTTCAAGGGAAAGAGTCTTCTCGACGCTCTTATTTAAAATGGATTGCTGGATTTTATATACCTGTAATTTTAAATAACAGACTTCTACACTATACTTTATGTACGCGCTCAAGCTTCTCTAGACTCAATATTTGGATTAATGCTCGGTGGGCAGGCTCGACCCGTGTGATCTACGCTTACTTGCGTACCACCACCATATCATCAGGCATGTCAAAACATGTGGAAACTGAATTAAAATAATATGATATCGCCTCCAATAATCTTAATAAATCGTTCACAAATGATAGGTTTTTAGTGTTGAGGTGTAAAACTTCTTGGGATGCACTTACTAGGTTTTAAAATTGCAAAACTAAGAAACTTACGTACAAAAGCTTCGATCTTAGGGATGTCAAAGCACTTGGACATGTGTGCTATTTGCCAAACTGAAACAGAATAAATATCTCTAGTACTCTCTCATGAAGATACAATATAGACCACCACAAAATACCACTGTACCATTCTAATACCGGTCTACCACCAGATACCACTGTGGGTAAAGGACTACTTCGAGGCACTATAGCAGTAATTATATCTGATGCAACTAGGACCTTGATGGCCTACTTAATGGAGAGTGATCACCGTCGCGTACGGACATTAGCAGAAGCAATGGTACTACGAGCTGCCTTTAAAGGACGACTGGGACCTGGGAAATAATCCAAGAACACAACTCAAGGCTATTTTGATTACCTACTACCGACTAAGGGTGGTGTCTATCCAGACGGGCAAATGCCTACTACCCGATTGTGAGTTGTTTTGCGCTTACGTAGCCCTCCCGAATATTCTTCGGTATGCTTTCTTCATTCGTGCATATTTCTCTGGATCATTATATTTTGACGGGATTTTTATAGTTGTGCGAGTATTGAATTGGGATCTCTTAGAGCACTCTTAGCTTTGAGCAGTACGCTAGTGTTTGACAGTCAAAAGTGTTATATTAATATCTCAATTGAGCCACCACAAGATCGGATATATAGTTCTCATCGGGTAGTATAGGAAGTAAGATAAAAAGTACTTCCGGGTCCTGTATGAAAACTTTTAACTCTTAAGATAACATTGATGTATTTTTTACCTTCATATCTCTCCATGCAGTTGACAAAGTCCAATTCACATTGGTTTTCGAAACTTCTATAAACGTAGTACAGCGTGGAAGCACATAACCAACCTGTTCTACAAGTGATGTATATGTACTTATAAATATACAATAAATGAGTGACGGAGTATCCAGTAAAAATGTGCTATTTTTTAAAATGTATGTATAGGTTTGCGATTGACCATTGTCTCACCTGATATTGAGTGATGACGTAGTCTAGGATAAAGCACGCTTACCTATAAGATACCTATTTACTTGTGACTTAAAGACTTCAAAATTGTATCTGTCAGGATACACAGACTCCTGCAAATTATTCCATTCTTCGGTAGTGCGCACCAAAAAAGATGAAGCGAAACGCTGCTTCGAATTGCTAGGCGTTCCGGGTAGTATTTTGCCTGCTACTTTTAGCAAAAAAAATCTTGTTCTACCACCCTAATTTAGAAAAAGAATTAGTCAGGTCAGTTTAGCTAGCTAGCAAACTTGGTTAGCTAATATAGCTACAGTAAAGAAAAATTCCTGCTACTACCTCCAGATGCCAGTGATTAATATTTTAAAACCTATACCCTACTTACCTATTGTACGCTGATATAATTATTCAAAAATAGGCTATAATTATTTAAATAACAAACACGAACAGAAATAACGGCCAAAGAAATAAGTTTTGTGTATTTTAATTTTCAAACTTCGGTTACCGATGGTAGGAAAGAACGAGGAAAAAGAGAAGAAGTATAAATTTGAAAGGGAGAAGAATTTAAGTGACATTACTTATACAAAAAAAAATAACAATAAGTTTCAAAGTAAGATAAATAATGAATTTAGTCTACTTGTAAGCTCTCATGCAATAGTATCGCAACGTGTCACACTGCTCCTCGAATTGCTTCCTAGTGGTAGTTCTACGACGCTTCTTCGTCCTTATTTTGTTATGTGTCACAGTTCTATGTCGCCTAAAAATTATTGGCAATTATCATCATCACTTCAAATTGGAAACTTGAAAAGCAGCCTGTATTTAATGCTGGCATCAGTGATAAGATCCATGTGATCACCTAAAGACCATTTGTTTTGGGAACTTTTTCAAATTCAAAAGTTTTTGTTTCAAAACTGTATATATTTTTGGACATTTGTTGTTTTAATATCGGTTTTTTTACAAATAAACCACGTATTGCGCAAACCCCTCTTCTCAATCCCGAATCACACGCCAAGAAATGGGGATGGTACTTACCAAACGCCTTTGTGCGTGGACTCCAGCTAGGCCTAGCACTTGTAAATTGATGGTTTTTGTAGTAATAGCTAATATAAACACGTTTCACAGTTTATTGTATGATATTTAGGTCGTTTTGATTGTTCGATATCGGTATTAGGTTTTTGAGAGACGCACACGTTGGAATCCTCGACTCACTACTCCGATTCGTTTTGCTTCACCGCCTAACGCCCTCTAGCGTTGGCTTTCCCAAGCCCCTCTATTCGCGACGATGTAACCGAGACAGAAAAAAGAGGCGCGCAATTTAAAATAAATACATAAGGTGAACGATGAAGTTGGTACAGTTTTTATTTCAAATAAGTTTTACTAAAAAATATCTTTTGAGTCATAGATGTAAATTAATCACTAATTCTAATTCCTGTTCTATACACACCACTTCGCAACGTGATATCGCTGCCAAAATAAAAGAACCAGCAAGAAACTTCCCAGCAACATGTCTAATTAAACATTGTTTCACTTCTTATTTATCTATGTCAAGCAAGCTCTTTTTGCGGTAGAAGCTCATGGCGTCAGGACCCCAACTCTCTAAACGTTTCAACAGCGTACGAAACGAACAAGTAACTCTCACCGAGGATATTTCCGGCGCTTGAGAGATTCAGAGCTATTTCCTCCACAAATCCTTCTGATCTAGCAATATTTAGTAAATAAAATCAGACCAACATGTCTACATAATTTGATCAAGATGTCTTATATCGCCTTCTGTACTATAGTTCGGCTCTTGTAGAATTGACACGTTAGCGACAGTAAGCGTAAGACATCTAAGCAGAACAGCGTGGATATCTGCCATCTGCCTTCGCTACGGCTGCAAGAAAGATCGTGGTGCATGTACACGAAATCCGATTTAGATGCAAGTTTGTAACTAAATATGTTAAGTAAATCAAATAAAAGAACCAAGGAATACCCATTTCAAGAATGTGTTTTGCTACTGTTATTTATTATATATTTTTTATGCTGGGTTCAGCAGACAGGCAGACGGCCCACTTGCTGAAAAGCGGTTACCGAAGGTACTACAAATGCGCTGCTGCTCTCTTAAGGTAGACTGGAACCTGGTCACAAATGCCGAAACACAACTCATGGTAGATTTAGTGGGCAGTTTTTCGGTCCTCTTCCTTCATTGAAAAATAAACTGGGACCATCAAGTACGAGAATCCCACACCGATGCAGTCAAAAAAGAAGTAAAACTAATTATTGTGTGATATAATTCTTTATCCGGCTTTCTGTCATTCAAAACTGGGATCACCTTAACTGACATGTTCCTTAAAATTTAGAGTTCTCGCAACAGTGGGGTATATTAAATAAATATTAACGTATTACCTACCTACCAGTGATCAGTATTTAGTCGTTCGTCTTTATATGCTTCTGTAGTTGCTAATGTTGTTTGTGGATCGGCAAAAGACTTTTGACAAACTTGCAACACTGAAACAATTTTATTATAGATAAACAACAAAATATTCATATTATTGCATAAAAATATAAGAGTAATTGATCGACTTGGAGCAGTGCAACGTTAAACACTTATGTGCGATTTTCTCCAAATTATATATTTGATACATTATTTCTTTTCGCCCAAGTCTGGAACAAGAGAGTATAATTTTTGATTTTTTTTTGCTCATTTTAGACATGTTCTGTGAAGTGAGTGAAAACACTAACAATGTTAAATTCTAGTTTTATTTTATATTGATAGTATACCTAATGCTTGAAGTACTTACAAAATAATAAAAACATAGCCAAAGGCAAACACTTTTCGTTTCGACCCAAGCATTTATCTGATTTTATCACACAGCACATTTTTTAATTAAAAGTTTTGTTCCGTCGTCGCTTGAAATTCGTCGATTTTTTGTTTTAACCTGTTCAACCTTACTCAATCTTCAGGGCATAATTTAAACTTCTATTATGTGAGAGTTAATAGCGTATGAAATTTAGTTTTTTACTTTAAAAATATTTGCTGCCGTGAACGGATCAGTATTGAGATTCGAGATGTAGTGTTGACAGACTTTTGGATATTTGGCTACTAATTCACTCACTAGTTTTAAAGACTCACTAACTGACTCACTTATCAAGTTACGAACTCAGTCTTTTTACTTGAAAGTTACCAACCCACTCACATAGCTTACTAACTTATTTCACCTGATAACTCACTAACTCACTCACACTAAAATACTTTGATATAGCGGTGGTAACAAAAATGACTATCACAAAATTCGGATTGCAAACAATTTTTGTGTCAAGGATAAAATAAAAATGCTACAACATTGCACCACAAACGTTTACCAGGTATTTTACAATCGAGAAGAAAACAAAAAAATACTTTCGAGCACATAAATTTTCTGTGTGTTCACTTAGTAAATTGTGCTGATGTTTCGTCCACCACAACTTATGAGAAATGGTGCGTAAATTGCTTGGTTGAATTCCCGCGAATGGCGCTTATGCGTTGGCCGGAAAAAGTCAAGCGATATCGTGGGAACATAGCAGCTTGAGCCATAAAAGGCTTAGGGCTGCTAACGTAATTTAATGTAATGTAAACGTAATTTTGGAAAATAAGTTCCACTTCTCACATTAGTCAATTCGATAACATTGGAAATATCGAAATTAAATTTCAAGTTTTTACTAAGAAATCAAGACAATAATAACGTACTTTTGCATGTAGTATTAAAAAAATAGTGAGAATAAATATAAACAAAAATATTTTATATCTAGACGTGTTGCTGGGGGTTCTCTTACCGCTATAGCAGCAAGCGAACCGTAAGAGAGAGTAACCGAGAGAGAGAGTATTTCTCTGCTTGTCTGTCGGTCTTAAAATTACTAGTTTGTTAGTGAAGTTGCTAATTTGTCAAAATGGGTGTTTTGAAGTTAATATTTTGAAACTAATAGACTTGTAATTTAATGTGCACTCTCTATATAAAATCTTTACCTTAAAAAACTTCAATAAAATTTAAACTTCAAGATTTACGGGTAGATTGTTAAACTTCCAAGTTAAAATTTTGTTGCGATTCGTTTTGCCGCTTGTCCGTTGAAGTTTCACTACTATGTACCCTATCACAAATATTTCGATTTTTCGCAGGTTTGCTGTAATTTATGATTTGGTTAGGTTAGGTACATTTTAATGAATACCTTTTTTATTTATCAAACAAAACATCCATAGTCTACTCAAAAATTATGCCGCCTCTCACCACACGATATAACTTCTACCACCTCCACGTGGCCTTAACTTTTTTTCGTGACAGAAAAAGTCCTAATACCCATCTATATAGAAGTTTCACTTCAAAAATATAATTAGTCTAATCCTGAGATTCCTTACATCAGTAAAAACCCAGTAGCTACCGGCATTGGAATACCCAGTTTTTTCCACCTACTAGACTTGTAGAATAAGAGTCAACATTGAATTTTTTCAACAAACAAACCTGTTTCATCTTACGAAGGTCAAAAATAACCTAAAAAAGGGTTTATCTTGATAATACTCCGGAGACTGGTATACTTAATAGGGACAAGCCATAAAATATTAAAGTACATTATCGTGTTGACTGGGGACGGAAAAGGTCGTGTTTAAAAAAAGGGGGAAACTGTCGGTCTGCAAGTTAAATATTGTGCAGAAACTCTTTTAGATTTAAACCCAGGTTTTTTGTACTCTTATTTACTTTAAATCTGTATTTTTAGATGCTGTAGGGCTTAGACCAAATGGTCTATAATATAATAATAATGGTCTATCATCTATAATAGTCTTTCTTTTACAAAACTATTCTTCTTCTCAAATTAAAATTTCTATTATATAATCTTATAAAGAGTATTTTTTAAGGAATGGAAACAAAAAATGGAACACGGCTATCAACCGCGGTATCTTAATTATCATCTGCAAGCCGCGTCACTTTGACAATTAAACCTTAAAGAATTTATAATTTCATTTGCCTCTACAATTATTTTTTTAGTCATTGTTAATAATTAATTATATTAAATCATTGTCAGTCGATCGACTACCGTATGGCTCTAAGTATCGCTGGAAAGCTAGAGTAGACGCTGACCTGGGCGAACTTCAAGTCCACAACTGGCAAGTCATTCTGCAGGACAAGCAAATCGCGTGCTCTCGTTTTGAAGGTCAAGACTCACTTTGCGTCGCTGAGCCAACGGAGTTAGTAAGTCAGACTTTATATTGCGTTTCTATAACGCCGTGTTTGTTATAAAATTACAAAGGTGGTATTAAAAAAAATTCGACCGCAGTTACACCTCTTTAGCTATATTCGTCGGGACGCCAGGTTTATACAACGACTTTTAAAATGAGAATTATATCAGATAAACTCGTTCGGACCAGAAGATTCTGAAATTATAACTTTAGATTTTTTGTTCTGTTAGAGCGTGTTCACGTGAAAATTAGAGAACGGATTTAAATGAAACTCGAAACAAGGCTGATTTTTATCCCGTCAAATGAAATAATTTCCGTGGTATAGACGAATACAGCCAAAAACTATCTCCTATCTCATCCCTCCTTTCCCACACTAAAGGTTCTCTTACAAGAGCAACTAAAATTGCTCAATCCCGGTCAATCTCGTCACAAATGTCGTCCCGGCTACATCAAGCAGTTTAGGGCGATGGCAATATGTAGCAAGCTGTTGCTGAGATACAGCACAATGGCATGCAATATGGAGGAACTTAAAATATTAGGCATTGGCCGTGTAAGAGCACTTTAAGGATGGCAACCTGTTGTCTTCGCCGCAGTGTTACAAATGTCTATACACGACGGTAACTAATATCCATCAGCTAGACCGGATTTTTTTGTTGTCGTCGTTTGAATTCACTAACAAATATATCGTTATGATGACAACGCGAACGAGTTTCGCTGACACATGCTAAAAAACAAAATGATATTTTTATTTTATTCCAATTGCAGAAATATATATTAGAATTAAATTCATAAATTACATATTATCAAATAACTATAAAAGAAAACTTATTTGTATTGTATTCTACCCATAGTCCCTCAATACTATAAGTAAGAGACTGAACCTAGATCACCGTATTCTATCGGTTAGGTGCCTAAAAGGCTACGTTTCTTCGCTGGATCGCCATACTAATCCGTCGCCCGAGGTCAGCACCAGCTCTCCGATCACCTGAAGAGTCAAGTGAGTCCTTTTGATAAATTTTGGTAGAGCCTCATGGCCTCAGGATCTCACGGTCCAGGCATCTCGACAGCAAACGCCACAAACATATAACTGTAACTGAGGGTTGCATATTTGCGCTGCTCGAGTGATTCAGCTGTTTCTGCCACCGAACCTGCTGATCTAGATGTGTTTTGTAAACGGGATGCGGCCAACGTGTGTACGCAAGGTGCATTCCACACCAAAGGCTTGCCACGCTGCCAGGGAATTAGAGTCATTCCGTCAGGACTCCTACCATCGTCACGAACAATACCGTTCGGCTCAAATAAAGCCGGCACTTTAACGGTGGCAAGCGCCCTCCGTAAGACATCATTCAAGACGGCGTGGCCGGCAGATGGTGAGCATCTGCATCACTGCGGCGATAACAAAGACCGTGGTATTCCGGGCTAATTACCCCTGTTCCACAGACGCATGTGTGTGGTGCACATATGCGAGAACCCATACGCAGATTTCTAGCTAAAGAAAAATGATTAAGCATTATTAAAATGAAGAAGGAAATAATAAATCTGTGAGTAAGTTAAATTTTAATATTCGCGTCCAGTAATAGCGTTCCTCTGAAGTTAATTGGGTACCACTCGATCTAAAGGGATTTCTTTGGCAAAGCCCTCGGGGATATTGAATTGTTTATGTAGGCCGAGTAATATTAAAATATACGCTCTTTTAAATTTCAATTTAAATGAAATCTCTTAGATAAATTATCTTTTCAATTTAATTGATCACATGATTTACTTTAATTTACCGTAAAGGAACGTACATGTCATGATCCACATTTTCAATATTTTACCCCCCTCGAGTTTTGATGTATTAATTCATAAATATGATATTAAATCATTTTTTGCAAACAGGCAGTAAAAAAAACTAATTTTTCTTATATTTCTCTTCATTAATACGGCGCTTGGCACATGACGCGATGCGTCGGTACTGCCATCTGTGAGTTTAAAAAACCAGATATCCTTGAAGGATATTGAGTACGAGACGAAAGCCTAATCAAAGACCTCCTCCTTCGTGACCAAGCGTATTAACGGGTCACCTAATATGGTTACGTTCCCTAAATAGTACTACAGTCAATGAGGAAACAGTGACTTAAAACTGGTACTCACCTGCGAGTCGTAACTGTGCCCAATTCACCTGTATACTCTAGACACGAGGTGGTAGCCATCCAAACATGCAAATGCCCTACCACCTGGCTAAGGATTGTTTTGTCGGCTCTTATGACTAGCCGGCCCACGTTCCAGTAAACATATAAAAAAACCGACTTAAAGAACTAAAAAGTATAAAATAACTTATTTCTAAAGCTATTATTAATTATAATATCTTATTTTTTATATATATTATCTTAAACGACTACATCCAGCCTGGTAGCTCTAAAGTAAAACATAGTGCCGTGCTCTCTTCCCCAATGGAACCTGAACCGAGTCAGGAGAGGGCTGATCTCAAGGTTGGTGGAGCTTCTGCTTTTATAGTGCAAGGATTTAGGTCATATGACGTGCATACAGTCAATCGCAAATTGAACCAGTTTATTATCCGTGGGCACAAGTAGAGGAATACCGAAAACAGTGAATGTTACTCATCTCTACGGTGCCTGTCAAAGCTTGCAAATTGCCACGAGTTAACTCGTACGTCAATTTCCATTTGACAATATCCTTGTACGCTCTAAAACCACTCTGAAGCCATATCGAATTATTGTTTGTGCTCCGGACCTTGGTGTTTGCGGTAGCTTGCCACTAGAAAGCACAAAGCTTGCCATTCTATTCTGATTTCTAGCCAAATATTGTATTAGCATGGTTATTTGAAAACTAGCATAATATTTTATTGGATCTTAGTATAACCTCTTTTTATAATACCATATGTAACACTAGATAGGATAATATATATAGGTATAGACATAAGGCACACACTGCACATTCACTTCCTCACAACACCAGCATTTGACAGATACACTCTACATTAGTATAAGTTTAGTAATAAAATTAATAAATTGAGTTATTCGTAAGGTACACCACAACACAAATATCACTGAATTAATGTCACACACAAGAACCAAACTAACCAATAAGCGTGTTTAAAATCTAAAAATTAAATCTAGAAATTAAGTTGAAAAAAGGGTACGGAACTCGAGTCCGTAGAGTTGTAAAAAAATCCCCCCCTTTTTATATGCTTTGCTTTCAAATACGAAGCTGTTAATAACAGACTTCCATCCATAATCTTACTACTACGACTTACTAATTAAATATTTATAGGTTATGAAGTAAAATGTCAATGGTTGCAACATGTCAGTGACGTGGCACACAGAATGTGGTAGTTAATACTCGGTAATCACTTTATTTATAACATTGACATCAAAGCAAGCGAAGCCGCGGCCAAAAACTAGTAGATTAATATATACAACGCTACAGTGTTAAAAGCACGTTATGATCACCTTCACTGAAATATAAGGTCATATTCTGAAATCCCTGAAAATAACCTTACCATTTGAAAAACAATGTCGACTAATTGCCTTATTAAACAACTTTTAAAAGGAAAATAAAAATTCCAGTTCTTTCAGAAAAGTAAATGAAAATGTTCGTATAGAAATTCTTTCTTTGTAAAACAAAGCAACGAGCGTGAAACGGAACAAAATTGCATCCGTTAAGCAGCGTGCCCAAAGTGGAGTGCATCGCTTCACTGCGTCACAGGGGTTCACAAATACACGGAGAGCGCTTCGACCCGATTGGATAGAGATTCAAAACCTACTCTGATGTTTAGTCTGTGGTTTAAAGGAATCTCAAGAACAGTGTCAGATAGAGCTGAGTAACTTAAATTTAACCGATAAGTTAAAATTAAGTGACTCATATTAAGTTATGATAGTTTAAAAGCATCACACACACACGCACACACTAACTTATGCGCTAGCTCACTCACTTATTCACACACTCAGTCTCTCTCTCGCTCATTAATAATTAAAACTCCTCTGGAATAAACTGCTCATGGGGATAAATAGGTACTGAAACTCATACCTTGTCTACTATCATGGCAGTAAGCAGCAAGTGCAAAGAGAATAGGTAGAGCGAGTATGTAAACGCAATATATATAGAACTCGGCACACTCGACTCAAATAACTGATATAAAGTCAAATCAAATCAAATCAAATCATCATTTATTGCATAAAACATGGTACATAAAAAAGATGGTAGGATTATTTCATCGTTTCACATGTTTTTGCCTCTAGGGCGTGCAAAATGTTGTACATATTATATTTATAATTATCATTTTTTCTGTCATTACTAATACATAAAAACAAATCACAATAAAAGAAACAAACAAATCATCCATAATAATAATAAATTAACCATAACCTTTAAAAACCTTTAAATTTCGTCACTCTTTAAAATAAATGTCATAAAAAAAAAATTATCCATTAGTGTATATAATAATAAATTGTATCAGTAAATCAAAGTCTATCATTAAAATAATCATTAACATTGTAATACGATTTGTCAATTAGAAATGTCTTTAACATATACTTAAAATTATTGGTGTTTCGAATGTCAATTATGCATTTTGGCAGTGAGTGAGTGACTATAGAGCCTAGGAGCCATACACAACACGCTACTACTTAGCAGAGTTGTTCGACTCTTAGGACATATTTTTTTATGTGCTTCAAATACTTAGTTTTATTGATTGATGTTTGAACACTAATTAATTACAATTTAACATCCCCTCTTTTATCCGTACCTAAATAATGTAAGACTTCTGAGATTCTTTCTTTCTTTCATCTATATATTTATATAAAAGGAAGTCGTTTTAGTTACACTAATTATAACTGAAGAACGACAGTACCGATTTGGCTGAAAATTAGTAGGAAGGTAGCTTAGGACCAGGAGACGGAACTAGGATACTTTTTACCCCGTTGGAACCAGTAGGTGGCGCTGAGATCGGGTTCTAGAATCCTCCTAATCGCCTGGAGCGATTTTGGTGATTTTGTTTTTGTGTTTGAGTGGGTTCCCGGATGGTTTAGATTCGCAATTAGAACCGGTAGGTGGCGCTGAGATCGGGTTATAGAATCCTCTTAATCGCTTGGACCGATTTTAGTGATTTTGGTTTTGTGTTTCAGTGGGTTTTTCAGAATACGACAACGTCTGCTGGTGTCTCTAGTATAAAATAAAATGATTATTGTAAAACTTCTTTCGGTTGTTATTGAACAAAAATATTTCTTCCCAGACAAACCCGTTGCCAATGTGATGGAACTTTAATAGTTGGCAACGGCTGAAACGAATGCTTCGATAAGGGTGGCACGTAACTTGTAAAGGAGACACTACACTTAACCATACCTTTTGATACAAATGTATTTAATTAGGTTAGCCTATCTTTGCTAATGATCATAATGAACGAAAGGAGATTTATTGTATCCTGATAAAGACCAGCTTTTATCTTTGAAAAACAGGATTGAAGGGGACTAAATGAGGTTGTGGGGGGGGAAGTGTTTGCTATACGTTACCACTGTGGTATTAGGTTGTGGTTAAGTAATCAGAAGGTTGATTATCAGAAGGTGTTCTTGAGGTGTGAGATAAATTAAACCAGGTTTTGATATTAACTATTTACACGGTTATATTGTCCACACACAAAAAGGTACATATCGAGGTCTTCATAACAAATGGGTGTACAGGCAAAAGTGCAGTTTTACACAAGGGACAAACTGTGAATAAAACAAAACTACTTGATGGTGTAAAACTGAATACCACTCTATTTAGGTGTACTTGCATACTGGTCAGACTTTCTAAATTATAACATGCATAGATTTTAGTAAAGAGTATAGTGCTTAAATTATTACGATATATGTATTTAAAATGGTAATTGAACTAATGACGCAACTGCTGGTGGTGACGCCATCTAGCGATGTTGGGTAAATCATAGATAACTTCACCTCATACGTCACTGCGGCAGCCCACTCGCGTGAAGATGGTGCTCAGACTTTTGAACTTTTAATACACACTTTCGCATTCGTATCGCCGTGATCGGTGCTGTAATAATTGAGCAGGCGCACGCGCACGTCAGTATATAATCTTTAAATACTGTCCGAAAAAAAACTTTATCTGAAGGTGTTGTGAACTGTTGGTGATCACGGATCTGACGACGTACTTTGAGAAGGTGAGTGGGCATATTTTTTAGCCGCTCCAGTGGTTGTCGTATGGGTTTTTTGTCTTGATTGCCCGGCATCGCATACTTCAGTATATCACCATATTTTAATTTTGGGCACGAACTTTTTATCATCGTAGCCCTCATACTACATGTTAGGGCTATTTACACGCCTTAACACTATTTATGGTCCAAATTCGAGCGGATTTTTCCAGCAAAATACAATTTTATATTGCGTTATATCACCACCATATTTTTTATGTGGGTAGGTTCTTGAAAATATAATATTAATTTTCAAGTAGTATTTCATTTTATGTACATAATTATTAGTACGCACGAAATATTTCGATATACGTAATATATATATATAAATATTTAAGTACATAATTATTAGTACAATATTTACTTATTTGTCATACAATATATACATATCTAATATAATTACGTATTATTGGTAATTATAAATATATTACACACATATTCTAGGGCACGTACGTAATATTGGTGCATACCTAAATACATTAATTTATACCTACTTAGGTTTTTTCATAATATTTCTTTGTTATTTCGTTCGTGCGTCAGAGTATAAAGTTTAACTATGGCGTTGAAACAAGGTACTTTAGAAGTAAAATTAAAAATGTTAATAAGCAAAAAAGAGTCGATTTTTGCGAAGATTAATTGTGTCTTTGACATGTACAAAAATATGTCGGACTTTGATCCGAAATCGAATGAGAATTTCATGACTGACTCGGAAATGATTGATGAAAATAGGCGTGATTTTGAAGAAATTATTGACCGAATTAATGAAATTAGGTTGATAATGGAACCAAATTTTGAATCGTGTTATCAAGAATTAGTTGCCTTTGATACGTTATATAATAAAATAAAACGTAATAGAAACAAAATATTATCTTATTCATCAATTTCCGATACTGTTAATAAAAAATCATTCTGCTCGAACAATTTGAAACTACCTCCTATTGAGTTGCCTAGTTTTGATGGTGACACTGAAAATTGGCCCTTATTTTATGAGTCATTTAAGTCCAACATACACGAAAATGAGCAGTTGTGTGACTCGCAACGTGTGCAATATTTAGTTGGCAAACTCACACATAATGCGAGGAAGGTTCTCGCAGGTATCGTACCTACTGGTGATACATATAACATTATTTGGGATAGTTTAAAAAAGAAGTACCAAGATAAACGTTCTTTAGGTACTCATTATTTAAATAATATTTTTGATTTGAAAAATTGTCAACATAATGCCAATAGTCTGAGCTCATTTATCGAAAAATATTCAGCTTCAATATTAGCTTTACAACAATTAAAATTACCCGATTTATCGGATTTTATTCTGTTGCATTGTGCACTTAGAAAAATCGATTCTCAGACGGTACAAGCATTTGAAATGTTTATAAGCGATAAAGAAATTCCTTCTTATAACGATTTAATTTCATTTGTACAAAATCAAGTAAAAATATTACAACGGTCACAGATCGATAAAAATTTTAATTCACCGTCAAATTCACGAAATAATTTTAATGTAAGTAAACGTAATACAAGGCCCTCTGCCGCCCGCACCGCTGACGGAGTCCCCGCAGTTCGTGCGCATGCGTTTCTGACGAATAATGACAATATGCCTACTAATGGCAATCGTTCAGAACGGTCTAGTAAATTTAAACCTTGCGCTCTTTGCAATAAGGTCGATCATGTTGAACTAATTAAATGTTCGCAATTCATTAATATGAATTCACCGAGAGACAGATTTAATTTTATTAAATCAAGACAAGGCTGTGTAAACTGTTTAAATGTTTCTCATACTGTCTCGTCGTGTCCGGAACCCGCGAATTGCAAATATTGCGAAAATAAACAGCATCATACTTTGTTGCATTTCGAGAATGAACATAATATAAATAATAATAATGGAAGCTCGAAACGTCAGATCTCTGCTTGTAATAAGAGAAGTGGCTCGCGCGCCTCCGTCCCCGCCGCCGCCCGCTCGGCGCACAATGCGTCGCTGCGCTTGCAGCCAGGACTGACTGCCACTGCGCCTGAGCGTGAAAATAATGTGGATGCGGCATCGCAACGCAAGCCGTGCGACTGCGCCTGCGCTTGCACTTCGAATGATAATAAAGCTTCGTTATCATTAAGCACGAATATTAAGTCAGTTAATACTATATTGTTAGCAACTGCACAAGTTTACGCGAAACCATTTAACTGTAATAATAAATTATTAGTTCGTTGTTTAATCGATAATGGATCACAGAACCATCTTATAACTTTAAGTTGCAGTAAAAAATTAAATTTAAATATTATTCCTCTTCATAACTCCGTAATTACTGGAGTTGGGATGTCTTCACGACCGATATATGGCTACGTGGATTTAGATATTGAATCGCGTATCATTCCATATAAAAAATATAAATTACGCGCTTTAGTCGTCGATTGTATTACAGATCAGTTGCCCTCACAGTTTATTAATAATTGTGACATGGCTTATTTAGATAATATTTCTATGGCCGATTTAACGTGGAATATTCCAGGTAATATCGATATGGTACTTGGAGCACAATTATTCTCCTTAATATATTTAGGACATAAAATTGAGTCCGGGTCTAATGCACCCCCTGCTTTATTGACTTCTTTCGGATATGTTTTAATGGGCGATTTCCCTAACGAAAATAATTTTACAAATAATTTTTCTCCCCAGCAACTGTGCACTTTCTCTGCTGTAGCTCTAAATGACTTAGAATTGACAATTCAAAGATTCTGGGAATTAGAAGAAATTCCATCAAAAATCATAATGAGCCCTGAAGAAACTGAGTGTGAGAACATGTTCGTCTCGTCTGTCTCTCGTGATAGTGTCGGTCGATATTCTGTTTCTCTACCATTCTGTTCTTCCCCTCAGAATTTAGGTAATTCTCGATATACAGCTCATCGTCGTTTTTTATTATTAGAGAAGAAATTTAAGCAAGTGCCTGGATTGAGAGAAAAATATAATACTGTTATTAATGAGTATTTAAATAAAGGGTATTTGTCCGAACTTTCGGAGAGAAATTTAGATGGTGATGGCAGTGATGGCTATTACATCCCTCACCATGCGGTTATCCGCGACGATAAGCCGTTACCGCGCATTGTATTAGATGCTAGTGCGAAAACACATACGGGTTTATCACTAAATGATGTGCTTCACCCTGGCCCGAATTTACAGGGCGACTTATTCATCCTTTTATTGGGATTTAGATTGTATCCTGTTGCAATGACAGCAGACGTACAACAGATGTATTTACAGATTGGTGTTATAGATGACCATCGTAAATACTTAAAAATATTGTTTCATTTCGACACTAATGAAACGATTCGTACATTTCAGTTTAACCGTGTACCTTTCGGTTTGAAGTGTAGCCCTTTTCTCGCTATGAGAACCGTGCGACAGCTAGCTCTGGATATGGCCGCATGCTTTCCAGATGCCGCTCGCATTGCTGAAAATAATTTCTATATGGACGATTTAGTTCATTCCGTTTCTGATGAGGAGACAGCTGTTCGTTTAGCTAGCGACCTCATCGCCTTGTTTGATTCTTGTGGTATGAAACTCGTTAAATGGATAAGTAATTCTTCCAGCCTGACGAAAAATCTTCCAACTTTGCATAAAAATTCAGTCGATTTTGCTGATAATCGAAACAATAGTTCTAAAGTATTGGGATTGTCTTGGGATCCATCTGAAGATATTTTTTTCTTCAAGACAGCTATCATTACTGAGAAGTGTACAAAAAGAAATATATTGTCGGTAGTAGCTCGGTTGTTTGATGTATTAGGTTTAGTGGCTCCGGTAATTTTATATGCCAAACTACTCATCAAAGAATTGTGGCTTGCGAATATTGGTTGGGATGATGTCCCACCCGACCACATAATTCGTCGCTATTCTGTTCTTATAAAAGAATTTTCATTGCTGTCAGAATTGAAGTTTCCGCGACATGTCGGTGTTACAGCGTCAAGCCGAGTAATTATTGTTGGCTTTTGTGATGCGAGTTTAGACGGCTACGGTTGTGTTATATACTTACACTGTACCGACGTTGCAGGAGACGTATCAGCAAAATTACTTTGTTCTAAATCTAAGGTTTCACCCACGAAAATTACTACATTGGCACGCTTAGAATTATGTGCAGCTTTATTAATGTCTAAATTAATTAAGACAGTCATTGAGACATATCGTGGCCGTATTCAGATTGATGATATTTATGCATTTTCTGATTCCACGATTGCACTTTCCTGGATATGTTCTTCCCCACACCGCTGGTCTATATTCGTAGGAAATAGAGTAGCACAATGTCAGCAGAATCTCGATTCTGGTCATTTTTATCACGTCTCTGGAATTGAGAATCCCAGTGACTGTGTTTCCCGCGGAATGCTGCCTTCGCAGTTAATCTCCCATGATTTGTGGTGGAATGGACCTAGTTGGCTTAATAGCACGCCTTCTAATTGGCCTGTTGAAAAGTTTATTGCTTCGGATGTCGATCAGTTACCTGAGCATAAAGTCAATGTTATGACCGCGACTGTAAACGTTGAGTCGTCGGTGTTATATGAGTTATCTCAACGTATATCTTCTTGGGATAAACTTCTTCGAATAACAGTTTATATTCTACGCTTTATAAAAATTATTAAATATCATATAAGTAATATTAAGCAATTAGCTATTGCAGAAAAGTATATAATCAAATCTATTCAGAAAATTCATTTTATTGATGATCTTAAGTTAATTCAGAATAATAATTTACCATGCAAAAAATTAATAAATCTTTCAGTTTTTATTGACACTGAAGGAATTTTACGTGTAGGAGGACGTCTGACTAAATCAGATTTGCCTTTTGAGGCTAAACACCCGGCTGTTCTTCCCAAACGTGAACATGTCGTAAATCTTATTATTAGACATTTCCATGTGATGAATTGCCACACTGGTCCAGGTCTTCTGATGTCTATCATTAGACAAAAGTTCTGGATACTAGATGCCAGAACTGTCATAAGAAGTAGGATTAAGGAATGCAATACTTGCTTCAGAGTGCATCCTTCTAATCGAATGCCCAAAATGGCCGATTTGCCTTCATATCGTATTCATGAGGCTAAGGCTTTCGTTCATACAGCTGTGGACTACACTGGTGCCATACGCATTCTTTTAACGCGTCGACGTGGTCAACATGCCCAGAAAGCATATATTTGTTTGTTTGTCTGTTTGGTAACCAAGGCAGTTCACATAGAACTAGTGACCGACCTCTCTAGCGACTGTTTCTTAGCAGCATTTAAGCGCTTCATTTCACGTCGTGGTCCTGTGTGTTGTCTTTACTCCGACAACGGAACAAATTTTGTTGGTGCCCGTTCAAAGCTAGATGAAATTTATAATGTACTAATTAGCTCAGAACATAATACTTTAATGAAAAGGGAACTCGAAAAATATCGTATTGAATGGAAGATGATCCCACCGCGTACGCCTCACTTTGGTGGAGCGTGGGAGTCGAACATAAAGAGTTTGAAAACTCATTTATATAGAGTGATTGGAACTCAACTCTTAACATATGAAGAGTTACAATTCGTAATGAATTCTAGGCCTCTAAGTGTTGTGACTTCTGACCCTCACCCTGAAGTTATAACTCCAGCTCATTTTTTAATGACCACTCCTTTAAGACAGTTGCCGTTATGCGATCTGTCGAATGAGCCAGTCAATTTGGTCAGACGTAAACATTTACTTGATAATATCGTTGCTTCTTATTGGAAGAAGTGGCGAATTGAATATTTGCACACTTTGCAAGTTAGGCAAAAGTGGCAAAAGGATGAACATTCCATTAAAATAGGAACTGTCGTAATTCTTGGACAGGATGATGTTCCTCCTTTGTGGCCCTTAGGAATTATCACCGAAGTATTTCCGGGTTCCGATGGGGTTGTTAGGGTTGCTACTGTCAAAACTAGGTTGGGAGCGTTTAAGCGACCTGTAGCTAAACTTTATCCTTTACCTAGCCAATAGCATGCCCAGGAATATAATATCAACTAACTATAGATATATTCATTGTCTTATTATAATTAATATTCATAATCATATATATACTATTAATATCGTATACATAATATTTGTTTAATTTACCATAATTAAGTGGTGTGACGTAATATATTTTGTGTTACTTTCTATAAAACCGTAATTTTGGGGTTGAAAGTCTTCCGACCTTTCAAAGGCGGGAGCATGGTGACGCCATCTAGCGATGTTGGGTAAATCATAGATAACTTCACCTCATACGTCACTGCGGCAGCCCACTCGCGTGAAGATGGTGCTCAGACTTTTGAACTTTTAATACACACTTTCGCATTCGTATCGCCGTGATCGGTGCTGTAATAATTGAGCAGGCGCACGCGCACGTCAGTATATAATCTTTAAATACTGTCCGAAAAAAAACTTTATCTGAAGGTGTTGTGAACTGTTGGTGATCACGGATCTGACGACGTACTTTGAGAAGGTGAGTGGGCATATTTTTTAGCCGCTCCAGTGGTTGTCGTATGGGTTTTTTGTCTTGATTGCCCGGCATCGCATACTTCAGTATATCACCATATTTTAATTTTGGGCACGAACTTTTTATCATCGTAGCCCTCATACTACATGTTAGGGCTATTTACACGCCTTAACAGCTGGTTTAATTTAACTATTTCTTGGTGTAAAATCGCACATTATATGTAATAGAACATTAGGGAGGGAGGAGTCCCACGAATGTGACCAGCTGTGACTAAGACAAGGGAGGGGTCAAAAATCGTGTGACTTAATTTGAAGATAATCGCTAAGAATAAAATAGATTTTTTAAATCTGATCTCATCATCATCATCCGAGCGTTAAATCCCGGTTGCGTTCGGAGCGTTCACTCCGACGCCCAGGGTCCGCTTTCCTGCTTTTTCTACTCCACTTCACGCGGTCTTCGGCATCCCCCGTTTTGAGACCATTGGCACGCATGTCATCCTTCACGACGTCAAGCCAACATTTCTTGGGCCTTCCCCTTCGTCCGGGACCTGGCGGAGGTGGCATGGCTAGACATTTGTTCCCCACATAATTAGCCGGTCTCCGTAAAACGTGGCCGTACCAACGTAAGCGACACTCCTGCAATTTGTCTGCTATGTCACGGACATGAAGACTGCCACGGATGCGGGAGTTTCTGACACGGTCTTTCCGCGTCACTCCACACATCCAACGCAGCATTTTCATCTCCGTGACACGCAGTTCTTGTTTGTGTCGCTCAAGCACAGGCCACGCTTCACTGCCATACAAAAGGACAGGTCTAATGATAGATTTATAGACCTGCCCTTTTAATTTGACCGGCATTTTGGGGTCACAAATGACACCTGTCACCTCACGCCACTTGGCCCAAGCTGCAGTAATACGGGCCTTGACGTCGAGGTCGATATCTCCGGACGCACTAAGGACAGATCCCAAGTACTTAAACTGATCCGTGCGCTCGACCGTATCTTCGCCTATGCGCACGGATGTGGGATCTGTGGTATTGCAGGCCAAGTACTCAGTCTTCGCCACATTGAGTTTCAGACCGCCGTTCTCTAGCGACCCCTTCCACGCATTTACGCGTCGCACCAGGCGCCCCCTGTCCGAATCTGCCAGCGCGATATCATCAGCATACATGAGCAACCATGGAGGTTGCTCATGCGCATCTCTGATGCTGTTCGAGACTTCGTCTAATATCACGCTGAACAGAAACGGGCTAAGGACCGATCCCTGGTGCACGCCTACGGTAATGGGGAAGGGTGTAGTGTCGCCAACAGCGGTCCGAACTAAGGAATCGGAATCGCGGTACATATCCCGGATAATGTCAATATAGGTTTCTGGTACCCCTTTGGACCTCAGTGCCCACCAGATCACCACGCGAGGAACACAGTCGAAGGCCTTCTGCAGATCCAAGAACAGGAAATGCAGAGGCGTATTCTTCGTCCTGTATTTCTCCATGATGATCCTTAGGGCAAAAACAGGGTCCATGGTACCATGCCCGGGGCGAAACCCATATTGACATCCCGAGACAGTGCACTCCTGCCGGATCCGAGAGTCGATTATGCGCTCAAAGAGCTTCATGGTGTGGGACATTACCTTTATTCCGCGGTAGTTTTCGCACTCCTGCACCGATCCCTTACCTTTGAAGACTGGGGTGATAACACTCAGTCTCCATTGGCTCGGGATGTTTCCGGTGAGGAGTATGCGGTTAAAAAGGTTTGTTAAAATGCCCACACCACGAGGACCCATCGCCTTCCAGGCTTCGATGGGAACTCCATCGGCTCCGACAGCTTTCCGATTCCTCATGCGGCGAAGAGCCCTATGGACTTCTTCAGGCGTTATCGGTGGCACTAGTCCTTGATTCGGAGGGAGGTTCGGTGGCTGCACCTCTTTGTGTTGCTTATTCAGCAACTCGTGGAAGTACGAGCGCCATCTCTCCTTCACCGCGAGGTCCTCGCATAAAAGGTTACCGCCAGGATCCTTAACACAGCGGCACTTGGAAATGTCCTGTGCCGCTTTGATCCTGGAACGTGCCAACTTATAAATGAGCTTCTGCCCCTCAGACGATTCCAACTTATCGTACATCGATCGAAAGTGGTCTCGTCTGGCTCTGGCTACAGCTCTTTTAGTGGCACGTTTTGCGGCCCTGTATGCGTCGCGATCTTCGGGAGATCTGGACGCTTGCCACTTTTTGAAAAAGGTTTTCTTCACCCTAACCTCCCTCTGGACTGTGTCGTTCCACCACCAAGTCTCCTTGTCACACTTGCGTCCACCCTTAGACACACCCAACACTGCCTTTGCCGCTTTAGTGATGGCTGCCTGGATCTTGTTTTTAAATCTGATCTGTATAATAATAATTCAAAAAGTATTAACTTGGTAGAGAAACTATTAAGCTTTTTTTTTATTTATTAAAAAAAATATCGGTTACCATCGCCTATGGAAATTTGCAATACCAAAGGTGCTACAAATGCGGTGCTGCTCTCTTAAGGGAGACTGAAACCTGGTCACGAATACAGAACACAACTCAATGTTGCCAGCCGTTGTTGACAGCCGCCGGCTCGCCGGCGGGTGGACAATTTTCCCGGCGGCACGACAGTCGCGGCATGCAGTATTCACAATTAGTGATTGCGCGCGTGTCTTCCGAATTATTACGACGTTTTAGTATTAGACATGAACGAGGACGATGAAACTGATCTAATATTAGCCACTTGTGCAGTTGTTATAACTGAAGAGCGGAGAGAGGCGTGGCGTGGGGTAGATTGCGCGGACGCAAGCAGCCGGCAAGATCGTTAAAATTAGGCCGACGGCCTAGCCCACCGGGTTCGTGCCGGCGTCTCTTACGTCAGACCTCCTGCCCGCAGGAAATTGTATACTTAATCCGTTCCTGCACAGGTAATATATTAGTAATTAATACATTAGCACATGGAGAATCCGACGTAGTGAAAAAATCGGAATGATGATGGTGCTCATCAGTGCCTGCAATAAGATTTACCGATAAGTGTGTCCTATCCCTAATCGAAAACTCCCAGACGTCGCGTCTGTTATAAAAAAGCCACTGTTTACTAATGGAATGTATTACTATAAACATACTCTTTTGTACGTAAAATCCAGGCATTGAGAATAATAAGCACGTATGCTATTTGTGTCATACTTATGAATATTTTGGCAATGTACAGTCGTGATATGAAAATATACCCTAGTTTTCAAATTGATTCATTTAACGTTACACGAGCATTTGTTACCTTTTTAAACTAACACAGAACAGACTGTTAAAAGAACAACAACATATTATTTACAATATATAGTTCTAGGACCTGAATGCCGACAAAAGACAAATTTACACCTGCATACCTGTAGACATTTTATTACCTTTTCGGCATTTGGACTTCTTTTGTTTACTTTGTATTTCAATTTTGTAATTAGAAGAACAGTCCATTATGTATTTTAATCTTTTATGGTAGTCACTATTCAAGTGTGATTCTAAGAAATTCAGTCCACGCGGCTGAGAGACATATTGTATTTTTGCAGTATAAAGCAATGCCCCAATGGACATAACGGAGTCTAGCGATTGCCACAAGCGAAGCAAGACGTTAGTGACGGACTTTGCACGTGTGATTGAATCGTGAATTACATTTGGACTGGTTGTGTACTGTTATATTTGTACCTGTGTTATACGTGTCTGTATAGTTCTAATAAATTCTATAATAATACCAACGGCATTTTAATTCGAGTTCTGCAACTCGTAACAATAGTAATTTTTATGTTTCACTACACACAGACTTCAAGATGTTATAGAAAGAAGTCGGGTAAATATTTATTTTTTGTTTTTGTTAAAAAAATACTTTTTAGTTGCGCAAACACTTGTTTTAGACATCATCTACTAAGCTCCTCTGGAAATTTTACTACTGGCACGCATAAACAGGTTAGCCATCTCACTCTTCAGTGTAAAGGCCCGTCAACAACAGTTGTTTTCGATTTCCTTGCGATCCCCTCAATCGATTAAAAAAACATTGTAAATCGGTCAACAATTGACGGCGCAATCACGTAACAAATATGCAAGAGTTTAGGAATTATTTTGTGTCAATTGTCAAAATAAACCTCCTTCTTTGGAAGTCGGTTAAAAATTTCCAAACATTATTACCTATATGAAAACATTCCGAAGCGTGACTCGAGTCTTTTCTGTACAATTCGAACATTTTTGGTTCCAGTCGAGCTCTTCTTACAAAGTGCTAAATGGAAGTAATGAAACGAATGTTTTACGTGTATTGAAAAGAGCTTATCTGTTAAAAAGCTTGGACGGAATAGAAGTGAAACACAAAATAAAAATAAAAACTTATTTTTACGACCGACGAGGTCGGTATTGGAATCATTACCTTGATTACTGAGTATTGGTGAAAAATGTTTAGTCCTCTAGTGGCCCATTTTCCCTTCTGCCTATACCGTCCCTCGTATCTTATGCGTCGTCCTGATTGGTAAGGACCGTACGATGACACGATGCGTTCTCGTCGCACGATGCGCTCTCGTCGCACGATGCGCTCTCGTCGCACGGTGCCCCCTAATATATTTTTCTTCATTGTCTTAATTATAGCTCCGAAGTTATCGAACGAGCACGCTTAATAATGATCGTAAGATGAGTTTGATAGTTCATCATGTAATCAAATATATCGATTTATTCTGAGTGTTTTATTTGGTCATCGCACGCGTCATCGCACGGGCATGGGGCGAGCAGGGCGAGGGGCAATACGGGTAATTGGACATGGAATTCGTTATTTCATACATCGAGATGGTTGTAAAATTCAATGCACCAATTTCTGGACTTAAAAAGTGTATTATGTAGGTTTCCTTTTATCAATGTCATTTGCAATTTTCAAAGTATAATTCGGCCGGCGTATCTTGGTGAATGTGAACCCTATGTTCACATTCACCAAGATACGCCGGCCGTATTATAATATTGCCCGACAGTAAATACTGCATCTGTTTAAAAAGCCATTGTCAAAATGGCGTTGCGATGCCAATAAATAAGTAAACAAAAGAAGCTCAAATGCCGAAAGGTAATAAAAAAAATTGACAGATATGCAGGTGTTAATTTGTTTTTGTCGGCGTCTAGGTTGTACCAGTATATTTGCCGACAAAATCTATTTAGACTAACTTTAGGCTTTTTTAATTATTAGTTCGTTCTTATTATTTACAATAAATTACTTACATTACAAAAAAAACGAAATGATTATCTTAATCCCTACTAATATTATAAATGTGAATATAAAGTTAAATTTGTTTGTTACGCTTTCACGTGAAAACTACTGAACCGATCATCATGAAACTTTGTACACATATTCTTGGAGGTATTAGAAGTAACATAGGATACTTTTTTTATGAATAACGTTACCTATAAAGTAAAATAAATGAAACTCAGTCTTTTCTTTTATTCATAAAAGACTATTTAAAAAAACCACTATATTATGTACGTTGTATATAGGTATATAGAGCAAAATTAATTCATCCAAATTACTTTGTTAATCAAATATCGTTACTTTTATATGCTTATTTCCAAATTACTCAAATAAAATTTCCTTCACGACAAAAACAAATTTCAAAGCATGAAAAATGGTGAAAACACTTTTTAAATTTATCGCTCTCTCATGGAAATCGCATTTCTTCAGCGAGTTTGAAGTTTATTTAAGGAGGTTGCCAAACTGGCCGCTGTCCAGCTCACGTAGACCGAATAATACCTTCGACTATTCAACCTCTTGCCATTTTTCCATTTATTTATTGAATCTTAACAGATAGAAGGTTAAGATATATGCAGAAGAGAACACCTGAAAGAAATTAAATTATTTTAATGATTGCAGGGAATTCGTACGTAATAAAAATAAATGTCTGTATACATAACAAAACTTTGTTTTATCGGTTTTAAGCGTAGTTATTTGATTTTTATTATTCCGACGTTTCGCCCACTTTTCAGTGGACGAAACATACGTGGACATACGTAGGGAATATTTTTAATTATGTTTACTAGTCGCGAAAATATAAAAAAATACTACACTAATTTTTGTTCAAACTGCTTTTCTGGTCTGAAAATAATTTTGAAACTCCAAAACGCTTTTGTTTAGACTCGATCCAACCATTTTTCACTGATATACAACATTTTCGAAAACCACTGAAATTTTAGGATATTATATTTTCTTATTTTTATTGCAGTACTCTAAGTCCCTAGAATATATAGGTACACATGTTTGAGTCACATTAAAGGCTTGAAACATTGTACTAATCAATCCTCAAAATCTTTCATTCAAAAATACGAAAAAGGGTATCTTGTAAAAAACATTTTTGTCCTCCATTACCTCCATTAGTGTTGATTGCCTCTCTAAAACCTCTCCATAGATATATTTTTATTTAATTTATTTAAATCGGCAGACAACACATACATTGTATATCCCCAAGGTTAGCAAGTTACACTTGTGTTATGGGTGGCATACAACAGACAGAACACTCTGAGGCCGAACCCAGACACCCAGACCATAGTAAATAACAGAAAGTTCAACAATACTATTGAACCGATTACATGATATGTAGTTTAATGATCTACAAATTGTTAGGATACTTTGTAGCATTTTACTACTTACTTTATTATATTATTAAGTGACCATAACTATAATATGAATTACATACTATTGAATACAATGTAAGAAAACTTAACTTATTTGTATTGAATTCTACCCATAGTCCCTCAAGACTATAAGTAGAATACTGAGCCCAGATCACCGTCTTCTCTGGGTAAGGTGCCCAGAAGGCTGGCTACGTTTCCTCGCTGGATCGCCATACTGATCCGTTGGCCGAGGTAGGCACCAGCCCTCTGATCACCTGAAGAGTCGATGAGTCGTTTTGATAAATTTTGGTAGAGGCTCATGGCCTCAGGACCCCACGGTCCAAGCGTCTCGACAGCAAACGGCACAAACATATAACTTTCACTGAGGGTGAGAGTTATATGTTTGTGCTTACTTAATTTACTCACTACTTACTTAATTTTTTGAATCCTTTTCAATGTTTATATGTTAGTGAACATGACTGTACATGGTGGATATAGTCATGGGGAGCTGTTAGGTACAATGGTAGCCATTCAAACGAGTAAATGCTTTACGTTATGTATTTATACATTATATTATTTGAAATAAAATGAAATGAAATGAAAATGAAAAATGAAAATTGTATATATCTATGTATGTGTTTCGAGACCACGGGCCATTGAAATGGCCCATACATTTGGAGGGCTTGCGTCGGGCAATGGGAAGGCCAACACGTAGAGGCCCCTTGACAAATTTAATGTAAATGTGGCGTGACACTGATATCCCTGATGATCAGGCATAATTCCCTGTCTACACCATATAATAGTGCATTCAAGGACAAGGACCCGGCCAGTGTAGGACTATTGTGGGAAATGAGGACAAAAGTACCGGGCTATTGGACTGTTAGCGTTACTAGGAGTCTAGGAATATGGGGACTATGGCGTCTGCCCGTCGCAATGTTCAGGGAACATGGAAAAATGACGGAGACTCGCCACTCCCTATATTGTATATATTATTGTTATGCGTGTTTAGAGGTCTTGAGGTAGAAGTGAAACAATGTTGTGTGTTTGAATTGCAGTTCAGGAATGCATGATGTAGGCTCGCTCCGCGCTTATTAAGTACTACAAAAATGCAGACGCTTAGCAGCTAACGGAGCGAGCTATGTCCCCGCGGCAGGCGGGGCGTGGGCGCACGGGCTTTACGGGGGTGAGGTCAGCGGGGTGATTCTGTCCGCAACAATTTGTGAGCGGCCGCCGTGGTGATCGGACGTCTGCGGCTACATGTGTTCTGATGTTATGTGTGTTGTGTTGTTATGCGTTGTGTTGTCTGCCGTGACTTCACTTTCTGGTCCCAGGTGGAAAAATAGCGCTAGTCCTTGTTGGCTCGCATGATGCTGAGCAATTTAAGATTTATTTTGTGTCTCTTGTCATTCTACTTCTACTTATATTAACTTAATTTTTGGTCCGAAATAAAATATTTTTCTTTCATTTCTTCTATTTGTCTGTGAAATTAGCAGACAAACTGCAGACAGGCTTACAAACTTACTACGCATATGATGGAAAGTGGATACCGTCGTTTATGGACATTTGCAACATAAAAGGTGTTATCAATGTGCCGCTATTGAAGGGAGGCTGAAGACTGGCCACTAGTCCCGGAATACAACTCAAGATTGTTATGGCGTGCTTGACTCTAGAGGTGGTAGCCATCCCGACAAGTAAAGGCCCTACCATCTAACTGTAAGTTGTTTTATCATCTTTTATGAAAAGTCGCCCGGCCGCAGGCATTCGTAGTATTCTTTCTCCGGTTCCTACACGTAAACAAAATAAAATTTTGTTTGTTGTTAGGACAAAACCGCGAGCTAGTGCTAGTTATTGTAAAATTTCAAGATTAATAAAATGTACACATATTTCTGGCTGTTCTTTTATAAACACAAGCGGACTGGTATCACTGCGTTATATTGCTTGCTTTTATAAACCTACCTAAAGCCTTCAGTGGAAAAAAAACAGTAAATCAAATATTTAATAAAATGTAGCAGAAAAAAAAACGACAAAGTAATTCAAAATAAGAAATATATATTTTGTATTAAATCTTGAAGTCGGTGCGAAATAAAACATAAAAATTACTCTATTTTGCATATTTGTTGTTGCATATTTGGGTTGTCTTATCGCCTTTTACTACAAGCCTCCCTTACGCAGGAATTAGTATTATTTTTTCGTTCCTGTGTCTCCGTTATCTAAGTCTATTTCATCCTAAAGCTGACAACACGTTGGCTACACCCTGGCAACAACTTTCCATTAGATGTGCTCTCAGCCTATATGTCGGCTTCACAATAAAAAAGCAAATTACATTTCCCAGAATATGGACCGTATACATTTGGATTTTTATCATAAAAGATGTTGGAACTTAACATACTGGTCTTATTGCACTACCCTCAGCTCGCCACCTGCCGCGTCGTGTTGGCACATATCCAAATTGCGCAATGTGTACACCTACTCCAGGCATATGGCGTGAATGGAATCCTAACCAAGGCTTGGAGTCAGCTTGCACCCACTACTGCCAATATTCATAATTATATTATTTCTTTCAGGAACGGAATTACTATGAAATCAGACCAAATTTTTTTTGTTTTTTCGAACAATACATACTTAGTAGAAATGACAATATGGCGACACCATATTTGATTGAAATGACATCACACGAATTTTAAGATTTATTGACCCCTCCCCCGCCCTTGTCACAGTTGGCCACATTCATGAGACTCCTACCTCCTTAGTGTGACATCACATCATTTGCACTTTTACATCAAGAAGTTATTAAATTAAACTGCTGTTTGGTAATTAGATTATTTTTAATGATTTAAACGCTATGCTCATATAGACAGAGTTAGAAATATTTTAAGTTTTTCGTGCCCACCTTAACGTCTGACGTATTCTGTGGTTGACCCCTTTTGCAATACATTTAAAAGAAATATAAAATAACAGCCCATACGTGTCCCACTGCTGGGCTCGGGCCTCCCATTGTAGAGGAACGGACAGTATATCCGCCGCTTGTTCAAGGCAGCTTGGCAGATTTAACACATCGGTTATCTCGATGTACAGGTTGCAGCACGGTGTTTCTTTCATCCTTGTTAGCACTTCATAATTGTAACTGCCTAAGTGGCGCATGCGTTACTTTGACTGGGGACGCGTGCGCTAGCCATTACGCTACTCTCACAACACTATTTATTATAAAAGAACGATCATTAAAATAGTCTGCTTCTTCCTTACTTTTAAAACATCATGATAAAAATGTAGCTACATGTGAATCTTCGTAAGCGTTACCATTTGATTGAGACGCCATAAGTAGTGTCATGAGAGACCGAAATTATCGATATGACGAGTCTTATATTCACCGATCTCATAACCCAGCCAACTCCAGGGGAGATACAGGAGTGATGCTCCCTAATATTGGAGTGCCACGCGCAATATTATTTACAGACTGGAACCACAAGGAGTGCTACAAATAGTAATTTGTCAAATGGAGGTCTCGAATTTTTACACTAAAAGTATTGTTATGGGGAATGGAGAGCTTGTTGACATTCTGTTGAACAATGGGTCCAAATAGGTCATAGCGCCTCGACTCTTTAAACCATTGGTTCCCAAACTATCTTGTCTCGTAAGCCTCTTACTAATTTGGATGCTTCCACTGGACTTACTTAACCGACTTAAATAAAGGAGGAGTGTCTCAATTTGTCGTGTAAATATATATTTTTACATTAGGTTTAGTCAGAACGTTTTGATTCTGAATAGATTTTGATGACTCTTTTTGCGTTAGATACAGTATACAGTTTTTAATTGATTTCATACAAATTTTATAGCTTGTAAGTACAAATGCAAACTAATATTATTTTATGCTATTTATGGAAAATTTAAAATTAAGTCACGGCTTGTTTAAATGGAATTCACTATTGGAGACCTTTTGCAAGCCATGTACAGCATTTGTATTTGTTGACGTGGATCCTTTGAAGATCAATATGGATCCCCAGGGGACCATATGACTTTGGGTACCTATGCTCTAAATTATAAATGAATATGTTTATTTCAAAATTGAATTTTACCGATTATACACTGTATTGAAAGTCATTATTCCACTACTTCTAAAACAATATTTTTACTGTTAGAATATAAGGTTCTAGGTGCTAATGCTTCATTTGGGATAATGTTATAGTTATTGATCATTTCACGCAGATGTAGCGATGGGTTTTAATGCGTTACTTATGACGCGATATTGTTTTATTGTGAGTAATGTTAAATATTAACAGATAACGTGTGTAATAAACTACGTTTTAACGGTTTTTGGCGCGGTCATTTATTTGATTTTGGTTATTCCAAAACCAAATAAATTACCGCGCTTAAAACCGTTGTTTTACTATGTATAAAATATTACATAACGTATGTATGTTTTTTATCGGCAGAGAAAGACAGATATTATTAATGTACATCTCCAATATAAAGAAGTTATATGTCATAGGCTACGAATAAGCAATTGAGGGATATCTTGAGGCTCGTGTCCATGGCAAGTAACCATGCAAAAATTGCCACATCATTGCTGATGCTAGAAAAAAGTTGTTAATATTCGTCTGGAAAATCGAATTGTATTTTTGGCAAAATCAAATTGTTTCTCTAGAGGATCCATTTAGCTTTTTTTTGAGGCGAGGGAAATTGCTACCGATTTACGCACACACTGGGTCGTTGCTAGGGAACGACACACGTCGGTCGGGGGAGACATCACTGCAGCAATAGTATGCTCTTGACAGTGATCTGCCCGCGATCGACTCAGCTAGTGTGGAAAGACTCGGAGGAAGCTGCACGGGCAAGCGACCCCAATACTCACTAAAAACCCCCTCCTCCCTGTCGACCCTGCGATTCGTTGTGAAAGAAAGTCTGAGATTTAGGACATAGTTACACCCAGCCGAGAGGATCCATTTACTTACCGTCTCCCCGAGCAAGTTAGTTAATGTGAGAACTTTTGTTATTCTCAGTGAATCACGAAGCGTATTGCGACTAAAATATTAATCGGTATTCGTTTTGAATCAGGTTACATGAACGCAGACGAGATAATGCGTACGTGCCCTTACTCAATTTATTCTCTCAGTTGGTTTCTTAAAGGTTTAGCTAACTTAATATTGTTACAACCTAGGTGCCGACAAAAGACAAACTCACACCTGCATACCTGCAGACATTTTATTACCTTTTCGGCATTTGGACTTTTTTTGTTTATACGTTCAAAATTTGGGGTTAGAAAAACAGTCCATGATTATGTATTGTAATCTTTTATGGTAGTCATTAGCTAGGTGTGATTCTAGGAAATTCAGTCCATGCGGCCGAGCAGACATATTGTATTTGTATAGTATAAATCAATGCCCCAATTAAGAGATGAGGCAGTCAAGCGATAACCACGATCAAAGCAAGACTTGTGTACATTCGCGTGTAATTGAATTACGATCTTCTGCATTACGTGTGAGGTTCAAGCATTTTTTTCTGAGAAGAATCATAATACACGAACATAAAAAGAGGTGGCAAAACGTGTTTATCGGTGAAATGTAAAAAAACGATCGCAGTGCCATCGAAATATTTGACTTAATTTTCTATCCTACAGGAACATACTTTTTATAATAGAATGTTGCGATGGATGTGTGGTGGGTGTCACAAGAACGGATAAGGTGAGAAACGAGTATCTTTGAAAATTGCACCCGTTACTGAAAAATTGAGAGGAAGAAGACTTAAGGTGATAAGGGCATGTACCGAGGAGGGACGAAAGTCACGTGACAAAAAGAATGTTAAACTACAAGATGGATGGGTACAGATGTCAAGGTACACCAAAAAACGATGGATGGACTGCGTGAAGTATCATATGATGATTTGTGTCGTAACAGAAGATGTATGTCAGAATAGAGGAGTGTGGAAGGAAAATACATATTGTGCCGACCCCAATTAATTGGGCTATGGTGAAACAAAACAGAGAGGAAATCATCATTTATCTTTACAGTGATTAAATAACTAATTCACTTCTATAGCTCGTTACGTAACATAACTTAAAATAGAACTCATTGCTATGTTTGCTGGTCTAAAGATTCGAAAGTAGGTTTGAAGTACGAATTCGTTTTATAACAAACAGATAAAAGTGACGCTTTGGACGTAGCGC
Organism: Dendrolimus punctatus; assembly: GCA_012273795.1. Classification (NCBI taxonomy): domain Eukaryota; kingdom Metazoa; phylum Arthropoda; class Insecta; order Lepidoptera; family Lasiocampidae; genus Dendrolimus; species Dendrolimus punctatus. The sequence goes on along the minus strand of CM022549.1, from coordinate 650,961 downwards.
CTGGAGCTATTTAACGAGCAACGATCAAAGCGTGCGCTTCGCCTACAGCTTCAAAGAGGGGCTTTTACGTGATTTTCTTCTAAATCTTTTACAGTGGAATAAATTAAAATTGAATACCCTTAATACGGGTACCGTGTTTTAATTTAAGCTATTTACAATAAAGTCTTAATTTGTTTTAAATAAGGGAAATTATCCCTAGCTAGCTGATTGTAATTATAATAAAATAAAATAAAAAAGCCTTTGTAATTATAATTTGTTGTTATTTAACTCTTTAGGACGATGACGTTATACTATCACTGCTACAGAATTAAGAAGACAGCGATGTTATACACAAGACTACTATAGTAGTAGAATCTCAAGGAATAATTTGATTGATAACTAATGGCCAGTCCTATATCTTACTATTCAATCACTTGCCCTATTATGGATTGGATTTTGACATAAGATGTATGGAGCGTTTAACCGATAGTAAGGCAAATTAATGGTCGATAACATATAGGAACCGGGCAAAATCCTCGTAAGACCTCGTTTATAATGTTCACTTGCTCGGTAACAAGCAGGAAAGTAGCTTAGGACAGCACGAGTATGATTTTTTTTTGAGGCGAGGGAAAATTCTACCGATTTACGCACAGACTGGGTTCTTGCAAGGGAAAAGACCTACGTCGGTCGGGGGCGGCATCACTGCAGCAATAGTATGCTTTTGGCAGTAATCCACCCGCGAACGACTCATCTAGTGTGGAAAAGACTCAAAGGAAGCTGCACGGGCAGCAACCCCCATACACACTAAAAAACCCCTCCTCCCTGTAACCCCGCGCTTTGTTGTGTAGGAAAGGCTGAGACTTAGAACAGAGTTACACCCAGTCGATCCAGCGCAATAAAGTGCCTGGAATGTGCCCCGGGAGAACACACCCACTTCGTCATACGGGGGTCGATGGTCCTTTGCTCCCTGGCAAGCTAAAGGCCCCCCCGCAACGGAAATTTCTTCTTAAGCTTAGCTTAATATGTCGAACCGAACCTATAAGGCCTTTGACATATGCTCCATACAAATAATGTCAACATTTAATAGACCATAGGATAGTAGGCCAAGTGAATGAACAGTAATATATATATATATCAACCGGACAAAATCATATTACTATGTATACATAGAATAATAAAATCAGAAACATAATAATATTGAAGCAAAAGAACAAACTTGTTATATTCATTAATAACGTACAAGTGAAATTGGGAACAAAAATTCATTTTTAATCTGTACGATGGTGTTGCTAAGTCATTAAAGTTTTATAAAAATGTCGAATTATTTTCTTTATATCACGTACTTGAAAGCATGTGTAATAAAAAAATGTATATTAGAATATTTATATTTAAAACTTATAAACACATTTCCTTTATCATGTCTTTTGTTTTTATTAAATACATTTATTTATATAACTCTGATATCGATACAAACTATACTTTAACATGACCAGGTTTTAAAATAACATTGACACTGACATAATAGACGTTTCGCACGATAGAAATATTGTAGCAAACAAGTCTATTCTGAATAAATGATAATTATAATCCCTATTAATATTATATATGCCAAAGTAACTCTGTCTGTTTGTTTGTCTGTTACGTTTCACGGTAAAACTACTGAACCAATTTGGCTGCAACTCAGTATACATAATATGTCGGAGGGAAGCCCTGAATCGAATAATTGTTGTTTGGATTTATAACGCACAATATTATTTGTTTACATTTTAACTACTTTTAAAATTCTTAATTCAATTTTATTTGATTTTTTAAATGTTTCTAAAACTTAAAGATCGTTCTGACCTAATAAAAGTTATGAATATTGTAATTTAATAAACGACCAATGAGAGCAGCGCATGTCTTGAGCGGGGTCAAGACGCCCTCTATACTTTAGTAGTATCTACTTCGGTAGACGGAGGAGTTTTTGTGACAGATTTGGTTAGTGGCAACAGGTCGAGTGGGACCTTTGAGAATTTTAAATAAAGTATTGAAGTTGGAAGTATAAGCGGTGCCCTGAACCCGCTGCTCCGTCTAAACTATGTCAAAATAAAGTTTGAATCTAAATTAAAAGTGTATAAACCGTGGCCATTGTGTTTTATGCTCGCATTTTATCCTGATGACGCCCACTAAACCTGCAATCTATAAAGAACACATCACGAGAACGAGGCCTTCTCCGAGATATATATATTAGGTGCCGAGTATAAACATAGAATACTTTTTAATCCAAAAAAATGGGAGCTTCCGTAATAAAAATATATTTGTCTCTCTATTTGTTATTTTTACGGAAAACTATTACACCAATTTAGTTGAAATTCGCTACAGTAATTTTAATACGAGGGTGTACAAGTAATACTTTTCATCCCGGAAAATGGGATAGATTTTGGGATAGATTTATGTAAAGGTTATCCAATAACGTAGGATAGGTTTTTCGTTGTGATTTTCCATTTTCGTAATTGAGGTCGTTTCGGCTATTTCGGCTACTTCAGTAATTCCAAACATTTTTGCTATTTTTCTCATTGTTCTCGTTTTTGTCATTTATATGGTTTATATATAAATAGGTGTGAGATAGATAAATAAAACTAGAATAGCTTGAAATAGGTAATGAAAATTTGTATGGGAGATCAATCATTTCTCAAGTTTATAGATATAATAATGTATCTATAAAAAAATGCGATAGTAACTCGATCTGTCTGTCAGTTCAGTTTTCACGAAAAAAATACTAGGACTACTGGATAGGTTTTGCTGTAATTTAATTTAAATGTAGTTTTACCCAAAAAGGGTATAACTACTTTCCAAGCTAGGAGACGAGATCATTTACGATATAATATGAAGTGAATCTGTCAGGGGCAAATAGCACTAACATTAAAAATTTAATACAGTGTACCCTGTATTAATGTCTATTTTGATTGAATCGTGGCGCAGCCGCGAGGTCAACTCTAGTATATTACAAAGTTGTTCATATATATATATATATATATATATATATATATATACACACACTGACGGACTCATAAACTGCATCAAAGTAATAGACGACTTTGAAATAAATATTTTAACCAAGTATGCAAACATAAATATATATCAAACATATTCAGAATTTAGTAGCCCCGCTTAAAATTAAAGTTAAAATGAACAATCAATAATATATTTTATTAATAAAACAGTAACGAAAGCGCTTGAATTTATATAATAATTTATTTTGGTACTGATTGTGTCCTAAAATGTCAAGTGAACACAGGAATATTAAACGTCACACGAGGTTAACTCCAAGTACTGGAATTTAAATCATCTACTGGCAGCACCATTCACAAATGTCAACGTCAAACATTGGTTCGAGATAAAAATGACGAGTTCCGTGATTTTCGATTAAAAATTAATTTCTATTAAAATAATAATTGTTTATCAGTATGACTGTTTGGAATAAACTTCAAAATGAAGAATGCTACGCTGTTGGTAAGTTTTTGACGTTAAACTCTTGTTTGTTGTTAGAATTACACTGTTTTATTGTTGTATGGGTCCTAGGCATGTCTCCCGCGGACTAACGATAAATATAAACATTGTCTCAGAGCATGACATATAACGCATCCCATGTCCCCAGCACATTTATCCTGTTAAGCATTTGATGTAATTTTGTATGATTGTGCTTTAATACTCATACAAATAAAGTGACCACTCCCATGGGCTTAAATGATTGTGTTGATTGATAACTTATTCACAATCCGATTTTAATATGTCAGTATTGTTATGTTTCCTTATAATCGAACTGGTTCAGTCACTCATTTGTCTAAAAACATTCACAATTTTCTTGTACCTAAATCTTTATATAGAAAATGTTTTAGTTTTTCAAACATTGTAGTGTTAAAGTAGGTTTCGATTTCCTCATGTTTATCTGTTCTAATGACTTATGGGTTATGGAAATTATATCCTTATTGAATTATGTTGTTATTTATACTTCTAGACTGTGAATGTGAAAGGGCCTTTGTTGCAATTATTGTTTACTTTCCTTGACTGTCTAGACTTCTAGAATGTTTATTACCAATCTATGCTAATATTATAAAGAGGAAAGCTTGGATTATAGAGTGCATTTTTGAAAACCTCAAATGCTTAGCCTTCTAACCTATATTAAAAAAAGAGAAAAGTTTGGGTCTGTTCATAAAAGTTCACAATAAATAAATGCACCCTAAAACTAATAATAACCCACCCAAACATTTTGTATGTTTGTAATTAATAAATTCAAAACTACTGGACCAGTTTCAAAAATTCTTTCATCATTACAATGTTACAATATCCCTAAATAAAATAGGCTATATTTATATTAGAAAAAAATTAGCAATCCCTACTAAAAGTTCAATAATGTAACCCAAAATGTCAAAATATAAGCCATGAAATGAAAAAAAACTACTTGTATCCTGTATAAAGATATATTTACTCTACATTTATCCTAAAATGTTTAAAAATAAATGTCCACCCATGTGAAGCCGGGAGGAGCTGCTATACTGTATAAAGAAGTATTAAAATGGTATACACCATTTTAATAAGACTACCATTTTAAGTAGAATGTCTATCAAGAATGGTGAAAGAAAACAAATGTGGCCTGTGGCCGGGCAGCCTGTCGTAAGAGGAGACAAAACAACCTACAGGCAGATGGTATAGCATTTGCCCTAGATGGCTACCACCCCTGGATGGCTACCACCCCTGGATGGCTACCATCCCTGGTCTAGAGTATGCCACCATAACAACTTTGAGTTATGTTCCGGCATTGGTGGCCAAGTTCCAGTTTCTCCTTTAAGGCTGGCAGTACATCGATCACAGTTAGGCTGTAAGCCTGTCTGCTGTGCTTTAGCAATAATAATGCGCTTCATCAGTTTCCTAGACCAATGTGCAAAATTAGAGTGTTTATAGCTACATTACTAGTTATAAGTGTTACAATCACTTAAACCTGTCTAAACCCTTCTTAAACAGCTTTCTAGTGGCTTTGGTTATAAAATCTTTAGAAACTTACATCCGCTATAATAAATAATATCCTATTAATATTATAAATGAGTAAGTTTGAGAATGAATGTTAAGTACTCTTCAATAATAAAAAAAACATTCATCAGAATTACAAAATCAAAATAAAAAAAATATCAAAAATATCTTGAAATCTAGGTTTCATCACAATGGTTATCTTGACCAAGTTAACACAAGTGAACTATAACACTGTGTGTAGTGCATGCTTTCCAGCCAGAGTTAGAATCCATGCTTTTGAATTTGAGATCTGAGTCCACCAATCACTAAGCTACTAGGGCTTGTTTTCAACTTTTGTATATCAGTCAGTTGTGGTAGTGTGGTAGCTAGCGCACAATTCCCGACCTCGAAGGGCGTGAGTTTTAGTCCTACCTAGAATGCAAGCACCTCTTAGGCAGTTTTTCGACTTGCATATTACACTTACCTCGTGAAGGAAAACATTGTAATAAAACCTGCACATTGGCATAACCAATGTGTCAAAGCTGCCTTGGACAAATGTGGTGGGTGTACTCTCCTTTCCTCTATAGTGGGAGGCCGGAGCCCAGCAGTGGGATGTTTATAAGCTGTTATTACATTATACATAAATTTTGAACATCATATAAACTGTCATTATTATTTCACAATCAGTATGAACAGTTTTAGTATATGGGCAAGATAAAACAGCAGTAGCACAATTCATATCGTAATGTAATCTCATACATATTCATAACAAACTTCACTTTCATCATTACATATGTGTACAGTATTTGTTTACATAATATTACATTTCATGAATGGTAAAAATCCATTATCATTTATAAACAATCCAAATGTTTTAATATATTTTAGTGTTAATTTGAGTTATACGCTGCTAGATCATTACAGATACAGATAATTATAATTGCTCGTAATTAAATCATAATTCATTTTGTTAAACAGAAAAAAGCATTTTTACATACTAGTATGTAAGAAAGAGATAATAAAAAAATAGTTTATTAGTTACCACAGCATTGTAACAACAATAACAGAAGGTGCTATAAAGTTCTATTACAATAAAACAGGTAAATCTAATTATAACTAGGGATAACTAAAAATAAAATAAATAAAAATAACACCTAAACTAGGCAAAGCCTGTACTATATCTGTTAGTTAGTTAGATAGAGGAGATATGCTAATTTGTAAAAACATAATACTTAAGAAACTTAATTGTAAACATGTATCATTAACAATAAAGGCTATTTTAATTTAATTTGAATCTTATATTGTTTTTTTATTGGTGGAGTATAGCAGACAGACTGTGCACTTGATGGAAAGTGGTTTAGTGGTGGTGGCCTTTAAACATTTGTAACTACAAAACTGCTACCAATGTGTGGTCCGTCTTGCAAGGAGCCTTGAACGTGGCCACTGATGCCACTCAGTGGAATACTCTTTACCGGGAATGGTAGCTCACCATACGGGTAAATGCCCTACCACCTGACTGGATTGATGTGGTGGCACTGGGTTTCTATAGATAATTGTGAAAGAGCATACATACCGTGTTTCCTGAACAGTACAATCTGGGTGTTTTCAAGTCTCGTTTGAGAATAGGTACTACTACACTTGTATAGGGAAGCGTGCTCCATCTTCGACCGCATCATCAGCCGACATTAGGCTTTATCATGGTCAAACGCGAACCTATTTATCATAATAAAACATGCCTGTATTGATGGTTATGGGTAACACCCTACTCCTCAGCTCGTCACTGCACTTCTATGTTTCGAGACAGTGTTCATTTTATATATATTTGAGTCAGCGGCGGTATATTGTTTATTTAGATGTACTATGTTTAAGCAGTGCCCTGGAAAGTGGGTTATAATATAGTATTTATAATATTTACAAAATGTGGGGGCGAAATATTTTATTTTATGATGACATAACAGTGAATTTGATGTGCGTGCGAAAAAGGAAACAGCTGTCAGATTTAAATAGATAATTTAAATGTTTTGAATAAAACATCATATAGGCCTAAAGAATGTTACAAGGCAGTACCAGTGATTTTTTATGTCACCTCTTAGGACTGTTAGTATTTATACAGAAAATTAACTTTACTTAAAACTTTTAGATCCCTACAGATGATACATAATTGTAGAGCTAAATCACAGTTGCATTGGGAGTGTTCACTTTGGAGACCAGAGTCCACTTTCTTGCTTTATTGTCTCTACTTTGTGTGGTACTCGCAACCCGTTCTGCCGAGAGTGGAGACAATTGCTACGCATGTCATCCCTCATGACGTCAAGCCAGCATTCTTTAGGGCTATCTTTTCTACTGGGACCTGGCGGAGGTGGCATTAATAGACATTTGTTACCCATACAACCAGCCGGTTACCCGTAAAATGTATACTAATAATCAATAATCCCTATACTAATAATCAACTGCGACTAAGTTTTTCGTAAGTTTTCGCGACTTGATGATATAACTACGTTTTAACGTTTTTTATCGCGGTATTTTATTCGATCACGACTACTGAAAAGTGTCCGAGACGTCGAAAAAAATCAAATATTAAAACCGCTTAAAACCTTTAAAACGTATTTTTATTATGTAATTAATTTATCCAGTTTTAATGAATTTTGCTTTGGAATTTGTGTTATTTAATTTTGTGGTTTTGTATTGAAATAATATTTCTGAAAATATGGGATATAATATTCATCTTTGTTCTCGTGTTTATCATATTTGTAATAATAATAATTAATATTATACTAAGCTTTTGTTTTCTGGTAAATTAAGCATATTATTATTAGAGTTAGCCCCATGTAGTATATTTTTGATCGATGCACGTAATATGTTTCATTTGATAGGGATAGTCCCATAGTTAGTTTTACAGAAAATAGTGACGACCATTGGTTCCCTTGGATTCTTTACGTGGTAGAGCTATCCTGGAATCATTATTTTGATCACAACTCTTAGGGCCGGCTGGATCGGTGTAATACCACGCTCTCACATAATATCAGCGTGAAACGGTTAGTCTTAAACTGAACGTGTTTCATGCGATGAGTGAGACTTCCAATTGTCCACTTCCTCTTATCCCTTCTATTCCAGCTCCAGACAAATGGCCAGTCGGCCTAGCTCATGGAAAGTGGTGACCGCCGCCTAAATACGTTTGCAACGCCAGGGGCGGAGCCAACGCGTTACCAGCTTTTAAGATGGGACGAAGTGTATGGAAAAAGGGCTATAAGATAATAGGAAAAGACGATGAATGGGTTTGGAATTGGGGTGGGATAGGATAGGGAAGATTGGGCTGGGGCGGCCGAAATGGGTTATGAAACTCACTCATGGCATGAAACACGTTCATTTTAAGACTAACCGTTTCACGCCGATGTTCTGTGAGAGTGTGACGTTACACCGATCCACCCCGTCTTAATAGCCGTATTCAAATTTGTGATTCCAGCATGAGTCCACCACCTCAAGTCAAGGATAGGCGTCGACAAATAACATTGCAATGAAATGTGGCCGCACCCTAAATATATTTTTTGCCCACGTGTCTAACTCCATGTCAATGTCAAGCTTGAAATAGAATGTGATAAGATTGATAACGTTTTAACTGTTGATAAATCCATCAGAATTCAATATCGGGTGTCAGCTTGTCTCATTATGGTGCTTATCGGCCCTAATAGAGGGACATAGATTTTTTGTTGCCGTCTGAACCCAGCAATACAGGCAGACGAACCACCTGGTAAACGTCGTTTGCACCAACAGGGGCATAGCCAATGCGTTGCCAGTCTTTAGGATAGGTTTGAGGGTATGGGATCAAGAGGATCGGGCAGGAGAGGACGGGATAAGGAAGATATAATAGTATATATAGATAAATGTGAATTTCATACTCCTCCGTCCGTAAAGGAATCCGTATTTGCGTAAAAAAGGGGACAAAGTTTTTGCTTCACGTATTAATATCTAGATTTAACAGCAAAACAAAACGTGGCTTTATCGCTTAAAGCGATCTCTTACAGGCAACCTGACTGAGAGGATACTTCTAACAACCTATGTCCAGATATAATTAAATTAAAAAGAAGTATAATAAAAAAGGAAGAACATTAAAATGTGGACAGTAAACAGCTAAGTTAAGAAGAATAGAAAAATATATGTTTTTCTAGAGTTTACCCCGCGGCTGCGCCGCGGGTTAACCTCTAGTGCGTGTCTCTTGTTTAAAGAGCAAGTGCTACAGGTTATATTAATTATAATGTTTTTATGTATTTGCCCACGGAAGATTCACTTCATTTTTATATCGCTAATTATATATACTATCACCCGTCTATCTGTCAACAAAATAAATTACAAAACTTGACCAAAAAGGCCAAAATGGTCTAAATGACCAAAAGGCCACAGTGACCGACATGGCTAAAATGACGGAATAGGAAAAAACGACCAAAAAGGCCAAAATAATTAAAATGGCCAAAATGACCAAAGAGGCCAAAATGACCAAAGAGGCCAAAATCACCAAATAGGCCAAAATGACCAAATAGGCCAAAATTACCAAATAGACCAACATGACCAAATAGGCCAAAATGACCAAAGAGGCCAAAATGACCAAAGAGGCCAAAATGACCAAATAGGCCAAAATGACCAAAGAGGCCAAAATGACCAAAGAGGCCAAAATGACCAAAGAGGCCATAATGACCAAAGAGGCCAAAATGACCAAATAGGCCAAAATGACCAAAGAGGCCAAAATGACCAAAGAGGCCAAAATGACCATATAGGCCAAAATGACCAAATAGGCCAAAATAACCAAAGAGGCCAAAATGACCAAAAAGGCCAAAATGACCAAATAGGCCAAAATGACCAAAAAGGAAAAAATTACCAAATAGGCCAAAATGACCAAAAAGGCCAAAATGAAAATTATCCCTTGTCCATCCTCAGTATTTAATTTACATACGTGCCGCATTTCAGCCAAATCGGTCCAGTAGTTTTTCCGTAAAAGCATAACAAACAAACAGACAAATATCATTTTATCCCGGAAACTATCCCATTTTTCGGGATAAAAAGTATCCTATGTTCATCCTCGGTATCGAAAATATATATATACTGAGTTTCAGCCAAATCGGTCCAGTAGTTTTTACGTGAAAACGGAACAGACAGACAGACAGACAGACAGACAGACAGACAGAGTTACTTTCGCATTTATAATATTAATAGGGATTATAAACTAAGGTAATGGTTATTAACAGATTTTTAAAATATGGCAAGTGATTTAGCTCATCTAAGGGTAAAGGGTAAAGAGGAAGATGTGAAAGATGTTCACATCTTCCTAACTAACTCCCCCCTATAAAGGGAGAGTCTGAAGAGAGCAATCGGAACTCTTGTTCATCGTACGAAGGCGATTAGTTCAGGCTAATCGTTTCACGCAGATATTCTGTAATATCATACCTGTCGAGTTCTCCCTAAGACCTGTAGTCTAGTTAAAAGGCATAACATTTTCTGATGAATTGTACCAGAAACGAGAAAAGCAAGCAACGATGAAGCGACTTCAGACAGTAATGTAAAATCTTGTCAATGTTGGTGTTATTCCACTTCTGAAATATCCTGATGGCTGGATGAATTGGTTGGAGTCATTCATGAGTGACTACTTATTTTTTAATGTCCTTTACGTAGAGTAAGTCAGTTTGGGGCACGATGTGGTCCACCCTCTCCAATAACAGAATTAAAAGAAAAATAATTTCATAGGTAAATTTTCATTGGATTTTAGATAAATCTTTCTTTTTGGATAGGAAAGATATAACTTAGTCAACTTTAACTGCATGCACTGATAATTTTAAACAGAGTTTAATGTTAATACCGCAAGTAATGAGAAAAACTAGACCATGAGCGAGCGATTTAGGTCTCGTAGAGCATAATTTTATGGCTAAAATACACGAAACACTGTCTCGGTTGAGCATTTTAAAAACAAATCTAAGTAGTAATAAAATATAACTGTTTGTTTGTTATCCTACAAATATCATAAACACGAGAGTATGTTTTGGATGTGTGTGTTTGTTACTCTTTCACGTAAAAACTACTGAATGGATTTTGATGAAACTACAATAATATAGCTTACATCAGAATATAAATAGGCTTTAATTTATAAAGATATAGTGTGAACTATTCAAAATATAACGATTTTCCATCACCACGCGCGTGAAACCGCGGGGACAGCTAGTAGATCGTAATCACACCATGACTGATAATGGGAGTAAGTGAAGTAAAAGGTATTTCATAGGATATTAATTACTAAAGTTTCTTTCCTCTTTACCCCTACCAGAAACGAGCGTGATGGTATGTGGGTAATGTAAAATCATGCACCGTTCATAAAGGGTACAGGCGTAACTGTAAATTGAACATAATTCAATCAGTGTGTACATATTTGCGAAGCAGTCTCCCCTTTTCGTCACCTGAGGAAGTTCAATTATGTATGGCGAAGCAGCCAATCGATCCCAGGGGCAATATCCTGATAGATTTCGTGCAAACATTGTAAGATTTTTATTTTGAAGTGACACTTCTTGAAAATCGTTGTGATTTGAAACTCGATGAAATGAAAAAGCGACACTAAAAGGAGATCATGAACCTATAAATCTATAGGAGATAGTATCCCTTTTAATATAATATTATAAATGCGTAAGTTACTCTGTATGTTTGGTAAGCTTTCACGGAATATCTACTGGACCAGTTTGTCTGAAATTCGGTATATGTGTAATGTTAATACCGAAAGTGCAGAAGGATATTCATCCCGGATAACGGGATAGATTTATATAAAAGTTATCCCAGATAAGATAGGTTTTTTTCTATTAGCCATTTCCGCTATTTTGGTTGTTTTGGTAGTTTTTTTTATAATCCCCTCCGCCAGACGAACATGATCTGTCCGACCTCTTTTTTTTATTTTTTAGAGCTTTTTTATAATTCCTTCCTCTCCCGGTAATATACAGGCCAGTGTAAAAAAATATATGGAACATATTCTACCTTGTAATATAATGTACGTCTTTATACGTTAGGAAAATATAGAAACCTGAAAAAAGAAGATTGTAATGTTTGACAGACACTGAGATTAATTAACAATATGGAAATAGTCAATACGCTTAACATAAATATTAAAACCAGTTATAAGGTTTTACATCTCTTAACAATTTTGTTAGACGAGAATGAAAATCAAACAAATTTGATCTAACTAATTTTAAAATTTAATGTCAAACAGTTAGACATAATTTTCTGTGGAACAGTTTGTTCTGTGACTTAGTTAGGAACGTTAACGTTACGTCGGATTTTCAGCAAACAAAGATTGCACTCAGTCTATTTCTGTGTTGGCATTTTTTCCGACACGACCCTGATTTTCAGTTCAAACCTTCCCTTTGACGTGATATTAAAAGTACCCAAATATTTTGTAAATTTAATTTAACAAAACATTCGGGGTTGAGACTTTGGGGCCATGGGGACATGAGGCTCATCAACTTTATCGGAGTCCTTTCAAAGCGATTGAAAGAATTCTCGCGTGGCCAATGACTGACCTATATTTAGGGCAAGGAGTTAGCGTTGCCATACAACGTGGGAATGCGGCCAGCATTTTGGGAACGCTTCCCACCGACAGCGATTTGGACTACATCTTTTACTTGTAAATATGTTTATTGTAGTATCACGACCGAGGTGCCGAGAAAGGAAAATTCACACCTGCGTGTAGAAACACATTTTATTACCTTTTTCGGCATTATTTTCTTTTGTTTGCTTTGTATTTAAAATTGTAATTAGAAAAACAGCCCATTGTGTATTGTAATCTTTTATGGTAGTCATTAGCCAGGGGTGATTCTTAGAAATTCAGTCCACGCAGCCGAGACATATTATATTTGTGCAATATAAAGCAATGCCCCCATGTATTCTAATAAATTCTGTAATAACTCCAACCGCATTTTAATTCGAGTCCTGCAACTCGTAACAATAATATTTAATTTCTAACGTTTTGTGGCTATTATAAATTTATAATTATAACAAGTGGCTCCGTACGAGTCGTACTTATGCATGGAAGTTTCCAATTTAACAAATACAATAACTATCAGAAACTTTGATCAAACTCTTCGTATCGATAACCAGATCCGAAATGTCTATCCTAACATTTTTAGTACCAAGGTAGTAACTAGAAATAAAGTTATCAGTTAAATTCCTATAAGACGTTGTCAATCCTTCATACTAATTCGAGATTGATATTAATCGCCTTAAGACGGTCCTTAAATGGCTATTAGTGTCTCAGCAGCGGGGGTGGGTTTTTGGGGGCCAATAAATCGCTTTAATCGCCCCTAAGGGGATCACTTTGGGGCATCAGGTGTACAGGCAATTAGTGACGTTTACAAGCCGAGGGCTTAGTGACGATGTCAATACTAAACTTACCTTTAGTTTTATCCATACTTGTGTTATGAAGATACCTCTTTATAACATTAGTATAGATACCATACCTTACTTAAACAAGTTTGTAAGTTTGTTTGTTTGTAGGAAGTAATCGGTTAAACCAATAAATCGTGTTTGTAATATTTTCACCAATGGAAAGCTACGTTAATCTTTAGTTATAGGTGATAATAATATATTTGATTGTGATTAATAAAAAAAATATATTAACGACGCCCAGCGAAGTCGGTACAGGGTAGTTAGTGTTATATGTTGTCGTTATGTAAGAACGAAGGAAAAAAGTAGGCAATGAGGTGTACTTAAGACACCTGGTTGGAATGAAGTTCTCGAAGACCATAAAAAGTATCAAAAAACTGTACGCATAGAAATAAATAAACAAACATATTATATCAAAATATAGCAAAAAATATTGTAAAAACTCGAAAGTAAGCTATAAGTTAAAAACATTCAGTCGAATTGCGAACCTCCTCCTTTTGGAAGTCGGTTAAAAATAGTAATTCTATATAAAAAACTAGGATATGCCCGCGGCATCGTCCAGGCTTGACTTGAAATTCCCGGAACACAAAGTACCGCAGCCTTTGAAAAAATAATGTAAGCTATTATTTTAGTGAAAGTTGTTTTGGAATAAGCTAATTTTATGCATCTTTATTGTAGTTAAACCGGTCCCGGGGGATTCCCAGAATAAAAGTAGCACAAATGTTAAGTCGAGAGTTTGCTGTCGATCAGCGAAAACCGCATCGAAATCGGTCTAGTAGTTTTTACGTGAATTCCGAACAATTAGACAAACCGACAGACTAGAAATTTTATAAAAATGTAGTGTTCTCCATCGTTTATTTAATGAAATCCAGTTGTTTTTTTTTATAGCTTGAATATACGGACACGGCATGTTTGGAATTCTATATATTATGAGGTAGATAAAATATGTGCAGATGAGTGGCGACAGCGCTCAAATGCGGCCGAATAACAACGGCAGTTACAAGACCTTCTATTTAAAAAAAGTATATTAAACCGGGATATGAGATTGCTCTATGTTGAATTCTTTTAATTCCGTTCAGCAGTTTCTACGTGATGCTGTAATGGACAGAAAGACAGACAAACATTTTAAAAATTATACTTTCGGAATTTTCTGGTCCGAAATAGCCTCTGTTTTTTTTCACATTTTTAAACGCATTATACAAACTAGAACCATTTACAGATTTATTATGCATTATTTTCACGTCGACACGTAGGTCCTCCGGATGTAGAAGGCTGTCACTTGTACGCGTCTACACGCGAGTTAGTCTATAACACGCGTCATAACTGTAGTACCAATATCTCATTACCGACAAGTGTCGTGTGACAGGTGCGTTATGGGTTCGAATATCGCTTGTAGACATACGAACATCATAGACATGGCTTTTTGAATGCATAAATTTTTATTTTAATAAAACGATCGAAAATGCACGCACTTAATTGGTAGCATCTTTGGTGTATCAAATGTCCATAGGCTATGGTAACCGCTTTTCATCAGATGGGCCATCTGCTTGTCTGCTGCACTCCGCAATAAAAAAGTACATACACATATTGCAATCGCACTTATTTGCCATTAAAAGAAAAGTAAAGTAAAGACGCTGGATTTTCAGTTCTTTTGGTTCTGTGATACATTGTTTTTTTTAAGCATATTTTTACAATTAAATTTTTTTTTAAGTAATCTGTTTATAAAATATTTTATTCGATTTTTGTCACGTACCTGGAAAAACTTGAATTAGCGATAATTCCACCTCCTTGAATTTTTTTTTTTATCATATATCTAATATGGCTATAAACAGATAATAGTCAACAAAGTGGACACAAGTCCGCAGAGATCAAAAATATATTTGGGTACATCTCTGTAGTGTTTGGTCATTTTATAATATTATAATAAGCGGCAAACATACACACACACAATGTGTGTGTTTGTCTGCCGCTGATCTGGTCATTGTTGATGTTGACACACAATGTCATCCTCGTGATTGGTTTATATTAAATTATATATCATATTATATTTCATGATATGTCATCTGACATTAAATAATAATAATAAAATTATGTAGTTATAATCACCAAATTTTGTCAAGTGATTACAATTCATGATATAAGTAAATTTTATCTATGCCCATTTATGAGAGCACTATAGAGACTATAGAGAGTTTATCTTTCAAAAACTAAACAATGTAACATTACTGGGTATAATCACTATAAAATATAGATACAAAGTCGATACAAATATCGTATTAACTTTAACGAGACCATCAAAGACTAGGTCGTAAACGTGGAGGCGTCTGGGCATATCGTAAATCAGCATTTATACCGTTTCACAACACACCTGTGGCTCTGGCTTACTCGTATTGTCTTTTATCAATATTTTTAGGAGTAATAAATATCCCTAAGGACTTTTGTAAGCTGAGATTGGATTTTGCTGCGGGTTCTAATCAGGTTCGGACGCTTGAAGGTTAAAACCGAAATCCGATGAAGTCATTATATGTCATTGTTTCTTAGGGTGGTTCACTTGCATACTACTCTAAGATCTTAGTCTTTATTTTCGCTACGGATTATTTCACAAACTACTTTCTCTTATATCCACTTTGATTTTAGTTTGAGTGTTACTAAGAACGAGCTCGAACTTGTCGTTTCTGTTACCTACGAGTTATTGTCTAGCATTAAATAAACGTAACTTGCTTAGTTAAAGAATGCTATTCGTTTGTTTGTCCTGATTTGTATCCTGATTATAAACCTTGTAATTAAATCGGATATTTTATTTATCAAAACTAAACCTTTATATCTATTACTTTAATTCATTAGATTAATAGATTAAAGATTAGAGTCTATTGTAATGTTTTATAACAACGGTAATATAAACGGTAAATAAAAAAAGTAACGGTAATAAAAGGTAAAGATGTTATATATAAGTTGCAATATAGCTTGTAATATTATGGATGTACGCCATAACTTGAAATAGTTTCTTGATTTTTGTTTGAAATGTAACCAAAATTATTATTATTTTTGAATTGTTGAAATTTTGAAAATAGTTAACTAAGTTTTCAAATTGGACAAGTACATTAAGAGTCTACCCGTAAAACTTCAAGTTAAAATCTTCTTGCGATTCATTTTGTCACTTGTCAGTTGAAGTTTTTCCTCTTGTACGTTGCGATTCGTTTTTCAACTTGTCCGTTATTAGGTGGTAAAGGCATATAATTAGGAGTGATGAATATCACGTAACAAAAACAATGTTAAACTGCAAGATTGATGGGTGCAAATGTAAAAGTAGACCAAAAAAGAGATGAATATATTTTGTGATGGATGATATGATGATTTGTGGTGTGACAGTAGACGTATGTCAGAATACAGGATTATAGAAGGAAAAGATGTATTGTGTCGACCACATTTATTTGGAGAAGATGAAAGAAAAGAGATAGAATGTATAGTATTTTTATTCTAAGTAACCATATCTATCTGCTTCGTAAGTCTAAGTTGTTGATGAAATGAGTACGCTATGCGCGGCCAGTTGCGCTTCTGCGCTGATTCGGTGCGTCGTGACTCACGCGCATCGCCCTTATTGTCCACCGTGAGTACAAAGCTTAGACTTGCGTTCACGCATTTCAATAGCACCTTCCGTTTTCTACGATCCTGGTAATATTATGACTATTGGACAGTTCAAAAAACATTTTCACAAACGCACCGCACGTCACCTACGCAATGTTCACCCCCAACCCTCCCTTTCCTTGAGTTACCGGGGAACACTCCTTTTGATGGAACGAAGGTCCTTATCGCACGTTACTCGGCGGCTGATGTGACCAAAACGAAAAAAGTGTGAACAATATGCTGACCACTGTATTTACAATTTCGAACTTCAATGCAATGTACTAATATATGCTATTTTAAAAATAAAAGGTCTTGTAATTGCAAACAGTCCTATACAATTTCTTCGATGGCCTCCGATGGCCTTTGGTGGTCTTCGAAACTTCGTTCTAACCAGATGCCCCAAAGACACCTTTTTTTTACCAACAATTACTTGCATTAATACTAAGCATGTACAGTCGCCATATAAAATGTTCGCCAGTTTTTAATTTAATCCATTTAATGTTCCACGAGCACATGTTACCATTTCACTCTAAGTCACAGAACAGGCTATTCCACAGGAAATTATGTTTATTTGACAATAAACTTTAAAATTACTTACATCAACTTAGTTTGATTCTCTATCTTGTTTGTGTAAAACCTTTTTATTGGTTTTAATATTTATGTTAAGCGTGGTGATGATATCCTATTTGTATCTTATTGTTAATCGAAGCGTCTGTCATTATAAATATTGTATTTTTCTTTTTTCACGTTTCTATATTTTATAAACATAACATTTATTTAAATGTTGGCAGTATTGTTTCTTGTACTCGTGCAACCAAAAGTCGACTTTAAGGTGACGAACATTTTCATTTCGCGAGTGTACATAGCCTTATAAAAAAGAAACATGACTAATGCAGTACATATCCTTATTAATATTATAAATGCGAAAGTCAGCTCATGAGAACGTACTTTGTCTGTCTGTCTGCCCGTTTGTCTGTTCCGTTTTCACGGAAAAATTACTATACCAATTTGGCTGAAACTGTATATGCATTTTCGATGCCGAGAATGAACCTATGATACTTTTTATCCCGTAAATGCGATAGTTCGCCGGGATAAAAATATATTTGTCTCTCTGATTGTTATGCTTTTACTGAAACTACTCGACCGCTTTGGCTGAAATTCGATATATGTGTAATTTTAATACGCAGGGTGGTCAAGGACAAGAGATACTTTTTATCCTCGATAATGGGTGAGATTTATGTAAAGGTTATCCCAAAAAGTGGGATAGGTTTTTATGTCATTTGCTATTTTGGTCATTTTTGTCCTTTTTTGTCCTCTTTGTCCTTTTTGTCCTTTCATTATCAATATTAAGTCTTGTAGATAGCTTATTCCGCTTAATACAATGATTTGTAAGCGTCATCCCTACGACGTTTTGGAAGTTGATTTCGGCGCGAATCCCATTTGGCTGAGGCTCTTTTTTACTATTATTTATTTAGGTTTATGGCTTGGCAGCTAGGCCTTTAAGCCAGATCTTAGTTTACAATATAGTTTCTTCATTTTCAAGCCTATGTGTAGCACAGCTGAACTGTAGGTAATCAGCTAGTGCCATTCAACGGAGTTCTTGTGACAACTCAAAAGGCCACATTTGACTATACAGTTCACATTTCTCACAAAACACATAATTACTAGTCAAAAACTATCAATATCCTACAACTATTGTTCATTTTATAGTAATTTTACACATTTTTAGAAAATGAAAACTGCACAGCACAACATGTCCTTTCAGTTCCAGCCAAAAACTCCTTTTTTTACTTTTCTGTTAGTTAATGGTTTGGAATTGTGGCATTAGGAACTGTAGCTATGATTCACTGCACCCGATGTGGACTCATACAACTGCGAATTCCGTCGAGACATCTGTTTCCGTGTTTCCAAGTTCCTTATGGGAACAGTTTAACTGTATTTATTGATATATTGTGTTAAATGAGACGACCTTGGTCAAAACTATAAGCTTTGTTGTGTGGGAACAAAATGAGTTATTAATGGTTGGATATTATTATAGTTCGATTTTAGGAATGGGAAATATCATTTCAAAATAATAGCTTTTCACTAAATGCATATTAAAGTATATAAAGAGCTTATATCAGAATATATTTAAAAAAATTACTGTCTGTCTGTCTAGATTGATGGATGTACTGGCCAATCTCTGAAACGGCTGGACCGATTTTGCCGCGACTTGCACTGGCATAAAGCTGATTTTATCCGTTATTTACTATGGTCTGGGTGTCTGGGATCGGCCCCAGAATAGTAGTACGTTGTATATTGCACATAATACAAGCGTAACTTGCTTAATTTGGGGAATATACAATATGTGTGTTTGTCTGCCGATTATTATTATGATTATTTATCGGTATAGATAACCGTTACCCGTCATATGCAAATGACACATAACATGACATAATGAGCAAACCTCACAAATACGATTGTAACATCCTGTCAAATGGGCGCCTTGTATAGCTGGTGCCTTCCATTTTGGCAGGACAATGCACAGTCCAAATCGTATTGAAGCGATTTGTACCGGTGCCAACGAAACTCATTAGTGCTAATAGCCTGCTAATGAAGAACTCGCTGCTCTTGGAAACAACAGATTTTTCTTCGTTTCAGAATGAAATGTTGAAATAAATTATCTTTTGGGCGTTAGTATTAAGTTGAAGCTGACGATTATTTAACTGTAGAAGAAAAATCTTCCGAATGGTAATCGACCAATGCATTATCTAACTCGTAGGGCTACTTGCATAACGATTGCCTTTAAATAAAATTAATTAATCATGTTAAACTGCCTAACTACGTTTTACATAAAACGTATTGACAGTTCTTTTAAACATATTTAGCGACAAATTTTGCGTTATGCAGGATGCTACTGCATTACGTTTTGTGTTTTTTTAAATAAATTTAAGCAACCTTATGCATGCCCGTAATAGTGATAATTGACCGAAATTAGACAGTTTTAACCCTGCAGGAACAGAGGAAGAATACTAATTCCTGCGTTGGGGCGGCTTCTCGTAAGAGACGACAAAACCCCCAGCCAGGGTAAGGCATTTGCCCGACTGGACGGATGGCTAGCACCCCAGGTCTAGAGCAAGCCGCTATTTTTTTTTATTGCGGGAGTTCAGCAGACAGGCAGATGGCCCACTTGTTGGAAAGCGGTTACCGTCGCCTATGGACATTTGCAACACCAAAGGTGCTACAAATGCGCTGCTGCTCTCTTAAGGGAGATTGGAACCTGGTCACTAATATCGGAACACAACTCAAGGTTGTTATGGCGACATACTTTAGACCAGGGGTGGTAGCCATCCAGGCGGGCAAATGCCCTACCACCTGGCTGTGGGTTGATTTGTCGCCTCTTACAACAGGCCGCCCGGCCGCAGGAAATTATATTCTTTCTCCGTTCCTGCACGGATAAAAACGCTATAACGACCTTGACTTACGTACCGGCATTTTATCAGCAGACAGGCAGATGGCCTACTTGAAAGGAAGCGGTTACCATCTCCTATGGACATCTAGAACACTAAAGGTACTCCAAATGCGCTGCTGCTCTCTTAACCTGGCCACTAATGCCGGAACACAACTCAATGTTGTTATGGCGGCTTACTCTAGACCAGGGGTGGTAGACAGCCAGACGGGCAAACCCAACGAACTCCCGGCCGCAGGATATTGTATTCTTCGTTCCTGCACGGATAAGAAATGTGTTAAAATACTTTAATAAACTTGTGTTTTTACTTCTACCTAGCTATATACAATTACAACGGTCGTGGGGCCAGACATTTGTCCCTGGAGGTGGGCGAGCTGGTGCACTTGGAGGGGGAGACAGCCCACTGGTACTGGGGCCGGAGCCTTAGGAGAGACGCCACCGGAGTGTTCCCCAAGACATACGTCGTTGTGAGGAAGTGCGTTGTTGAGAGGTCAGTATGTTTAATTTTCGGTGTATGAACGAATGTATCAAACTTAAAAATTAGCATGTGCCAGGAAAACTTCGTTCGCGTTGCCATGACGTCAACGGCGTGGTAGAGCCATGCTAAAGTCATTATCTCGATTACAGCACTTAAGGCCGGCTCTAACGGTCTAATACCACGCTCTCAGAGAATATCGGCGTAAAACAGTTAGCCTTGTGCTAATAGTGTTCTCCCTACCCATATCCCATTCTCCTATTCCTCCTCTCTATCCCATCTTAAAGGCTGGCAACGCGTTGGTTTCGCCTCTAGTATTGCAAGCTTCTATATGCGACGATAACCACTTACCATGAGCTGGATCGTCTGCCTGTTTACCAGCTTCTGAATATATTTTTTCTATTGAATTTCAACGGTGGCACCAAAATTAACGTATATATTTTGCAATTTTACACCAAGAAACAGCTAAGAGAAATGAGCTTATTTTCAAAGGTGACGTCACAAAGTTTAGGACTCTTCCCACCCCTTGTCACACAATGTCGCACTACGTCGGACCCCCACTAAGTTCTCGTAGCGCCCTGTTGTGCGATTGGCTTCCTGTTGCAAAGTCGGCTTCACTCTGAGAAATCAAGGACGCGGTCTGCCTATATTGTTTATCTGAAATTAAGAAATTTCAGAATAGAATATCTTTATTGCGTAATCCAATAAGGATGTCAATGTAAAATACACTTACATAAATAGATATAAAACTATAAAAAGCAGAAAATAACTGCTGCTCAATCCTTAAATTGAGTTATTTGAAACATAATAATCCTTCACACGTCTATAAATAGTAATTACCCAAATAACAAAATGTCTTACAGTTGCAGCATGTTAAATAAATGTTTAATCATTTATAAACATGTTTAAATTATAATAATAATAACATTTAGTAGTTAATAGCTTACTTAAGTTCTTTTTAAATTGTCCTTTATGAGAAGTAACGTTCCCGACGACGCGTCGGTTTGAGTCGGTCGCGATTATCAGCGGCCCCGTGCATTGACCTCAATTAGCCATGTTTTATAACTTTAAGCTTTTTATTGGGTCACCGTGGGTGTTGAATGCTCTGCATCGGAGCTTACTACTATATTATACCAGACTTTGTTTTTTCATTCATTCACAAAGTTGAATTTATCAGTTGTTTATAAGTTATTTTTATACATACATACATACATACATACATAACTTCATGCCAGGTCCCTTGCGGGGTAGGCACGAACAACAGAGCGCCACACAGGCCCATTCTTACACACCTCACTTGCTTCTTTGACATTCATAGCTCTTGTCATGCACGCTCGTCTGTTCTTAAGGCTCCTAACATCACCTTCTGCTAACACATGATCAATTTGATCATGGAAGGTGTGTCGTGGCCTTCCGCGACTTCTGCATCCATCCACTTTTGCATTGTATATCTGTTTAGTCATTCTTTCATCATACATTCTTTCCACATGCTCGAACCACCGGAGTATTCCTTTCCTTACCTTCACCCCGACACTCTCTTTCAGACCAACTCTCTTTCTTACTTCGGTATTGCGAACGCGGTCCGCGAGCGTCACTCCGCAGATTTTGCGCAGTGCTCACATCTCGACCGCGTTTACTCTACTTTCATGCTCTCTATTCCATACCCAACTCTCGCTTCCATACGTGAGCGTAGGTACCAGAACTGCGTTGTGTATGGTAAGCTGGGCCTTCTGGCTGAGGTTTTTAGCGCCTAGAAGTTTACCTAACGCTCCATTCACACTATTCCCAAATTTACTCTTCTTTCTATGTCAGCGGTGTAACTTCCATCTCTGCTAGTTATTTTTATCGTTACTTAAATAATGTCTGTCGTATTGAGTATGAACTGTTTGCTACAACTCCATTAATTCTTCAAAGGTAATTCTGTAACACACTCCTGTATAAATTTGTAGAAAAAAGAACTTGAGATATAAATAGTATAAGAAATATAAAGAAAAACAATTTTTAGCTAGACCTGTTGCTGGCCAGTTTCTTGCCGCTTCTTCTCCTTAACAGAAATAGGAAGGAAAATTAAATTTTAAATTATATGTATGACCCTCAAAAAATATTCTCCAGTAGAACTTATTATGACTAAAATCTTTTGAATTTGAGATCAATTATAATAATAATCGACGGACATTAATACGTAGTGCTTAAGCTAAGCTAGCTACTCTTATAGGAAATGTACAATGGCTCTAGGGCCGATGCCAGGCAGAAGAAAGTTCGTTTACAAAATTAATTATGCTAGGAATCCAACCGGGAGTCTCTGGGTTCCAGTGAGCTAAGCTTAGGCCACTCGACCACAGAGGTTGTCATGTTTTCCCAATACTTACAACTTGGGTGTATTCAAGTCCCGTGTCAATAGGTATCCTCTAGATTAGCGTGCTCCATCTAAGACCATATCTATAAAAATGATGCTTAAATGATACGTCAGAAATGGTTACATATTTGCTGCTTTTGGGATCGAGACCGTGGGGCTATGAGGCACTCCTGAGGCGCACAATCTATCGAGCCATACCGAAACGCCTGGTAGACGTCCCACTCGGCCGGCTTTTTGAGGCGGGGAAAATGCATTTCCCATATTACCGGGTCCTTTGCTAGGGTAATCCCTCGTCATTAGACCAAAGCGACAATAGATGACACCACGAATGGAGCACCAGTCAAATCGCCGGCTTGTGTGGAGACTCGAAAACTCAATACTCCACTAAAACCACCCTCCTCCCATGTGCCCCGCGCTTATGCAAGCAGAGCGTGAGACTTAGAACGTAGTTACGCCCACGCTGATCCTAGCGCATCAGTGCTTGAGTATAACCCGGGAAAGGCAATCTCACTTCGTCAACAGGGGTGAAGAATCCTCTGCTCCCTAGATGCTAGAGGGCCCTGCAGCGGTATTACGGGAAGAGATCTTGTGCATATCTGCGCCCCCAGGACCCCGACTAAAGTCGATACTCGCGAGACGCATGCGCACCTCTCTCCCTTTCTCGTTCAGTGGCCTCCTTTTGAGACATCACTGTCTTGCAGAAATTGGACGTACCCACCCAGTGATAGTCGCTATGCAACATGGCTTGCACCAGACTGCCGAGCGAGTCGATCGGACCTACGAATGTCTCGAGTTCAAATCTGTGCGGTGCCCATGCTGTGCACTCGACCAGTATTGAAACGCAGTGTCTCGTGCGCCATACTGGCGACATTGAAGTGAAGGCAGGCAGCCCGCAATCTGATTCAGATACTTATCGAAGCAACGTGGCCAAAAGACTGGTCTATACCTGGGACAACGCATAAGCGTTGCGATACAGCCAGGTAATGGAGCCAGTTTATTGGGCACGTTTCCAACTGATAGCGTTCTGGCACTAGACACAGCACACGCACCACTGAAGAGTGGAACTCTTTACCTTCGTCTGTTTTTCCTGATGAATACAATATAGGTGTCTTCAAGTGTCGCGTGAACAGGCATCTTCTAGGTAAGCGTGCTTCACCTTAGACTGAATTTCCGCCTGACAGCAGGCGCAATGTCAGTCAAACGCGAACCTATCCATTATAAAAAAAAAACTAGTTTTTAATTTTAATTAGTATATAGTTTTATTTAGTTTAATTGTATAACTAATTGTGTTTTCAAAACTATTTTAATTTGTAAATATTATTGATTAAACGGATGATACGCAAGAAAGCTCATGATGAATCTATTCAGTCCCTTTGAAGAAATAAAAGAAAATTTAATATCAGTACTTCATACCACCACGCATACTTTATGTACATGAGTAAAAACTTGGTTGTATTGTGCGAAATTGATTTTATTAATATGTTGGCAAACTTATTCAATTATAAGTTTATTTGTAAACACGTTGGCTCAGTGTTCTTCTTATAGTCTTAAGGGATTACAGCTAGAATACAATATACCTAAGTTTTCTGTACCTATATATTATTAATACGTAAAGCAAAAACTTTGGACCCCTTTATGCGAAAATTGCGTGGACGGTGGTGTATGAAATTTCGCAAATAGTTTATATAGAGAAGATTAAATCTATAAAAAGGACATTACATACACTACCATGTATTTGACTCACACACGCATATATGTAATTGAATTTTTCTGAAGACAATTATGATCGTGGTAGCGTGATGGCTAGCGCACGCATCCCAAACCCAAAAGGTGCGGGTTCGATCCTGGCCGGAACGCATGCGCCACTTAGGCAGTTTTCTGATGTAATGTGCATATTGTTACAACTACCACGTGCTAAGAACGGTGAAGGAAAGCATCGTAATGCAACCTGCATACAAGATAACCGATGTGTCAAACCTGCCAAGCCGCCTTGGACAAGCGTGGCGGGTATACTGTCCGGTCCCCTATAATGGGAGGCCCGAGCCCAGCAGTGGGACTTATGGGCTGTCATTATTATTATATTTATGATTGACATTCCAATGTTGATTGATTTAATTTAAAATCAAATGGCACAATTTCACTGCAAATTTACAACATTAAAGATAATATAATTTATTGTTCACTCCAATAAGTTTAATTTGTGTCAGCTATAATTTTATTGTTTTGTGCCCATTCTTGAATAATAAGGTCGGCGAAATTCTCATCGAGATAATGAATTTAAAGCACTATCAATATCCCCTTTCAAGTCTTGCAGAAAAAATATGTATAAAACAAGACCACAGATTTAAAAAAATATATAATATAATCTTGGCTAGATATGTTACTGGGAGAGTTTCTCGCATTGCTATTTCGTCTTAAGGCTTTCAGTAACGCCGAAGTTCTTGAGAATTTGTCAGTATTATTTTCTCGGGCGATATCGAGGATTCCATAGACGTGGTCCTTTTTCAGATGTGTTATTATTTAATTTTGAAAAAAAAAATAAAGGTGAAAGGAAAAATATTTTTCCTTTACACCCTTTCGAGTTAAAAAAGAACTTAAAAATCGGTCTACAATTGACGGAGAAATTTAGTAAAAAAAACATAGTCAAATTAAGAACCTCCTCTTTTTGGAACTCGGTTAAAACCTAATTAAGCTTTTATATAAGTAAAATAAAATAGGAAATGAAGAAACCACTGGAATATTTATTTATTTATTTATGGAAAACCTACAGCTAAAAATGAAAAATGAATGAAAAGTTGAAAAATTTAAGGCTTAGACACTGCTTGGCTTCTGAAATACTGATTGCAAATGGGTCGATATCATCGTATTTAAATAATTACGTTATTTAAATAGTAATATACAGACAACATGCAGTAAAACATTTTAATTTGACTTGTGTTTAATTTTAATGTGTTCTATGTTAGTAAAAAACTTATTTGTAAGATATATGTATATTTTTGAAATGTGTACGAGGTTTTCGTTGGTTTCAGATGTGGCGACACAGTTGTTGCGTCGGCGGGGGGGAGCGGGGTAGTACATGACATAGCCGTCACCCTGAGGGAGTGGCTGGAGCACTGCAAGCAACTTTATATTGTAAGTGTCTAGTATATCTCTTGGATGAGTGATTCTCAAACTTTTCCGAAACATCGCCCACAACTAAAATATTTATAGTATTTTTATGACTTTGGATGGGATATAGAGAGTTCGTAATGAAGGAGAGGCAAGTGGATCATCGGAACTGTCACACACTCCGATATTTTTGTTTATTGCAGGAGTTCAGTAGACCGCCCACTTGATGGAAAGCGGTTACCATCGCCTATGGACATTTGCAACACCAAAGTTGCTACAAATGCGCTGCTGCTCTCTTGAGGGAGAATGGAACTTGGTCACTAATGCTGGAATAGAACACAAGGTTGTTATAACGGCATACTTTAGACCAGGAGTGGCAGCCATCCAGTCGGGCCAACGCCGTACCACCGGGCTGTGGATTGTTTTGTTCTTTCTCTGTTCTTGCACGGTTAGAGATATTCTGCGAGAGCGTTGTATAACACTGACCGAGGCGGCCCTGAAAGCTGTAGTTCCATGTCGCAATATCCTACCACGCCATTTTAGTGATTTTATAGTTAGAGGAGGAATATACATACTCTTCTCACTCTGCTGTATAATATATTATTTACTCCTAATAGTCCCCAGTACCTTAAGGAACGTTTTAAATTCCTTCGCCTATCCACTGCCCACAATTTGCGCCGTGATACGTACCGAAAACTTACGACGCCTGCACACACTTCATCCTATTATGATAATTCTTTTACAGTGCAGGCTGTCAAACTGTGGAATATGCTGCTCTTACTGTCAGAGAGTCCAAATCCTTACCAACATTTAGAAATTTACTCAGAAAACACTATTTTTCCATAAATAGCTGATTAACACAATATAATTCATGCCATATGCTTTATTTTAATAACATATGTATTTTGTGATAAATAAAATAAAATGTAAAAATATATATGTTAAATTAGTTTAGGTATTTATGTGTCCATTGCCTTTTTCCTGCACCACATAGCCCTGATTCAAATTTGTTTTTGATTTAGGTTGCCTGGAAGAGATCGCTTTGAGCGATAAGGCCGCCTATTGTGTCACCCACAAAATATTGTAATTGTATGTTTTGGTGTGCAATAAAGAGTCGTCTCTCTCTCTCTCTCGTGCCCGCAGAAGAACGACGATCGTCTCAAGTTCATGGACGTGAGCATGCGCACGCTGCTGATGCTGCGGCCGCAGGTGGCGAGCGGCGCGCTGCCGCTGGACCAGCTGCGGCGGCTCGGCCGCACGGCCGTCTTCACCATCGACAGGGGGAACAGGTGAGCCCTTATTTCCACTTACGTTTATATACTAAATCAATTAGTTGTTAATTGTTTTCCATATAGAAAAAAAATTAGCAGCCTAAGTATTAAGTCTTTTTCAAATAAGACGGTATGGGAGAAATTACGTAAATAGAGAAAAAACACACTGTCATTCTAATATAATAAGATTGTTATTAAATAGTAATTGGATGAAATAAATTGTTATTTAAATAAAATTTAATCATAATTAATATTTATATCGTAGTAAAGTTGACAATAGTGTTACATACAAATTAGGATATGCCCGCGATTTTGTCCAAGCTCGAATGGAAATTCCCGCGGGATTCCCGGGAAAAAAGTAGCCCAGATTTTAATTCTAGAGAATTGGTGTCGATCAGCGAAAACCGCATCGAAATCGGCCCAATAGTTTTCACGTGAATCCCCGACAAACAAACAAGCAATCTAAAAAAAAATGCATCGTGTTCTCCATTGTTTATATAGTGTATTCCAGTTGGATTTTTATAAATAACTGCAATGTACGAACACATGCACAGGCATGCTTAGAATTTTATAATATTATAGATTTATTATTACAGAATGCTAGGGATGGAGCTAGCGGTTCGTAATGCCAACGGCCAGCTGGTGGATCCCTTGCAGATGTCCACATACAGGCTCAATTCGCTGCACGACGAAGCCAACACTCGAATAGAGAAAAACATGGTGAGAAATTAGATTGTAATAGTTGACTTGTAACTATTAAAACATTTTAGTTACTTATTCAACCAAAATATCATATTTACAGGAAAATAAATGAAAAGACAATATCTTTTTTTTAAATAAACACTTTTCTTGTGTTCAACTATGTTTATTGCTCGAGTCTACTCGGAGGTGTTTGTTTTTTTTAACTACATTTATAGAAATAAATAAACTATCCTGTCTCGTAAAGAAGTATCCTGTTTATGTTATATTATATTATATGTTTATGCTCTGTATTGAGCCTACATATACACTACATAATGTACTGGCCACGCGCAGATTTTCTGTAAAAGCGTAACAGATAGACACGTGGAGTTATTTTCGCGTTTATAATATTTCGGGCGGTACTTGATGAATCTCTATATTGACTCATGGTCTGTATTTGAAAGTATGTATGTATATGTATATATATATATATATATATATATATATATATATATATATATATATATATATATATAACTAACTAACATAAGTATGCAGTGAGAAAGGGAGAAAGTGATCGACGAATCTTGAACAGAGGTCAGTGGTCAGTGTCAGTGCCTTCAAGGTCGCTATATAAGTCCCATTATTCGTCTGACGTTTAGCTGCTAACTGAACGAGATGCGTTGGCGGTGAGCAGGAATTGTATACCAGCAGGGTAGTTTCGACGGTACACCTCATCCGCAACTAGTATAACTAACTAAAATTCCAAAAACTTAGTCATACGACTACCATTAGTCGGCTAAAAAACCAGTCGATGGCTATTTGGCTAATAGGTCAATGACTCGCTAAGCATCAGCTGACAGCTGAATGCTACCTCTGTGTGCTACGATGCTATGATGCGTTATGAGAAATGACCATAGTGACGTCACAAGCGCGCTCGGGTCTTTTCGGGAATTCTCGGCGTGTTTTCGGTATTCGGATATTTTAGGTTGTTTTGATATAACTTTTAAATTATACAAAAAAAAGTGTGTGTGTACTTATGTACACGCGTTAGAAGTTATACTTCTTTGTCCTAACAAGATAAATAACAATAGAAAAACTAAAATGTTGACTATAGCTAACTTCAAGTTGTCGGAAGACTATAGCTAACTTCATGGTGTAGTTTTTCGTGACAGCGTGCGCGCGCATCGTAAAAGTATAACTTCAAAACTAAAATGTTGACTATAGCTAATTTCATGGTGTAACTTTTTCGTGTGACGCTGCGCGCATCGTAAAAAATTTTCCCTAACACGCCTAAAGAAGTATAACTTCAAAAAAATTGATTCACCAACCCAATTAGTATGTAAGTATGTGCTCGCAGGAGACGATCCCGGCGACGCCGCCGCCGGCGGTGGGGGGCGGGGGCGTGGGCGGGGGCGCGTGCGGGCGCACGCTCTGCGTGGAGACGCGCGTGCACAACTTCGTGTGCCGCGTGGCGGACGAGGCGGAGCTCTCGCTGGCGCTGCACGACGCGCACGGCAACAAGATGACCGAGCACCTGCTGCTGCGCTGGCACGCCTCCAACCTCACGCCCACCAGGGTCATCTTCACGGTGAGGCCTTGTTATCATCACATGAGTAAATAAACGGAACAGAGTTAAAGGTTCATACAACCGCGCGGGGAATGTGTGCGTGACCACTGGCCGCTTGTCGCGTACGCGCCGACGCAGGTCGAAACCAGTTTACGCCGGCACAGCCAGTGGACAAACTCAGGTTGTTTTGTTAGCTGCGTGTTTGAATATTTGAATGTGAAAACGTGGTATTTTATTAAGTATATATTATAAGTATTAAAGATTGAGTGTTTCCCGTTAGATAACTTGAAAAAACTTTGTTAGATTCAGAATTTACCACACCATTAAAAGAAATAGTAAATGATTAAAAAACAAAAATTATAAAAAGAAAATTATTAGAGTAAGTAATTTGTAAAGTAGGTACCTATTCTATCATACTGAATAATAAAACTATTCAAGAAATGTTTTGTTTAATTTGTCTTTGCCTATTGTGACGACCCTACCAGAATATGTAACAATTTTGCACGTTTCTAAGAAGCTTTAACTCTGTTCCGTTTATTTACTCATGTGTTATCATTTAACATTTAGTAGTCAAATGCCTTTTTTGTTTCTGTGATACAGGTATTTTCGGGTTTTGCCCTAGTTTTGAAACGAAGTTCCTTATCGCAAATTACTCAAACGCGCGCCGGATAAAAGTTCAACCGCAATGCAAAATGCTGATCGCTGTTTAGTGTATGCCGCTTTACGCCATCTGTGGATTCTGCGCGATACCACTGTACTTTGATGTTGGTTGAATGCTATGCTACATTTTAATATCTATTTATAATAGCGAAAGAGCTTCGTTCCAACTAAGTGTATTAAAAGCACTTCACGGGTTTAGTTTTGTATTCAAATCATAAAAACTAAAAACTGGACATTCGTTGCCTCTATGGAACCCATCGAAGCGCATAGACTTCTATCGCTTTATAATTTTATTTAAAGAATGTTAACGTAGTATATGTTGTGTTTTTTGTGATTACTATTATTCATAAAGAAATAGAGTGGAAAGAATGTATGATGAAAGAATGACTAAACAGATATACAATGCAAAAGTGGATGGATGCAGAAGTCGCGGAAGGCCACGACACACCTTCCATGATCAAATTGATCGTGTACTAGCAGAAGGTGATGTCAGGAGCCTTAAGAACAGACGAGCGTGCATGACAAGAACTATGAATGTCAAAGAAGCAAGTGAGGTGTGTAAGAATAAGCCTGTATGGCGCTCTGTTGTTCGTGCCTACCCCGCAAAGGACCTGGCGTGAAGTTATGTATGTATGTACTATTCATAAAGTATCATTATTCAAATAAGTTTATTTTGTTTACAAAAAAATATTATGTTTCAGGATTTTGGCAGTGATCTACTGAAGTGTGAAAAAATCTATCTAGTGTGCAATATTGTTAGGATAGGTTCAATGGAACCGCAGAATGTTGACCACAGGCAAGTCAAATTTAATATTATAGAAGCAACATCGGGATCGAAGAACCAAAAAAATATTTAAATTAATAAATATTTAAATAATACATTCGGGAATCTAATAGTGACGGACTTTGTGCGTTTTATTGAATTAGGACCTTCTGCATTAAAGCTGCTCTTCATGCCCGGCAAAACTACACGAGACTAACCGAATACGGGAGTGTAGAGGCCCCGTTCGGCAAGTCTCGCCTACATTCGTGTAGTCTCGGTTTCATGTCGGTACTATCAAAGAGTTTTGTGTTTGCGCGAGACAGAGCCCTCCACACTCCCGTCCGTAAAGGTTTTACCGTGTTCTATTGCGATATATTGATGTCATCCACCATCTTCTTCTATTCTTTTTCTATTCTATTTTTTTCTTTTACTAACATTTAATTGGCTGTAGCACATAAAGCTACAGCGGCAGACGTCTCAAATAGTCTATCCTGTGCGAGTTCTGAACGGACAATGCGTGAGTGGGAATGTGGAGGGCCGCTCTCGATCTCGTCATGTTTCGAAACATTCGGCCAGACGTCTCGGCAGGAGTGTAGAGCGCGTATTACGTTTGGATTTGCTGCGTTCGGTTATATTTGTACCTGGTGATGCGTTACAGGATAGATAAAGGAGAAAGGAACACTCACTTCACGTTAATGTATATATATACTTAGCGGTCGCACAGCAATACTGAACTATTGACATCTTGACCGAATGCGGAAGCGCAGCGCCATAGATTGTTTCCTCGCATTGTCCGTCTCGTTCACGCGAGTGGTGTTGCGGATAGGGAAGAGAGGGAAAGGACAATGGGAGGATCTTTACTTTTTTTTTCCTTCGCGGTTTTAATGGCGCCAACAGTACCCGTGCTATGCGTGTTTGTATAGTTCACGTACGTGTGTGAATTGAAGACATGAGTGGATGAAGGTGATAAGTTGCATAATTTCAATTCTGAGTAAATTGAGATAAAAGTTTTACTTTTATTTTAAACTGAACTGAACTTAACACCTTTTTCAACTTTTTATTTTTTTTAAATATGCCTCATATCTATGGTCTAAGGTCTGTAGTCATTTGGTATCGACTTTTAAACCTCATCTACGCAAAAAAAGCAAATAAATAAATAAATAAATATGCGACATATCACATATCACCTTGATCCAGTCACGCGTTGAATTGTGGTCCAGACGCAGCCTGCTGGCACAGCCGGCGGCGGCGGTGGGCGCGGGCGCGATGCGGCGCCCCTTCGGCGTGGCCGTTGCGGACGTGAAGCGCTACCTCACCACCGACAGCTCCGACAAGGACATCCAGGTGCCCTTCTACCCGTGAGTACACTCCACGAGGACTCTTCTTTTACTCGAAAGGGCTACTGGGCATACGCATCAACTGTACAATACAAACAAAATTTGTATGCGTCTTTGAAGTTGGTTCGCGTCGTTGCGCTGAATACAGTTATAAGGTTCACAGAGGGCGCTAAGAGGAGAGAGTGTTGAACTCTCGCTCGGCCGCTATTCGGGCTCGCATGCCATCTCTTTCGCACAACACATCGTAAGGTGTAATAAACGTTAACATTTTGACTGGACTTGCGCATCACGCAATTAACTTCACTCCAAGCGCATTTAACTTTTGCGCGTATTGTAAATGCAACTAATTCGATGTTTTTATTGACAAGCTTTTATTAGCTTCACCTGTATGTATGTATGTTTGTAACCGACCCCTTTGAACTCGATTTTGTCCTACTTTGAACGATCAGATTTAATTCAAACTTTGCACACCTGTCAAAGGTCGATGACAATACAATAATATAGTACCATGGAACTGATCTGATGATGGAGTCGGAAGGTGGCCATAGGGACTCCTGTACTAAACAAGATAGACCCGTCGTGTTTGGGCTCGTTTTACTTGTCTTGGCTAGCGCTCTGCTGCTACATGATATGCAGGATCTCAAAAGCTTGTATTTAAAAACATTTTAAAAAATCAACTAATAAATGAACAATAAATAACAGTTAAAAAAAACTAAAAAACACACTTTCATAATAAATCCAAGACCTCATTCATCAGAAACCAAATTTATTAATTTTTATTTTCTGTTTTTTAGTTGGATTTTTTATGAAAGCGTGTTTTTTAGTTTTTTTTAGACTATTATTTATTTTTCATTTTTTAGTTGAATTTTATTTAAATCTGATTATACCAGCGTTTACCCGCGACTACGTCTGCCCTCACGCCTTCGTGTCGTGCACCCGGCGATTACGCGTGTTATCTTATTTTGCAGATACGACAAAGAAAATTTAGACGCTCTGTTAAAAAAAGTGATAGCCAACCGTGACTTCAAAGACGCGAAGCATTCTCAAGGATTGTGGGTGTCCCTACAATTGGTGGAAGGTGATTTGAAACAGGTAATTTTTATTCTTTCTATTACTAGAAAACAGCAGAGAGCGTTGACGGTTCGTCTGATGGAAAGTGGTTACTGTCATGTAACGTGTAATGGGCATTTGCAAAACCAAAGGTCCTTTCACTGTGATGCTAGAACAAAAATAACTCAAGATTGTTATGGCGGCATAATCTAAACCAGGGATAGTAGTCATTCAGATTAGCAAATTAACCTCATGCCCACACAAATTGTAAATGAAGTGTGAATAATATTGTGCTCACATGAATTATAAACATTATGCACACGTAAACTATTGTTACGAGCTACAGGACTCGAATTAAAATGCCATAGGAATTACTATAGAATTTGTTTCTGTTTATTCAAACACGTGTAACATAGGTACAAATATAACTATATATTACTATTACAAACTGCACGATTCAATAACATGCGCCAAGTCCGTCACTATATCGCTCATCGAATCTACGTCTTGCTCGTATCGTAATCCTCGCTTGACTGCCGCACCCGTCCGTCGCGGCATTGTTTTATAGTAAACTATATAATACAACAATCGACTGCGTGGGCTGAGTTTTTCTAAGAAAACGTAATCTGCACACCTGGTTAATTATTTCCGCGAACGATCAGCAAAGTCGAAAAAAATAACAATAGGCTATTGTCTAATTGCAAATTTTAAACACGAAGTAAATAAAAGAACTCCGAATGCGGGAAGGGTAATAAATCGGGTGCTCATTTCTTTGTCGGTATGTAACAATATGAATAACCTCGTGCTCAGGTGACTTTTGAATAAGCGCACAGTGAATTGAATTTCTTCAAATAGATCCGAGAAGAGACGCCCCACATAGTGTCCGGGAACACGGCCGTGGCCCGCAAGATGGGCTTCCCGGAGGTAATCCTGCCCGGGGACGCGCGCAACGACCTCTACGTCACCCTGGTCTCCGGCTCCTTCTCCAAGGGCGGAGGGAAGTCCTCGGAGAGGAACATTGAGCTGGTCGCCAGGGTCGTCGACCAAAATGGCAGAGTGCTGCCACTCGATGACAGTACCAAGGTAATAAACCATTCCTGGTTATATGGATTGCATGTGTTTAGGTCGAGCTACAGATTGTACTGGAATCCTGGCTGAAATATAGGGATAGAATAAATAATAATAATTATTTATTTATTTCAGACACAAAGATCCATAAAAAACAACATATTTTACAATTTCAAATTACATTATTATAAACAAAATTAAAATTGAAAATTGTCAGCTGTCAGTTGGTCAGTCCCTCACTACTAATAACTAATAACATGTCATTTACATAAATATTTTACATATAAAATTAATTATTTGTCTATGCAGCAATCTGCAACCAGTCCCGATACATTTTGGATTGATGTAACCTGCTAGCTATAGCCGCAATTATGCTGTTTCTACATCCTTCAACCTTGGCCAAGAAATTTGCAATGCGACTTCTCCGAATAGCACAAAACGTGTTCAATCTAGCCTCAAGAAACATACTCGAGGCACTACAGTATCTTTTTATTTATTTATTTATTTATTTATTTGGTTTACCAACAATTACTTACACTAATACAAAGGATGTACATTGCTTTACAAAAAAAAGACATGACAAATGCAGTAATCACTTATAGGCAAACACTACATGCAATTTGATATTTTGTAGTTTTAATAAATTATAATATTATAAATTTAGAGAAGAAAAAAAAAAATAATTATAAGGCTTTAATAGCTAAGTTCAAAACATAATTTTTTTTTTAAAGAGAAGTTAGTTAACAATATGGGATCCAATAATTCGACGAAATTTGTAATATGAATTTGCATGTAGATCAGTAATATCACTGTAAAGATTTATTAGTTTACATAGTCTAGGTATGGGAGAGTTGGCGTTGGTTTGGTTGGTTGGTTTTGGTTGGAGTTGTTTTTAAACCCATTAGGTGTGGAAATAGGTTGTTATATTGAACACGTATGCCATCCAGAGAACGCCTTGTGCATTCCGTCCAGAGCTGACAGGTGTAGAATGTCTGGCAAAACGTCCTGAACAGATATATTTTAGTGTCATTACTAGCTTTAAAAAATCTTCTGGCTAACATGTTGCCACACACTGAGAGACATCTTCTTTGTCTTTCTATATCGTGGTTATCCTTTCTATCAGAAGAAAGAATATGTCCAAGGTATTTGAACGTGTTAACGATTTTTACAGGCTGTCCACCGATGTCAAAAATAAAAACTCACGTGGTTTTTCCAACTAGTTTTACATTGCATTAAATTTTTATCTAAGAGCTGTTTGGCCCGGAAAATTGTCAGCCGTCCTACTAGAACTATCCTATTTTATGGGATAAAAGGTATCCTATGTCTATTTTCGGTATTAAGTGTAAATATATAATAAAAGAAGTATGAAAGTAAACGCGTACCAGATAGAGTTGCTTTCACATGTATAATGTTAAATATACCCATATTTACAAGTCACTGCAGTTTGTTTGTATTTTCGTTAAATAGATATAACTTGAATCTAAATCTATTATTTTTAGTTGAAATAAGTAATCGATTTAATTTTGTACAGGGTGTAATATCGATTGGCGCAGGAGTGCCACTCGTTAAGGAGTACACGAGTATAGTTTACTACCACGACGACCGGCCCAGGTGGCAGGAGGTGTTCAAGGTAAGCTCATGTCCGTTTACATTGTACTTTGATCGCTTTACGCATTTAAGATCATTTTTTGTGAAGTTGTCAATGTCAACATGACATTGACAATTGAGATGTGCAACATGTCAGTAGAGAGTCACTTACTATGAAGACAAACATTATATCAGTGTCATAACAGTCAGTACAATTATTTTTTCTTAGAGATTTTTTGCGTTCTATTAGTAGGTACGTATTCCAGTAGATGTCACTGTGCTCAAATTGAACACCAAATGAAAGAAAATAATGTTTCGTTATACGCAGTTGTTTTAATACTTGTTTAAGAAATATTTGATATGTTTTTATGTTTTTGCAAGCCATATCAGCTAATAAATATATTTTAAAGTGTGTAATTTCGATTCCTCACCTTTTTCAAATTATAAAGCTCTTTTTAACTTTAATTACTGGATTTTAGGTGAATTGTCGATTTACCAAAAACTTATTTCAAAGATGTCAATTATGTCAAAACCAAAGAGACATTCCGATCGATACGAGTTACACTCTTGAATGTATGTACTTTGTTTGTGTTTTGATTATTTTTCGATAACTTTGTTTGATTCCTGGACTCCGAAGACTTCGCTTATCACGTTTACTAGTGTTCTGTGATCACGTTGGACTTAAGCATGTACCCTGAACACCGATTTGCATAACGATTTGTTCTCTGATAACTTGGATTATGGCTTCTTCTGAAAGAGGTTGTTGTGTGCCCAGATGCGGTAAATCTTGTAAGTAAATCATCCTAACGGCACCAGATTAGATGCAGATACAAATTATGTTATGAAAATGTATGCCTTTGAATATTTTCATAAAAGGAAATATAATAAATAACGCTACCGCTGAATTGTTGTTTTATTTACTAACAAATAAACATTTTTTGGAAAGGCTTTTGGGAATTGCAGGTAGTTACGCGCTGGTTTTTTGATGGTCTCGTCGCGTTGGCAAAAATAGCAGAATGGATCACGCAATAAATATAAGTAACCCTCTATTGACAGAGGACAGGATACCAGAGAGGACTCACCGATTATTTTACTTGATGACGATGCCGGAAGCCAGAAGACACAGCACTTTTAGATTTTATAGTTTATTAATTATTTGCACAGCAGTTATTTTGTAAGGGTAGCAATAGGGTGGCGCACGCGCACGGTAGTTCCGCCGAAACGATCGATGACGACTGGGCCGTCCGCTAGGTGGCGCGGCATTTATAATCGGCGAATTATGGGATAAGGAAAGGCGCTGTAAAGGTGTGAAGGAAAAGCACATAGAAGGCACTAATATCATTACGCGATCCAATTCTTTAATATGGCCAATACAGCAGGAGTTAAATTATTAACTCCCGCAATTTCCAAAAGTCTAATATAAAAATCAAAATAATACTAGACCCCCTGGAAAGTTTTTGCCGTTGAATAGTGTCGTATACCGATAGAGTGCATTAGTATATACATTATGACTGTTGACTCTATACCAGTATATATAAAGTACTCTGTGCATTATATACTGACGTAATGGCGATGAAGGTATTGTAAACGATATAAGTTCACGTCGACACATGCTCAAGAATTGTTTAATCTGCATCATCTACACTACAAGCAAAACTTAAATGCGTCTTGGAAGTCTGTGCGTACAATGTTATAAGGTTTATAGACCGTTAAGGGTGAGTGTTGCACTCTCGCTCTGCCGCTATCCGGACTCGTGCCGTCTCCTTCGCCCAGTTAACTTTAAGGTGTATTAAAAGTTATCATTTGAAGGTAACTATTCGCAATTTCACGGTAGTAACTTCACTCAAAGTGCATTTTAGTTTTGCGCGTTCTGAACCTTTTTTCAAAAAAATTGCAGAGTTCAATATACAGGCAGACGGCCCATGTCATGGAAAGCGGTTATCATCGCCTATGGACATTTCTCGCTTCTTACGGAAATTATATTGTTTTTCTGTTCCTGAATGAACAAAATACATATTTATGTATGTACATTCGATGAGTCAAGTTGGATTTTCAACGTATACAAAAGTCATCCAGGTGTATTTGCATATTACTGAAAATGAAGTGCGTACATAATTGGTTGAAATCAGGTTTGCCTGAACATAGAGGAGTTCAAGGAGGCGCACCTGGTGTTCCTGTGCAGGCACAGGAGCTCGAACGAGGCCAAGGACCGCGCCGAGAAGCACTTCGCGCTCTCCTACCTGCGGCTGATGCAGCGGGAGGGCACCACCACGCCGGACACCACGCACAACTTGTGCGTCTATAAGGTGACCTGTTGTTACCAATTTGCGGGATGTCAATTTTAAACGATGTTTAAATAAAGTTTGAATTTTCGGCCGCCGTAAACTTTTGCTTGAAGATACCACCTGCCGCGATGCCGTCATGATGGTGTGGGGCGGTTTGCAATGTGGGACTATGCCATAAAACCGTGGCCCTGGCATGAAGACGAAGATGGAATATCGAGGAGTTTTACTGTGGTGTGGCAGTAGTACCGTTAGTTCTGGCTAGTGGTGGTAGTGACACTTCAATATCGACCGCGACTTTCTCGCATCGCGCGGCTGGTGAAAAAAAGATTGTTTTTAATTCAGTATTTTATCTGTATAATTTCATACTAGGTCGTAATTCATCCGCCATATTTTTTAAATTTCGAGGTTGAATTCGTAATTAGCTACTCTGAAAACCCCTGAGTGCTATCAGCTAAATTCAAGTTTTTGTCAGCTATTATGGATTCTGGACCATTGTGCGTCGATATGGATAGTCGTACAGTGCGCTTTATTTGTAGCTCACAACGTCCAAAACGCTCCGTCCGCGATTGTTGCAGTCGTGGCGAAAACGTCACTAATAACGTCATCATTTTTGATCACACAACGCTCACAACGACCCATGTCAAGAGTACATACATACATAACTTCACGCCAGGTCCCTTGCGGGGTACGACGGGGCACGAACAACAAAGCGCCATTCAGGCTTATTATTACACACCTACTAACTTACTTCTTTGAGATTCATAGCTCTTGTCATGCACGCGCGTTTGTTGTTAAGGCTCCTGACATCACCTTCTGCTAATACACGATTTGATGTCAAGAGTAGGGGTCGAATAAACATTCGCCGCAGATCGAGTACAAGCGGGCGGGCGCGGGCGGCGCGGGCGAGGAGACGGAGGCGGCGGCGGCGGCGGCGTGCCTGGCGCTGCCGTCGCGCCGCGACGAGCTGCCCGCGGGCGCCGAGCGCGGCCTCACGCGCGCGCCGCTCTCGCTCGTGCACAGGGACACGCTCACCGTCGCCACCAAGCTCTGCTCCACCAAGCTCACGCAGAAGGGTAAGCACAACTCGATCGACTTCACTTTACAGTATACAATATTCTAATGTATACTTAAAATATATTTCTAGGAATAAACATTTTTTCTATTCTATAAAACATACAATACAGACATGAAATCTCGTTCAATATAACATTGGAAATAATTCAAGTTTGATTTACATAAAACTAAGATAGTACGAACAAAACTTCTATGCGTCTTTGAAGTTCGTACAAGTCACTGCTTCAAATCACGTGCGTGTTAAAATAACTCGAAAGTTTTTGCAACTCAATTGTGCTTCGGGCGAAGTTCATGCTGCATATTTGCACAGGTCCAATCAAATGTTTTCGTTTACTGTTTTGTACGCAAAAGAAGGCATGATAATCCAGATAGCGGTCGAGCGAGAGCGCAAGACTCCTTACCCCGCTCTGCCTGTGAAGGTTATAACTATGTTCTGCACAATGACCCGTACGAACTTCAAGGACACGGTTGAGTTTTGCTTTATACAATTCGAGGTTGCCCAAGAATACTTCTAGGCAAATCTCTGCAGTGCCTTGAAATTAACTTATCCTCCAAAAACATAAACAAATGCCGGCTTTGAAGCAGTAGTAGAGCTGAAACAACTGAAATGATTTTCAGCTAAAGCGTCTATTATTTGTATGCCATTATGCCAAGATATGTTTTACTACGGTCGAGACTCCTGGCCTACTGATTAAACGCACGCACCTCGATCGGTTTTATCAAAACCACCAACTGGCCGTTGGTGTTGACACTTCATAATTGATTAGCGTTGCCATATTAATTAGTTCCTGATATATTCCTTTACGATGACGTGATAAGTGACGTTGCAGAGGAGATCCTCGGCGTGTTGAAGTGGAGCACGCACCACTCGCAGGGGACGCTGCGCACGGCGCTGGCGCAGCTGCTGCACGTGCCCAGCGAGGAGCTGGTCAAGTTCCTGCAGGACATCCTCGACGCGCTCTTCAACATACTGACGCAGGTATGTCTGACAACATCATCTAGCCAAAATACATGACTATTCTACACAGTTAGTCCGTCGGAAAACATCTTCAAAATTGGTCTGTTATTTTTGAAACAGGGGTGTGCTTCAGAAGAGTATGTCACCCTCATCCGAAAATACATAAATGTTTGTACAGTCTAGCAGCCCCCTTTGATAAAGGCTTCGACAAGAGCTTGTTACAGGCGTCAATCTTGCAAAGATGGTCTCTAAGTGGTGGAGCTTTTCCCCATCAAGTATTCAAACTTATTCAATGCAATGAGCCCGGACGGTAATCTGGGAATTGAACCTACCTTGCAGGACTAAGATTTATAATGCGATGTCAAAACTAATTATAGGTGAACACCTTGCAATATAATTTCTTCATGTGTAAGATAACGAAATTAGTCTGTCCATCAGTCTATGTCTAATTAGTGTTTATTTCGGGCTAAACGAATCTTTTTTATAAAATGAATTTTCAGCGAATGTTGTCAGCTATTACTGTTGTTATATATCTTTTTATGTCCGAAGGTGGGCGAAGACCACGACAGCTACTCGGACCGCAGCTACGGCGTGCTGGTGCTGGAGTGCCTCCTGCGCGTGATCTCGATAGTGGCGGACCACAAGTACCAGCACTTCCAGCCCGTGCTGCACGTCTACATCGACGAGAGCTTCTGCGACGCGTTGGCTTACGAGTCGGTTGCTCTTAACCTATAACATGCACAATGTTCTTGTCACCTTACTAACTTAATAAACAGCCGTATTTCTTCAATTTAGTGTGTTAAAGTCAATATCACTTATTCAGTAAAAAAAACGTTGCGAATTAAGCCTATATAATAATAATCTTCAACAATGAAAATAGGAAGTATGGTCACCAAAACAGAAACCTGTAAAAATGATTGAAATCTGATTTAATTATTGAAGACTTCACACGTTTTAAAAAATAATTTAATAGATGAAAGTTAATAATTTTCATTTCACTCGAGTGAGTTCAGGAAGCTCATGTGTCCATGTCGTCCAGGAACCTGATATCGGTGATGGTGTGGACGATCAAGACGGCGAACACCAGCGACGCGGCGCTGAAGAGGCTGCTCATGTGCATGAAGTGCGTCGAGAGCCTCGTGCGCGTGATCGTGCGCAGCCGCCAGTTGCGCAGCGCCCTCGGTGACTCCGACGCCGACAGGGACTTCCAGATCCGGTTCAAGGTACCAATATACCAATTTATTAACAAACATAAAATAGACAACTAAAATTAAATGCTAAAACTAAATAAAATAAAAGAGAGCAAAATTAAAGATAAAATATTGGTCTCAAACCACTGTCACTCACCGGGAACGTTCCCAAAAGGCTGGTGGCGTTACCACGCTGAATAGCAACGCTTACCCTTTGAGCAAAATAGACGCCAGCCTTTTGGTCGCATGAGAGCTCTGGTAGGTACCAATTACATTGGAAGTTGAAATAATTAACAAAGAAAGAAAGAGAAACTTCAGTCGAAAAAATAGCGAGGTAATTACATTCCTTATACACTATTATACACAGAGCATATTTTGAGGATTTATAAGCCGCATTTTCAGCATGTAAGACCAAAACGACCCAATTTTGTTAAAATCAAATAAATAGTTTTTGATAAAACCGACAATAAATACTTTGTTACTTCAAAAATGAAAATAAATACTCGTGTAACAATTTGTATCGAATCATCTATTTGAATACAATTCGATAGAGTGCTAACCGAGTATTATCACATTATGTGTGCCACGTCACTGACATGAGGCAACACTTGACATTTTACTTCGAAACCTGCAAATATTTATTTGTTATTTTACTGTAAACATATCGAGGGCTTCATAACGTATAGGCATATACGTAAAATGCTTTTTTAAAAACTAAAAACCATGTATTTTACAATTTTAGAAAGTTTTACCTGTATTTAAGTGTACCTATAAAGAAGGGTATAATACGGCCGGCGTAACTTGGCGAATGTGAACATAGGCTCTGCGAACTTTAGCGCATGTAAACTCGTGAAGAAAATACAGTGACCAACTAGTACAAAGCAACGAAAAAATACAGGGATGAAGGGCGACCAATTGTATTCACTGACGAGTCGTATGCCCCTCATCACACGAGTGTACATGCTCTAAAGTTCGCAGAGCCTATGTTCACATTGGCCAAGTTAGGCCAGCCGTATTATATTCCATATGTTAGCTTTATGCAATCAACTAGTTTTGTTTTATTCACAACTTTGTCCCTTGGGTAAAACTGCACTTTTATCTGTACGCCCATTTGTTATGAAGCCCTCGATGTGAAGTGTTTAATTTATATATTAATATGTGAAGCAAAAACTTTGTATCCCTTTTTACAAACATTGCGCGGTTGAAGGAGTATGAAATTTTTGCATACTAATACTTTTTTTTAAACTATGCATAAAAACACATTTAAAAAAATATTTGTGTACTTATGTACACGCGTTAGAAGTTATACTTCTTTCGCCTAGCAAGAAAAAAAAATCTTTCGCTTTATTCCACGTTTGTAGAAAAAACGACACTAACAATAGAAAAACGTAAAGTGTTGACCGTCACTGACGCCGCAGGAGCTGCTGGAGGCGCTGGTGTGGCTGATGCGCTGCGGCGACCACGCGCTCACGTGCCAGGGCTCCGCGCTCAAGTACCTGCCGTGCGCGGTGCCGCACGCCATCCGCGTGTACCCCGCCGACGAGCTCTGGTGAGCCTCTGCTCGCGCCCGAGTAGACCCCGCTCGCTGCGTGCGCGACTTGTTTGAATGTGGATGCGCGTTGCAGCGCGTCGGTGGTGCGCGCGCTCGAGGCGCTGCCGCTGGGCCGGCTGAGCAAGCAGCGCATGCTGGCGCTGCTGGAGCTGGTGCGCGGGCCGCTGTGCGCGGCGGCGGCGCCGCGCGCGCTGCTGCTGCCGCACCTCGCCGCCACGCTGCGGGCGCTGCTGCACGACAAGGCCGAGGTGAGGCGCGCGCACCCCACACCATCGGGGCCGTTCACACGAGCCGACGCGACACTTA
The DNA here is from genome assembly GCA_012273795.1 of Dendrolimus punctatus. Classification (NCBI taxonomy): domain Eukaryota; kingdom Metazoa; phylum Arthropoda; class Insecta; order Lepidoptera; family Lasiocampidae; genus Dendrolimus; species Dendrolimus punctatus. The sequence goes on along the minus strand of CM022549.1, from coordinate 607,227 downwards.
GACATTAAATACTATTTATAAACATATTTACAAGTAAAAGATATAGTCCAGATCGCTGTCGATGGGGAGCGTATTTTATATTGTATTTAGTATTTTCAGTTTACTAAAGTTCAAATTAATTCATGACACAACAATTAATTAATAAGATAAATACTAGGGCATTACACCCGCGTCACAATAATTATTATGTATTCCACAACATCAAAGGGACATGTCTACTAAAATGACTTCACCAAACAAACAATCTCATGCAACTAAATGGGTGTGCAATTGCATCCATTTATGTAGCAGTGGCGAATCTCATCTACAACAATTATAAAAAGAGAAATCATTTTAAATAAATTTATTACTTTTTAATTGTTCGCAGCAGTGTAAATACTTCCAACGAGCATTTGTGATAAAAACTTAATCCCTAACCGCTTATGCTAAAGCACAAAAACGTGATGATTTTGAATATTGACAAGAAAAAGGTATAAAATAAAGAGAATTAATAAAAAAAAATAATAATAATAAATAAGTCATGAAAATACAGTATAAGACATAAATACCCTGACGTTATAAGGTCAAAAACGAAGTAAAAAATAATTAAATTCAATTTATCCATTTTTTATCTGAAATATGTAATAGTTATTTTTAGATGTTATAGATATTAGTACGAATGTTAATAAATAAGATAATATTAATAATCAATATAGTGAATAAATTATAATAAATAAAATTTCATTTAAATATTAGATTATTTAATAAAATATCATACAGCAGGCGCATTTATAGGGCTTGAAGTTTGAAGAGAGAAGGGTTATGTTATTCGGGTAGGGATACACTAGCTACATTATTCTGCATACACACTCTCAACAAATACTTTTAAAAACGTTTTAAAATTTCATTAAACACAATTAATCGTAATTATACTTTGTTAAAGTTTTTTTTATGAAGACTCACTCTACTTTAACAAGCTTCTGAATACTTATGAAGTTTTCTTCCAATCATTAGTGTAGCTTATTAATTTATTTTGATCATAGTGGATTTAGATGCAACTATCACCTTTCGAATCGCAACGTGTGAACGGCCCGTAAAGTTGGCAGTTCAGTAAAACAAGACGGGACACTGCGTTTATTTCCTTTTAACGAGTCAAATGACTGACTCGATTGTTTTGTGTCACTTTTTATTTTTTTGGTCACAACGAGACCTGTCGCTTATGTTTAAAACTCTTATTTTGATCGAAATATTCAGTAAAATTATAATACTAAATTTCTTCGAGGCAATATATTAAAAAGTCCCCCGACAGTCTTACGGACAATTGTGTTCGGAGATTGAAAGCACCACAGTGAAACAATAGTTGTACAATTTTTGCCCGGAATTTTAAGGGTGATCATTGATTGCGTAGTTTAATTAAAAAATATATGAGTGTCTTAAAATTTCCAAAATTTTTTACTATTCCCAAAAATAAATTCAAACCATATTATATATTATTAGTAATGACATGAAAAGGCGTAAACAGATATTTAAAGCCTCAAAGCATTTGTCACTTGCCATTAATGGTCAGTTTCTGTCGGGGTTTGAAGTACCGGTAAAAATGTTGTACCGTTATTTATGCTAATTTCAGATAACGGTAATAAATAAATATCGTTATAAAACTTACCGTTATTCTAGCCAATTTACCGGTAAAAAATATAACGTTAATACTACTTTTATCGCTAATTTTACCGTCATAACAATGTTTTGTTAGCATCGTCGCTCTTTTTCACTCACAAAGATTGTCAAACAGCACTGTGTTAAGAGCGCACGTAATATTTAGAGTTGTTTTGTCGATTGTTTCGGTAACAAACCTAATAAAGACAATTCTTAAAAATGGCAACGTCGCTTGAAATAACGTCAAAATTACCGATGCGTATGTTATACATGCGATTTTTGAACGAATACGCGCCATACTTGATTGAGGAAGCTTGATACATTTGACATATCGGTTATCTTGATGTGCAGGTTGCATCACCATGTTTCCTGCACCGTTGTTAGGACTTGGTAATTGTAACAATGCGTTCTAATAGGTAATACATACATAAAGAAGTACACACTATATATCTTTAGATCAAGATACGAGTTTTAAAATAATTTTAGTATACATTTCAAATATTTTTCATTTTAGCGTTAATTTCAATTTTGAATCAGAACTAGATGAACAATCTATCTTTGTGTGTTCAAGATAACGTTTTATGAATTATTAAGAAAGTCAAAACGAACTTGTTTGTCGCGTTTTTTCTATTTTTAATGGTAGTGATCTTAGATTGATACATTGTTTTCAAAAACTATCTTCATATAAAACAATAACATTAATTTTCATTGTAATTTATAAAAAAAAAAATATTCAAATTATGAAAAATTAATAAATATCTACGATTTTCCTCTAATAGTATTTAAATGCAATAGAATCAAGTTTTCTTGTACACAATTTTAGTAGTTTGAGGTATTTTGTATTGTTTAATAAAATTATGTTATTTGTAATGATTAAGTTTTTTTCATGTTTGAAGGAGGAATATTATGTGCAATCAGAAAGAGAGGATCTAGTATTTAAGTTATATAGACTACCAAGGATAGATATTGGTTTCTTTCTTTCTCTGATTGTATAAAATGGTTGTAATTCTAAGAGCGAGCTATTTAAACTTTACAAAAAAGGTCATTTTTTAAGTAAGTAATGAATATAAAATGACTCGCTATTAGATACATGAAACGTAAGGTCTAGGTGAGAGTGCAAGCCAGCAGCGGAGTAGCAAGCGTTTTAGAATTTTAATATATATCTACTTTAAACAATTTATATTCATATTTTATCAATTGTGTTTGTAAAAAAAATAAAAACACAGAGTAAATTAATAAATTTATTTTCACAATGTATTGATAAGTTTTTACCTTCAAATTGCCATGAATGATTTAAAGTTCAAACAAGTTTATTGATCCATTTACACGCAAGTCTACTCGCTACACGCTCTCGCTGTCAGTTGGGCCATAACCTTACAACTATGAGTGAATAATAACTATGTTCGTGTAACGTGACAACTTCACCTGTACTGTGCTATGGTATGTTCGCACCAAAACTGATTGCGTCACACGGTAACGTATTGTGTTTTTAATATTATTAGCGTCTGCCAATTGTGTAGTTTTTGCGAGAATAATTCTTAGATCAGAATGTTGCGACGTTGATTTTAGGAGTTAAAATGGAGTTCGCCATTAGTAGATATAAATTGATGGAATTTTAGATTAATCTGTATTACACAAATCTTAACAAAAAATCTCATTCATTCTCATACTTAAAAAAATCACAGAATTATTTTTTATGTAAAAATGTATATATATGTCAGTTTATATCATAAAAAACGTAATGGGGGGTGCGATAGATAGCAAACTATTTGGGCAGCTCCTTAAGAATATCTATTAAATGCTTATGAGCATTTACACGCAGCCGCTTGCTTCATATGGAATAGAAGATTAAATATTTCTTATTGTTTTAAGTTTTAATAATTAAGTAATAACTAAGTTTTAGCGTAAGACAATTTCTCGTGAAAACTCCGCTTTTGACATAATACTATGGGAGGCGAGCGGTTTTCGATGGTGTCATTAAAGCGGTCGTCACTTGAGAGGTAAGCACAGCACGCCGATGCATGCAGCCCGTTTAGCACATTACCTGTATGCGAATGTTAGTATTGGTTGGGTTTTTAAAGATTTCACTGCTTTTGTATTTAATTGAGATCAATTGAACTGACTTTATTCAACCCCTCAGTTTCGCTGAGTGGATTTTGTGGATTGGAGTTATTTGGAAGCAATCATTCACACAGAATACTTTGCATTTTAAGCATTGAGACTACATATAAAACCAAATTCCAGCAAAATTGGTACACGACAAAAATAGTTATTTTGCATTTATATCATTAAATATATCCCTACTCTTTCATTCCATGTAAATCTACTATTGTAGATTTACATAAAGTTTGTTTTTTTTTAACAATAAATAAATATATACTATTAATAATAAAAAATAAAAATAAAACATTTGATTGTAGAAGAAATAATTCTGTTGATTACATAACAGATAAATAATTTGATTAGATCAAGAAAAACGCAACGTACGGTTATAAACGTTAATATTGTTCCTGATTTTGTAAGTCGCGAGTAAATGACTGTTTACACGCGTAAACATGTCAGTGAAAAACGTTTCTGTCGAATTTCAATTATTTTATTTGATAGTTACTATAACTTGCAAATGCAGTGAGATCTTTGTAGATTAATATTTGTGTATGATGAGGTGAAAGGATGTAATTTGGATAACAAATCATTTATTCCTTAGATCATTTAACACATTAATTATACGAAACGCATAATACTTCATTTATAAAAGGGTGCGAGTAATCTACTTATTTATGCAAGTTTGTATTTCTAGAATGCTCGAATGTGCTAAAATACACAAGTTAATTTCAAGGTTTACTACAAAGTCCATCGTCCCAATTAAAAATAATAATCCACTCTTACCCTTTTATTTCATAATTATAATTATTCATAAACATTAAACATTTATATCGAAGACGTCATTCCAGGACATTTTTGGATGTTTTTTTGGTCAATATTCTTACAATATTACATGTACTTTGTGTATTTCACATTTTTGACGAAAAAAAAAATAATGTCCTGCACCAACGCTGAAGATCAGCGCGTTATTTTAGCAGCTCACAACGCCCAAAATGCTCCGTCAGTCGTTCCATCTGGCGACCGCGGTCGTTATGGTCGTGGCGAAAACGTCACTAATGACGAAATAATTTTTGATCACGCAACGCTCACGATTCACGTCAAGAGGCGAATAACCGTTCCACTAGAGTTTATGATTGTAACGCCCGCAAGCAAGTGGAACGGGATAAATCGCGGTCATGAGCGTGGTCGTTGTGAGCCACTGTTGGAACGTAGCCGATATGTAACAAAGTAGTATATATAATAATATCACTCATTTACTAAATATATATATTAGGTTCTTTTTAAAACATGGACACATTGTGATTAAGTGTCTATAGATTGAATTGAACACTAATGTCCATAACATGTAGTAATCATATTGTGCTTTGGCATGTACACACTAAAAAAACATAATCATTACTTATTGATTATACATAATTCCATAAAATCATCATCAGTCATTTGATAATCAGTCAACCATTTATGCCATACATTGAATAGCATATTATCAATATTTTAATATATAAAATGAAATGGTCCAATGTATTTATTCTGACTGTACCCTTCGACTATAGATATTGAAGTGGAAGACAATATCGGAGCTATATCGACTCAGTCGTTTGCAGGTGTTGTTGTTTTAAACATCATTAGTATAAACTGTTCATGTTGTTGGATCATTTCTTTACTTACCGCTGAAACGACTTCCCCTGTCGCACCCGCATTTTGAGATATGCACACAAAATCGTGAACTTTCTAACTCTACAAATGCAAAAAAAAGAAAAATCAACTTCGATCACTGTAAAATACTATACATTTCACTTCAAGGTTTTCAAATTTTATCTATGTATGTATTTATTGAATACTAACTTCACCTTTTTATTTATGTGTGTGTGAGCATGTCGTGTGTGTGTGTGTGTGTTATTCACAGATTCCTAGGGTTAGCAAAAAATGGTTCATTTGTTAAAATTAGTTAATGTTATGTGTCTTTTAGGTAACCTGTGATTCGTGTCCTATTCAATTACAGGATATGAGAAGAGGTTATTTAAGAATGAAACATAATTTAGAAATAAGTATAATTCTGGGGGATTCAAGTAAACTTGTACATAGTTAATTTAGTTAATTGGTGATTAATTTTGATTATTATGTCGTGAACAGACCGCTTTTGCTAACTTGTCCGTGTGTTTGTCAGTGTGTTTTCTCTGCTAATATTTTGTGCTCTTACACGTTATCGTCCGTCCGTGTTTATATGTTTACTATATTAAGTATTGGGATATTTATCTAGACTGTCATGATGTATTTATTTGACATACAATAATTTATATTAATTATCTTAGTTATATATTTAATTTCTACAAAACGACAAGGTAATCTGAATTCTCGACAAAAACGATAACGTTCTTTCAAAGTAACAAGATTTTTTTTCGATGTTTAATTAAAAAGAATTAATTCAATAACAAGCGAGCCTTCGATGTCGCTTGACCACTAAATTGTGTGCAAACTCTTGATGTGTTGCATGATTTTCGCACATTAGTTTCAACTGACAGCTGTCAAAGTCATTTTGACAGTTTATGTTAACGACAACTGTCATTTGTTACATCGTGTGTCAACTGATCATTATAAAACAATACTATATTGACATATAATTATTCATTATTGCTTATCATACTTAAGGAAATAAATAGAGAAGTAGGATAAAATTATCTTTCATAGTTTAAATTTCTTTTTTTTTGCTTTTATAATGGTCAGTAAATGATTAGTTGGTGTATGCTTACGACACGTGCCCGATATTATCATTATATACATTGATGACCACCATGGCAAAGTTCCTTTGATTCAAGTTCAATTTTAGAAATTGACAATTACGTTCAAATTCGATGTTGACACAAAAAACTTATTTTTCTTATATTCTATATTTTAAAGTTATACAATATTGCAATTATTATTATTATTATCATCATAAAGTGATTAATGAAACAGTAACCATATTGCAATAAAATACTAAATCATACTATTTCTATTATCGCTATCAAAGGAAATAATAAAATTTTAGGCAGTTACATAAATTGTTCATGATTAAGTAACATATTCGATAAAAACATGGGCTAAGTGCTTGTTTTCCATACATGATAAAAGGTCGTAGATATGGCCAATGTCAACTTTTTATATAATTTGGGTACGAAACCAAATATTCCACCTGATAGTTCTAAGTTAGGCGAAAAAATACCTTTTTTATAATTTTAAAGGTTATATTTTTAATGAATGGACGTTCGCGGCGATTTATAAGGGTTTGGTTTGGACCAAAGTAGTTACAGAATTTTAAAAGGGTCTCTTGCCATGGTGTTTTCTAAAGCGAGTATCACACGAAGCGCGTGTAATATCGGGCGTAAGTCATCAAACGCCAGCAAAGTATCGGGTGTGGCAGTGGGACCGCGAGGCCGCCCTCAAGTCGCGGTCCGTCGGCAAAGCAGCCAGGCTGCTTGGCGCCGACACTGCGAGGCTGCACGACCACACGCACCATCAGCAGATCGTATGTATATGGCTTTATATTATTATTACGTCGAAAGTATATATTACACGCCGAATTGCGTGTATTTACACGCGTGATATTTTATTCCGGCGGCTTATATATTTCTATTAATTGTATTCACTACTACTACAACATGCGCTCCGTAGGTTTATCTTCGTCTATCAGATTTGTTCATATTCATAATTCATGCTGTAAAAAGCTAACTTATAATATCAGTATAAAAAGATTTTCTAGCCCATAGCGAAGGCAATGCATAATGTAGCTTATATGCTGTTACATACATAAATTATTAATTCAGATATTTGTTTAAAAGCTAATAAAACTTATTTCGTTTGTAAGAGTTGAATGAGTAGGCAATTCAAAATAATAAAAAATAATTCACGCGCAAACTTATTTTAGGAAATTGGGTTATTGAAAAAAAAAATTTTTTGTGATAAATGGAAAGATTATATATTAGTTTTATAACAAAACTATTTTTTTTATTTTTTTTGCAATAATTCAAAAGTTATTTCAAAATAAAAATTAATTTTGAATCCACTACCGAAGACACGCCGACAACTCCCGAACAAAACCCGAGCGCGTGTGACGTCATAATGTTAGTTTTCACTCATTGCAGTTGATAGAAAAATAATAAATACAGTGTTTTGATTTATTTCATTTTGTTGTCATTATTAAATATTTAAATTTATATCAAAAATGTCGAACCTCAAAAGTTATCGTTCTTGTTTTGTACCATTATGTACGAATACTACAAAGGCAACTCCTGATAAAACGTTTTTAAATGTTCCCCAAGATGTCAAACGTCGAAATAAATGGTTTCAAGCAGTGCACCGTGATAATCCCCAAACAAAATCGATTTTTTTTTGTTGTGAAGATCATTTCGATGTAAGTATTTCTTAATACCATTTTTATTAATTATTATTTATCTAAGTATACAAATTAAATAATTATTATAATAATATATTTAAGTAAAGTTCAGTAAATAAATTTTTTTAACTGGACTCCAAATCATAACCTTTATAATCATAGCATTAAAATTTTTTTTATTGATAATATAAAGTGCTTAAATAATAAATTTATGTATCTTTATCTAATGATTGGGATTCAATTTGATATATTTATATTATATTATATTATACTTAGTTGAACATAACCTATAGTTTTGTCGCCGTAACTCTCACGCGATGCTCTACAATTTATGAAATAAATAATTATATTTAATGTAATGGAGAATAAATACTTAAATATTTTCATTTATTATATTATTTTTTAACAGACTTACCTTCATGCCTTGGCACCTCGAACTTCAGCTGAATTAAACCGAACGTCATTTTTTTAAAAATCGGTGATCATAAATATATCAACATCAGGAATGTTATCAGACTTTGCCTTAATAAATCCTTTATCACACATAGCTAATCGGAACCAACTAACAATTCGTATTTTAGCAATAAATTTTTAATATTATTGTCTAGTCACGTGTAATAGCCGTAAACGCTGTACTGCTATTAAATAGCTATAACATTATGACGTCACAACTATGGTGACCAATCATGGCGCGCTTATAGTCACGTGATTTTTATTTAAATTTCATCGATTTTTAATTGTTCATAATTAATTGAAAAAAAATTTTTTTGAAGTTATTTGCATTAAATATCAATATTATTAATAATAAAGTTTTAAAATACATAAAAAAATCATTATTTTTTTTTTTTCAAATTCCCAATTATGCTATAAATAGTTTGAACAGTACGCGCAAAACTTAATTTGCGGTTCGATTGAACAACACTCTACCCTCTCGACTCTATAGGTATCACTTTAAAATTGTGTCCTGCGCAATATGTACGAACTTCAGGAACGCATTTTAATTCTGTTGGTATTGTTCAACATATTATAACCATTGAGCGTTCTTAATTCATGAATGCGTCAACGGCAACGTCTTTAACGTGGGCTAGTGAATCAGATATTTAAATTTTCAAAACACTGTACTTTTCATAATTTTAATGCAAACTAATACATTTTCTCATTTCACGCAGCTGTATAGAAGTGTGAGAGGTTTGTAAATGCCGAGCTTCAGTGCTGTATTTACTGTTTGTTTTATACAATAAAATATTACTGCTTTTGTGAATATTATGCAAATTTTCTACGGTTTGTTCAAGGATCTCAAACAAATGTCTTATTAGTGCCTATACTGGGATAGTAGGTAACGGTGTGCTCTCCAATTATTCACAATCTAATAAATTTTTTGATACAAAGATTATGAAGCTTCGATTTTTTTACAATTTTGATTTAAAAAAAAATATATATTGTTGAAATTGGATATTATAAATGTTAACTGTGTACTGTAAACTGATTGTTTTATACACCTATGTATACTCCTCTTATTATATCAATATACTCTGTGGGCTTAATTAATAACTGAACTGTATTTGAAATGTGATTTTTTTGTATTACAAGATTTTTTTGTTTGATATTAGTCAGATTTATAATTTGGCTGTGACTCGGACAAAAGTTTAAATAGATCACAAAACGTGCAGTCAAATCATAAATTCTTGAAAAGCAAGAATTTATTTTGGTAGGAAAACGACAATACAAGGATGTAAAAAATAATTTATACATTTTTGTGGTTCTTTAGATTTACGCCGCATTTCCAACAAATGAGGTCTGCAATTCAGCATAAACTGGAATGTCCTCCAGAACAGCGCTGATTTTCAGTGGCTTAGTATTTATTTGTCTCATCACAAGAAATTTATAAAGACGTCTGATATGTGAGACTGGTGCCTGGAGTATATTTATTATTTTATATTAAATACATGTTAACAATGTAGGTTGAGCTCTGCATCGAGACTCTTGGGGAGGTGTATACATTACTGGCGAGGGACGACGTCGGTCCCGTGGAAGCTGACCGAGGGCAGCTGGCGAGGATGCTTCTGCCCACGGTCTTGAAGACGGCCGCCTCTATGCTCAAAGACAGGGCCGAACGGTCTGACGAAACCTTCAGTGCTTCTGAGGAAGCAACGTTGGTGAGTTGTATTAGAAAGTTATACTTAATCCAAATGTTTATTTTTCTTTTTTTTAATTAATTCATAAGCACAGAAAGCACCCGTAGTGCCTCGTACGAGGGTGTGTGCAATTGTTGCTTGGAACGAACGAACATCCAAACCCACAAACTTTACATCTTTATAATCATAGTCTACTTTACAATGGACCAGTATAGGTAGAGAATTAAAAAAAATATATTTCTTTCGCAAATATTCTCTTTCAGAGGCGAATGGTATCAGTCCTTCTGGATATGGTTTGGCAAATGTCAGCCGAGCAGTATAAGATGGTCGTGAAGGCTCTCGAAGCCGAAAGCATCGGGGGCGCCGGGTCGCTGGTCACGGATGCACTGTCCCTGCTCCTGGCGCTGCTGCAGAAGCCAGTCTTCAAGCCCTATTGGGCGGACATGCTGCATCTGCAACATTACATCATGTTGCATGCATTGAAGTAAGATTTTTCATATATTAAAATTTAGTCCACAAATATGTTAGTGTCTGTTCAGACCTTCAAAATGTGTAATAGTCATACAGTTGTGAAAGATTGTTGTTTTTCCTTAGATTGAAAATGTTTTCAAAAAACTAATATGAGATGTTTGGCAATCTATTACTATGGGCGCGCGTTCTCGATATAGATATCAAATATAACAACGAAGACTAATGCAACCGATTATCTAAATCTACTTGCAAGTCACGGAATTTCGTCAGGACATGAATTTCCAACAAGAAATAATAATTTTATAGATCACATTATGGTCAAATCTAAAGTCCCAGCCACTACTATCGTTTTTGATGCTCCTATAACTGACCATTCTGCTGTTTTTACTTCTCTAGCCCTTAAAACTAATAAACATATTACTAAAAATATCACATTCCAAAAACAAATTATGACGCAATCCTAGACGATCTACAAGATTATTCATTCGTCAAAATAATGGAAGCAGAAGATCCTAACTGGTCAGCAGAACAACTTGTAAATACCCTTAAATCAATTATCATGAAAAATACTGTTATTATCTCTAAACCTAAACGTACGAACTGTCTTAAACTATTGATTACTTCCGGTTTAATACGTTGTATGCGTCATCGCGATCGCCTACACCTTAAATGTAAGAAAGATCCCACAAACATCATATTAAATAAATCATATAAAAGATACAAAAACTTTTGTAACAATTTACGTAAAGATCTAAGAAACAAATATGAAAGAGAAGAACTCACTAAATATGCTAATAACCCTAAGAAAAAATGGAAAATTATAGATATGGTCACAAATAGAAATAATAGCAACAAAAAACTACAGCTATTGATTTACTCTATAAAGAAAAATCGCCTGAAATATCCGACAGACGGTCAATACATATTTTTCCAATATTGCCAAAGATTTAGCGGATAAAATTATTCCATCCAACACTGATAACGAAGAATTAACTTTATCTCTCTCCCCCTCAAGTCCATGGTCATGCTTGGTACATCGGAGCAAGGAATCTATACCATAATAAATAGCCTAAAATCTGATAGCGCCGTAGGGTGGGATGCCATACCGACTAAAGTTTTAAAAATGGCAAAAAAATATTCTTACAATACCACTTACGCACATTGCAAACTTATGCATTGAAAAGGATATTATTAAAAGTTTTTCCAAAAGTTTAAAAATAATCAATTATTCATCCCATATTTAAAGCTGGCGACAGAAACTGTATCGGTAATTATCGTTCTATTTTTGTCCTTACGTCGCTCTCTAAAATATTAGAGAAGATTGTTAACAAGCGACTGGCCACGTATCTTGAAAACAAACATATCTAATAATCAATTGGGGTTCAGACAGGGTAAATCTACCGAGCAGGCAGTGTCAGAACTTGTTAACTTTGTAGCCAAACATGTTGATAATAAAGACAAGTGCTTAAGAGTCTTCTTAGATCTCGCGAAAGCCTTAGACACCGTTTCTGTTCCGATATTAGTAAACAAACTATAAGCAATCGTCATCAGAGGCATGGCTCTAAAGATATTTATTTAAGGTTTGCATAAGTGATCGAACTCAAAAGGCGACTATTGGTGGGTATTTCAGTAAAGAAATTCTCATTACCTATGGCGCCCCTCAAGGAAGCGTTCTCGGGCCTACGCTTTTCCTAATTTATATAAATAATTTATGTAATTTAGAACTAGATAAAAGCGAAATGTTTAGTTATGCTGACGACTTTGCAATTATGGCAAGAATTGGGAAGAAACAAAGTCTATAGCTGGGTTAGGTTTACATAAAATATCTAAATGGCTTAATCTAAATAAACTTACTCTAAATGTCACAAAAACGAACTATATACTTTTAACAACACTGAACGTTCACTCCCAATAAATTCTGATTATAGTATTCAAATACACACTTGCAAGGCTTCTAGTCTTACATGCAGTTGTGACACATTGGCCAAATCAAACTGTATAAAGTATTTAGGTGTATTACTAGATGACAAGCTTACTTTAGTAAATTAAATACACAGACTAGAAAACTAATTAATATCTTTAAGGAATGTGGCTGACCAATTACTTCTTAGAACAGTTTACCTCTCATTAGCTCAATCTGTATTGTCCTACTGTATTACATTCTGGGGAGAGCAACAAAAAGCTACCTAATCAAATTAGAACGAACGCAACGAATACTTTTAAAAACATTAAAATCGAAACCTTACAGATAGATATTCGACGGTTAAAATTTACACAAAAAATCACACAAGCACACACACTATTCGCATATTTACAGGCACACGCACATGCAAACATGCTTTTACACAAGTTAAAATTCACATAAGTTTTATTATTTTACAAACTCGCAACAATCATTTACCTAAGTTCCTACTTTATATACTCGCGTTAACATCTGTCTATACAAGTTTCATGGCAGTATAATATCTCACAAATTTTGTAACAGATCTACCCACTTGTGAACTAACACCTATAGTAACTGTTTTGCCTAGTTTAGGTGTTAGTATCCACTAATTTTATTAATTATTTTTGTACTTTGACCTCTGTCAGGCTGCTGTCGCTGACGCTGTGCGAGCGCGTGGGGGGCGCGGGGGGCGCGGCGGCGCACGCGCAGTGCCGGCTGTGGTTCGAGGCGGGTGCCGCGGCGGCCACGGCGCCCGCGCTGCAGCTGGAGGCGCTGGCGCCCGCGCGCCGCCAGCGCCTCAGCCAGCTCTACGGCGACATCCGCAGGGGCGTCGCGCACTGCTTCCAAGAGATGTGGCACGCCCTCGGTGAGTTTTGACCGACTTCGAAAGGAGGAGGTTCTATGTGATTTACGTTATTCTTCTTTAGTTTGATGCGGAATAGCTGCCATGGCTCAGTAGTTTTCATTTTATGAACATTTTGCACCTTTCGTAGGCGTACCCATAGCTAGACACTAAAAAGTAACAAATAAAGAAAACTTCGTTTAAAAAAACCGACTTCAAAAACTAAAAAGTATAAAATAACTTAATAAAGACTTTTGACTAAGAATTAATTTAGTTTTTAATTACAATATTTTGCAACGTTTTGTTGTTATAACAGTGTATATGATAACCTTTATGGTGTGCTCAAGATCAAGATGTAGAAAGTTTTATATTATTTTGTCTTTTAGTTATTAACTTTTTTCTTGGATCATCGAAGTGTTTAAGATACGTAAGTATCAACAGCATTAGACATAAAGCTCTAGAAACATAAAAATTTTATTTTGAGATTAATTTGTTCAAACATACATTGACAAATATTTGATATTAGTGTGGATGTTTAAAAAAAATCCAATATGCATATATATGGCTTTCGACTGTGGTACAGCAACCTCATGAGTTTAGTCGTGCCACAGGTAGGGCGTTCCACTAGCAACGCACAACGCCCAAAATGCTCAGCTTGCCGTTCCACAAGGCGACCGCGAGCGTTGCGGTCGTGGCGAAAACGTCACTAATGACGTCATCATTTTCGATCACACAACGCCCGCAACAACCCATGTCAAAAGGTGGGTCGAAGTGGGCGTTGACCACAGAGCATTAATTCTCTCTTGTCAATACATTAAAAAAGGCGCAAATTTTGAAACAAGATGGCGAATGAAAAATATATTTCTTTATTAATTTTGTAAAATTAATTTTAATGTATTTTAAACAGCCATCTATCATTTTCCTTTATTTGTTATTAATATTTATTTACATGATTTATTTCTAATCAGTTTTCATTATCGTTGACTTGAATATAATTATATAATTAATGAGAAATTCATTGTTTGTAGACATAGCTTTTGCTGCAGAGTTATACGAAAGAGTTATAACTTAAAATTCAGAATTATAGATAGATAGAAAACAAATAATTCTATGTATTTCTTGAAAGTCTAAATGGCTTTTAAATTCTTCATCTGAATAACGATCGACTATATTTTTATATTGTGTAATACGTGGTCTGAGATCACGTTTTTTAGTATTACGTTTATAAACTTAACGTCCACTCTTCATCTGAGCTAGGCGAATTGCTTTCTTCGAAATTATTACCGCGACGAAGTAGCCGATACCAATGGGGTCACCCATTAAGGACATTTTGTATAAATAGCTATATTTCTTTTAACATAGTCATCCCTATTGAAAAAGGCGCGATTTTCATATTAACCAATGACATTTGCGTATGACATTAATGACATTAACGCCCCATAACCCGTTCCACTAGCTTTTAGGATTGTAACGTCCGCAAGCAAGTGGAACGGCAAAAATCGCGGTCGTGAACGTGGTCGTTGTGAGTCCCTAATGGAACGCCCTGAGGGTGTCATGTAAAATATAATGCATATGTGGGAGCTGCACACGTCTAGTCATCTCAGTGGACAACGAACTACTGGCTAGCGGAACGCGAGAGCCGAGAGCGCACATATTAATAGTTGCTCTATCTCGCGCGCACATCATCCGTCCCGCTCACACATTGTGCTATATATTGTACTAGCTATACGACTTGTTAATATTTGTACTTACGGTTACCGTTTCCAAAATAAATTAGTTTACATCTGTAATTAACAGTGGAATCTCTCTGCCATCTGAAGTATTATTTTACCTCTACCTATCGCTGCAAACAATACATATTCTATTTGTTAAAATTATATCTATTTTCGTGTAATTGTCATAATTTTCTAACTTTATATTAAATACATTTTCCTATTGTACTTTGAACTTGTAGCAAGGTTGACTGAATCATCCGTCATACAACTTATAGTAGTGTCATTACACGCTTTCATAACGATAGTAGTAAATCATTTTTAAAAAGTAACTTGGTTTTTATAATTTATTTTGACGGTGACCTAGGCTGAATCCCTATCCCTATTAATATTATAAATGCGAAAGTAACTCTGTCTGTCTGTCTGTCTGTCTGTCTGTCTGTTCCGTTTTCACGTAAAAACTACTGGACCGATTTGGCTGAAACTCAGTATATATATATATTTTCGATACCGAGGATGAACATAGGATACTTTTTATCCCGAAAAATGGGATAGTTTCCGGGATAAAATGATATTTGTCTGTTTGTTTGTTATGCTTTTACGGAAAAACTACTGGACCGATTTGGCTGAAATTCGGTACGTATGTAAATTAAATACTGAGGATGGACAAGGGATAATTTTCATTTTGGCCTTTTTGGTCATTTTGGCCTATTTGATCATTTTGGCCTTTTTGATCATTTTCACCTTTTTGGTCATTTTGGCCTATTTGGTCATTTTGGCCTAATTGGTCATTTTGGCCTATTTGGTCATTTTGGACTTTTTGGTCATTTTGGCCTTTTTGGTCATTTTGGCCTAATTGGTCATTTTGGCCTAATTGGTCATTTTGCATATTGTCATTTTGGCCTATTTGGTCATTTTGGCCTTTTTGGTCATTTTGGTCATTTTGGCCTAATTGGTCATTTTGGCCTAATTGGTCATTTTGCATATTGTCATTTTGGCCTATTCGGTGTATAATCAGTCCTGGGCGAGAGAGGGGATTCTCTATACGATATCAAAATGATAATACATATAGATCTCAAAGAAAAATTTATTACAGTGAGTGTCAACAACAACCAAATAAAATACACCCGGCTTATACACGTACAAAAAGCACACTATACCGCGATGTAACTTTCTAGTGGCGCCATCTAGTTCTAAGTAACAAAATCTACAAACATTCCGCACCCTAAGAACAAATTGACAAATTTGTTCTTCATCACACAAAGAAAGTCACAAAAAAATAAACCAACAAAAAAAAACTCCAAATAAAACACAACAATTTAAAAATTAAACATTAGAAATAGGCAAAATACAAATTTTAGACGTAGGTCTTTTTATGACAGATGCCTTGGTACGCAGTGATACAACTCGTGTTATACCGTCACTGCCCGGATGCTTGGCAATAATCCGTCCCAACAACCATCGTGAAGGAGGCAAATCCTCTTCCTTTACTAAGACTAACTCCCCTATGTTTGGTTCCGGAGGTTGCGAAGCCCACTTGTAGCGATGCAAAAATGTGGTTAAATATTCCTGCGGCCAACGTCGCCAAAAATTTTGCATCATCCTCTGAGTTAACTGCCATCTGCGGAGGCTAGTTATATTTTGTGATTCATAATTTTGCTCCGGCACGTTAAGTAAAGGCTCCCCAACGAGGAAGTGACCAGGAGTGAGAACCTCGAACCCATCTGAATCACCATGTAATCTGTAAAAAGATTCAAGTTATTCATTTGCCCCTTAAATTTTCCCAATTTCTTAATAGTTAAAGCATTTGTCTCTTCAGCAAATTTTCCCGTTTAACATTTCCTCATCTCGTAATCTTCCGCTCGTAAAAATTCTTTCTTTTTGCTCGTATTCCTTCTCCATGATAATACATATCTCACATATGCAACCACTCTAATAAGTTTAGTTAAAGTCGAATATTTGTCCCAAATTATGTCTTCATTACTAGCAACCAAATTAACTTTAATTTCTTCTAAATCTGTATCTAAATCTTTTACTTTATTATACTTAACATCCCTTTCATGCAAAAACTCTGGACCTTCAAACCATAACTTATTACCTATTGATTCTGAGGGTTTAAGACCTCTCGAGGCACAATCAGCAGGATTCCATTTCGATTGCACATGAGACCACTGATGGGATTCTAATGTCGTCAAAATTTCAGACACTCGATTTGCTATGAACGTCTGCCAACGACTTGGATGGCTGTTCAGCCATGCAAGCACCACCGTAGAATCAGTCCATGCATGGATGCATCTTTTGGAGATACTAAGTATTTCTGCCACTTCAATTAAAAGTTTTGTAACGAGAACCGCTCCACAAAGCTCCAGTCGTGGAATAGAAATTTGTTTGATTGGCACTACTTTCGTTTTAGCTGTTACAAGCGAAACCGGAACATCTCCGTTCTCATCAACAACTCTGATATAGACAGCCGCAGCGTATGCCAATTTGGAGGCATCGCTGAATCCATGGAGTTCAACAAGGACATTATTTACACTGGTGTTAAGCCAGCGAGGTCTTTGCAACGTTGAAAGCTGAGTAAGTTCCCTGCGATAGGTAAGCCATTCATTTAATATATTGCTTGGAACTGCTTCATCCCATGCTACACCTGATAACCACAGCTTTTGTATCATCATTTTTCCTAGTATTACTGTAGGTGCAACCCAACCAAGCGGATCAAATAAACGTGCTACGTCTGACAAAATTATTATTTTTGTTACAGGATCCTGACCCTGCGGTAGCAACACCGTATATTGAAAGGTGTCCATCATTCTGTTCAAGGTAAGTCCTACCAACTTCATTATATCATCTACTTTGAGTTTTAGTTCTTCATGCATACCTATCCCATCTCTGCTTTCTTGAATTCTATCCAATAGCTGTTTACTGTTGCTCGACCATTTCTGTAGCTTAAATCTTCCTTTCTGTAGTAATTCATTCATCTCATTATAAACTGTAATTCCTTGCTCAACTGTATCACAACCTGTTAGTAAGTCATCCATGTAGAAATCATGAATTACTCTTCCAGCTGCCATCGGATACTTCGTCCCTTCATCGATAGCAACTTGCTGTAATGCTTTTACAGCCAAATATGGAGCCGACGCAGTACCAAATGTAACTCGCAACAATCGATAATCTGTTACTTCGCTTTCAGCATTTTCCTTCCAAAGGATTCGTTGGAAATCTATGTCTTGCTGTGCTACTTTTATCTGCCGATACATCTTTATAATATCTGCCGATAAACAAATTCGGTGTAACCTCCATTTCATTAAAAGATGTCGCAACTCTGGCTGTAATCGTGGGCCGACCATCAGAAGATCATTGAGCGAAATTCCATCTTCACCTTTGCAGGAAGCATCGAAGACTATTCTGACCTGAGTTGTATCCTTGTCAAATCTTACTACTGCAAAGTGAGGTAAGTATACTGCTTTTGAATTATTTACTTCTTCTTCCGGTATCTTTTCCAAATGTCCCAGTGATAAATATTCTTCCAAAACTTGTGAATATTTTGCTTTCATATCTGAATTCTTTTCTAATTTATTTAGTACAAAATTTAATCTGTTTCCCGCTATTTTCTTACTATTCTTTATTTTCAGATCCGGTTCTTCGTTCTTGAATGGCAATCTAACAACATATCGACCATTCGTGTCCCTGGTAGTCGTCTGACTGAAGAAGTCTTCACATCGCTTCTCTTCATCGGTGAGTATATTCCTTTTATTTAACTTAGGTTCAGCTTCCAGCTCCCAAAACTTTTTTAACATGTCGTTATCCTCCACACAGGAATGCATAACTACTACATTCACTGTTGGTTGATGTAAAGCTGTAACTCTACCTGACAATATCCAACCCAGCGAAGTATTTTGAGCCACTAAGTTATTTTGAGGTCCTTTTCTAACACCATCTTGAATAACCTTACTATATACTTCGGCACCTAGCAAAATATCAATTTTGTGAGGTGTGTTATACTGTGGATCAGCTAATGGTAAGTCGCATACCCACTCAGCAGTTACTATTCTCTTGCTAGGTAGAAGAGTAGTTATAGTCTTTAGAATATAAACATCTACTGACAATTTTACCTTTGCGTCATAAATCGAGCTAAAGGTTAAAGTTGTCTTACCTTTAGCTGAAACACTCTTGTTTCCTTCCAAACCTGATATATATCCTTTTACTGGGGACTTCTTAAGACCCAAGTACTGAGCTGTTGCTTCCGTAATAAATGATGCTTGTGCACCTTGATCAAGCAAAGCCCTGATTGTATATTGATCACCCTTGTTGTTTTCAGCTCGTACGAGTGCTGTTGCGAGCAGCACCTGATTACGTAATTCCATCCCTCCTGATGAAAAGCACACCACAGGAGCGGAACTAGTTGCTCCACTCTCATCTACTGATATCGCGCCAACTTCACTCGTTGATGAACCTGTACCTGCCCCACCTAATGATGAACCTGCATTCCCGGAACCACTAGGATGAAGCAACGAATGATGTTTGCGATTGCACACCCTGCACGATATCTTTGATAAACAAAACTTGGCTGAATGTTTATCACCCAAGCAATTAAAACATATTCTGTTTTTCTCAACGAAAACACGACGAGCCTGTACCTCTGCGTTGGCAAACTGTTTACAGTTAGCTAAACGATGATTATCGCTACAAAATTTACATACCACAATTGCTACATGAAATGTCTTAGGTTTATGAGTGTAAGACCGATGGTTAAATTTGGCTCCTAAGTCCAGGAATTCTAACGCGCGATATCTACTGGTTATAAATTCCTTAAATTGTGTCATAGTTGGCAAATCTTGTGAAGAGTTGCTAGCTATCTGTAATTCCCATTGTTTTCTGGACTTAAAATCCATCTTTAACGTAAGCATATAAATCACTATAACATCCCAAGTAGATACATCAACTCCTAAATTAGTTAAAGAACCAAGACATTCTGTAGTTGTATCTATCATTTCTTTTAACAATGTTGGTGATTCTGATGAAATTATTTTCTGATTAAACAACCTTTTTAAAACCGAATATGTTAGAAATCTTTTATTATTATACCTCTCCTCAAGCATTGCCCAACATCTATCATAGTTATCTGAAGATATATTAATGTGCCTTACTAATTGCTCTGCCTCGCCTGAAAGAAGCCCTTTCAAATATTGCATCTTTTGTGCTTTGTCAATATCTGACTTGTGCACAAGAGATACAAACAAATCCCGAAATGTACACCATTGACTATAATCACCAGAAAACTGAGGAATAGTTATTTTAGGTAATTTTACATTATTATGGTTAGAGCAATTAGCATGCTGAGAAGTTTGTGTTACATTTGTTGAAAACGCAGATAACTTGGATTTCAATGCACATTTATATTCTACATAACACTCCTCGGTAACATAAAACAAATCATCAGTTACATATTTTGTAGTTTGTAGTAACTTGACGTCACTACTACTCACAATATTCGAATGGTTACTCAAATATTGAGCCCACATTGATTCTAACGATTCCAATCTACTTTCAATATAATCTTTCGTCAATCTTTCTTTAGAAGACTTTTTAAAATTCAAAAAACTTTTCTCGATTCGCTTTTGCAAATCGCATTGCAAATGTATCTTAGACTCCATCATAATAACGAAAAAT
This sequence comes from Dendrolimus punctatus, assembly GCA_012273795.1. Taxonomy (NCBI): domain Eukaryota; kingdom Metazoa; phylum Arthropoda; class Insecta; order Lepidoptera; family Lasiocampidae; genus Dendrolimus; species Dendrolimus punctatus. The sequence goes on along the minus strand of CM022549.1, from coordinate 586,346 downwards.
AAACTAACTTCAAATTTACAATAACAGTTAAATTACAATTCAAAACAACAACAAGTTTCAATGATAAAAATTCTTAAAAATTTTCTAAGTCCCAAACTACAAGTAAATTTCTTCAAAAATATTCTAAGTGTTTGAAATAACACGACATCAAAAAAAAATTGGGCATAGGTTCCCCGTCTGAACCAAATTCTTAAAACTATTCTAAGTCCTAAAATTAACTTTAAAATTTTACAAGTGACAAATCAATAAAATTATTCTAAGTCCAAAAACTAATGAATTTAAAGTTCAAAATTGACTAACTTTTACCACTAATAATATCAAAGTACTTACAGTTTTATTCCACGGAAGACACTCACACTTCACTACTGGATGACGTCAAAACGCACACGCACTTAGCCACTTAATGACGTCAAAATTTACTCGCACTTAGCCGCTCAATGACGTCACAACGACCACGCACTTGGCCGCTTGATGATGATGTCACGCCTTGGCCGCACCCCCTGCTGCTACCTGATTGGTTGGACCCCTCCTGGTCACAACCCTGCTCCTCCCTCCGACCACTGCCCTCCTGCAGCTATCGGATGGTCTGCTGACCAGTACCCCGCCTGGTACTGAACTTCCCTCTTGCTAGTAGGTTCCAAACGGCTCTTCACCGTATCCCCGGAACCAAGTCCTTAACCACCCAGGACTTATCAAAAACGTTCTTTGATTTAATCCATATCCGACTCAAGCAAGGACCAAAAATTGTATAATCAGTCCTGGGCGAGAGAGGGGATTCTCTATACGATATCAAAATGATAATACATATAGATCTCAAAGAAAAATTTATTACAGTGAGTGTCAACAACAACCAAATAAAATACACCCGGCTTATACACGTACAAAAAGCACACTATACCGCGATGTAACTTTCTAGTGGCGCCATCTAGTTCTAAGTAACAAAATCTACAAACATTCGGTTTTGGCCTTTTTGGTCATTTTGGCCTAATTGGTCATTTTGGCCTATTTGGTCATTTTGGCCATTTTGGCCTATTTGGTCATTTTGGCCTATTTGGTCATTTTGGCCTATTTGGTCATTTTGGCCTATTTGGTCATTTTGGCCTATTTGGTCATTTTGGCAATGTCGGTCAGTTTGGCCTCTTTGGTCATTTTGATTATTTAGACCATTTTGACCTTTTTGGTCAAGTTTTGTAATTTATTTTGTTGACAGATAGACGGGGGATGTTATAATTAGCGATATAACATGAAGTGAATCTTCCGTGGGCAAATACATAAAAAATGTAATATAATATAACCTGTAGCACTTGCTCTATAAACAAGAGACACGCACTAGAGGTTAACCCGCGGCGTAGCCGCGGGGTAAACTCTAGTAGTTCTATAAAAATACTAAAAACTTGAGAGATTATAGAACAAACAATATAACTAAGGTATTATAGTATATATTTCATTTCATGTAATTTATTTTTATTATTAAAATTGTGTTAGTTTTTGTAAATTTTAATACGTTTACAGTGATAATTGTGGACAGTTAAAAATAAATATTGTGAGTTTTGTGCATTCTCTTGTATTTTGATACAAAATTGTTGTTAATTGCGTTTTAGGCGACCACAAACGGTCCTTCATCCCGTGCCTGGTGGGTCCCTTCTTGGAAGTGAGTTTCCTTCGCGACGACGAGGTCCGAAATACGACCATACCGGTTTTCTTCGACATGATGCAAACAGAATATACGCACAGTGTTGCCAGTGGGGAGACTGGTAAGTTTTTTTTTTTGTTATTTAAGACAATTCTTTTAACTTTTAGTTTTAACACACTGCTGGGCTCGGGCCTCCCAATAGCCGGCACGCTTGTCCAAGGCGGCTTGACAGGTTTAACACATCGGTTATCTCGATGCAGGTTGCATCACGATATTTTTCTTCATCGCTGTTAGCGCGTGGTAATTGTAACGACTTTTAATAGTCATGTAATATTTTATTATTTCTAAATTTAACAAATAAATATTTGTAATGAATTTTGTCCTCTATATTAGAACATAAAACTTTAAATAGAATTTCACATTTCTTTTTTAATAAACATTTGTTGCAATAGGTATTTAATTTTGAATAGAGTATCAGTATTAGTTATTCAATTTTTTTTTTAATTTAAACATTTTAAAAACAAAAAATATTTTTTTCTATATAATCTTAGTGTACAATAAAGTGTATTGTATTTGTCAACGCGGCAATAAAATTGCGGTGTTAGGATTGCTGGTATGGAACCTTTTTTTTTTGAGGCGAGGGAAAATGCTTTCGCGATTTACGCACAAACTGGACCGATGCTAGGGGATCGGCACACATCGATCGGGGGCGATAACACTGCAGCAATAGTATGCTCTTGGCAATGCTCCGTCCGCGATTGACGACACAGAGTAGTGTGGAAGACTTCGAGTGATGCTGCACGGGCTAGCAACCTCAATACCCACTAAACACCCCCTCCTCCCTGTCGACCCTGCGCTTTTGTGTGTTGGAAGGACTGAGATATAGAACATAGTTACGCAACAGTCTATCCAGCGCAATAAAGTGCTGGAGTGTGCCCTGGGAGAACACACTCCACTTCGTAGTGCGGGGGCAGATGAATCCTTTGCTCTCCTAGCAAGCTAAAGGCCCCCCCGCGGAACACGGAACCTAACTCAGGGAGGGAAATAATGCGCGTACCTGCCTCTCCGGGTGCCAGCTGAAGGCCAGCGACCTCGAGAAGAGACCGTAGTACGCGCCGAAGGACTTCGCTCCCTATCCCTTTCTGCGGCCTCTTTGAGAGACATTACTGCCTCGCAAAAAGTAACCGCAGCTTCCCAGCGGTCGTCGCTCTGCAACATGGCCGTTACCAAGTCGCCGAGCAATCGAAACGCTGCGGCGTCCATGCAGCGCACTCGACCAGCATGTGAAACGCCGTGTCGGGTGCGCCGCACTGGCGGCAGTCCGAAGAATCTGATATGGAACCTTGCAAGTCTTGGCAAGGCTTGTCTGCCTCTTGGGGCCTTCGATTATTTGTACACACGCGGCGCGGTATAATTGCATGGTTACAATCTCGTACAAGGGTCGACAGTAAATTGACTCATAAAGACGAGCAGTATTAGTACAGTGGTAAGTACGACAAGGCTAGTCGTATGGAACGGAAGATGGCGGCTGGGGAAAGGTGATTGGATAAAAGTGGGTAGTTGTGGAAATAAATGATAGAATAGCATTTTAAATTAAGCGGCGCGAACAGTATTGTATTGTGCACTCTGACCTCCATATATACAAGTACGCTGGACCTATGATTAGCCGGGCCATAGTAAGACGATTTGATTCTCGCCATTTTGGCGCTGATCGCACAAGTGGGCGGGAACGGAACTAATAATGGAGATGGGACAGTGAGATAAAATACATCGATAAAAGATATTTCCAACAGCAACAAACTACTCATTACAAATTATTACCAATAATTATCACTTATTTATGTATCAACTAAATTAATACGACACAACAAAGAAGCTTAATCGCGTTAAACCTCTAAAAACACTGAAAACACGGGACACAATCCAAACAAGGCAGCGGCCATTTTTGCAAGTTTCGTTTTATTTAGTACTCTTCACACGCATTGGGGGCGCTTCAAATATAGAGCTGTCATTTCATAGGGTATCATAGGTCGAGCGTACTTGTATAAATGGAGGTCAGTGATTGTGCATCAAAGTGCATTCGACGTCGCCACCAGCGGAGAGCCACCTGAAGGAGCTGGAGAGCGAGCTGATCGACAAGCTGGACGTGCTGGTGGGGCGCGGCGGCGGCGACGCGGCGTGGCGCGCGCGCTTCGTGACGCTGTGCGGCGCGCTGTGCGGCGCGGCGGCGGGCGCGCTGCGGCCGGCCGCAGCCGCCCTCGTGGCCGCGGCCGCGCGCCAGCTCGACACGCTGCTGCAGTACCGCGAGGCCGCCTCCCGCTCCGGCACGCCGCACCGCATGCACCTCACCACCACCGTGCTGCACTTCTACCAGCAGATCGAGCGCCCGCACATGTACATACGGTGGGTCTTGACTTATGGCCGACATTGCATTGCGTCGAAGCTTGCCAGGTTGCGTTTAGTATAAAACAATGCCCGAAAGCACAAAATTGTGACATTCAACGGAAACATATTTTTTATAAATATCCTGTGAATCCGGCACTGGATAGGGCCGTGTTTGAAAATATGACTTGCTATAAAATACGGTATAATAAATAGGACCCTCTCCCTGTTTTTTCATAGCAAAAAAATATCGATATCGACACATCACTCCAAAAATTGCCATATAACGCAAAAAAACATAGATGATCTGCCTGATTTAAGCTGGCGACACACCTTTCGGCGAACGTAGTTGAACCATTTTGGGTACATGCTTCATATTTTTATGGATCTAAAAGTATATTATTTCACCTCTTCATATTGTCAACACTAATAAAATTCATGCTATGAAAGAATAGGTAAGTTTATTTAATACATGTGTCGTTGGAGTTTTGTTGTAAGAAACGCACCCTCAGGTACGTGCACAAGCTGGCGGCGATGTACCGCTCGGCGCAGATGTGGGCGGAGGCGGGGCTGACGCTGCGGCTGCACGCGAAGCTGCTCGCGTGGAGCCACGACCCGCTGCCGCCGCGGCTGCGCCACCCCACCGTCGAGCTCGACCGCCACTTCCACAGGGACCTCAAGGTAATACCCCCCCCACCCACTTGTAGTCACGCGACATCGAGTGCCACCCGCGCAATGCCAATCACGCGACGTCGAGTGTCCGTAATGATTGATTCTGAAATTTCTTGATCATAATCTAAAAATTCTTTTGTCCATTTTTTCATCTGAGATAAAAAAAAAGATTGGAAAGGAATGTAGTGTTTGTACTTAAACCTAATAATTTAGTTGTGTTTAGTTTTCCCGTCAGAAGTTTCACAGTATTACACATATTGAGTAATTTATTTTAGTGTAGTGTAATTCAACACACTATTTTTTTATATTATAAGTGACATATTTTTGTTAAATTAAGAATGTTTTTTGTAAATTAGATTTTTTTATAATTGTAATTATGACTACGTATGTATATTTCAGACACAAATGTTTTTTTGTTAATGAATTAATATAAATAAATAAATCCAGTTTTATATAGATTTATTGTTATATATAGTTAGGCCTTAAAATTATGGATATACTGTTGGATACTTTTTAATAATTAATAAATAAAAATTTAAACCGTTTCACGCAGATATGGCGTTATTTTAGATACGCCTAAAGATAATGAAGTTAAATATTGGCAGATAAATTAATCTTCAACACTAACGTAGATGAAACTCAAAGTGTCACGCGACGTCACTCCCTGTCGTGTAATGCCACTTGCCTCGACGTGCAATTAGTTTATCGCCTTTTTGATTGCATGAGTGAGATATGAGACAGAATATTAATTCCTGCGTCCGGAAAACTACACCTAGGTGGTTGGATATTTGCCTGGATATCACTGCCAGCCCTGGTCTAGAGCATGCCACCATAACAACCTTGAGTTGTGTTCCGGCATTAGTGACCAGATTCCAATCTGCCTTTAAAGAGCTGCAGCGCATTTTCAGCAGCTTTGGTATTGCAAATGTCTATAGGCAACGGTAACTGCTTTCCATCAAGTGGATAGATTGCCTCTATGCAGAACTCCAGCAATAAATAAAAAGATTACCTTGGACACCAAACCGAAGTATCAAAAAAGACTTATCTCTGGTTCCAGGAGTATTTATATTTGGAGATCGCAGAGCTGCTCAACCAAGGCCGGCAGTGGGAGCTCGCGGTGGAAGTGATCAAGGAGCTGGTGGCGGTGTACGAAGAGGAGGCGCTGGGGTACGGGCCCCTGGCGGAGCTGCACGCGCAGCTGGCGAGCTTGTACGCGGCCATGCTCAAGACCCCGAGGTCCCACCCGGGCTACTTCAGGGTCATTTATCACGGGAAGGGATTCCCTGAGCTCCTCAGGAAACCGAATGTAAGCACTTTGTATTTTTTAGTCCAATATCCCAAAAAACCCATCTTGATAATAATGATGCAGACATTGAAATATAAATATTGTAATAATATTAATATTATTATACTGTTATGGGAGCTGCATACGTCTAGTCATCGCAGCGGACAAAGCACTACTGGCTAGCACAGCGCGGGAGCGCAGATATTAATAGTTGCTCTATCTCGCTCGCACATCGTCCGTCCCGCTCTCACACTGTGCTATATATTCTAGCAGTACGACTCGTTATTATTTGTACTTAAGGTTAATCGTTTCCAAAATAAATCAGTTCACATCAGTACTCGACAATGAATATACTACTCGCTGCTATATGTAATAAAAATCAAATATATTACCGCGCTTAAGACCGTTAAAAGGTAGTTTGATTAGGAGGTGTGTTGTTGTTCAGGGCTTCGTGTACCGCGGCGTGGAGTACGAGCAGCTGCAGGGCTTCAAGGAGCGGCTGCTGGACGAGTGGCCCGACGCCGAGGTGCTGCTCAAGCTGGACCCCCCCGGCGAGGACATCACCGACTCGGACGGACAGTGTATCCTTTTTATATACATGACCACTAGCGACATCTACGGGTCCAATTTTGAATTTAAACCGTCCGGAATCATCATCGAATATAAGAAAAATTTCATTAAAATCGGTGTAATGATTTCGGAGTTCAGTGATAACGGACTGACATACAAAATGGCCTATGGCCGTCTTCCGAGTTCATCGTACCATATTATTGTCACGCGATATACATATGCGTGCAAAATTGCAGCTCAATCGGAAACCTAAACTTGCAAGATTCCACTCGAACTTACATATATACATAGGTACATCTATTGCAAGTTTATAAAAGCTTGTAAAAATTGATTAACCCAAACTTTTTTAAATATTTTATACAGAAATTTGTTTTAAAATTACTTTTCGAAGAGTTAATGAAGTTGTGACAAACAGTGGATACTCAGTAAGACAAATAAAAGAAAAGAGGAATATTATTGTCGTTATAATAATGACGACACGTACTAAAAGTTTCTATTGCAACATATCTCCATAATTCCTTACGTGTTTGGCAAGTTAAAAAAGTTATGCAATAGTACATTATGGTACTAGTGTGTAACATTGGCGATTGCCGCCGAGGCGCCATTGAGACTCGAGCCGTAGGCGAGGGTCTTGAGAGAGCCGAGGACGGTAGTCATCAATACACACGTGTATCATACGACGTTTTTCAACACACTTGTGAATAAAATAACAACAAAAACTCATTTTATTTGTAGATAAAAAGTTTATTTAGAGAAACAATTAGTAAATGTGCAGTTAGTAAAAAAGTTATATATGAGGGAAAGTTTTATTTATTAAACACGTACGAGTTAAAATTATCTATTTAAATAAGAAGTTGCATGAAATGAGCAAGCAATAGGAACATTAATTTATTTGTTCTATAGAACACGATCTTTTTTTTGAATAAAAACTTTTTTAAGAACAAAGCAACTCAACCAATAAAATTTAAAAAAAAATCTATAATTCACTAGTGAGTTATAATTTTTTTTACTCACAGTTTGATTGTGGGTGTCATTCTGGGCCTAATTGCGGTGACCATAGAGCCACTTTATGAGCAAGTGTTTTTTTTTATTGCCTTAAGTAGGCAAACAGGCAGACGGCCCACCTGATGAAAAGTGGTTACCGTCGCCTATGGACGTTTGCAACACCAGGGGTGTCGCCAACGCGTTACCGACCTCTAAGAAATTTTATAACGCCCTTCTTAAAGAACCCCATGTCATACCGCAAAGGGCATAGCATAGTGTGTTGAAAAAGATATTATAAGAGGCTGGAGCGTTCAGTCATTTAAGTATTCTCCCCAAGCAAGATACTTTTTTGATTTGGCCTTGATTCGTGTATAATCAGATTTACAAATAAACGCCGTGGAGCCAATCCTGAGCGACAAGCTGAAGCGGCTGTCGGGCAAGCCCGTGGCCGAGCAGATCCTGCAGTACTACAAGCACAACAACGTCGACAAGTTCGTCTTCTCCAGGCCCTCCCACAGGCCAGGTACTGTCGTCTATATACATTGCGGGTACTTGTATATTTTATACGTAGCTGATAAACAGTCTCAATGACGCTGTAAACGATATGCCAGCGATGTTGAGACTGTTTATTAGCTGCGTATATAATTTACAACTACCCGCAATTTATATGCATTACAGAAACCACCGTGAAACAAATGTGTATTCTACAAATGTTAACAACAAAATGACAAATGTCTCGTAGGCTAGACAAAAAATAATTTACTTATGAGAGCTACATACATTCAACCATCGCAGCGGATAACGGAGAAGCGATTAGCGCAACGCGAGAGCGTCCCATATTAATAGTTGCTCTATTTCGCTCGCGCATCATTCGTCCCGCTCACGCATTGTGCTAGGTATTATACTAGTCGTACGACTTTTATATGCCTCTTACAGTTTGGAAAATACAAAATCACTTCACCACACCACTATTAGTTCAGCCTGTTGGCTTAGGTCATTCCACCTTTCATTAGATAGGCTACCTTCCAGAAGGGACTCACGACGATCACGTTCAAGATCGCGTGTTTTCTCGTTCCACTTGCTTGCGGGCGTCACAGTCGTGAACTCTAGTGGAACAGATTATGGTGTCTTGATGTCATAAACGACTAAATACACAAATGTCATTGGTTGATTTTTCAATGTCAATACATAGAAAGAATTATGCTCTGTGGTCAATGCCTACTTCGACCCATCTCTTGGCAGGGTTCGTGAGCGCTGGATGACGTCATTATTGGTGTTTTCGCCACGACCGAAACGCCTTGTTGGAACGGCAGATGGAGCATTTTGGGCGTTGTGAGAAACTGAAGGAACGCGTCGATAGAGTCACCCCCCCCCCCCCCCTACAGTGGTCGAGCTGAGGTCGAAGCTCACAGGAGAAGCCTCTCACCAAACCCGGTACCGCTGAAATCATGTGCAGCTGTTCAGCTGGATCCTCCCAAGTGTTGCCGCCTCAACTTCAGCTCTCGGTGTACCTTGCTAATATTGGTGGTGCAAAAATTAATTAATTATTAAATTTTCAGAGGAGTCATTGGATGGTTCCAAGGATGACTTATCGAGTCAAAATGAGTTTGCAACGATGTGGTTGGAGAGAACAGAACTGGAGATCAGTGACAAGTTACCAGGTGAGAAAAACGTTTCTTTTCAGACGGCCCACCTGGTGGAAAGCGTGCATGCCGCTCTCTAAAGGGACACTGGAACCTGGCCGCCAATGCCAGAACACAAATCAAGTTATAATGGCAGCATGCTCGAGACCAGGGTAGCCTTCCAAAAGGGCAAATACCCTACCACTTAGCTGTATGTTATTATATCGCCTCTTAATACAGGCCGCAGGAAATTTCATTTTTTGTGTAGACATGACTATGTATGTATTTGTGTATAATGTTACATGCCGACAAAAGTGAACGCACACCTGCCTACCATAAACCGGCTTATTACATTTCCCGCATTTGGACTTCTTTTGTTACTTGTGTTTAAATTTGTAATTAGGAAAAATATTCTATTGTTATTGTACTTGTTTTATGGCAGTCATTAGGCACCTGAATTCTAAGAAATCCGATCTATGCGGGCTGGCGGCCATATTGTATCGGTGCAGCAATGGCCGAATGGAGAGATGACAGTCAAGCCACGACTACGATACCAGCAAGACGTGTGACATTCGACAAGCTATATAGCGACGGACTTTGCGCGTGTTATTGAATCGTTCAGTTTGTACTGGTTGTATCCAGTTATATTTGCACCTGTTTTATACGGGTTGTTCTAATAAGTTTTACAGTAATTCCAGTGGCATTTTAATTGGACTCGTGTAGCTCGTAACAATATATTTCTTAATTTAGTTTTTTCTGCACTACCTACATAGTCTGATTCAATTTATTTTATTTTATTTACATACATAACTTCACGCCAGGTCCCTTGCGGGGTAGGCACGAACAACAGAGCGCCATTCAGGCTTATTCTTACACACCTCACTTGCTTCTTTGGCATTCATAGTTCTTGTCATGCACGCTCGTCTGTTCTTAAGGCTCCTGACATCACCTTCTGCTAATACACGATCAATTTGATCATGGAAGGTGTGTCGTGGCCTTCCGCGACTTCTATCTTCTTTTATTTATGTTGTAAAAAAACGCTTTGAGCGATAGGCCGCCCATTGTATTTATTGCTTAGAAAATATTGTAAATAGGGTCTGTATTGTAATTGTATACTTTGGTGGGCAATAAGTGTTCTCTCTCTCTCTCACACACACACACACACAGACACAGTTCCTGTACGTATAAAAACTATAAAGGTATATGGATTTAGTGTCTGAAAGCTCTTGGAAAGTGGTTACCGTCAACACCCTTCTGAACCAGTCCCATTTTTGTACCTTTATTATCGTGTTCGAAGGTATCCTGAGATGGTTCCCGGTGGTCAACCAGAGGACTTATTGGGTGTCTCCGATAGAGTATGCGGTGGAAGACCTGAGGAATTCGAACCGGATGCTGAAGTCCGTCGCGTTCGAGGCCAGGACTTCGGACGCACCGTTGCACATACTTACCATGAGGCTCAATGGTGAGTAATCACCCAATAAAACCTATTATCTGTCGGTTCCTCCCAGTAACATTTCGTTTAGCCTTTTATACTATATTTCTTCACGCAATTCATCCATTCTTGTGGTCGATTTTTACACTTACATCCATTGGTCTTCAGAACGTAAATTTTAACCAACTGCTTCGTAACACGATATCTCCATTAATTTTAAACCGATTTTCTATTTTAATACTTTACTCGTAAGCTTATACTCCCGAGAGGGTGCCATGGTCACCAAGTCTGGATCTGGTGAGTACATTCTAGGAAATTCTAGAAATCGAGGGTAAGCAGTTATTAAAGAACGCCGTGCGCCTACTTTCTTAGAGATGGCTTGTATACGCGTGTAACTATTATATTATCTACAGGTGCTTAATTATTTTATACCCATGTTACGCAATGTCGCCGTCAATTGTGGATCGATTTTGAAATTATTCGTAAGTATGTACTCCTGAGGCGAATCCAAGGTCACCAAGTCAGGATCTGATGAGTGGATCCCAGAGAAATTGAGAGTAACCCTTATTAAAACGCGCCGAGAGCCTACATTTTTCCAAAAAAAGTTTGTTTGTATACGCGTGCTAGGCATGTTAAGCGATTTCTCCGTCAATTGTGAACCGATTATCATTGTTTTTTAATCCCGAGATGGTCTCATAGTCACCAGGTTAAATTTCTGCTTTGTGGGTCACAAGGGAATCGAGAGCAACTCCTTGTTGAAGAGCGTTTACACCGAAAAGTGAGATGGCAAACTTGAATATGCGTGCCAATTGTACGCTTTCTACGGGTTCTTAATATATTATCTCTAAAGCTATTGAGTTATTTGCGCAAGAAAAAGTTATTTTTTAACAAAAACAAAACTGCCTTCATACTACAATTCAAAAAAATATTATTAAACGATTTATGTTTACAAGATTTTGAAGTCAGTGTCAAGTAAGATATCAAATCAAAAGTGCTTATGGACACTTAGTACGAGTTGATAAATAATAGTCCATAAACCTCCCTCTGCTGGGCTAGGGCCTCCCACTATAGGGAGAGGGGAGACGGTATATATATTCGCCACGCTTCTCTTGTTGACACGATGTTTCCTTCACCGTTGTTAGCATGCGGTAATTGTACCAATATGATCTTTAGGTTACAGAACTGCCTAAATGATGTATGTATTGGAATCATGTACGTTATTGTAAAGTAACTATATGACGGAAGTAGTTAATAACCGGATAGAGTGTTCATTGATGTAGTAATTGGAAGTCGTATAACCGGATGTCAACGTAGAAGCATTTATTATCAAGCCAACGGATATCGAAGATGGAGTAACCGGAAGTTCGAAGTTATACGGATGGCGGAAGTTGGTGTTATGACGGAACTGAAATGGCGCCAAAGTATTACAGGGTGGTGTCGCTGAAGACGCACTACGAGGATCTTATAAATACTCTGTGGCAGAGGGGAGCTAGTCTAAAACGAGGGTCTACAACAATATTGTGGTCGATAATTACTTTTTGATAATGGCAGTATTCTTTAAGGGCATATTGCTGCTCGACACCTGACAAGCGTGGAGACTACTTTGGAGTTGACGTAATATTTCTGTGTATTATTGTGTTGTATTTAATATTGTAATCGTAATATTTTAGTGTAATAAACTTTGATTATAATATTTAAGATTATTATTAGTTTGCTATCACATGCATTTCGGGCAGGATTCGAAGCCGCTCCCTTTGAATTGTGTATGTCTAAGTACGTCGTGTAGTGAGTCGTGTTCCGTCGCGCAGGCATCCTGGACCCGGCGGTGCAGGGCGGCATCGCGAACTACGAGCGCGCGTTCCTGAACGCCGCGTACGAGGCCCGCCACCCGGAGCACGCGCCGCTGCTCGCCCAGCTCAAGGACCTCATCGCGACCAGATCCGGTGCTCAAGTTCGGTAAGCCCGGCGCCACCCCTCGAGCCGCACTCGTGTTACCATCAGATGGACCCTAAGCCTGAGTGCTGCACTCGATCAATAATAACATCCAGAAATGTAATGTTATGTTATATATCCTACTAATAAAAAAACCCCAATCATTTCCCTCTTTACTACAAGAATATACTAGATATTTTTTCCGCATTCAAAATATTATAATTCGTTTTAAAATTCTACATAATTAATATCAATTAATTAGCAATTAAGAACATATTGTGCCGACCCCAATTAACTGTGATATGGTGAAAGAAAAGAGAATTAATAGCATATAACATGATTAAAATAATAGCAAAACTTAAATGCGTTCTTGAAGTTCGTGTATGTGATGCGCAGTGTATAAGGTTATTAAGGTTCTCAAACAGATCTGAAAGAGGAGATTGTTGCGCTCTTCCTCGATCACCATCCGGACTCGCATGCTATCTCTTTCGCTTAACATACTGAACATTAACATTGGATTGGAATTACGCAACCTCACGGAACCAACTTCACTTGAAGCGCATATAAATTTCGTGCGTACTTTCATATAAGATTTGTGACCCTTTTGTAGACATGTATTGAATCGACAGGCTTGGATGTCCACGGCTCCCGGATGTCGCCCGCGATGGAGGAGCTGCACGAGCATCTGGTGAGGTGCTTCAGGCGGATGCAGCAGCACGTGCACCAACGATACGGCAGAAAGGTCACGATGCTATAATATTTAATAGGTTTTAAACAATGCGACTCACACAATCTAATACAAAGCCGCAATGTATGAAATGAGATTGGCACTCAGTCTATCGCTGTGCCGAAACATGTTCCGACACAGCACTGGTTTTCAGGGCCCACCTCCATAACCTCATATCGACGGGTGCAAAGTAAAAAGAGATATCTGCAAAATGGCTACTTTACAGGAGAATGAAACAACGGTCGTATTAACTTTGTAGTATTTGAAAGAACATACGTAGCTGGCTTTTTTATGTACGAAAATTTATTGAAATAATGTGATATATGCAAAACAAATAATGTCATATTGCAAAGAATTGTTTTATTAAAACGATTGCACAATAAACTAAACATCATCATTTTGTGGGTAACTTAAGAATTATATAATAATATACCCCTAACAAAACAACGAAATAGTAAAAAATACCTATAACTAAATGTAAGTGAATTTATTCTAGAAACTGTAAATTACTTGAACATACAATTTATCCGTGCAGGAACGGAGAAAGAATACAATTTCCTGCGGCCGGGCGGCCTGTCGTAAGAGGCGACAAAACAACCCACAGCCAGGTGGTAGGGCATTTGCCCGACTGGATGGCTACCACCCCTGGTCTAGAGTATGTCGCCATAACAACCTTGAGTTGTGTTCCGGCATTAGTGACCAGGTTCCAGTCTCCTTTAAGAGAGCAGCAGCGCATTTGTAACACCTTGGTGTTGTAAATGTCTATAGGCGATGGTAACCGCTTCCCATCAAGTGGGCCGTCTGCCTGTCTGCTGAACTCCTGCAATAAAAAAATACAAATCGTGGATATAAAACTAATCACAAATTACATTAATTCCTGCCCCCAGGTAAGCCCCCATTTTCTAACACGAAAGCAAATAGTTCTGTTATACTTGCAACTTGCTTTTATCTATAGTTCTGAAAAGGTCGACATGGCAATGGGGGCATGAGGGGAGCGTGCAGGGGCATTGATTTTAGTGATGCACGTCTATGTATCGTCCGCATTTATCGATTTCAATCTTTCTTGCGCTGTTGGTTGTATAATTGTTGTGTACTGACATCGATAGCATCTTCGTCGCGTCTTAAAATCAATTTAAAGAATTGAAATAGTATGTTTTCGAGCACGATAACTAGCCACAAAAGTATTAGAACATTACGATACCGAATGAATAAATAATTTAATAAATATTCTGTTAATCAGATATTGGTAAGAGCTTTGTTTGAAAATGTCACTTGAAATAAAAAGTTGGTAATAGATTTACTCTCATTTTGTTGTGAAATAAAAATTATCGATATCGACTACCCGTGTGCGACGTCACATCACTAGAAAATTGTCATGTCGACCTATCGTGAACTATAGTAAGTATGTTTAAATACCTTTTAGCTGATAAGTTTTTAAATTCCTTCTTTAAGGTCCGTGCAGGAACGGAGAAAGAATACAATTTCCTTCGTTGGGGCGGCCTGTCGTAAGAGGCGACAAAACAACCCACAGCCAGGTGGTAGATTTTTTGTCCGTCTGGATGGCTATCACGGCTGGTCTATAGTATGCCGCCATAACAACCTTCAGTTGTGTTCCGGCATCAGTGACCAGGTTCCAGTCTCCCTTTAGAGAGCGGAAGCACATTTGTAGTATCTTTAGTGTTGCAAATGTCTATAGGGGATGGTAACCGCTTTCCATCAAGTGGGCCTTTTCCCAGTCTGCTGAACTCCTGCAATAAAAAATAAATAAAAACTAATTTATGGTAATTGTCCAATTTTTCGAAATAAAATGTGTCATATATCCTTTCTCAGTATTGAGACTATGCATATACTAAATTTCAGCAAAATGGTTATCGTGGTCTTTGCCTGAAAATGTAACAGACAGGTTTCTCCTTCGGTTCCTCTGGCTACAATATGGGGCTCGTCAAAAAGGGCGTAAACAGATAATGTCTCAACGAGGTAGGCAACGCATCGGCTCCCTTCGTGTTGCAGATGTCCATGGGCGACGATAGCCACGTGCCATCAAGTGGACCCGTCTGCCAGTCTGCCTATAAGCAAACATAAAAAATGTTTTTTCCTCAGATGTGCGACTTTGAGACGGAGTCGCAGGAAGTCCAGCTGAGGATGACGCCGAGGGACAGCACCCAGACCGAGTCGGGGGGCGGCGCCAACAACAGGATATCGGACGTCTCCACCGGGAACAACGAGTGAGTTGTAGTCGCAACAAAAACACCTATTAATGGTTCCGTAGACATTTTGAATTCTTTATATCTACCTATTTTTGTATTTTAATCAATTTCCTCTGAAACTACTCTCTCTATTTTCTTTCACCTTCTCCCTGTCCTTTCCTTCCATACACAATCCATCCATCTCTTTTTGGTCTACTTTCACATTTGTACCCATCAACCTTGCACTTTGACATTTTGTCACGTGACTCAAATTTACATGTTGGGGGGGGGGTTAAACTTACTATGTGACTACTAAATTATTAGCACAATCTCAATAATTTAAGATATTGTGAAATCTATTCGCTCGACATAGACGGATATTCCCCCCCCCCCCCTTTTTTGAATTCACATACAGTTTACTAGAACATTTGAAGATCCCAGGGGAAAAGCCGAACTTGTCAAGCAACATTGATTTTGAGATATCATAATTTTATGTTTGGCACCTGGTGCTTCGGAACCTATAAGTTTCACAATAAAACAAAAATATAAGTGGAATCATTTAAAATCTAAAAGGTTTCAAGCATAAAAATATTAAAGATTAT
This sequence comes from Dendrolimus punctatus, assembly GCA_012273795.1. Classification (NCBI taxonomy): domain Eukaryota; kingdom Metazoa; phylum Arthropoda; class Insecta; order Lepidoptera; family Lasiocampidae; genus Dendrolimus; species Dendrolimus punctatus. The sequence continues at coordinate 570,319 of CM022549.1, read as the reverse complement.
CTTAAGTCAGACCTAACAGGGGAAAGTGACATATTATGTCACTGCGAACCTGTTATTTCCCCATACTTTTTTTTTCGATTGTTTCGTGTTTTATCGTGTTTCTTTCCGCCACAGTTTTCCCTCTGCACTATGACATGAGACTTTTTAAAACGGGTAGAAATATTAAGATTCCTGAATGTTCTGAATAAATGAATGGGCTGCCAACAATTATATAAGTTTACCCTACTTTATGAATATTTCCACTTTGTCCGTAGATCGGGGATTAAGAGTGCTGGTCGCTTCTTCAGTTTCAACAGCGCCATCAATCCCCTGTCGAGGTGTGTACCTGCTATAGTCTAATGCCGCCACTTCACCTGATTTCTCGTATTCTGTTTGTTTGTCTATAGACGACACTAAAAGGTCTGCCAAGACTCGTGTATCTACTTGTCAAAAGAGATTAATGAAGTGTTATTCATAATCGTGTTATAGTTCATTGTTATAGGATACTAGCTGCGTTCTGCGGTTTCACCTGCGTGGTGATGGAAAATTGTTATATTTTGGATAATTCACATTATATCATTATAAAGTACTAGCGCCCCCGTGCGGTTTCACCCGCACTCTGTCCCACTCCCGTAGTATATAGCGTCATATCATATAGCTTATGACACTTCCTGTTAACATAGCTTTCGAACAGTAAAGTAATGTTTAAAATCGGTTTAGTAGATATTACCCCTACAACGTCACAAACTCACAAACTTTATCTCTTTATAATATTAGTATAGATAGTCTATGTGTTATTCTGCTATGTAAGCTATGTTATTGTACAGTTTCATCAAAATCCATTCAGTAGTTTTTGCGTGAGAGTAACAAATATTCATCGATACATTATGGCAAACTTTCGCGTTTATAATATTAGTAAGATACTGGTCTGGCTACAAGGCGTTTTGAACCGTCCTTTCACCATTGTGTCAATGGCGTTCTTAGGAACAGCAGCGGCGGTGTGGTCGGCTACTTCGGGACCCTGCAAAGCACGCCGAAGAGACGGAACAAGCGGCAAGCTGGAAGAAAGGTAACCATACATTCCTGTAGTGATAATTTCTTATGGGAGGGTAAACCGCGTCGTTACGTAACGCGTTACGGCGCCAGTCTGACTTTCTTTTTACAAGTTTTTAATTAACTTGCAATACCTATGTATGTAAATTCGGGTGGAATCTTGCAAGTTAAATTTGACCAACTTCCCAGTTTTCTTTTGATCTTAAATCGTGTGACAATACAATAATATGGTACCATGGAGCTGATCTGATGATGGAGTCGGAAGGTGGCTATAGGAACTCCTGTACTAAACAAGATAGACCCGTCGTGTTTGGGCTCGTTTTACTTGTCTTGGCTAGCACTCTGCTGCTACATGATATCCAGGATCTGAAAAACTTGTATTTAAAAACGTTTAAAAAAGCTTATTTTATTGTTAGTTTATTAAAAATATAAAGAAATTTTGATGTTGTAAATAAATTAATCGGGTGCCAATCACTGAGGGGGACTGCCAATAATGGTATATTTACCTAATTGAATTGCCAATTTTTTTTCTTAGAGTGAAGTTGGCACCCAGGCTAGCAGCACCCAAAGCCAATGGTACACGAGCCCGTCGATCGCGAACGGGTCTCTAAGCAGCCCCCCGCCCGTCGGCAACAACAGCCCCGCGCTGAACAGCGTCTGCAACGCGCCCGGCAGCGGGACGCAGGACACCCCCTCCGCGTCGCCCTTGCGCGAACTCAGACAGGAGGTATGTCGAAGTGTTTTATTTTTAAAATTACCTCTAATTATAATGAGAATTCAAACCAATTTTGAAAATAAATAATGCTTTTTTATGATAATTCACGTATTGATGAATACGACTTTCAAATTGACTCTCTATTGTTACGTAGATCCGCGAGCCGTTTGAAATATAGCTATAGTTTTACAATTGTTTGGACAAACTTCAATTCATATTTATATTAATTCAAAAGTGCAACACACCTTTCTCAGCTCTGTCTGCGAAATAAGTGTTCTGCACAATGACCTGTACGAACTTCAAGCACGCATTTATGTTTTGCTCATAGAGTTCGTTAATGAAAATTTTAGGGTTGAAAATATCATATCTTCAATATTCGAGTATATTTCTCTCTGACATTTTATAATGAACGAAGTGGTGACCACAAATGAGCTGTACAATTTCAAAATCTAGAAAATGCATTCCAGATGTTACATTTACATCCACAGCCCACAAAAAAACTGGTTTATACTTTTGACCAGATTCAGTAATTCTTATGTATTTTTTTATAGCCTAAAGTAGGCAAACAGGCAGACGGCCCGCCTGATGGAAAGTGGTTACCGTTGCCTATGGACGTATGTAACACCAGGGGTGTCGCCAACGCTTTCCCGACCTCTAACAAATTTAATAACGCCCTTCTTAAAGAACCCCATGTCATGGCGCAAAGGGGAAACCACATCAAACAGTTCCTCGGAACACTCCCTGTTATAAAGGCGGTAAAATACGCAGAGTAGAAGGAGGAGAATTTCAATGCGATGTATCAGAATCGGGCTGGATGGAAAATCCGAAACCAAACTTAATCCAAATTTGGATTTAGCACATATAGCAATGGTTCTGGTCAAAAGTGCATACGACATTTTTTGGTGGACCAGTGTTATCAATCTTAGTAATAACAATACTATATTTAAAAGCAGTTTTCACATGTATTCGCAAACGAAATATATAAACAAATGCCTAGGAAAAATGCGCAAGCAGTCAGTTAAAAAAATGTCAATTGCTAAGTTTTGAAATTGTACAGATGAGCTAGGCTAGTATATAAAAACTTGTTGTAACTTTATGTGTAGCGTATTTCATTAAACTAGCTTCATTAATTTTGTTATTTTATTAATTTTCTAATTTTGATTTATTTACGTATTTTGCAGTTTGCTCGACATACAACCACAAGATATTTATGTATATTATTGCCATATTAAAAGTATAATATGCGAAGCTTTGCAAAATTAGCTTGTTTCAGCTTAAATCTTATTATCAACTGAATCCAGATTCTTCGAGGCCAAAACTACCTTAATATAGGAATATAGTATTAATATCAATCATCCATGGGTAACAAAATATGTAGTGGCATCACCCACTATCATATAGAAGATGGCAAGAAGTATTATTTTAAATCGAGTTATTTTCAGAAAAACAACTATATCATACAAAACCAAAACGTTACCCAAATATTAATTTGATTCAATTCATTAGAATTATTATGTTCTATTTACAGTGTGAACTCCATATAACGTCACTCGATTTACGAAAAACTCCTTAAGCGTCCAAGTCACTTGTCACAAGATATGAATGAAATAACTAAAAGAAAAAATACCTAATTACTGGTGCAACAAAAGACGTCAGACAAAAACAACAGGCTTTCCTCCGTTTAGCGACAACTCTATATAACGCCATTAAATGAACAGTCTATTTCTTTCGTTATATAGAGTTTACACTGTATTTATCAATTACGCTTTTAAGTATCAAACTATAGGATTATAAGTTTTAGTATTGGAATAAATATTAAAATAAAATTAGTAAAAAATAACATAAATCTATAAGTAAGAAATTGACTCCAAATTGTTGTTGGCGGGGAGCGTACCCAAAATGCTGGACGCATTCCCGCGTTGGGTAGCAATGCTGATTCGTCGCCCTAGGTGCAAGCCAACCTTTGGGGTCACGCGAGACCCCCACGGCCCCAGGGTCTCCACCCCGTAAGCTTCAGAGACATACCCACTACCACATATTTGCGACACAATCATTAGAATTGTTTCCAAGATACATGAAATAGATGATGTCATAAGTTTGTACAAGTAAAAGGACTCAAATAACCTATACATTACTGTTTAAACTTTTGGCAATAACTCTATTTATATAATGAATTACATTTCAAAGGATAAGATAATGAAGTGTTTATCTTAATGCCTGTTAATTTCATAAATAACCGGCAGCACTCGGCGCATGTATTGCAATGCCACGTGAAGTATTTTTTTGTCATCACAATCTGATTATTGGTTTACGAGCGCATACTGGACAAACATACCATATTTTTTATATAGATGTCACAATTTATTGTATGTGTATACACCTCGATTGGTCGAACCAAGGGATATGAGTCAGGTAGAAAAATAAATTGACAGGAGAAAACTTGTGTACAGTTGGTGACGGAACGGCCTCTCCGCGCGGAGGCCGAGTGGCGCCACAGCAGGAGGGCTAGTCTAGTCACGTCTTCCGCGCCCCCCTCCAACAGGGACTCAATAGGTCAGTAACGGGATTCAACGGGAACGGTGCATGGGTTCTTATATGGCTATGCTCTAGGACACTATTTGGAACCTCGTTGTCTTTAACCACCCAATCACTTGCAACCAATGCAGCATATCATTTTCTTCCATACTCCTCTGTCCTGATATACGTCCTTTGTCACACCACTAATCACCCTTCAAGTAATCCTCCTATCTTATTTTGATCTAAGATCCTTTAAGGGCCATTTACATGGAGAGAGTTTATCGCACGTTTTGGGCCAAAAAAATCGTATATTATTTTCGTATCGATACTCTTTAAACAATTCAAATACGCTGTAACTATCTGGAACCCATTTTACTCCAAATATATAGACGCAATTGAGACAGAAGTCCAGCAAAGATTCCTGCAATCCATGCGTTTCAGATGTTTCGGACAATATTTAATTCTCTTAATAACTTTAATAATGTAGCTGTCTGTTGATCCAATAAAATAATCGCATTGACATGTTTACATTCAACCAAAAAACAAACTCTCCTACGAGTATGTCATACGATAATCGTCCTAAGATAATACCACCAAGAGTTTTGTTTACAATCCGACACGAATCGCATTGAGATATTTCACTCGATCTACCATTTTGACTGTTTTCGTTACATGACCTTCATCCCTCTTCATGTCATGTCCATACCACCTTAATCTTCTTCCTCTAGATTCTTCAGTCACGAAGTTCGAAATAAAGCACAAATTATAACGAAACATCAGAATTCTTACGGGTTGGAGAGTAAGCACACCATTCACTCAGCACCACATACATACACACTTGTGCACGTTTGGTAAGCACTAACTTTGTTTCTGTATAAGTAGACAATGAAGCAGAGAACACTAGTAGCTCCAAAGATACAGTTAACACTAGATTTGGAGCTAGTAGAATCACAAATAATATTTTAGTTTCTAATACCGCAAATTTATAAGGTCTTTCATGTGGTAATTAGGACTGTTACTTATTTATGAATTAAATACATTATTACCAAGCAATTTTCCTCTTACTCGGTTCAAATAATGACATTATTCAGAACCTTGTCGTTTTCACCACCACAATCATTGGAGGTTCGTACAATATGTCATTTCCTGCCATACTCCTCTTGGCATTGTCACACCACAAATCTTCATCTCAGCCTTCGCATGACCCTTCTATTGTGTGTTGGTCTACTTTTACTTATATCAATCGGTCTTTAATTTCAAATCTCTTATCACTTTTCATCACATGGTTACCACCTGGCCTAGATTATGCCATCACAATAACTCGAAGTTATGTCCCGGCATCAGTGGCTAGATTCTAGTCTCTGATTTGAAGCCAACAGCACGTTAGTAGGACCTTTGATGCCGCAATTGTCCCACTTTCCATCAAGTCAGGCTGTCTAATGTCTATAGCTAGCTATATCCCTTGGGCACTCGCATATACAAAGTTTTCTGTTGCATTTATGGTTTTTTATTCTCTAAAAATTCTTAACTCGATTAAGTCGGAACGTGTAGGATGGACTAAAAAAATACAATTTGCATTATATGTATACTAGATCTAACAGCATGCTCTTTGTTTGGTTTTACTAACAAATGCACTTCATTAAGCTCTGCTGCAGTTAGCAAATGTTTGGCCAAAATTAACGGTGTGCTTATGAGTTTCATTATAAGTACTATTTAAGCATTTGACAGCGCTTTTGATATATTTAAGCAATGAAACTAATAAAGGTGAATAAAACTGTTTGATTAAACATGTATGTATTGTATGTGTTTTTGTTGTATTATGTGTTTGTTTTATGCCTGTATATTTCTGCTTGTATGTGTGTGGTTTTCATATTGCCCAATGAATGTAAGGAAGATAATATATTATACGCATTTTACTCTCCTAGTAACAGATTGCATATTTTGCATAGAGTTGACATTAGTGGACAAAATTAAGGGGTGGAAAGAAATTTCAAATCTTTGAGAACGATACAAAAGTAGTATAAACAACCTGTATGCATGGATCACATATTCTTACAGTGGCTTATTCGCAATTTCTTTACTAAATAAGTAAAATAAACTGTATGTGTTTCTTGAAAGAAAAAATTGACCCTAAATTTTGAAATTAGAGACATCAAGCTTGAAATTCTTTTTTGAGAGTCCGCCATTTTTGAAAAATTGCTCATAATCTGAAATTTTTACTTATTCTCCTAGTTTCACTAATCGTGTATAGACTCGTCAAGTGTATTTTTGTGTTAAAGCACTTTACGGCATCCTATGTCTATTTGTTCTAGTATAGTTCTGAAACAAGCATACACGTTCACAGGAACCAATGACTCCAATCAAGACGAAGAAGAGCCGCCGCCACTCCCGAAGAAGTTCTCACATCGAAGCATGGATCTAGACAACGACACGAACAACAACAACGGGGACACGAATCTCCACCTGAGGCAGAACTACGACACCGTGTGGACCCCCAGAGGCTCCTTCCTGTACACCTCCGTGGCGCAGAGGAGGAGCACCGCCGCCGAGAAGGCGCCCACGCCGCCGCCCAAGAAGAAGAACGCGCAATAGCATGGACAATGCACACCAGGACTTTGGGGGCCAAGAAATTTAATGTCTATCTTAAAAATAAGGTCACAAATTAAATAAGTCATCGATTTGTGTTCATGAATTGCAACAATTTATAATACAGTGTAAACTCCATGTAACGTCACTCGATTAAACGACAAACTCCCTTAAGCGTCGAAATTACTTGGCTTTGTTTAGCTTGTCTTCCATACAATGATACACTCTATATAACATTACACCCACTCTCAATAACGACAACAATTAAGTAATAAAAAGTACCTTTTAAGTTGCCAAAGAAAGTAAAAGCTGCGCAGCTTTGTACATTCTTTTATCGCTTTACTATCCTAGCCGGTAATAAACTCGACTGTCGGTATCATGCATACCGTAATTTCTAAGTACTTCCTTTATGAACAAGATGCCTTAACTACGCAAGATATTAATAAAGTAAGTAAAAAATACAACAAAATTACTGGTGCATCTCAAGACGTCAGACAAAAAATAACAAACTTCTCTCAATTTAACGACGACTCTCTATAACGCCATAAAATGTTCAGTCCCTTCAGTGTCGTTACATAGGGTTTACGCTGTATTATCAAACTCTAAACATACCGTCTGTACATTGAAGCTATTTAAAAACAAGTGGAATAGACTATATACGAGTGTGGAGAACACGATGATTTTTTTTTAGATTTCTTGTCTGTTCTTCGGTTCGTGCCGTAGATAAAGATATCAAGTGTCAATAAGTGATGTTAAAATTTTATTTAGTCTACCGCCAATTTTAATTATTTAGTTTTAATTTTAGTTTACGGTTATTATTTACTCTATGGAAGCCTAATCGAATTTACCACCGCGTCGCAACATGTTGTGGCTTGAAAGAAGCTGAAAACCGTTAAAACATAATTTTATTCTGTGCATTAGTCGTGAAAGTTTCAGAAAATACTAAATGAAATATTTTTTGACATCAGTTTAACCTGCAATGATCACATAGTAAAATTTAAAAAGAACAACGTCCAAGTGATTTGAAAATCACATCGTTTAAATTTAACTGTAAACAAATATATTATATCGTTCAATGTGATTTTTAATCTGATGGAATACAAGTTACGTAATTTAAAAATTAAAATTAATATTTTTTATCATATTTTCAGTCCCACCTTTATATGATTTAGAAAGTATACTATTTTCTTTTATTCAAATATATTTTATTTATTAAATATTGCTCATATCGTTTTACAGTGTTGGCCACCGAAACGTATTTAAAAGTTATTTATTTTTTAATATTTTTTTAACAAACATTTTAATGTTATTAATGCCATTATTTCAAACTAATTTTTTATTGTTTTATAATTAATTGATGTTTTACCAATAATTTGATATGAAATCCCTAGCTTTTATTGTTTTCTTTTCTATTTAGGAATTGATATTATTTTTAATCCAGCTCTGCTATTCATGTTTGCTCTACTTGTAAATTGTTGCTACTCGATGATACGACGTGATAAGGGTGGACAAATCCAAATAATTATTTTTATTTTTGTATGATTTGACATTAATAATAAACAAACCCCATTTTTAATAGCGGTATTAGTACTGTAATAATCTTCAACTCTAAATGGTCGATTACTAATCAATTATCAGGCGATTAGTTATCCATCCAGCAAACAGGGATGGGGGTACGGAGTGGGGATGAGAACAATAAGTAATTATTTTGTATTTAACTACCAAATTATTCGCTAGAAATTTGTATGGCAAAACAACATTTAGCGAGTTAGCTTAATGTTATTTTCCCATACAAATTATTTCTAGTGAATAATTTGGCCTTTTTTGTCCTTTTTTTTGGGGCACGCTAATTCTCGAAAGTCGTAAATGTATAATTCTTGGTTTGTAGTTCCACTCCAAAAAATCTTGAAACAAACGCATCATTTTTTTAAAGGTTACCTAAATTCAGTTTTTATGGCAATTTTTCGTCATTTTCAAAATTTCTCTTTCGTTCAACTCCAGTCATTCAAATGCCCAAACGCCGAAATCTTCTCCTAACGTTTGTCTTGTTATCTTTTCGTATTGTGATTGAAGTAAATGTATTTCGACGTTAACCTATCGATTTTCGCGGCCATATATTCCACCAAATATGAGAAAGATGTTATATTTTGATATTTAAAAATTGTTTAAAATGTATATTGTAAATTTATTTATATTTTAAGTTGATTAAGTCTTTATATAAATGTGTACTATTTTTAATTAATAATGTTGGTGTTCTTCCATTTAAATGTAAGAAATAATAGATGTGTAAATTCGTATTCATGCAGTGATTATTTTTAGTTCGATAGTATAATGGACGTAAAATAATAATATGTCAAATAAAACTTAGAATTACACTGATGTACACAGAATTTGGGTCAAGACACAAGTGATCGTTAAGTAATATTTACGGAATTTGTTAACGTTTTAAATTTATTGTAATGCAAAACTTAACACTGGTTTTGAACTCGATAGAAATCAATTTAATTGTGGAAAATATACATACCAAAAAAAATTGCTAAAAGAAGAAAATATGTCTGTAAGTGTATATATATATTTTTTATAAAACTTGATATAAAAGTGCTTTAGACAGATTAAAGCAAGATGGGATAATAATGAAGTTAGTATAATTTTACATATAGCAATGAAATTTTATTGATAGAAAAACTTTACATTCTAGTTCATAAGCTGTTTTTGATTTTCGATAATGTATTACGGACAGTTTTTTTCATATATTTATACATCACAACGGGAAATTTTTATATATAATAAAACGATAGTGAGTGTGCAATTTTAATTGCACATAATAGAGCTTTCAATTGAGTCACTTAGTACTGAGAAGTATTTACGCACTAGAAAGATATTGCATTAAATACTCATTGTAAATAAATAAATAACAAAACACATTTTGATTTAAGTTTTTATTCTACAGTATCTTGATTAGGATTATCATAGGAAAACAGTAGCCCAATAAAAACGTACGTAACTCTGGAAACGCTTCTCACTCATACATTTTCATTTTGGACCAGGTAGCACTAGAAGTCACTTTTATCTTACTTAAAGTTTTGGTCAAACATCTGTTACACTTTCAATCAACCTTTTTTTATTATTTAAAACATTTTTTCAGAAAATATGTATCTAAATCTAAAAAACACTCTTTTATAATTTTGAATCATATAAACAGCACTTTTCACTAAAATTTTGTGAATGATAATATCTAAGAATATATATAATCATAGATAGTGTGAAATACTTCGACATAATTGCTATAGACCAGAGCTTTTCAATCTTTTTGAATACGCAACCCCGTTACAGGTTGAAAAATTTTGACGACCTTACCTATATTCATTCCTCCATTCAAAAAGCTGCTGAGCTTAGAAACTACGTAAGTATGAGGTATAAACTTAAATTGCCTTTTCCCTTTTGCCGGTGACCTCCCCGAGCAAGGTTCGGCGACCCCTCCAGGGGTAGCGACCCACAGATTGAAAAACTGCTATAGACAAATGGTGCGATACACATATTTCGAGTATCTATGTAACCTTTCCGCACACTCGCGTATACTTTTCACATTAGTGTACGCGCGTACTCGTCGCACACTAGCGTACTCGCCGCACACCAGTGTAATCGCGTACTCGCCGCACACTAGTGTACTCGCGTACTCGCCGCACACTAGTGTACTCGCGTACTCGACGCACACTAGCGTACTCGCCGCACACTAGTGTACTCGCGTACTCGTCGCACACTAGTGTACGCGCGTACTCTTCGCACATTAGTGTACTCGCGTACTCGTCGCACACCAGCGTACTCGCCGCACACTAGTGTACTCGCGTACTCGCCGCACAGTAGTGTACTCACGTACTCGTCGCACAGTAGTGTACTCTCGTACTCGCCGCATACTAGTGTACTTGCGTACTCGTTGCACAGCAGTATACATACTGCACAAACTAACATAAAATTGGACTCTTTAATACTCGTTCGACACTAATGTCGCAGAATGCTCCGTAGCCATATTCGTACACCAAATAGTATACGAAACTTTTTTGTGTATATTGTATTTTGAAATGTATATTGTTAGAGATATACTATTGACATTAATATTATGACGTCACAGTAATTATTATAATTACCAGTTAATAAATATTTTTTGTATAATTGTTTGTTTTATTTTACCTACTCAACAACAACAAATAATTTGGCTATTTCATTTCGTCTGAAATTTAATAAATTACATTTTTGCAAGCGATGCTTGTTTTATGTTAATATACATGGACAACTCTCGAGCCCATTTCAGACTGCAGTGTGGATATAAAATTTACCATGTCGAGAATCTAACCTGGGAGCTGTACGTCCCAGTGAGTAAGTAATAATGTCTCTATTGTATTGCATTTTGTACTATTTTATAAAGACCATAATGTATTGTTATATACTTTATATTATAAAAATACCTTTATTTTCGTAATTACATTTATTTAGTAAATCTTTTTTTCCGTCATTTCTTAAAATGGACCCGGAGTGAAACTAATTGGTGACCCCTGCGATATAGTCTTCCTGATCTCTAACCTCTATAAATGTAAATTAGATTGAACAAATGTATAGCCGTGTCAATCTAACCTCAAACACTTTCCTAGACATAAGCAAACATGTTTTGGTGCAGCCGCGGTTAATCCCAGTTTACACAACCTTATCTGAATAGGTGAAGGCCTACTTTATTTAGACACTAACTGCTGAAAATTTACAACTTAAGTCCTAAGGCCATAAATCTTGTTTATTTTTTAATTAGTCCAGTTAATCACGGTTTGTGCGCGTGTAATACGCTGACAAACTTATGTGTGCCGACGGATAAATTTGGAAACTGTTATTTCGTAATTGATTTCCATGTAGTACATACACGCTAGCGCCACACGTGTTGGTAAAATAAAGTTGGTCATAATATAGACAGATACATGTATGCATTTATTCTAGTGTATTTGAACACTGCTAAAAACTATAACAGTAAATATGACTGTAATAAAAAAGGCTTATTTTAATCTAGTTTAACTCAAAATAGCACAACATTTTGGTAAATACTAAGACAGCGCGGCCTGTCGTAAGAAGTGACAAAATAAGATATAAAACAATGGTAGGGCATTGTTCGGTCTGGATGCTCTGAAAGCCTACCACACCTGGTCTAGAGTATGTCGCTAAAGCAGCCCTGAGTTGTATTCTGTAATTAGCACCCCTTTTCGTGGCGGACTGCACATTGTTAGCATCCTTGAAGTTACAAATGTCCATGGGCGAGGGTCACCACTTTCCATCAGGTGATCTGTCAGTTTGTCTTGTGCATTCACCTGCTTCAGTTATCATAGACTAGAGTAAACCGGGTCAACCTCTGGTGTGTGCCTCTTGTTTAAAGGGGCTACAACACATGTTACATTGTATTAAATTTAATGTTACTGCTATTTGCCCCGGAAGATTCACTTCATTTTATATCGCAAACTGTCCCAGCTACCGGATAAAATGTACCCACCCAATTCTCGGTATTAAAACTAGATATGCACACCAAAATGACCACATCGGCCCCACCGACCAAATCGACCACACTGACCACATCAATCAAAATGACCAAATTAACTAAAATGAGGAAAATGGCAAAACACAAAACAAAAATCCTACCTTGCTTCCTGGGATAATCTTTACATAAATCTATCCCCAAACTTATCCCATTCTCCGGGATGAAAAGTATACCTTGTCCACCCTCGGTATCAAAATGATATATATACCTACCGAATTTCACCCAAATCAGTCCAGTCCTTTTTCCGTAAAACATAACAAACAGAGAGACAAATTTATATTTTTATCCCGGGAACTATCCCATTTTTTGGGATAAAAAGTATCCTATGTTCCTCCTCGAAATTGAAAAAATATATATAATATACTGAGTTTCAGCTAAATGGGTCCACTAGTTTTCCGTGAAAACGGAACAGACAAACAGAGCTGCTTTCTCATGTATAATAATAATATGGATAGTACATTGTAACATTAACAGTCAGAACAGCCCCTAAAATTGTTACTTACAGTACGGCGCCTCAAATTATCTAAACGGGTTTTCTATAATAATCAAAATATATAAAAATGGACTAATAGTGTCATAGGGTCATAGCTACTAATGACTATGAGATGTTCTTATATATTTGTAAATACTAAATCACTTTTTTCATTAATTCCGACCACAACATGTGAGAAGTCGTTAAGTATTTAAGCTTACTATAGATATGTCCCAATCTATATTTAAATTTCATCATTATCATCTAACTTTTATACTTAGTTAATAGGTATAGTAATTTTTGAAACTAATATTATCACCAATTGTCCACGTAGATAAAACCGCAAATTCATGAAATTATCTAATTTGTTTTTAATGGTCGTCAAATGTTTCTAAGACTGGTGTGCACCGACATTTAAATAATCGATTAAACTGTAGGCATAAAATTAACCCAAGCGGATTTCCCCTGTAAAAAAGGCCATTGACGTGTCGTCAAATAATTTTTACTTCGTGATTACTGAGAAAGTCATGACACTAAATACTGTCAAAACAAAACACTTTATTTAGTACAAAAAATTTCGTAATGTGTAACGATATTCCGTTTATAGGCATGATTCATAATAAAGTAAGTAACATTAGTGTGACTTCTGTTTGCAGTTAGATGACAAATCTACGATATTATGAAATTCTAAACATGCCCTGCCTGTAAATTGAAGTTCAAACACGGCATGTTTAGAATTTAAATACTATTTAAAAAAACAACTGGGATACCTACACTAAACAAATTATTGAGATCACAATGCATTTTTTTTATTTCTTGTCAGTTTGTCTGTTTGTTCGGGATTCCCGTTAAAACTACTGGACCGATTTCAATGTGCTTTCCACTGATCCACAGCAAATTCTTAGATTTTAATTTGGGCTACATTTTATTCTAGGAATTTGCCCGGTAGCGATAGAAGTTGTTCGGATTCATGAAAATTTGCTTAAATACATTAAATCAATAAAAAAAACATTACACACACTAGCATGTATTTGACACACATATATACTCTTTTGTTTATTATTAAAGTCAAATTAACGCAGCCTTGGCGAAATCTGAGATTATAGAAGTATAAGTCTTTGACATTAATTATTATGGTCTTATTTCGACCACGGGCGACCATTAGTAATTTCAAATTTGTCATAAAGTCTGATAATAGTAATTTATGTATTTTCCCAATTAAAATAATAATTCACAAAGTAAAACCACTTATACATTATAAAAATTTCTCCCTTCGGGTCCAGATTAGTCTTTATATTATATTCATAATACATACATAATACTTGGTTCACTATAATATAGAACTCGCAAATTCTATCAGATATCCCGGTTGGATAAATTACGTAAACAACTTTTTGCTTGTTCGCGTGTCTTAAATCGACTCAAGGTTATCGATTGTATATCTATCTATCTATGTAAAAATCAATTGATATATTTTGTAAGTCTCGCTTAAACTCAAAAACGGCTCAAACCTATTTGAAAGGGTCCCGAGATGATTTAGAATTAGATTTTTGAATATTTCATCAGTATTCCCACGATATTTGTCTCTAATTTGCTCAGTACTAATAAATGTATGTCTATAAAGACCAAGGGCCATAAAAGTAGCCTGGACTTTTCGAAGACTTTTTTTTTTTTTGAGGCGAGGGAAAATGACTAACCGATTTACGCACTCTCTGGGCCGTCACTAGGAAACGGCACGAATCCACGGGGTGCGGTAACGCTAGCAATTGTATGCTTTATTTTGCGTTCCGTCCGCTATGGACTACACAGAGGAGTGTGGAGACTCCGAGTGATGCCGCACGGGCGAGCAACCTCAATACCCACTAAAAACCCCCTCCTCCCTTCGCGGCCCTGCGCTTTTGTGTGTTGGAAGGACTGAGATATAGAACATAGTTACGCAACAGTCGATCCAGCGCATTAAAGTGCTTGAAGTGTGCCCTGGGAGAACACACTCCACTACGGAACGGGGGTAGTTGTTAAATCCCTTGCTTTACCTAGTACCTAAGGGCCCCCATCGTTCCGGATCCTAACTCAGGGAGGGAAGTAATGCGCGTACCTGCCTCTCCGGGTGCCGGCTGAAGGCCGGCGACCTCGAGAAGAGACCGTAGTACGCGCCGAAGGACTTCGCTCCCTATCCCTTTCTGCGGCCTTTTTCAGAGACATTACTGCCTCACAAAAAGAAACCGCAGCATCCCAGCGGTCGTCGCCCTGCAACATGGCCGTTACCAAGTCGCCGAGCGATCTGACGGCTCCTACGTGTGTCTCGAGTTCGAACCTCTGCGGCGCCTAGGCAGCGCACTCGACAAGCGTATGAAACGCCGTATCGGGCGCGCCACACTGTCGGCAGTCCGGAGAAGGCAAGCATCCCACAATGCGAAACAGATACTGATCGAAACAACCGTGTCCGGTCAGTATCTGTGTCGTCCTGAAGGTGAGGGTTCCGCTGGTGCGGTTGACCCATTCCTCCAGCTGTGGCCTGATTGCATCCACCGTAAAGCCGCCGGCCGCAGGGTGTTCGAGGTCACGAGACCAGTCGACGAGGCAGCAAGCGGTTTCCCGCTTCCTGACCGTCTCTATCTCGACTTGACAGAAGGTCAGTCCTCTAGCTAGGGCATCCAGCTGGGTACGACGAACCCTGGACAGGACGTCTGCCTGGAGAGGCCAGGGCAGCTCGCCTGCCAAGAGTGTCGCCGCCGTCCAAGACACTGTACGATACCCCCGTATGGTTCTCACGGCCAGAACCCGCTGCGCCCGGTGCAGCAGGGTTCGGTTGTGGCGGTGAAGCGCATCAAACCAGATGGGGGCACCGTAAAGGGCCATACTCCTCAGGATGCCAGAATAAAGTTTCTGCGTCGCACCCCCCGGCGCCCCCACGTTGGGAAGAAGCCTTGAGAGTGCGCCCGCGGAATTCACCAGTTTGGGAACTAGCTGCTCAAAGTGCGCTTTGAACAGCCATTTCCCGTCTAAAACTAGCCCAAGATATTTCATCTTGGGCCCTACTCTGATCGTCACCCCCTGGACCGTAACGGACAAGTCCGGGGGGGATTACGGAACTTCCTATGGAACATGATGGCCTCCGTTTTCGCGGGGGAGACCCTCAAGCCCAGCCTAGCTATACGATCTACGACTATCGCCAACCCGTCGTTCGCGACGTCCACGGACTCCGCGAATGACGTGGCGCGTGCCGTGAGTAGGGTGTCGTCCGCAAAGCAGATCAGCCCTACCCCGGGCCGGACCGTCACCCGAAGGATCCAGTCATAGCCTACGTTCCAAAGAATCGGCCCGAGGACCGACCCCTGTGGAACGCCGCACGCGACACGTCGCCGACCTAACTCGTGATTGACAGACTCACTGCCCTCCCAAAGGATGTGTCGATCTCGCAGGTACTCGCCCAACAGCCTCGTGAGGTACGGGGGGACTCCGTGTGCACGGAGCCCCTCCCTGATCGTCTCATGAGGAGGCTGTTAAAGGCGTTCGCTATGTCTAGCGACACTGCAAGAACGACGTCCTTCGCTTGGACGGCTTCGTCCGTCACCGTTTGCAGCGTCTCGAAGGGGACTTTTCGAAGACTTGCATTGGCCCATGGGAAGGCCAACACGTAGAGGTCCCTTGACAAATTTAATCTAAATGTGGCGTGACACTGACCGGCGATTGTACCTGTCTACACCATATAATAATGCACCCAAGGACAAGTCCCAGCCAGTGTAGGACCACTGTGGCGAAAATAGAACAAAAAGTACCGGGCTCTAGGGGTAAACTGCTAGTTGTACTAGGGGTCTGGGAATATGAGGATCAGTACGAATATGCTTTGACGACCACGGGCCATAAAGATGGCCAGGAGTTTTGGAGGGCTTGCGCGGGGCCTTGGAAAGACCAACACGTAGAGAGAGGTCCTTTGACAAATTTAATGTAAATGTGGCATGACACTCAGTACTAATTATTATTATGTTTATAATAATTATATGTACATCTATGTATGTAATTTATTATATAAATGACAGTGCAACATCCGTCCATCCTATGGTGCATTTGAAAACCAGCGTCACGCACCTGTTGCTTGGCATATGCTGAACTGCACCTATTTAGTACCATTGCGAGACTTTTTTGGTATATACCTACATCGTTTAATTCGTGTGAAGACGAAATAGACGTTTTTTCTTTCTTTCTTCTCTCTTTCTCTTAGATTTAGAATTGGAACCAGTAATTAGTGCTGAAATCGGTTGCCAAGATTTTGATTAAATTTTTGAGAGTCTTTGAGTGGGGTCCCTGGATGGTTCAGAATCACATTTGGGTCCGGACAATGTCTGCCGTGCCTAATACTTATGCATAATGTTTGTCTAATTATTATTGCTAAAAAAATATTGAATCTCATAGAGATTAAGAAAAGATGTAACAAAAACATGGCTATTAATAAGTCGACGTCCTTTCCATAATCCAATATCATTTTTTATCCCATTACCATATGTACGCAACAACTTTTTATTGAATAAGTTTCTAAAGGTGTACAATCACGCGGTTTCGGGTTTTTACTTAATTAAATTCAATGAATAAACACACTCTTATTGCTAATCTTGTTATCTTTTACATCGACAAAACTACACTGGATTATCTTTGTTGCATAATGGACTTATATACGACGTCCAACGACTTAGAATAGAATAGAATATACTTTATTGCATTACATTAAGATATAAGTCAAGGAGTTTAAGTACAGAAGACAATAGGCGGTCTGATCAGTAAAAGCAATTTCTTCCAGACCACCTTAGGATGGATTAGAAAAAAATTGTGTAACATGTGGGTTTTGCAATATAAATAAAATAAAATAGCATACATATAAGATTTTGAAATGGCAACTATAATAGATATGGAAATAAGACAAAAATATACATATATCCATATCTATTATACTTGCCATTTCAAAATCTATATAGATAGATAGATAGATAACACTTTATTGTACACCAATACAAACATGAACTTAAAGACTAAAATAATATCTACTTATGTACAAAGGGCGGTCTTATCGCTAAAAGCGATCTCTTCCAGACAACCCCAGGAATAAATTGAGATGATAATGGCGATGGTGGTATACGTAACATATAGTACGAACTACTTACATTTTAATAATAAATACATACATGATATATATATACATATATGAAGAAATTTTATATATTACATAGATATATACTTCATATACATACCATACAAATACATATCTACAAAATATATAAATGAATTTAAATATCATATTCCAACGACAGGTAGTATTTTTTGATCATAGTTTTAAATATCGCTAGCGATTTTGCTTGTCTGATTGTAACAGGAAGCGCGTTCCAGAGCTGTATGGCCTTAACAGTAAAAGAATTGTTATAAAAAGTTGAGTTATGCGCAGGAGTGTTCAATTTAAGTTTAGTGGAAGGGCGTAAATTGTGAGAGCATGAAAGAAATTCAAAATTTTGTTTAAGGTAATCAGGAGTACTAGGGACAAATAAAATACTATAGAGAAAAGCAAGGATGCGAGTATTCCGGCGAAATCGAATTGGCAACCACTTGAGTTTTTTTCGGAATTCAGAGACATGGTCATATTTGCGTAGTCCAAATATGAACCTTATGATGCAAAAATTTTGGAGGCGCTCAAGTTTATTAAGTTGTTCTTGGGTTAAATTAAGATAGCTGGCGTCAGCATAATCAAGGATAGGAAGTAATAAGGATTCTGCTAGCTTAATTTTGGTGGAAGTGGGTAAGAAATATATATATATATATATATATATATATATATATATATATATATATACATATATATATATATATATATATATATATATA
Source organism: Dendrolimus punctatus (assembly GCA_012273795.1). Taxonomy (NCBI): domain Eukaryota; kingdom Metazoa; phylum Arthropoda; class Insecta; order Lepidoptera; family Lasiocampidae; genus Dendrolimus; species Dendrolimus punctatus. Next base: position 551,560 of record CM022549.1, on the reverse strand, counting down.
TAACTACGTAAATATAGGTGAGATGACGATGTTGTGATTGACTTTAGAGCCCGAGATGATAATCCTTCACGAGTCCGTTGAACGCCTGAAGAAACTGGGCACGCCTGATTTTCACAGGTAGCGCACTCAACTTGTTTACTTTTGACAGTGAATTTCACATGTCACAATTGTCATACTTCATTGTTTCAAGTGACGTAGTAGTGCCGTTCAGTGAGTCATCTAAGGCAGAGACTATAAATTATAGTCATCACATCTAAATTTATTGATGATTAATCGTTTTGTATAAAACGTTTTAATTAAAAGCAAAAAACGCGGCATTCATTCAGATTTGAAAAGTCATACTTTTGCTTTTGTTCGGGTTACTTTTTTTTTACTCGCCTTTTCCTTTTTTTTTATACCAAGGGAAAAACGATTGAGGACTAAGCCGCGACAAGGGCAGAACCTTGGGGGGATAATTCGCGACCTAGTGTAGAATTCGCCAGATTGGGAGTTGCACCAGCAAGTCCAGTCAGAACTGGTGCCATGTTATTGCCATTCCCCAGTTAGGGATACCCACTAAAACCCCTGGGTGTTCCGTCCTTCGCCTTATGCCAGGGCTACGGGTATATGACCTAGTCTCTCCGCAGCCCGGCAGGCGTGGGCCCCCTCATGAGGCCTTTTCCATTGCCGGGGGACTCATCTCCCGGCAACGTCATGCTCCCATTGGCGTGGGGCGGTCTGTAACGCGCCCCACGGAAGGAGAGATGAGCGCGCGCGGAACACTCGCGCTCTCATCTCGACGGCATGTGCGGGTGAGTGAGAACCCCTATACCCCTAGGGGCCCCACCCGCGCTGCCCGCTTACGGTGGCTGAAGGCCGAAATCCGCCCTCCGGCGTCGGCGCGTCCTCCTTTGGCGGGAGCGGGACAAGGATGTCCGCTTACGCTCCCGCTACTCACCTTTTCCTGCATCAAGGGTAGGATAGGATAGAGATCTTCATTTTTTCTTTCTTTAATTACTTCTTAACTTTTAGAATTCAACACAGGGAAGGGGCTTCTTTATTTTTGTCTTATTTTTTCTTATCTCTTTTCGAAAAGGGGCTGAAACGTCGGAATAATAAAAAACAAATAAATTACCGCGATTAAAATCATTAAAACGTAGTTTTATTATTTTTACTATTTAGTGAATATAGTAGATTTTAAGAAATGCAACTTTACACCGGCAATATTGTATTATAAACTATGTAATTCGATGCATTGATTCTGGAACTAAGTGCAAGCGCTTTAATCATTGAACTATGATAACCTGCGTCATTTTAAACAGTGGGTTAATTTCTGCCTATAATATATATATATACGGTCATAGATGACCGTATTACTAAAATGGATTTTGGGAAACCCCCATTCAAATCGCATTTAACTAATGATGGATCTGTTATCATAATTATGTTTATGTTTTATGTGGTTTTTCGCACAACATTGCGGTTTTTAGGCACCGCGTGATATATTATTAGTATTGTAGAGTTCTTGCAATTCACAAAGGTGATGGAACTAATTTAATTATAGATTACAGATACAAATTTATTTTTCGTTATAATTATTGACTTGAATATTACTCACAACGCAAATAATTTGCCTTACAGTTGTATAGTTTACCGGCAATGTATGAAAACTGGCATCCTATAGAATGTAGGCATTATATATATTACCTAGATATTTTATAGAATGTCAAGTAAGAAACCGGCAAACTGCAACTATGAGTCAATGAATAAACGAAAATAGTCGATTCTGGCACTCGCCGAAACTTTGGTTTGTACCAAACACTTTTTTGTATTACTTAAGTTATACGTAGTTTTTTAGTTTAGTCAAAGTAGTCGCTAGCTTTTTCGTTTGTTGTCACAATTTTTATCTCTGTGTTTTTTTTTCTTTTCTGTGTAAACTTTTGTTATTATTCAGTAAGTTAGCGAAAAATCAATGTTGGTTGACAGCTAGACAGACATCTGCTGAACTAGAGCTAAATTAAAACTTCATCTGCTTAATATTTTTTTGTTATTGTTATTTAGTATTTTTATATTATAGGTACGTTATGTTCTAAATAAGTACTTATCTTTTTTTTCTGTCAAATAGAGAATTGACATTTGGACGCAACTCGCACCCTTTCCGAAATTAGATATGTATTTAATTAAATTACTGGTTAATTTTAAGCATTACGTATTATCAGTAAATATATGTTATAGTCAAAGATCGATATGCAGTCTCTTCCCGGATTGACTGGTTTATATAAGTTTGGGTCAAGGCCTTTCGACAAAACCCGAAATAAGTTCCAATTTTGGCGTTTAACGTAAAGTACTTTTAGTGAAACCTACAAGTATCTAACTTTTTAGTCAAAATTCGAACGTAAAATAATCTGTTTCGGGCTTTGCCTCGTCGAGCCTAGAAGCGACCAAGGCAGACTCGGTCAAACGTCGATTCGTGCTGCACTTGTTACTTTTTCGATGACTATATAAATTAGTCTCTCCTACGTTAGACAAAAAATCGTTAGTCAAAGTATGTCAAACGTGAGGTTTGACTAGTCAAAACTAGAAGCGCCAGGGCTTCGATGTTTGACTATTACATATATGTCTATATATATAAAAGAACGTCGTGTTAGTTTCATTATTTATAACTCAAGAACGGCTGTACCGATTTGGCTGAAAATTGGTGGGGAGGTAGCTTAGAACCAGGAGACGGACATAGGATATTACTAACTTTTTATCGCCTTGGACCCGGTAGGTGGCGCTGAGATCGGGTTCTAGAATCATCCTAATAACCTGGAGCGATTTTGGTGATTTTGTTTTTATGTGTTTGAGTGGTGCCCGGATGGTTTAGATTCGCAATTAGAACCGGTAGGTGGCGCTGGGATCGGGTCCTAGATTTTTATTTTTTCAGAGCAAGACAACGTCTGCCAGGGCCGCTCGTATTAAATAAGTGAATAATTCTGTGCATATAATCTTCAACCTCCTAACAATCGACAACAAAACTAAATACTTGTAATTTATTATTTTTAAGTTGCTATGGCAAGAAGCACGTGTGTGATGAAGTGCTGCCACTTGATCATCTCTGAATCACTTCTAAATAGAAATAAACAAAGAATAATAGATGTTGAAAATATTATTCAAATTAATATGGAAATTCATTGCATAATTGAAGTAGTAAAACTTATTCATGGAAAAACCGAATTTATATTATATCCTAATGTACCTAGTGTTTTTGTATATAACATTAATATATTAAAATTTTATTAAAGATGATGATATTATGTAACAGTTATTTAGTAGTATAGTAGTTCTTCTCATATTTCGTTTTAAAGTGAATAATTAATTTAGTTACGTACTCTCTTATTTTCTAAACGATACAATCGGCCCTTTCCAAATTCGAATTCAAAAGTTTTTATTCAAAATAAGTACCAGTGGAGAACACTTTTTGAAGGTCATACATATAGGTTGAAATTTAATTTTACTTCCTAGTCTATGGACACCGCTTCGCAACGTGTTATTGCTGTTAAGAAGAAGAAGCGGTCAATTCCATAATTCAATAATAATGCTATATTTTTATTTATTTGGATTCATATTGTTGACGACGGAATAGCATCATAGAAACTCGCCGACCCGTCTACACAGGTGATAAGAGCATAGGTGTAATTTGCTAAGCCTCGTAGATAACATGTATACGGCCGTTAAACGCAAGAAAGAGACGGGTCGGACAGAGATGCATATAGTCTTATGATATTTTAATTAAACCGTATATTGTTTTACTTCATTTAAACTTAACTTATTTAATTAGTGATTATAGTATAAATAAGTATTGTCATGATAGCCTTAAGCTTGCCGAAAAATAAATATTTAATGTTTTGCGTTTCATTAACGACCCAAATAGATCCTGGTAAATGAGACCAGGCTATGGGCGTGCAGAACGCCGCCTATAGTCCTGCACTCAAAGTAAATAAGGGAACCGGGTTCCAGGCGTGCAGAACGCCGCCTGGAGCCCGGGACCCAAAGGGGTAGCGGAAACGGGGCTTCGGGAATGCAGAACGCAACCGGAGCCCCAGATCCGTGAGGTATGCCTGCACTACTGCCTACTCCATAGCGAGTAGGCCATGATGTTAGTGCAGGCAGAAGTCCGCGCGCCACAGCGCATGGTTATGCAATGAGGTAATCGCTCGCGCGCTCGACGCTTTATATTTATAGTCATGAAGCGGGGGGCGAGGAAAGTGCCCGTAAGAATGTCCCGCGTTTCGAAACTATGGATCATATGTATGTAGGAACCCACAGGATAGGCTAGGATCTATGATGTTGTAAATATTGTAATAGCGATAAGGTAAAATAAGGCTTATGTATAGTGCAATTAAATAAATAAAACAAAGGGGGTGTTACAACGAAGTGGGGGGTCGGCGGAGGCGGCATTGTATAAATATAGGGCGCCTTGCGAGGCCCGATTGTAGCAATGCACAAAAAAATCATTCCGGTCTCGGCGCTCGCACCGTGCGGACGTGTCCGCACACCGTGACGTCATTCTGGCTCGCCCACCCGATATTCGGAATTTCGATACGGTCGATACACACACTTTGTTAGTCGGTCGTATAATACACACACCTTTTTGGTCGGTTTTTTAATACACACACCAGGTTGCGTCATCGCAATTTTCATTGCGCTCTGACGCGGGGTTTTGTTTCCACCCCACACCCGCGTAGTTCGTTTGCGCGAACCCTCGTGGCAATTTTAATTGTTTACCCAATTTTAATTGTCACTAGGTCAGCTAGGGGACACCTAACGGTGCTAACGAACCTAGTTGGGGCGTGACCCGGGCGCCCGCCGGTTCCCCTTCAGGGAAACGGTGAACCCGGAAGTTGGCGTGGAACCACCGGCACAGGGGGAGTACCCTTGCCGACCCCAGGTATCTCCAAATCCGTCCTAGGTTACCTCCTCCTTACTTCCTATTCTTTGTGGTTCTGTCTACCCACAAAGCAGTTAGGGACCCCTTTGCACAATAAGATCGGCAAAGGGGCTACAAGCTTAGGGCTCACCAGAGGGCGCACCCCCCTGCCTACACCCGGCAGGGGGACTAGGAACACATACATACACATATCCCTCGGGCTGCTCCCGCCTGAGGGATGGCTACACCCCAAGATTGGTGGGTTCAAACCCTCCGTCTGCTTGAGAGTCGCGACCCGGCTCTCAAATCATGGTACTGCCAGGAGATGAGGGGATTACTTCCCATGATGGAAATAATCCCTCCATCTCCAGCTACCACCGCGACCCCCGCGAAAGCCGCGTCTTCCGCGCCGCCCCCGAAGGCCCCTAAGGCCGCACCTACCGTGGCTCCTAAAGCCGCTGCCCCCGTGGCCCCTAAGGCCCCCGCGACCCAAAAAGCCACTAAGGCTACCACCCCATCGGCCACTTTGGCCACCCCAACCGCGGCCGCGCCCGCACCCTCCCCAGCCCCCGCCATTACCATCTCTCCCGCTGTCGACTCAGCCGCGCCTGATAGCGACATGGAGATTGATCTCACCGCCCAATCTGGTGACGACGATGGCTTCAAAGTCGTCACCAATCGCAAGTCCAAGAAGCGGCTGCTTAACAGCTCGCCTCACGGACACACAGACAAAGAGCCCAAACAGGCTAAAACCAAGGCCGACAGCCAGCCCCGCCGCGAGCGACCCCCGCCCCCTCTTATCATTAGAGACAAGCATCTCTGGCGAGATGTCTTAACCTCACTTCCCGCCCACAACATCGTGCTGAAAGAAGCACGTGATATCCAGCACGGTATCAAAGTCACCGTGCAGACCCCGGCCGACCATCGGGCCCTAACCCGCCTTCTAATTGACAGAAATGTCAATTATTACACATACGCTCTCGAAGAAGAGAAGCGCCTTCGCGTCGTCATACGCGGCCTTTCACAGGAGCTTGAGACCTCCTATATCTTAGAAGATCTCCAATCTCAAAACCTCCCTGTGCATGAGGTACACCGCATGCACAAAGGTAATTCCGAAAGGACACCATATAACATGGTGCTCGCCATCCTAGACCTCTCTGAAAAAGGCAAGGCAATCTTCAATCTGAAGAGCGTCTGTGGCCTTACTAATCTCCGCTTCGAGCGGCCCTACAATAACCAAGTCCCCCGGCAATGCCACCGCTGCCAACTTTATGGGCACTCGGCAAATCACTGCCACTCCCGCCCGAGATGCGTCAAGTGTCTCGGGGATCACGGGACCAGTGACTGCACGAGGACCCGGGATTCCCCCGACCCTCCGGCCTGCATTCTCTGCGGGAAAACCGGTCATCCCGCTAACTACCGCGGATGCCCGGCCGCCCCCAAATTCAAAAAGAACGCTAAGCGTTCTCCCCCAGCCTCCAAGGCCGCCCCAAAACGTCCGGCATTCGTGCCCGCACCTCTCCCGGCGTTCAACGCTTGGACAGGATTTCCCGCTCTGCCTTCCCAGGCTAGAGCTCCGTTGCCCCTACCCAAACCCCAGCCGCAACCCGCCGCTGCCCCACCCCGCTCAGGCGCTCCCTCTTCCCCGTCGGAGGATCTCGCCTTGGCAATACAGTTTGCCAAGTCGCTTCCCTTCGACATGGAGGAGGTATCCGTCCTCGCGGAAAAATACAGAACCGCCACCACCTTGCAGGACCATCTGCGGATCGCCATGAAACATGGCCCGCTGGTGAAAATCCTGCTCAACATGCCCTAATTTACCTTTCTAATGGCTACCACAAGTAGGGAAAAACCCCGCTCATTGACTTTGGCTACATATAACGCCAACGGACTTAGAAATCAACGCGACTTGGTTCACGACTTCCTGGTCACCGATAATATAGATATTCTCCTAGTGCAAGAGACTTTCTTAAAGCCGAGCGTTAGAGATCCCCGTATCGCTAACTACAACCTGATCAGGCACGATAGGTTAACCTCCCAAGGCGGAGGGACACTTATCTATTACAAGCGGTCCTTGCACTGCATCCCCATTGATACCCCCCCTCTAGAGGAACTAGAAGTCTCCGCCTGCAAACTATCGATGACAGGCCATCAGCCCATTGTCATAGTTTCAACATACTTAAAATGTCAGAAGCCCATCTTAGAAGACGACTTAAACGCCCTATTCAGTCTAGGCTCCGCGGTTATAATAGCCGGGGACCTAAACTGCAAACACCCCTCTTGGAACTGCCCTATTGAAAACGCCAAAGGCAAGGAGCTTCTCCGCCTCTCGGACAGGCTCCTCTTTGGCATTCTCGCCCCCTTGACCCCGACAAGATACCCGGACAGACCGGACTTACATAGCCCGAGCGTTCTCGATATAGTGCTACTGAGGGGAGTCTCTCTTCAGTTTCGCTCTATCGAAACACGGGACGACTTAGACTCCGACCACTTGCCGGTCGTACTCCAGTTAGGCCCCCCGACTGACTCGACACCACCGACGAAACCTGTCATAGACTGGCCCAAAGTCCGGGACTTGCTGGCAACAACAAGTTCCCCGGACTTGGACCGAATCCCAGACCCGATCACTTGCGCCCAGGACAACGATGTTGCCATCGAAGCCCTCACCAGCCACCTCCAAAGCGTGGTACGGGAGTCCACTCGGCAGGTACCTCTCGAGGACCAACGACTGCCACTCCCGGACGACGTCAGAGACCTGTTGAGGGAAAAGAGGGCAGCATTCAGAGCCTACGGCAGCTTCCCCTCTTTGGAGAATAAAGCCCACTACAGGGCACTCCAACGTCAAGTCAGACTCCGTGTACAGGAAGTCAGGAACCAACGTTGGGACCGACTGTTAGAGGAGATCTCCCCAACTCACCAGGCTTACTGGCGACTGGCGAGATCTCTGAAAGCAGAAACCCTCTCGAGTATGCCACCTCTCGTAAGACCCGATAACACCAAAGCGTTTGATGACGACGAAAAGGCGGAATGCCTCGCCGAAAGTCTTGAGCTCCAATGCTCCCCCAATACCACCAATAACGACCCGTCTCACCTATCGGAGGTAGACGCCGAGGTCGAATATAGGTCCTCCCTCCCGGCGGAAACCACACTCGAACCGGTCACGGTAGAGGAAGTACAGGATTTCATCAAAGCCCTAAAGCCCCGCAAGGCCCCAGGCAATGACGGAATCAGCCATAAGCTTCTGAAAATCCTCCCTGCCCACCTTATCTTAATTATGGTAAGCATCTTCAATGCCGCCATAAATAACTGCCAATTTCCCAAGGCCTGGAAAGAAGCGGAGGTCATTGGCATCCGCAAACCAGGCAAATCGGCCTCAAAGCCCTCTAGTTACCGCCCCATCAGTCTACTCAGTTCACTGGGTAAACTGTATGAGCGAGTCCTCCTCACTAGATTGAGTGATTTTGCCTTCAGCAATAATCTCATCCCCCACGAGCAGTTCGGCTTTCGAGCTAGACACTCTTGCCCGCAACAAGTGCTCCGCATCACGGAGCACGTCCTCTCTCACTTTTAACGCGGCGGACGAAGACCCTGGCCGACAGGCGCAGTTTTCTTCGACGTCGCGAAAGCTTTCGATAAAGTTTGGCACAACGGGCTGATATACAAGCTGTATCAGCTCGGTGTGCCAGACCGACTCGTCCTCATACTACGGGACTTCCTCAAAGACCGTAAATTCAGATTCCGAGTGGAGGGCACCCGCTCTTCCTCTCATACCATCTCAGCAGGAGTCCCCCAGGGCTCCGCGCTCTCCCCCCTACTATTCACGCTGTTCACCAGCGACATGCCACGGCATCCCCATACCCAGCTAGCCCTATATGCGGATGACACCGCCATTTTCAGTAGCGACCCCAGCAGATACAGAATCTGCAAACAGCTCAACACCGCCGTCAAAGAACTAGGCGACTGGTTCCGTAGATGGCGGATCGAGCTGAATCCCGAGAAGAGTGCAGCCATCATGTTCTCCCGCAGCTGCCTCTCACCCAATACCCGCCCCTCCAACCAACTTATGCCCATCAAGTTATTCGACCAAGTTATCCCCTGGGCTAACGAAGTCAAATATCTTGGGGTAATCCTAGACAGAGGCTTGTACTTCCACAAGCATACCAGAGCGGTCGGGAACAGAGCATACTGGATCCTCGGCCGACTCTATCCGATGATAGGCAAGAAGAGTAAGATGAGTCTTAGAAATAAGATGACTCTTTACAAAACTTGCATCCGCCCCATCCTGACCTATGCGAGTGTGGTCTTTGGCCACGCCAGCGACGTTAACATCTGGAAACTGCAAAGAATCCAGAATCACTTTTTACGCGCTGCAGTCGACGGCCCGCGCTATATGCGGCTCGCCGACTTGCATCGCGACCTGGAGCTTCCCTCCATCAAAGACTATATTACTTCACTATCACGCAAATTCTTTGACCTCGCCCCCCATCACCCGAACCCTCTGGTGACGGAAACGGTCAACTATAAACCCACCCCAAACGCTCCCACGAGCAAACGCAGGCCTCGCAATGTACTAATTGACGAGCCTGACGAAATCACACGCCAAATCAGAATTATGAACCCCCCGAGGCTCAGAACATCAGCCTGGCATAACAGACGCAGACGCAACAGACGCCGGAGAGACCCCGGCTCGAACCCCCTTACACAATCGTAAGACCCCACCAATCTATACTCATTACAGACACAAGTAGCCATACAAGATTAGCTTAGGCGTGTTGCTGGAGAGTTTCTTCCGCCGCTTCTTCTCCTCCAGCTATAACACGTTGCGAAGCGGTAGTAACGATAGACTAGGATCGGCTCCGCCGGCGGAGTCGATAACAAGTCCCCGAATTTTTCACTTCAGCCTATTGGCCTAGCTCATTCAGCCCTTTGCGGCCTGTTTCCAATATAGAGTCAATCCCCCGCAGCGGTCGAGCCGAGGTCGAACCTCACAGGAGGTGCCTCCTCGAGCGTGCTGCTTCCGGGCTGAACGCCTCCGCTCCCACGGAGTCGGGAAGCCCCCAAAGCCCGGTATCGCTGAAACAGCCATCTGCGGCTATTCAGCTGAATCAGCTCCAAAAAAAAAAAAAAAAAGGCCCGATTGTAGTTCGTGATAAGCAGCAGTTCGCGCTAAGCAAAAGAAAGAAGCTCCCTCCCGCCGACACGCCACCGTTGAAAGCCGCCCGTAGCAAATATTTCATCGTTTCATTTCGGCATCCTTCTCGCACCAGAACCAGCAACCAACCAACCAACAGTCCACTGCATCGCCAACACATATCAAATTGAAAAATACTATAGAGAAAAGCAAGGATGCGAGTATTCCGGCGAAATCGAATTGGCAACCACTTGAGTTTTTTTCGGAATTCAGAGACATGGTCATATTTGCGTAGTCCAAATATGAACCTTATGCAAAAATTTTGGAGGCGCTCAAGTTTATTAAGTTGTTCTTGGGTTAAATTAAGATAGCTGGCGTCAGCATAATCAAGGATAGGAAGTAATAAGGATTCTGCTAGCTTAATTTTGGTGGAAGTGGGTAAGAAATATATATATATATATATATATATATATATATATATATATATATATATATATATATATATATATATATATATATATATATATAACTACGTAAATATAGGTGAGATGACGATGTTGTGATTGACTTTAGAGCCCGAGGTGATAATCCTTCACGAGTCCGTTGAACGCCTGAAGAAACTGGGCACGCCTGATTTTCACAGGTAGCGCACTCAACTTGTTTACTTTTGACAGTGAATTTCACATGTCACAATTGTCATACTTCATTGTTTCAAGTGACGTAGTAGTGCCGTTCAGTGAGTCATCTAAGGCAGAGACTATAAATTATAGTCATCACATCTAAATTTATTGATGATTAATCGTTTTGTATAAAACGTTTTAATAAAAACGCGGCATTAATTCAGATTTGAAAAGTCATACTTTTGCTTTTGTTCGGGTTATTATTTTTTTTACTCGCCTTTTCCTTTTTTTTTATACCAAGGGAAAAACGATTGAGGACTAAGCCGCGACAAGGGCAGAACCTTGGGGGGATAATTCGCGACCTAGTGTAGAATTCGCCAGATTGGGAGTTGCACCAGCAAGTCCAGTCAGAACTGGTGCCATGTTATTGCCATTCCCCAGTTAGGGATACCCACTAAAACCCCTGGGTGTTCCGTCCTTCGCCTTATGCCAGGGCTACGGGTATATGACCTAGTCTCTCCGCAGCCCGGCAGGCGTGGGCCCCCTCATGAGGCCTTTTCCATTGCCGGGGGACTCATCTCCCGGCAACGTCATGCTCCCATTGGCGTGGGGCGGTCTGTAACGCGCCCCACGGAAGGAGAGATGAGCGCGCGCGGAACACTCGCGCTCTCATCTCGACGGCATGTGCGGGTGAGTGAGAACCCCTATACCCCTAGGGGCCCCACCCGCGCTGCCCGCTTACGGTGGCTGAAGGCCGAAATCCGCCCTCCGGCGTCGGCGCGTCCTCCTTTGGCGGGAGCGGGACAAGGATGTCCGCTTACGCTCCCGCTACTCACCTTTTCCTGCATCAAGGGTAGGATAGGATAGAGATCTTCATTTTTTCTTTCTTTAATTACTTCTTAACTTTTAGAATTCAACACAGGGAAGGGGCTTCTTTATTTTTGTCTTATTTTTTCTTATCTCTTTTCGAAAAGGGGCTGAAACGTCGGAATAATAAAAAACAAATAAATTACCGCGATTAAAATCATTAAAACGTAGTTTTATTATTTTTACTATTTAGTGAATATAGTAGATTTTAAGAAATGCAACTTTACACCGGCAATATTGTATTATAAACTATGTAATTCGATGCATTGATTCTGGAACTAAGTGCAAGCGCTTTAATCATTGAACTATGATAACCTGCGTCATTTTAAACAGTGGGTTAATTTCTGCCTATAATATATATATATACGGTCATAGATGACCGTATTACTAAAACAGATTTTGGGAAACCCCCATTCAAATCGCATTTAACTAATGATGGATCTGTTATCATAATTATGTTTATGTTTTATGTGGTTTTTCGCACAACATTGCGGTTTTTAGGCACCGCGTGATATATTATTAGTATTGTAGAGTTCTTGCAATTCACAAAGGTGATGGAACTAATTTAATTATAGATTACAGATACAAATTTATTTTTCGTTATAATTATTGACTTGAATATTACTCACAACGCAAATAATTTGCCTTACAGTTGTATAGTTTACCGGCAATGTATGAAAACTGGCATCCTATAGAATGTAGGCATTATATATATTACCTAGATATTTTAAAAAAAAGAAACAAATTCGAAAACAAATTCGAATTCAAAAGTTTTTATTCAAAATAAGTACCAGTGGAGAACACTTTTTGAAGGTCATACATATAGGTTGAAATTTAATTTTACTTCCTAGTCTATGGACACCGCTTCGCAACGTGTTATTGCTGTTAAGAAGAAGAAGCGGTCAATTCCATAATTCAATAATAATGCTATATTTTTATTTATTTGGATTCATATTGTTGACGACGGAATAGCATCATAGAAACTCGCCGACCCGTCTACACAGGTGATAAGAGCATAGGTGTAATTTGCTAAGCCTCGTAGATAACATGTATACGGCCGTTAAACGCAAGAAAGAGACGGGTCGGACAGAGATGCATATAGTCTTATGATATTTTAATTAAACCGTATATTGTTTTACTTCATTTAAACTTAACTTATTTAATTAGTGATTATAGTATAAATAAGTATTGTCATGATAGCCTTAAGCTTGCCGAAAAATAAATATTTAATGTTTTGCGTTTCATTAACGACCCAAATAGATCCTGGTAAATGAGACCAGGCTATGGGCGTGCAGAACGCCGCCTATAGTCCTGCACTCAAAGTAAATAAGGGAACCGGGTTCCAGGCGTGCAGAACGCCGCCTGGAGCCCGGGACCCAAAGGGGTAGCGGAAACGGGGCTTCGGGAATGCAGAACGCAACCGGAGCCCCAGATCCGTGAGGTATGCCTGCACTACTGCCTACTCCATAGCGAGTAGGCCATGATGTTAGTGCAGGCAGAAGTCCGCGCGCCACAGCGCATGGTTATGCAATGAGGTAATCGCTTGCGCGCTCGACGCTTTATATTTATAGTCATGAAGCGGGGGGCGAGGAAAGTGCCCGTAAGAATGTCCCGCGTTTCGAAACTATGGATCTTATGTATGTAGGAACCCACAGGATAGGCTAGGATCTATGATGTTGTAAATATTGTAATAGCGATAAGGTAAAATAAGGCTTATGTATAGTGCAATTAAATAAATAAAACAAAGGGGGTGTTACAACGAAGTGGGGGGTCGGCGGAGGCGGCATTGTATAAATATAGGGCGCCTTGCGAGGCCCGATTGTAGTTCGTGATAAGCAGCAGTTCGCGCTAAGCAAAAGAAAGAAGCTCCCTCCCGCCGACACGCCACCGTTGAAAGCCGCCCGTAGCAAATATTTCATCGTTTCATTTCGGCATCCTTCTCGCACCAGAACCAGCAACCAACCAACCAACAGTCCACTGCATCGCCAACACATATCAAATTGAAATATTGCCTGAAATACATTGTAATTATTTAAGGGCTTATCAATGAATATTTAGGATCTTGTTTTAGGAATATGAATTTATGAGTGACCAAGATGATTCCAATATAGTTCTATTATGTTGTTACAATTTGAATCGTGAATTACTGGTTACTTGTTTGTACTGGTTGTGTTCAGTTATATTTGTACCTGTATTATACGTGTTTTTATAGTTCCAATAAATTCTATATCAACTTCAACGGCATTTCAATTCGAGTCCTGCAACTCGTAACAATATCATATTTCATCAGATTTCTAAAGTGTAATGTTTTTATGTCACCTTTGTTAATCATTATTCAATCTTCCTACTTACTTGTGTGCCGTACTGTGTTTGTTAAATAGATAAAAGCGTCTCCGTTCGTCCGTCCTAGGGTGCAGTTAGAAAACGTCAGACACTGGTGTCTTAAAATAAATGATTTTTGTCAGTTCCGGCGTCTACCTTCTTTCGCCGTAATTACCTGATGCCCAATTCCGATATTCGTATTCGTCCATACCGCCGGACACTACCGTCTCAATCGTTGATGTAACTGATCTAAATCAGACATCAGGCAGACGGCCGAAGCCTTCTGTCAGGCCTCCGTCACTCGCTCAAGGCCACGCGCTATATGCCTACAGCTTGGCGTATCTTCGACGATACAACCGACAGAGGGCCGCCAAACGCCCGCCTGAGCACGTTTCGCGCGCTTACCCTTCCAAATGCCGAAACCACGTAATTATTGTGCAGATGGGTGTAAAAGTAAAAAAACAAATGATCAAGAAGTTTTCTTGAGTCGGCATTATAAAGTTGTTTTTATAGGTAATTCCTATTGAAGTTACCTTACCTAGTACTTACACAACGGGCAATGTCCGATATTTATAGATTTCTTAGATATTTTCGCCGTGGGTAGAAAGAAATAAGCGTCAGTCAGCGCTTCAATTTTTAACCAACTTTAAAACAGAAGGAGGTTTTAATTCATCATAGGTACAACCCTCGCGCAATTTTAAGAAGACGCGTAGGCGCGTGTTCCGCACGGCGGGCAACGCATTCTCGACTCTTTGTTCCCGTACTTATGGTACATTTCGTTTCGTTCTGAGCGGCAGGTATTATTATTAAGATCTTGTAGGCTATTTTAGCGTAGGTATTTTCGCTTTTGTATGGAAGCGATGTATCTGTTACGTAATAACTATTTATTAATCTGTGCTTCTGTTATGTCTGGTGGCGAACTTTGCACGTCACTCTATCATTATAAATATACTACCTTTTGCCCGCGACTTCGTCCGCGTGTAATAGTTTAAAAAAAAGTAAGTTAAAAACCCCCCCGATTTTGAAACATTCTTCATTGGTGCTCCGCTCCTATTGGTCTTATCGTGATAATATAGGCTATAACCTTCCTAGATAAATTGGCTACCTAACACTGAAAGAATTGTTCAAATGTAACCAGGATATTCTGAGATTAGCGCGTTCAAACAAACAAACTATTCAGCTGTATATATTAGTATACGTATAAAACTAAAATTGTTTCCTGTCCAACTTACAGATAAACTTTGAATTCTGAATAAATAAATAATTCTTAGCACCTTCAGTCATCGTGATTTACATAATATATCAAAAGTTATGCGATCAGTATCATGGCTAGAGCCATGTTTATCCATGTTCAATGCAGGAATCAATATTAGGCCTAGAACGCACTAGCGGCTGGCCGCGATGCGGCGTGCCGTTGCGGTAGGCCGTAGTTTATACGGTCTGCCGTAACGGGACGCCGAATTCCGGATAACCGTATCGTCATTTTATCCGCTAGATATTTCCAATAGCAACATTTTCGCTACTGAAGACTATCTTTATATTATTCAATGTACTCTTTGGCGACGACTGAGGCGTTTGCGGCTTGCGCCGAGCGCGGAGGAGATACGGCGCGCCGCATCATTCAACCGGTGCGGCTGGTCGCAGCCCCAGAGCAACCGGAGCGGTTGACGGCTGGCCGCAAATTATTGCGCTGTTATCATGCGGTTTCATGTGAAAATTGATGTGCGGCCTGCCGCAACGGCACGCCCGCATCGCGGCCAGCTGCATAGTGCATTCTAGGCCTTATTTTTTAATATAAATAATGAACTCTTTTTCGGTTAATGAAGCGTTTACCTGCTTTCCTAATTTAGTCACCTAATTGTCATTTAAAAGACAAAGTTAATTATGTCGCGTGCTTACCATTTAAACTGCTGTCACAAACTGGTTTCGAGCGAATTTTAATTATTAATTATACATACATTTTTAATTATAATGATAGAAAAGCATTTAAAGCTCCCATTGGTGGTCTCTGTGCTGAAAATATCAGAATTTTAAATTTTATTCAACCGGTCCATTTCAAAGTTCTTGTACAAAATGACAATCACACATGGGTTTACTATCGAGAGTCATCGTTCTTGCCTGATGATGAGGAGCCGGTATGGAGCCTCGAGCAACTGCTCTTTGCCCCGGATTGAAACTTATGGGGTATGTCGGCGGCGGCCAATCAACGGCATTCGGTGGCCATCTCGGACTTTAGGTATCCCACTGCGGCGTCTGGTGGCTTGTCCGCGGTATGTAGGAGATTTTCGCGACATGGGTTTCTGACAAACTATTTTATACTATTGCATTACAGCCTGGGACGGAGCGGCTAAATCAACTCTCTTAAGGCTTGAAGGAGGTAACGAGCAGTTCTTAAAGTGATTTCGTTTAAGCCAATGTGGTTTCCGACTTCTGATCTATCTATCAACATACATTCTGTGTAACGTTCTTTCTCTAAGGAAACTATTTAATATGCAGTTTGTTCTTCATAAGCACCATTTATATATATTTTACCGTTTGATCCTAGTACAAACAATAAAAGAAGATACGATTTAGTTTGTGCACTTGTGCTAGGCCACCTTCGACTGGCTGACCGACATGCCTACTTTCTTAGTCCCAAAATTTACAATCGAGTTAATAAGTTACTAGATAAATACTCTCTTACTTATCACGAATTAAAATTAAAATTATTATTCAACTGGCTAATAGAACTCCCTTATGACGACACCGTAAATTGCTAAATTGACTACACTAGTCTCAACCATACACTCACTCGTTCACTTGTACGCACATCACTCACATACACACCACATACCCATACTATACATAAGCATTCGCACATCTATGCATTTCAACGTCCATTACAAAAATTAACACGAAAATTTCCAGATGTATAAACTTTAAGATAATTCTCTTTTTTAAATTGTGTAACAAAAACTTGTCTGGAAGTGGGAGCTACAACTAACTGCAACACATTATTATACAACAGCAGTTGTTTGCGATACCAATTTGTTTCTGTACACTGTGTTTCGAACAAATTATTTAAACGAAATAAGCTAAATAACTTATTTCAGCTTATTTATTCAACTAACTCTATAGGACGTGCCCGCATCCTTGCCGTTTCCCGCAAAGAGTCTGGTTTCTCGCTCCAAGCTATCGCTCCCCAAAAATAGGTACATTGATGGATAATACTTCCTTTTCTTTGGCTATAAATCTGCGCTTGGGTTCTCGCATATGTGCACCATAGACGTGCGTCTGTGGAACAGAGATAATTGGCCCGGGATACCACGGTTTTGCCGCCTCAGTGCCGGCAGATGGTCATACCATGCTGCCTTGAATGATGTCTTACGGAGGGTGCTTACCATCGCCAACGTGCCTGCTTTATTGTAGCCGAACGGTATTTGCACGTAACGATGGTGGGCGTCCTGATGGAATGACTCTAATTCCCTGCAGTGTGGCAAGCTTTGGTGTGGGATGCGATTTGCGTAGACACGTTGGCCGCATCCCATTTACCAAACACGTCTAGATCAACCGGTTCGATGGCGGAAACAATCAATCAGTCAATGCGGGGATAAGATGGAGCGCCTCGGTCACCATGGTTATCGTGTATCAGGAGTGCCGGCAGAATTTCATGACATGCACCACTTATGACATAATCCGTCAGGCACTTGTCACCGCCAGGGTATCTGCCGTTATAGAACCGAACGGCTTGTGCCGCGACGATGGCAAGAGACTCAAAGATGGGTCGCCGCGTGCGTCGATACTTTAGCAGCGTTCCATCTTCCAGCTACTAGCTGTCTGCCGGTATAGCTGCTGCACAACAGGAGGCCTTAAAACGCCGCAAATACTCAGCCATCAGAAATGGCCACATATTTGCGGCTTTTGGGGTCGAGATCCTGAAACCATGGGGGACAACGGTCTGGAACTAGATGTTATAGTTTAATTTTTGTTTGCATATAATATAGTAGACCGGTCGATCTAGAATCTAGACCAAAAATGAGAGTGTAGGTGCATAAACAATTTTACTTATTTTCAGCTTGTTGTGAATGTCTAGATTGACCGGATTATAGTTTATTGTATTGTTTAATATATTAAGTTAGCATTTCTTACAGAAAGGTGATGTTGAATGTATAAAAGAAGCATGAGAAAAGTGATGTCAAGTGACATTAGTATTTTAGCAAACAATTCCCCGCAATTAGTGTCGCATGATCTCCCTTTATCGTCTGGAAATTTTAAGTGAATAAGTTTACCTACCGTAATGTATATTTTGCATCAATTAGTGGCAAAGCTAAGAATAAGTTGTTAACATTAGTTGCAGTCATTTTAAATTGTTAAATGACAGTTTGTATGATTTTAATGAAATGGCGGAACGGAGAAGCTTCTTAATATTTCACTGTCCTAATATTTCAGAGTCATTCTTCTCAGTCATATTCACTTCTTATAAAAAATTTGGACGGTGGATAAAAAAAATTATAATGAACAGACAAACTCATACGTTGTATATCCCCGGGCTAGTAAGCGACGCTTGTGTTGAAATCAACCATGCCATGAATCCAACGCACTCCTTGCAATAGGCCCGCAAAGACTTAGTCCACTCAACCACAGCGAGCGTCAAACAAATAATTGATTTACTGTGACAGGTAGATGACCTGATGGAAACTAGCGAAAGGTCCAGAAATGAGAAGCAGCATTTAAATCCATAAATCACTTTTGTAACACGGAGATTTTACACTTTAGCAGCAACCTCCACCAAAGTGATAGAATGCCATGTCATGTAAGAGAGACTTCGCTTGTCTGCAATAAAAAAAATATTATGTGTTGTATACCTATATCTGTGTGTGTGAATGTATGAGACTAAGTGTTGTGTTTATGTTTACAAACTAAGAAACTATGTAATATACACTAAAAATTCTTCAGATTCTTTGTATGTTTTCGATAATAACCAATTTGTAACAATTTTCTTACAATCATATTATTTCATATTACTAAATTCTAATACTTTATTAATTTGATTAAATAGATGTATGACTATTAGAACTATACATACAAGTATAACACAGGTGCAAATATTACAAATACTGAACACAACAAATCCAAACGTAATGCAGAAGGTCGTAATAAAACGCGCAAAGTCCGTACACACGTCTCACTTTGATCGTGGTTTCCCTCAACTGCCCCATTCCTCAATCAGGTCATCGTTTTATACTGCACAAATGCAATGTGCCCGTATTGTAGTCGACTTCATCCACCACACCTGGCTAATGACTCGGCCTCAAACGGCCATAAAAGAGTACAATAAAACAATGGGCTATTCTCAAGAAACGTGGGCCAATCAATAAGTACACAAAAGAAGACGACCATAAAAGAATTACAATTCGTTCAAATGCCGACAGGTAATAAGATGTCTTTTGTTTCAGATATGCTGGTGGATTTTGTTTTTGTCGGGACCTGAGTAAGCGTAAAACCTGTGTAACAGTATTTTATGTCAGAATGTAAGCTACAGATTTCTATGGACGGTTGTTCCCTTTATGGAATCCTACATTGTGTGTGGACGCTCACGCCTTTGACTTGTTTGTAATTAGCTCTGTATGTGAGATACGCACTTTAGAGTTGCAAAAAACCTACTGATTCATTAATTTTTTATTGCTTTTTACTTAATATCCAATTAGGCCTTTTAAGTTCTTGCGATGCTTAGAATTCTACAAAATATACATACAAAGTTAATAACACAAAAAATGTACGTTATATACACATTTGACCCCATGTCAATATTATTTTTGTACTCATATTATATTGTTTTGTGGGGTAACAAATAAAGTTCAAGTTTAACACCCTTGTTAGTAGTTATACCAGGTTTGTAGGAACGTAAAAGAGAGTTAAAAATGTATTTAATAAAACTACATTTTAAGCGCGTTAATTTATTTGATTTTTTGTTGTTACATCTTTTCGGTCACTTTCAGTGGCCGTGAGCACGGAAGAAAAAGATGTCAAATGTCAACGAGTATTGTTAAAGTTTTATTTAGTCTTCCGCCAACTTATTCATTTTAGTTATTTAGTTTTAATTTTGTTTATGGTTATTATTTACTCTATGGGAGCCTAATATAATTTACCACTGCTTTGCAACATGTTATGGCTTGAGGAGAAGAAGCGGCACAAGAAACTCTTCAGAAAACTTTCATAGCTCTAGCAAGTTTTCAGAACTTCCTCTGCCTGTCTGGATATTCCGGTTAATCTCTGAAACGGCTTGATCGATTGTGACAGGAGTTTGACTGGCAGATAGCTGATGTCATAAGGAATAACTTAGGCTAGTTTTTAAGGATTCCGCCAATAAAAGATCCACGCGGACGCAATTGCGATCACAGTTACACATAAGAGGTTTATAACATTGTTAAACGCAGACAAAGTGAATGCACACCTGTAGTGTATTACCTTTTCCGCATTTGGACTTCTTTTATTTACTTTGTGTTTAATTATTTTTTTCATTTTTAGTCCTTTAAGAGCGGTGCATGCCCCCGTATGCCCCACAAAAAAACCCTGCCTACTTACTTAAACCTATTGGCACATCCCTGTGTGTATATCTTTGTATGTTGTATCTAATCATCTATTCATATACAATTTGACAGAGTATTTACGTAGGATTACCGACTAGTTTAATTGACTGACACCTGTGTTTTATTCGTAACTCTATGGACACAGAACGACTTATATGACCGACCAATCAGCGCGCGAAGTACGTTCCATCGCATGACATTTTACAATTTGACGATTCTATGTCGATAGATCTATTGACAAATAAAGCGTTAAATTGTTACAATTTTACGGTGACATAGAGGTGACATTGAAATACATGGTACAACGACACAAACATATTACTAGTACCTAACGTTTTAAGATGTAATTCCCGGCACGGATCTTGAGCGGTCGGCGTGATTATATGAATGCGCAAGCATTGAACGTGGTCGATGTGATGCGATTTTTCAACATAACGATACTATTGTTTTTGTCACTTAACTCCAAAGGGATAATACCTCGTATTTTGAAAAACAAATGAAATATCACTGTCACTAGGCCAAAGTGACCGCTCAAGAATCGTGCCGGAGACTATAACAAACCAATCAAACTCACTTTTTTCTTTTGTTGCGATGCTGGTAAACAGTTAGATAGCCCACCTAATGGAAAACGGCTACCGTCGCTTATACACGTTTGCAACACCAGAGGCACGCGTTGCCAAGCTTTAGACGGAGATGGAATAGGGAAGGAGAAGATAGGGAAAATAGGATAGGGGGAGAGTAAAGTGGGTTATCACAAGAAAGAAAAGTGTATGGGAGCATTGTGTATTGTGAATGGTAGAGTTGCTGCCGGTAGATCACGACATACACACCATGATCAAATAGCAGAAGTGTTAAAGAGAGGTCAGTAAAAGCCATCTTATACAAACGTGCATGTATGAAGAGGTTAATGAAAGTAAATGAAGCGAAAGTTAGGATCGTCACAAGTGGAGATCCATAGTCCCTGCCTACCTTCATGGGAAACAAGCATGATAATATGTATGTACGAAGAAAATTATTTTATTCAGGATAATTTACAGCATACATACATACATACATACATAACTTAACGCCAGGTCCCTTGCGGGGTAGGCACGAACAACAGAGCGCCACCCAGGCCCATTCTTACACACCTCACTTGCTTCTTTGACATTCATAGCTCTTGTCATGCACGCTCGTCTGTTCTTAAGGCTCCTAACATCACCCTCTGCTAATACATGATCAATTTGATCATGGAAGGTGTGTCGTGGCCTTCCGCGACTTCTGCATCCATCCACTTTTGCATTGTATATCTGTTTAGTCATTCTTTCATCATACATTCTTTCCACATGCCCGAACCACCGGAGCATTCCTTTCCTTACCTTCACCCCGACACTCTCTTTCAGACCAACTCTCTTTCTTACTTCGGTATTGCGAACGCGGTCCGCGAGCGTCACTCCGCAGATTTTGCGCAGTGCTCGCATCTAAACCGCGTTTACTCTACTTTCATGCTCTCTATTCCATACCCAACTCTCGCTTCCATACCTGAGCGTAGGTACCAGAACCGCGTTGTGTATGGTAAGCTGGGCCTTCTGGCTAGGTTCTTAGCGCCTAGAAGTTTACCTAACGCTCCATTCACACTATTCCCCAAATTTACTCTTCTTTCTATGTCAGCGGTGTACCTTCCATCCCTGCTAAAAGCACATCCAAGATATACAAACTCATTCACTTGTTCCAGCATAACATCATCGATCATTATACTTGCATTCGTTCTGGTTTCTTCTCTTTCAAACACCATAACCTTTGTTTTCTTCGCATTCAAATGTAAGCCTCTCGCCTGACAGTCATCTTTCATCGTTGTGACTAATGTTTGCAGTTCTGATGGCGATTCGGCTAAAAGCACGGCGTCATCCGCATACAGCAAAGTGCTAACAACTAGATCACCCATCCTGACCCCAACATCCATCAATCTTAATCTCTGGAGACAATTGTCCAGATATAGGATGAACAGCAAAGCCGACAGCACGCAGCCCTGCCGGACGCCAATATTGACGTCAAACCAGGGCGACAGGCTGCCGTCCACGCGCACGCATGCCATACAGTCCTCGTAAGTGGACTGGACAGCACGCAGCAATTGGCCATTAATCCCATATCCGGGCAATATGTCCCAAAGGTCCTTCCGCACCACCCTGTCAAATGCTTTCTCTAGATCCACAAAAACCGCAGAAAACCTTCCGGCGAAAACTTGATCCATACATCCCCTTCCATTTCTGAAGCCCCCTTGTGCATCCCACAGTAATCCATCGGATACCACTCTCATTCTCCTTTCAATGATCTTCGCATACACTTTAGATGCTGTGCTGATCAAACTGATGGCCCTGTAGCTGGCGCACTCCATACGTGACCCCTTGCCTTTATACAAGGGCACGATGACAGCGCGCCTCCAGTCCTCGGGAACCTTTCCCGTCCTCCAACACAAGTTGTATAAGGACAGAAAAGCGTCCCGGACGCAGGTTCCACCATATTTGATCATCTCAGCAGACACACTATCGATTCCTGCTGCCTTTCCATTTTTCAGACTTCTTATCGACCATTCGATCTCTTCCAAAGTAATCTCGGATGCTGACTCCTCGGAGTCGGTCACAGACTCGGTCGTGGTACCAGCATCCGGTATATTATCATACATTTCTCTAAAATATTCACTCCATTGCGCTAACACCTCTTGGGGGTTAGCAAGAATGTCCCCTGCTTTAGATTTTATTCTTTCCATTCTGGAAGCTGCCGAACAACCCCGAGTCTTCTTAACCTCTCTCCAAAAGAGTTTGGTATTCGCCTCGAAGTTCTTCGTCAGCTTCTCTTCTTCTTTCAATTTTATTCTTTCACGCTTCTCTTTCACTAAAGCTTTGGTGTCATTCTTGCAGCGGCGATAAATTTCTTTCTTCATCTCTTTCATACTGTCATTCTGGTGCAAAGATGCAACATAATCTAGCCAGGCTTTTCTTTTTCTCTCTACGCTAGATTTAACATCCGCGTCCCACCATTCGTCACCTTTCGTTGTTATATGCCTCTTTGCGCATCCGCATACTTCTTTTGCGCTTTCCACTATACTTTTTTTCATACTATCCCAGTCATTATCCACATCAGAGTCGGAGAAGTCCGCTTTTGCAAGCCTTTCTTCGACTAGGCGCGCATACATACTCCTTACACTAACATCTCCCAATTTTTCACACTTTATTCTTTCAAGCTCCCCGAAATTGGTACGCTTTCGCCAGTGTCTCCACTTCTTGAAAAGGCCCACAAACCGGCTTATCACCAGGTAGTGGTCCGTTTCAAGAGTGGGGCCTCTGTAGGCTCTTGTATCCATTATTCTGTTTCGGAGGCGACTATCTATTAAAATCAGATCAATCATACTTTTCTGTTCATTCATTCTCCATGTATAGGTGTGAATATCCTTATGATGGAATAAGGTGTTCGACACAAGCAAGTTTCTTTCCATGCATACGTCTATGATTGGCTTACCAGCATCGTTCGCTCTCTTGTCACCATAGGGTCCAAGGACAGCCTCAAAACCGTCTCTTTTGGTCCCCACCCATCCATTGAGATCACCACACATAATTAGTCTTTCGTTCCCTTCAGCCAGATCCAGAATTTCTCTCACAGACTCCCAAAACTTCTCGAGATCTTGGGGATCCGCTGAGCTTACGGGAGCATAAGCTGCGACCAGAAAAACTCGCGTGATCCCCAGTTTTAGACGAACCCAAAGAAGTCTCGGGTTCACCAGACAATAGTCTTTCACTCCAGACACAAAGCGGGATGAGAGTACGATGCCTACCCTCGCACTTGCACGCTCGTCCAGGTCCACGCCGGACCACAGAGCAAGCATGCCACCGGGGAGGTCATCGACGTCACACTCCTTCCGCTTTGTCTCTGTCAGACATAAGGCATCCAGGCTTCTCTCATTCATTATATCAATCATTTCGTCCATCTTATCTTTCATTCCACCTCTCACATTCCACGTGCCTATACGGCACTCTGCTCCTCTCGACCCGCCAGGTTTGGCGCTGCGTGAAGGGTGGCGGCCCCCTTCGCCGCATGCGCAAGAGTTCACACCGACGGGGGCGCATCGGTGAGCGTCGCCTGCGGGGGACGCCCTATCGTGCACTGCACTCGGGTGAATTCTGGTCAGAATTGTGGCCCTCTGGACCAGCGGGGATCGCGACGCGCACGCTTCTGACATGACCCCATAATTTACAGCAGATACAGTATAATTACTAACATATTTAAACAAGTCATGTTACATAATTTTGTCCTAAAATGGGGCAACAGTCTTCGCGAAAATCTTGTATATTAAAATCAATGCTGATCTTCCGCTGAGCCCTTAAAATATCGCTACGGCAGAGCTAGCTAGAAACTTGACTCTTAGAAGAACTCTTACGCATGGTACGAAACAGAGAAACAATACAATGTTCTGCGGCCAGGTGACCTGCTGGTCTAGAGTATGTCACCATAACCACCTTGTGTTGTGTTCCGGCATTGGTGACCAGGTTCCAGTCTCCCTTTAGAGAGCAGCAGCGTATTTGTAACAGCTTTGGGGTTGCCAAGTGGAACGGTTATTCCACTCACCTCTTGACATGGGTCGTTGTGAGCGTGTGATCGAAAATGATGACGTTATTAGTGCCTTTCGTCACGACGACAGCGACCACGGCGGCCTTTGTTTTGAGGCAGGGGAAATACATTTCGTACACTATCAGGTCTTTTACTGGGATTAGACCAAAGCAATGAGAGTTATCCACTTAAGATGGCGCAGATAACAGACTCAATCGCCGGCTTGCGTGGAGGCTCAGCAAGATACCCCTAATAAATAGGTAACTCATTGGTTAATACTCCACTAAAACCCGCTTGCTCCTATGTGCCCCGCGCTCATGGTAGGAATAGCGTGAGCCTTTGAACGTAGTTACGCTGTGCA
Organism: Dendrolimus punctatus; assembly: GCA_012273795.1. Classification (NCBI taxonomy): domain Eukaryota; kingdom Metazoa; phylum Arthropoda; class Insecta; order Lepidoptera; family Lasiocampidae; genus Dendrolimus; species Dendrolimus punctatus. The sequence continues at coordinate 526,221 of CM022549.1, read as the reverse complement.
TCAGTGCTTGAGAATGTCCCGGGACAGGCAAACTAACTTCGTCAACAGGGATATTTTTTTAACAATTCTACGAATTCGAGTTCCGTATTAATAATACCCTTTTCTACAACTTAATTTCAACGAAAGTTTTTAGAGTTTACACACGCTTATTGGTAATTGTTGTTGTGTGACATTAATTCAGTGATATTTATGTTGTGGTATACCTTACGAATAACTTATTATATTAATTTATTCTAATTTTAATACCAAACTTGGAAGTGCATGTGCAGTGTGTGCCTTATGTCTATACGTATAATTATCCTAACTAGTGCCATGTGTGTTTTTTGTTTGTTTCTGTGTCTGGGCTATTAATTTTGAGGCTCTTTTTCTGTCTTGGTTTGTTTGTAAAGTATGCGTGTAATGTAATGTGTTGGTAGTGCGCGTTCGCGTGAGTGTGTGTGGTGTAATCGTCAGTAGGGGTTTGATTCTGCCGCGGTCGCCTTGTGGAACGACTAATAGAGCATTTTGGGTGCGGTAAGCTACTAATGGAACGCGCTGTATGTCTATTGAGCTAGAGAGCTAAAGGAGTGACGTATAAGAGCGGAAGAGCGGTATCTCCTTCCTCTTAGTCAGCTGATTTGCACAAGCCGAATTATCTAGTCTGTTTCGATGATATGATTATACTCCAATCACCAGACAAGATTTTTACTTCCGATATTGTAACTTCAAAACTGATGAATCAACCGCTGATTCATATCGGATAAATCATCTGCGCTGATAACGAATCAAATAAACTTATCTAATACCTGTCTCCGAGATGCGTGTTTCATCAAAATTAGCTTATCAGTTTCAGAGTATACAACTAAGCATCTCACCGGGCAGTATTAGTGCTTGTTTAATAAATGATTTGTTTATTTCGCAGGAACTATTTTATTTTTCTAGAATTTATAACGGATGTAATAAAGATAATTCATCTCTTGGGTCTACTATCAGAGATTTTTAAGTATTGGAAAGCTTAAAGACCTAGGTTAATAAGCCCTACACGAGGTTAATTAAACAAGAGTTAAGTAAGTTGTATTCATAATCGCCTGCTGAATGCGAAAAACACTTTCTCAACGACCGTGTTAACTTAATATAATTATTATGAAATAGCTTCTGCACACGACTTCGTCCGCGTGGAATAGTTAAAAAACCTCCCGATATTAAAACATTTTGCATTGGTGCTCCGCTCCTATTGGTCTTAGCGTGATATATATAACATACGTCACTCCTTTAGCCTCTAGCTCAATAGACATACAGCTCGTTCCATTAGTAGCTTACCGCGCCCAAAATGCTCTAACACTGAAAGTATTTTTCAAATCAGACCAGTAGTTCCTGAGATTAGCGCGTTCAAGCAAACAATCAGCTTTATATACGTTTATTAGTATATGATGAGTTAAAGTTCAATATCTCAAAAAATATTGTTCTAAGCAATTAGGTTTGTATAAATTGTTTGTAGAAAATTAAATTTCCAACAAATTACATTTTTTGTAAAGTCCATTGCTTCGAAGATAACAGAAACAATACTAGAATTTTAAGTGAAAATCAACTTCAGCGACGTGTACCAACTGACCTAATCGTTATTTTTTATTGCAAAGTCATCAACAGCAGATGCCACTGATGGAAACGTTACATCACTTATGACATTGCACACTAAAGCTACAAATTACACTTTCGCCGCAGTGTACACTATGAAGATTGTTTAATTCTGAGCAAATCACGACCAAGCCCGATGTGATGGTATAAATGTCTTAGTTTATGTGTCTTTTATATGGAAAATCTTTTCACGCTCAGGGGACGTACTTTCAGGGCTGCAACTTTTTTTTCCCCGACATATTAAAACTAAATTTCAAGTGGAGACCGAGAAAGATAAGAGTCGAAAAAATCACCCTAATCGGTTATTTTTTTATTGCAGGAGTTCATCAGACAGGCAGATGGCCCACTTGATGGAAAGCGGTTACCATCACTATGGAAATTTGTAACACCAAAGCTGCTACAAATAATGCGCTGCTGCACTCTTAAGGGAAACTGGAACCTGATGAATAATGCCGAAACACAACTCAAGGTTGCTATGGCGACATACTTTAGACCAGGGGTGGTAGCCATCCAGTCGGGCAAATGCCCTTCCACCTGGCAAACTGGTTATATATAAAACGTTTCATAACACTCTCTCTCTCTCTCTCTCTCTCTCTCTCTCTCTCTCTCTCTCTCTCTATATATATATATATATATATATATATATATATATATATATATATATATATATATGTTATGTTAGTTACGTTCCATTAGAGACTCACAACGACCTCATTCACGACCATTATTTTTCCAGTTCCACTTGCTTGCCGGCGTTACAATCGTAAACCCAAGTGGAACGCCCACTTCTACCCACCTGTTGACATGGGTCGTTGAGCGTTATGTGATCGAAAATGATGACGTCATTTCGTTTTCGCCACGACCACAACGACCGCGGTCGCCTTTTTTTGAGGCAGGGGGGGAAATACGTTTCGAACACTACAGGTTCCTTTACTGGGATTAGACTAATGCAATGAGAGTTATCCGTTAAAGATAGCGCAGACAACAGAGTCGATTGCTGGCTGGTGTGGAGATGTAGCAAGGTACCCTCTCTCGGAGAAGTAACCCATGGGTATGAGTACCTAATACTCCACTGAAACTAAGCAATTAAAGTACTTACGTTCCACAAAAAAATATACTAAACTAATTCCAATGAGAGAGCACAGTAAATATCGATGCAAGCAGACAAATAAGTAACATCACACTCTATGAAATACCGCTACTCTTACAAAATTAAGATAATGCGTCGAGTACACCGTGACACAAGTTTATTTTTTGCATACATTAATTTCACCGGTGCACTCGCGCAGTAAATCAATTATTAATATAGGAAATAAATGCTACAAAACACTTCTTCCATGTGCCCCGCGCTTATGGTAATAATAGTATGAAACGTAAAACGTACTTACGTCTATGCTGATCCTGCGCATCAGTGCTTGAGAATGCCCCGGAGAGTAGGGCACAGTCACTTCGTCAACAGGGGTTTGATCCTCTGCTCCCAGATGCAAGAGGACCCCTGCAGCGGAATTACGGGAGGAGATTGCGCATACCTGCGTCTCCAGGGCCCCGACTAACGTTGGTACCTGCAGAACGCAAGCGCGCTGCTCTCCCACTCATTCAGCGGCCTCTTTTGAAAAAGTTTAATTACTATGTTAACCTTGACAATGTTAATTAGTGGTAATTGTAAGAATATCCACATTAGTTCAGAAAGCATGACATGCTTTTCGGGTAGGTTTTGAACCCGCACCATTTGACTTTCAAACGCGATTGCGACACCCCGAGCTACCACGGCTTATAGCCGCTTCTCCTCAAAGAGCGATAACACATTGAGAAGACATAGAATAGAAGATAGATAGAGATGTGGACTTTGTCCGCGCATGAACGGAGAAAGAGCACAATTGTCCATTAAACAAAATAATTTATAGCCAGGTGGTAGGGTATTTGCCCTTTGAATGCTACCACCCGTGGTCTAAAGTATACCAAATAACAAACCTGAGTTGTGTTCCGGAATTAAAACCTTTGGTGTTACAAACCGGGTAGAGGGTGGGTCGCTACCTGTCTGTTGAACTATTGCATATAAAAAACGGTTTTATTCATATTGAGTTAGAGTAAGTTTGTAGGATTCTTTAAGATTTTTAAAGGAACTTAGAAACTTATCTAACTTATATGAATAAGATCGGTAAATTTTAAGTCATAACTATTATGTATGTATGACCTTCAAGAAGTGTACTGGAACGTATTATGAATAAAAACTTTTGAATTTGAATTTGTAAGCCGAAATAAACGTTATATTTTTACCTAATCACCGGTCGAGTTTATGTTTGACAATTCATTAACCTCATTTGGTTAAGAAGTAAATGTGAATAATTTCGGTGGCTTTGTTATTATAATTACAGTGATAAGGAAAATGCACATCTTGAACACGATAATTGAAAACATGATTTGTCTCTTCAATTATGTTTAAGATGAAAATAAACATGAGTATTTGCTTCGACTCATCTTTTTTGGAAAATATAAACAACTAATTACATTTGGCAGATAGTCAACGAGTTCAACGTATCTACATTGCTAATATTTTTGAGTATTTGAGGAAAATTTTGGGTCGTGTATATTTATTTCGAAAATACTTTTGTATTTAGGTTTCAATTAAGGCGTATTTTTGTGTTTGATAATAGGTCGACCACATTTGTCACAACACCTATAGATAATGAAGCAGATATCCTAAGGCGCAGACGTAACACCCAGGGGTTTTTGCGCGAATTATCCCCCAAGCTCCTGTGCCTGTCGCGGCTTAATCCTCAAACGGATTTCCCCTGGATAAAAATGAAAGCAGGCATGTCCTGGAGTGGAGACACCTCCAGTTGATGGTCCGACAACTTGTGTTAAGTCGCTGTTTGGGTTGGATGATGAAGATGGAGGACCGGGATAAACTAGGAAAGGCCACGTCCAACAGTGCACGATATTAGATTGATTAACGAGTTTTGTGAGGAATTTTTCAACATTCTGGTTTATTTTTATGAGATTTCGCTATTGGATGTCTAATAGCGGAGGTTAGATTTGCAAGCAAGTGTGCTTGCTAATCTAGTAGCAATATTAGTATAGAAGCACAGATTTCATAACAGTACTGCTTTCCATCAACGGGTGTTCCCCTATTTTTTCGAGTCACCAAACTTAGCTACATACTAGAATTCCATTAGCAGTTTCTTTCCCTTGTGCTGCGACACGGTCTTATACAGTATAAGATCGTGACGTAGAACAAGGGAAAGAAATACCTCGGCGGGAAGTCCGTCTAGAACGTTATTTTACAGGAATAAACATTCTAGGTCAATTCTAGTGTGTAGCAAGGCTTGTGACTTACTTAGTACTTATAGCTTGATAAAATCGGCCATTTCCTTAACTAAATAATAATGTGATATTTTTATTTATTCTGTGATTAGCGCCTGTTTTGTATAGAGTTCTCTATTATTTAACATAATTTTATGTAACAACATTTATCTCTAATATGATGTGGTAATTATCTAGATAATAATTCAAAATCTGTCAATTGTATAAATACGGTATTCACTACATTTTACTTTCGTGTTGGTAGCTGTGATAGATTTTTACTGTGTTCGATTTATTGCATGTAAAACTTTATATATAATATTTTATGTAAAATATTATCTAATTTTCAAACAATAACCTATTCAATTCTTGTCATTCATAACTCTTTTTATTAAAACAGTTTATCGATGATTTCAAACCGCTGTCGGTTGTGCCAATTTGCTATGTTTCTTATACTGTTAAAGGGTTGGAGGGATAGCGAGGTGTTCTAAAAATATTTTTCGAATGGGTAAAGTCAGTGGATTAAATGTTTTTAAACCCTAAAGTTCTCTGATTATAAGTATTGTGACCAGTTGTTGTTCTTTTATTACCATAAACCCTTCTGCAAGTATTACACATAGGAAAATTGTCGACGAGTCATAAGTACACTTTGCTCGCACATCTGTCACCCGCTATAATCTCCGGAAGCCGTACGTGCACACATGTGACGATTCTCGACATATAAAATATTAATCGTCACTGACACCAAGGCTGTCCAAATAGTGCAGAAGAATTTCGCGCACGCCTTTCTCACTCTATAACTATAAGTACCTAACTGGAGGGCAGGTTTTTTTATTGCGTGCGTTTGGTAAACAGGCAGACGGTCCACCTAATGGAAAGCGGTTACCATCGCCTATGAACATTTGTAACACCAAAGGTGTTAATCTATTGGTCTAAAGGAATACTTTGGCTACTAATCAAGGTCGTTTTGGTGGCATACCCTACACCAGTGGTGATCCAAATACCCTACCACGCGACTGTGGGTTGTTTTGCCGCCTCCTACAACAGGTCGTCCGGCCGCAGGAAATTCTATTCTTTCTCCGTTTCTACCTGGAATCTTTCCAGGAACATGGAAGGGGAGAGTCTAAGAGCTCATACTTACTAGAATCAAGGCATTTGCTTAGCTTCTATCTCACGATTCGGGTTTTTTAGAAACAACGAGGTGGTTTTAGAGGATATCCGGCATTTGCTGTAGGTTTCACAATACCTAGCTGTCGGTCTTTGAGCATTAGGGTGCGCATGAAACAGGTACAACTTGCTATAAGAAAAGTTCAAGTAGGTCGATCTGATGACTCGTCTCAGAGTGAATCATCAACCGTGCAGGGAATCAAACAACCAGATCTAGCTGGACTGCACAACATTCGTTCGCCTTTGTCAAGTCCTGTCGTCAGTCATGACTCCTACCCGTAATGGACTATATGTTCATTATAAATTTCAATTCGCTTAGCATAAATATAGCAGCTATAGATATACTTGCAGTCTCTCTTGTGGATACAATTCGAAATAAGGATGAAGAAGAAGTAGGAGAACCAAGGTAAACGAAGTAGCTTGCAAAATTAGTAAACTGAGGTGACAATGGACCAGTCATGTCTGTCGCAGGACCAGCGGCCGATGGAGCAGAGGAGTGGTAACCGGGTCTCTGTAAACATAGAGTCATCCCACTTACATTAATAAGGACTGCATTAGAAGAGAGGAGGACGAAATATGTATCATAAACTTGGGTGGATTGCCGTTGAGTACTATAGTTAGACGGTTAGATGGTGTGGTGGATCTAGACCTTCTAATTGAAATATGTTTATACTAAATATCTAGGTTTAAGTTATGGTGAACAATAGAGTTTTCATTAATAAATTAATTAGTTGAAATTAATTTTGAATCTGAATTGTCCTTAGATTATTTGCTTTTAATATTTTGCCGTCTCGATATCTAATAATGCCACCTTAGACGGACCTACACACACTACTCCAATTTTTTGTTACCTGATAAATGGCCGTTTCCTCCGTATCTAGATTGCAATATTAGCGGTTACAACAAGGAGCAGGCGAATACTAGCCCCCGGTTTGTCAACCACCGATCAGCCAGGTGCCGTAGGTGGAAGGTAAGCCGGGGGCAGTAGAAATGGAAAATAAAATGTATAGAGTATATAAAGAATATGTATCAGGAAATATATAAACAACTAACGTATGGAATGTATTAAGATATATAAGTAATAATATAGATATATATAATTGTCAAATATGTATACAGGTAGGGCAATTGCCATGGATATAAACTTGTAAAAATAAGTTACTAAGAAAACATCTGAGTGTAATAGGGTAATTGCCTTAGAATAAAATATATATAAGAATGATATGTAAATATATAGGTATGTAACCGGTCATCTTCCCTCGACCACCATGACCGGATCAGCAATCGTTGGGAAAGTGATGGTGGTTTGGGGAAGGCAAAACGGGGACATTCTACTATATATATATATATATATATATATATATATATATATATATATATATATATATATATATATATATATATATATATATATTTAAGAAACATGTACTTTACATTAAAGCATAATACACACCTTGTTTTCATTTTATCAGTATATAAGTAATATTCGTATGTAATATATCAAATAGTATGATATTTAAGTAAAATATATATATATATAATGTGTTTGTGTGTGCGTGTGTGTGTGTGTCCGATCATCTTTCCTGGTCCGTCACATCCGACACAAACGCAATCCGTGGGGATGTGATGGCCCGGGGAAGGCAACGCGGGCATATATGTATGTAAATATTGAATAATAATAGGTATGTATATAAAACTAATAGTGTAAATACATGTAAGTATAATAAAATTCCTAACCTTATCCAAATCCACCTAAGTCCAATCCCAACATAAGCCAGCACATCCCAACCTAATCCAACATATCCAAACCAAAGCCAGCCTATCCCAAACTTAACTCACGTCTCCCTAAAAATCAACACCAACACCAGTATCAATACACACACAGTATAAACACAACACGTAGTTAAGATTTAGTACTAAGTCCTTTCTTTTGTAAAAAACTAGTAAACGTAACGACAATCTCTGTCCTAACCCATGATGGAGAACCCGGAAAAAAAACAAGGAGCAGGCAATCTTAATAAACATATAAAGATGAACAAAATATACATTGGTGACATTGAGTCATACAGTGGACCATATAATAAACAATACAATGTTTAATCAATACTTCTTATCAACATCATCAAACTCTTATCAATCAGAAATTAAATTCATCTTATTGTTTAGATCGTAAATAACTTTCAAGATATATAGTTGTAGTGTATGAGAGAACCATTCAGTCGGTTTGCAGTCGCGTGGCGGTAAGCGCGTCGCTCACTCGGGTCGCGCAAACGAGTTCACGTGTTTGGGATACAGCCAAGTGTGATCGTATACTATTTTGGGATAACGGGAAGAAAATTTTGTGAGTATATAGTCATTGCCTGTTCTGTGTTTTTGAGTGTGACTTAATTCATCTTTTATGGGAGTTTGTGATGTGTTTTTATGGGAAAGCGGGTAGTGTTATTGTTTCTTCATTGTGAGTATATACGTTTCATTATGTGTTGGATTTAGGAAGTGGAATTAATTTACTCGTGAGAGGGTAAATCGTTTTATTATTTTTTTGCTAATAGTTTATTTAATACTGGCGGTGCTGGCTACTTCCTCCGCGTGGAATTTAACCTCAGTTACTTGCCAGTGAAAGTCCCGTTAAAATCGGTCGTGCCGTTTCAGAGAGCAGCCGAAACATCCAGACAGACAAAAAATTAAATCATATTTTTATATAATATACCGTATATACTTTCATATGCATTTAGTAAAAAACTATTATTTTAACGTTTCAAGCAAACATTTTAATTTTACTCGTATTTATCTGTATATCTTTTTTTTTCGTTATTCACCCAACGGGCCCACTTGATGAAAAGCTGTTACCATCGCCTATGGACATTTGCAACACCGAAGGTGCTACAAATGCGGCCACTAATGCCGGAACACAACTCAAGGTTGTTATGACGGCATACTCTAGACCAGGAGTGGTAGCAATGCACACGGGCGAATACCTTACCTGTGTACAACAGCCTACACAGTGGGTTGTTTTTTCGCCTCTTACGACAGGCCACCCGGCCGCAGGATATTAATTGTATTAGTTACAGAATACATACAAAATTTTAAAGCGAAATCTTTAGATAAAAAATTTTTAGAGTGCCCCAGAAATTTTGAAAATAATAATAAAAATATCTGTTCGTCCGTTTTTATGTTTATGTCACATTTTTAAGGAAACTATTCGGTGTACAATATTGAAATTTTATAGGCAGTCTGTACTATAAAGTAATATATATAGCGCTATAAACCTAAATCATCATACACACTACATCTTGGTAGTAAATTCATATTGAGGCACTACAGTATTTACAGAATTGAGAATTTATTTTAGAAACAGTAATTTCGATATATATAATATACTAACTAACACCTAAAAATATTCTAAACCTTATAGAATATTTTTAAAATTTATAATGTATTGTTTGTTGAAAAAAATAAATAAAGTTATTATTTCAAAGTCGTTTCAGAGATGTGTTTTGAGTTGAAAATCAAAAGAATATCATTTCGATAGAACTCAAGGTTAGGAAAAAGAACAGGTTTTTTACGGTGTTCCACCACTTCAAAATAATGGAAAAAAATCATGAGCACAAAGGATTATAAAACACACATTCTAAAAAAAATGCTGATAGATAAATGTCAAAAACTCGAGAGAAAAAATGTTTTACTTTTATTTTGGAAATCGTTACACTGAATGTGAAATGAATTCCGGTCCATAAGTTGAAGTTAAAACTTAAATGCTCAGTGAGAGTCTGTGTTTCATCTTCAGTAATTTACAAAGCGATTTTCATAAAACTTGATTTAGACACTTATTACTTGGCATTTCAAGACTTGATTTAATTTTGAGAATATAATACCTTTTAACGGTTTTAAGCGCGGTAATTTATTTTATTTAGGTTTATCCGACGTTTCGGCCGCTTTTCAGTTGCCGTGCCTGAAGCGGTGGTAAATTAGATTAGGCTCCCATAGAGTAAATAATATCCATAAACAAAATTAAAACTAATAATTAAAATGAACAAGTTGGCGGTAGCTGAATAAAAACTTTGACAATACACGTTTGACAAATGTCATCTTTGTCTTCCGTGACCACGGCAACTGAAAAGCGGCCGAAACGTCGGATAAACCTAAAAGAAATAAATTACCACGCTTAAAACCGTTAAAACGTAGTTTTATTATGTGTACAAGTCGCGAAAACTTAAGAAAATATTATATATATACCTTTTATTTGATTTTAATATTAACTTGAGATCCAGGCCATTAATAGTCGTGAGAATTAGACAGAATACCTTAGTTTGTTGTTTTTTTCGTTTGTTTCTGTTTTTATGTTAGTTTAATTTAATTGTTTATGTATTACATAATATTAATGTAGATATAACAAAGCTGATAATAATAACTCATTACTCACCTCTGGGCTCCCCTGGGCGACGAATGGCACACTAACCTTTATCTAAGCTGGATTACTGGGTTTCGCACAGTGGTTATCTTGGTGTGTAGGTGTTGCGATAATTTTCTTTACCAGTGATACGTGGTAATTGTAATAGGACATTCGGTTATAAATTAACAAGTGTATGTTTCCCGGTCCGGATTCGAAACCACGTAATTGGAATAAAACGCTACTTACTAAGACTTAAGACGGCAAAGGGAATTGTTATAGCAGTGCCTGGCGATGCTTCGTTCGCGTTAGTACATAATTATTATAAGAGTGTGTACATCGATGTTTTTGAAAAAATATTTTAGTAAACTGGTTTTGATTTGGTTTTCACGGCTTGATTAATATCTTACTATAACGTTGAGGGCCTAAAATCGTCTACTTTGGAGAATTGCTACGGATCTAGATATACTAGTAAAACATAGCGTAAGGTTCCATTTTATATCGATACTTGTCAAGTTCGTCATATAAATCTGCGAAGATGACCTCCCTCTGATAGTAGAATGACCGCCACTTTTGACTTAGACAAACAAATAAGGATCATTCTAACTGCTGCTGAACCTAACACTATTTTATGATAATTATTGACTATATAAAAAAATAAGCATATTAGAGTCGTTGCCGAAATTTCATTATTAAAGCACACAAAATTTACTAACGCACGCTTCCATCATTCGCTTTTTCAAGAACTAAACTCCAAAAAACTTATAAAAATAAAATCGTTAGATTTTAATTTGTTTTACTGGCAACACCGATGACAAAAACAATGCACGATATATTCTTTGGTTTTCTAATGTTATTTTAAATAATGCGATCAAAAGTTTGAAAGAAAAACAACAAGAACGAATGCAAGGATAATGGTCGATGATGTTATGCTGGAACAAGTGAATGAGTTTGCTTTTAGCAGGGATGGAAGGTACACCGCTGACATAGAAAGAAGAGTAAATTTGGGGAATAGTGTGAATGGAGCGTTAGGTAATCTTCTAGGCGCTAAGAACCTCAGCTAGAAGGCCCAGCTTGCCATACACAACGCGGTGCTGGTACCTACGCTCACGTATGGAAGCGAGAGTTGGGTATGGAACAGAGAGCATGAAAGTAGAGTAAACGCGGTCGAGATGCGAGCACTACGCAAAATCTGCGGAGTGACGCTCGCGAACCGCGTTCGTAATACCGAAGTAAGAAAGAGAGTTGGTCTGAAAGAGAGTGTCGGGGTAAAGGTAAGGAAAGGAATGCTCCGGTGGTTCGGGCATGTGTAAAGAATGTATGATGAAAGAATGACTAAACAGATATACAATGCAAAAGTGCATGGATGCAGAAGTCGCGGAAGGGCACGACACACCTTCCATGATCAAATTGATCGTGTATTAGCAGAAGGTGAAGTCAGGAGCCTTAAGAATAGACGAGCGTGCATGACAAGAGCTATGAATGTCAAAGAAGCAAGTGAGGTGTGTAAGAATAAGCCCGTATGGCACTCTGTTGTTCGTGCCTACCCCGCAAGGGACCTGGCGTGAAGTTATGTATGTATGTATGTATGCGATCAAAATTAAGCAAACTTACTAGTGAAAGCTAACGTCACTTGTATTATTGTCATTTTAGGCCGTGATACACAACTTTTAACACAACATTTCACCATTCTGAATACGTTTTTACGCCCGTCGCGGATACGTCACACTCGCTTAATGTCTAACTCACAACTGGGACCAGATATGCCTGCAGGCATCATCAAAGTGGCAACCAGTCGGTGCCGTAAACTGCGTAACTAGTTATTATAAGATCATTGACACACAGTATAATGGCTTAAAAATTATAACGAATAATATAATTTTGTATTATTTATATACGTTAACCACGGAAAATTAAATTAAGTTAGAGTGTTCTTGTATGTCAAAAAATAATAATAAAGTCAAATGATTAAATTCAATATAAATGCTATACAGCATTATCTATGTCTTGTTAAATAACCATGCACCAAGTAAAAGCATTTGTTTTATAACTAAGTGTGAAGACACTTTAAATCAATTTAAATGAGCTTTATAAAAGAATTTTCTATTTTTGTAATTCTTTATAGAAACTCGGCACTCCTAACAGATTTATTATATACTGCCTAGAGGATATGTAGATAGAATCAATAAAATTGAAACAAAATTAACAAAAAAATCGAAATGTGTGCGGGGACTCATATTAGAAATTTGACAAGTACATTAAAAATCTGTCCGAAAACTTCAAGATAAAATTTTGTTGCGATTCGTTTTGTCACTTGTCCGTTGAAGTTTCACTTTTACTATGTGTCTCAACACACATTTCGATTTTTCGCAGGCCTACTGCAAACAATGATTTGGTTAGGTTAGGTGCATTTTAATGAATGCATTTCTTGTTTAAACACATTATATTTTATCAAACAAAAAAACTGAATTTGATCCAGAACCAAAAAATATCCACGTCTATTCTTAAATTATGCCGCCTCTCACCACGTCTACTCTAAAAACATGCCTCCTCTGAACGTAACGCTTTTTCGTGACAGAAAAAATCTTAATAATCTAATTAATGTTTACTATAAACATTTTCATTCATGTTTAGTTAGTCGGTTTGAAATACTATAACTAGTATTGATTTGTGCACTATGATAAATTAAGGGCAGATTTTTTAATGATCAGATAAAAAGTATCCATCAAATACATAATCAGAGATGTGACTTATCTAAGATTCATGTATCTGATATACACATACAACATACAAAATACATATTTCCGTCTTGTATTTAAATACCATCCGTTAAGTATCGTATATTTTGTTTACAATACTATTACTCATAATGACTAGGGATGGGCCGAATGTTGTTTGAACCGAATACGAACTTGGCCGAATATTCGGTTAAAATTAAAAATTCGGCCGAACTTCGGTTTGATTTCGCCACGCTTTTCAAGAACACATCGTCACCTGTTGACAACGTCAACTTGATAACATCAAATTTTTGGCTTTTTTACACCATAACCTACCTCTAGTAAATTTTAAGTATGAGTAGGTAGATAAAAGAATGTATTTTTAGATTTTTGATTGAATAAAAAAACACCATTTCATTATTCTAAATTCATAATGTTTAATTCGTAAAAATGATTTCAACCAAAATTGAAGTTATATATCCCTTAGACGTGTTTTTTTACTCAAGTTACGCATTATAATTAAGCAGATGCACTACTTATGATGACTTATGATGACTGATGTTTCTTAGAGGAATTATATTTTTTATTTGATGTCTATGTAATTAAGCAAAGACTCAATCCAGAAGTAATTTTAATTATTTTTTATCATATCGCGCGTTAAGATTTACACGTTCCGAACTAAAATAAATAACCATGAGTATATAAATGCCAATGTTTATATTACGGTTATGATAGATATCTAAGTTATAAACTATTTAATTTATAAAAATTGAATTACAAACTATACTATCAACTATATAAAAACTAAAACTAAATAAAAAAGGGGGGGAAGTGCCTAAACATTAATTAATGATCCCAAACCACTGTCATGTACCTGGAACGTTCCCAAAAGGCTGGCGGCGTTACCACGTTGTATGGCAATGCCTAGTCTTTGCGCAAAATAGACGCCAGCCTTCTGGTCGCGTGTCACGTCTACGAGACGTATGGCGACGTCTCGGTAGACCTTTAGGGCACTAGGACCCCACGGACCCAAAGTTTCCACCCCAAATGCCGCAAATATGTAACCATTTCCGATGGTGGCATATTTGCGACGCTTGAGGGCCTCCTGTTCGGCTGCAGCAGAACCGGCGGTGGTGCACGTACCTGAAAGATGGGACGCCGCCAGAGTGTCAACGCAAGTAGCATCCCACACTAAGGGGCGGCCCATCTTCCAGGGAATCAGCGTCATCCCATCCGGTCTCTTGCCATCGTCGCGGCATAAGCCGTTTGGTTCCAAAATGGAAGGTACTCCGGCGGTGACGAGAGCCCGATAGATATTATTTCGAATTAACTTTAGTCAAAATAGTACAAGTAGGTATTTCACTTTTTCTTTGCACCGAATGTTTGGCATTTAAATCGAATTTTGGCCGAATGCCGAAGTTCGGGTCAATCTGCCGAAATTCCTATGCATTTGTTTTATTTACTACGCCATCTTATAGTGAAATTAAAATTTAACGCACTTTTAAATTTAAATTAACCTATCAAAATACATCTGCGTGTGGAACCCAATGAAAATCGTATTATAATTGGACCTACTTATACAAAATGGAACCAACCCACATACTGACAGTTTTGAGAAAAAGCAGTTTTTATTTAAATTTTGCAAAAAACATATTTAGAATATTGTATATTCTAAGGTACAATATTCTATTTTTTTCCAAAATATAGTGGTTACGCGAATTGGTAATTGTTACCCATATTCATTTCATTTCGATGTAAAACCACAATGATGGAAATATAGCTGCACAGAACACGTGGAAATATAGGCAGTTATATAAAGGAAGGATGGCACAGTACCTTTGCGTAGTGAAGCGATGGTTTCTCCGTGATTCTTGGAGTTAGCACGACGCGCACAATTTCACGAAAACTAGTAAAGTCTATGTATATAAAGTATATGGACGAAAATAGTTTATAATGTTCAAAAGCGATGCGTATGCGTTGCAGTCCGTAAGCGAGAAGGTCAATTCTATGCGATGACCACTATAGCGATGCAGTTGACGTCTCATGCTGTCTCCTTTCTTCTGCTTGCTAGAGTATGTACCGGAGAGGAAATAAAGATAAGATGTGGTTTTACATGATTTGAAGTATTACGATTCGTTCCATTACTTTAAGAATTTTCAATATAAATATTAAATGAAATACGCGCGACCATATAGACACATTATTTGTAGACAAAATTTTAATTAAAACGGCTTTTTCTCATAACTGTCACAATCTGGGTTGGTTCCATTTTGCATAAGCAGGTCCAATTCTGTTCAAGATCTTTTCAGACTAAGTCACAGAACAGATTATTCCACAAAAGCTTAAATATGTCTATTTTTTGTTGAGAGAAACCATATTTATTGGTTTTAATATTTATGATAAGCATAGAGATTATATCCTCTTTGTTTCTGATGATTAAAACTATCGTTAATCATCAGAATGTCTGTCAACCTTGCAATTTTATTTTTTCATGTTTCTATATTTTATAAACGTAACACTGTTTAAAATGTGGTACTGTTTATTGTACTCGTGCAAGGCTAAGTCGATTTTAAGGCGACGAAACTTTTCATACCGCGACTGTAGTTAATGTTTCTAGTGCACACTGCGATACATTTTAATTTTAAATCCACACAATAGAAATTATTATAATATATTTAATAGTTCTCACCGTTTTTTGTTGGCCTTCAAAAACGTTTTTCTAAAGGAATCATCCAATTCATGTGATTATATTTTATTGCTAAGTACTCTATAAAGCTACGTTTTCACTTAACACGAGTTTCTGTGAGGTTTTTAGCGGGAAATTTTAGAGAAAAACCGTCACTGTGAAGAACAGTCATAGTGTACAAAAAAAATCTTCAGTATTAATTAAAAGCGAATTTCGCAATTTCTAGAATGTTTGATCCTAGTTGTAACCTACCTACGTTGAATTACAATCCGCTCAGTCGTTTTCAGTCATACTTCCCTTTGGGGCCATCCAGAAATTACGACACACGTAAAAGGGGGGTAGGTGGACGAAGAAGTCAGACATTTTGTGACATGGGATGGGAGAGTCTTAAATTTCATGATGTCATATTTCAAAATCTAATATATATAGGATCGCTTGCATAAGATTGCTTAAATTTATTGAAACAAAAAACGTATTTAACACCCTTAAATACAATTAGCGTCTTGCACAACGCAAAACTTATCCCTAAATATGTTTAAAGAACTGTCAATATGTTTTATGTAAAACGTATTTAGGCAGTTTAATATGATTAATTAATTTTATTTAAAGGCGAACGTTATGCAAGCTTAAAGCTTTGAAACACGAAGTTGGAACTATTTACGAAAATATAATTATGTACATTTCAAACTCTATCTGTATGTATGTATGTATGTATGTACATACAGTCTTATTCATAAGTAAGTTGCTAGAGTAGAATAGTTAAGTAGTATTTAGTTGAGCAATGTAAAGTTATTGTTTATTTATAAGAAATGTTTGAATCAGTTGCTTAGTTAAGTAATGTTTATAATATCAAAAAATAACATTTTTTATGAATCACTTTGACAGTGTTTAAATTACTAAAAATATTTTATTATTAAATTAAATACTAACGACTAAAATGTAAACAAAAATCTGAATTGCAACCTACAAATAAGTGCATACTAAAAAATAGTACAAGACTGAAAATGACGTACCTACTTATTGTATTACTTATAACGTAATATTATAATTTTTTAGTTTAGTTTATCTATAAATATAATTTATGTATGTTTATCTATTTTTAAATGTATTAAGTAACAAGGATATTTTCAAAATTATACAATATTTAATAAAATTTGGTTCAAATATATCAATTCTTTGTTGTTACCCGCCACCTCATTGTAGTAATGACTTGACAATGACATTGAAATAAGATATATTGTTTTTATTAACTTCTGAAGCGAAAATATTAGTAATGTGTAATCTTCCAAATTAAATGGAAATAAAAGTAATTACGAAACTGCTGTTTTAATTTAATACAGTGAAACCTGGTTAAGTGAGACATCAAGGGATCTGCACTGTGGTTTCACTTATAGAGGTATTTCACTTACCCAGTGTCTCAGATATGCAGGTATTAATAAATATCTGTCTCATTTGCAGAGGATTCCATTAATAGAGGTCAGAATACAGGTTTTTTCAGTTAGGTGCGATTATTAGATTAAATAACGTGCGTATGTAATGCGCCTTCTCGTCTTCTTCATTTTTTGTTTTTTATTTGTTTTGAATGTCAAACGTTTGATGTTCGTCCCGTCGTTCAGAAATCGACGTTTTTATTCATTGATTGTGAGGTGGTACGAAGTTTGCAGGGTTAGCAAGTATATTGTTACGAGCGTGGGACTCGAATTAAAATAGCGTTGGAATTAGAATTAGAATTTATTAGAACTATACAAACACGTATAACACAGGTACAAATATAACTGGACACAACCAGTACAAACTGCACAATTCAATAACACGCGCAAAGTCCGTCACTATATAGCTTATCGAATGTACGTCTTGCTCGTATCGTAATCGTCGCTTGACTGCCGATCTCCCCATTCGGCCATTGCTGCACCGATACAATATGGCTGCCAGCCCGCATAGATCGGATTTCTTACAATCAATTCGACACACTGCCTAATGACTGCCATAAAAGATGACAATACACAATGGACTGTTTTTCTAATTTGCTAAACACAAAGTAAACAAAACAAGTCCAAATTTGGGTAGGTACTGAACTGAGCTTTACGGTAGGCAGGTGTGCATTCACTTTTTGTGGGCATGTAACAGTATTATATATATCTCTAATTTTTTATAACGGTCTAAACCGAGCTTAAGAGTCATGGCGCCTTGATGGCTTCTCAGAGGGTCATTATCACATCAAGGGCTATGATAAACAGTCAAGTGTATTAATGCATTGTTTAGACTAACTGTACGTTGAAAGAATAACATAATTCTAATTAAAACATTTCCGAGACGTAATCTCTCTATTGATACTTGTAATGCCCCTGTTCCGTTTGGGGTGTTGGTTTTAGCGACTGAAGCGTAGGAAGTCTTCAAGTATATTTCAGTTTTTAGTATTACAAATGAAAAGGCGATGGTCACTGCTTTCCGTCAGGTGAGCTGTTTGTTAAAACTTTGATTAAAAAATACTATCTGTCTTTGGAATTTGATACTTAAATTTACTTATATATATTTATATATTTTGTAGATATGTATATTAAGTATATATATATATATATATTTTTTTTTTCAATCTCTCTCTTACACACACACACACACACACACACACACACTCACACACACACACACACTCACACACACACACACACACACACACACACACACACACACACACACACACACACACACACACACACACACACACACACACACACATTAACCTGAGCATGTCTATATGCTAAGGCTTGTAATTAGCAATCTTTTTATTCATGTTGTTAACTTATGTTGTTATTTGACTGTAAGCCTTACTAAAAAAAAAAAAAATGTATGTAATATATAAAATTTATCCATATATTTATGTATATATTTAATGTATGTATTTATTATTAAAATTTAAGTAGTTTGTACTATATGTTACGTATGCCACCATCGCCATTATCATATAATTTCATTTGTGGGGTTGTCTAGAGAGAGATCGCTTTTTAGCGATAAGACCGCCCTTTGTACATAACTAGATATAATTTTAGTCTGAAGTTCATGTTTGTACTGGTGTACAATAAAGAGTTATATATCTATATATATATATATATATTAGGGTGATCCAAAAAAAAAATATTTTTTTTCCAAACAGGCTCAAAAGTTTTTTTTGGGTAGAAAAAAATTTATGTGAAAAGATGAGCCCATAATATTAATATTAAGATAGTCCTCATCGCATTTTTTTAATTCCCATAAGAATAAAACAGGAAATTTTTTTTTGCTTCTTCTGATTTTAGTACCGTTCAAACGACTGGTTGACTGATAAATCGCTGTTCCAATCTTTATAGAGAATTGAACGCTCTACAAAAAAGGTCTGATAAGCTAGGTCTTACTAATAGTAAGTCAATTTATAACACTATACTAGTCCTTATGAAAATAATGGCATTTATGTGAAATTGTAACGGATAGTGAGGCAAGAGAATAAGGTAAAGACAGATGTGAGGTTTCTTTGAACATCTGGTGCGTATTTACGTCCCGCAGATGACTTTATCAATATGTTCGGCCACACTCAGTAACGTAAGCAAATCGATTATCGGATTTTATAATTGAAATTTTCTCAACGCGTCTGTTGATAACCAATACTTTGAGGAAATGTTACGTTCTGAATTAAATTAATGTTTACTATGAAATTCTGACGATATTGAGTGGTGATACTCTTTTGAAAATATTTTAGGGCCGCTTGCATAAAGTTGCTTATATTTATTTAAGAACACAAAACACATTTAATACTCTTAAATACAATTAGCGTCTTGCAAAACGCAAAATTTGCCGCTAAATATGTTTAAAGAATTATCAATACGTTTTGCGTAAAACGTTTTTAGGCAGCTTAATATGATTACCTAATTTTATTTAAAGGCGATCGTTATGTAAGTGGCTCTAAGTCTTTAAATTACCGACTAAGAATGCCTACACATACTACACAGTTTTATGACAAATCGTTTACTGCACAAGCTGTAAGGCTTTGGAACTCACTACCTCAAAACATAAACAAGCCAAGCTTGTGCATCCGTTTAATGACCTCGTCAAACAACACTATCTCTTCTAACTGATTAATATTGTTATTTTGTTGTATGTTTGTGATGGTTTTGTTTGACGTTTTGTGGTTTGTCCATATTTTCTATTTATATATTAACTTCTTATGGGAGGGTTACCGCTTCGTTACGTAACCCGTTACGGTGCCAGTCTGTCTGACTTCCCTTTCTCGCATAGCGCAGCGGTAGGCAGGCTCTTCCTCACTCACTCTAACCTCTAGCTAGCTCTATTTCGAACAGACGCTTACTATATATTTATAAATTATTATATAATATATTTTTGTAATTAATTTAAGCTTCTCTCGGGTTAAATAATTCAGTTAGATTACTTTATCACTTCTGTCGGGCGTCCCGAGACGCATGTTTCTTTTTTCTTTTTTATCCCTGTTTTTCCTTTATATTTACATATATATATTACTATATTATTTCTACACCCATCCATTTCGAATTTCTGTCCATCCATAGGTTGTTTGGAAGAAAAACCTCTACTTATTATTACGATTGTATGTACAAATGTATTTTATAACATTGTGTGCAATAAAGTATATTCTCTATATTTGATTCTAAGTATTATAAGCAAATATCTGCCTTATTTGAAAACTGTCCATATTTAAAAAAAATGTGACTAGAAAGCTTGAATATGTCTATTATTTCCTCATTGTTGAAAATCTAAAACAAATTAAAAAATATTAGATCGTTTCTTTTATTGTTTTGTCCTCTTTTACAAAAACAGTTTTTATTTATTTTTTTTGTAAAAGAGGTGTTTAGGTTTTTATAACAGTTTGAAAATCTGTTTAAGTTTATGCAAAAAGAAGCAACGAAGACACACTTAAGCGATGGAGACTTTGGGGCTTAGATATGGGTTAAAAAAGCGTTATATTTTCTATTACAAAACAACAGGTTTAAATTCGGTCCGAAAGCTAAGAAATCTAAAAAATAAGTTATCGATTTATGGAAAACACATAACACGCTTAATTAATTAAAAATAGCTAAACTCACTGCAATCATAAAAAAAGTACAAACATAACAGAAAATAATATCTCATATTTTTACAATTTGAGCCCAAGAATATGCAAACATCTGTCTCCTTTACGAAAATAAAATATAATAAGTGGGTACTCCTATTTATAACACATCCCAAATGATGAACGTGTAAAAATGTTTAAAAATACTAATTGATTTTACGATAAGGCACTAATAGTGGAAAGCGTTACGTGACATATTAACGTAAAGAGTTTTATGTTTGTTTCTAATCAAACGATTTCGACGCCGACACATTAATTAAAAATTAAAACACAATTTAGATATCAGTAAATTAATATACACATTATGATAAAAGCAATACAGTGTATCGCAGCTTCTTCTCTTCAAGCCACAACATGTTGCGAAGCGGTGGTAAATTAGATTAGGCATAGAGTAAATAATAATCATAAATACAAATTAAATAATTAAAATGAGTCGTGGTAACGTAATGGCTAGCGCACGCGTCCTAAGCTCTAAGGGCGCGGCTTTGAATCCTGGCCGGAAAACGTGCATGACTTAGGCAGTTCTGTGACCTAGTATTGTTACAGTTACCACGAGCTAACGGTGAACGAAAACATCGTAATGAAACTTGCACATCGAGATAACCGATGTGTGAAACGTGCAAATCTGCGTTGGATAAGTGTGGCGATTATACTTTCCGTTCCCTTATAAACGGACGCCAAGCTCAGCAGTGGTATAATTATGGGATGTTATTATTTTAGCCTATTCTATGCTAGAGGATATGCCCGCGAAATCGTCCACGCTTGACTTGAACTTCCCGCGGGATTCCTGGGACACAAAGTAGCGCAGACTTTAAGTCTAAGAATTTAATCTAAATAAATAAATCTACAGACAATCACAAATTTTATATCCCCAAATTAAGCAAGTTACGTTTGTGTTATATACAACGGACTACTCTGGGGCCGATCCCAGACACCCAGACCATAGTAAATAACGGAGAAAATAAATTTCCGAAATTTACTATACCAGGAATCGAACCCGGAACCTCTGCGTTGCAGTGAGATAGGCCGGCAAAGGCTTAGCCCGCTCAACCAGAGGCCGTCAATCGAGAATGTCGATCAGCGAAAACCGTATCGAAATCGGCTCAGTAGTTTTTAAATGAATCCCAAAGAGAAAAGAATGTAAAAAAATGCATCGTGTTCTTCATCGTTTATGTAGTGAATTCTAGTTGTTTTTTAAAAATATCTTCAATGTACAGGCTATCTTTGAATTTTATAATTCTATAGATATAGGCAAATTTTCTTTTTACACTTGTTTTTTTCGTGTACAACTGAAAAAAATGTCGCAATGACCTCACTAACTCTAATTACCTTTAAATAGCTCCAAGGCCTCAAAATTATGCCAACTGCGAATCTTTTCTTTTATAAATATGAAACCCTCGTTTACATAATGCCTACTTCCACTGTAACAATAGTTGTAGATAAAATCTTGATTAAAATCAAATCATTTATAAACTTATTATTTCTAGGCCTTATATAAATATATCTAAAACTTATGGTAATAACACACATTGAATTATATTAGTTAAAAATAAGGCTAAAAATTGTTACAACCTAGGCGGCAACAAAGACAAATTCCAAGTACAGATCTGTAAAAGTATATTTTATTACCTGTCGGCATTTGAAATAATTGTAATCCTTTTATGGTCGTCTTCTTTTGTTCACTTATTTATTGGCATACGTTTCTAATTATTGTGGAGAATGGCCTATTGTCCTTGTACTCGCTCATTATCATCATTAGCCAGGTGTTGCGGATTCTTTGCATTTGTGAACTATAATCTACAGGTATGCAGGTGTGAATTAGACTTTGGCCGGCACTTAGGTCTTAACAATATTTAAATGACAAAACTGCATTTGCACAGCAGCTCACTCCATTCTTTTATATTATCTTCTGTGTTACGATTGATTTTATGAAACATGTTATAAGTTTATGGAAATATGCATTGTGAATTTGCAGCATCTCTTATTCCGAGGCTAATTTTGTTCGCTTTTTGTGCAAATTATGACGTCATTTCTTTAAAGATTTTATACTGGACTATTAACAGATTATTTAATTTAATTGATTATGTCGTTATTCTTATTATAATGAAGATGAAGATAACGTTACAAATGTTAAATAAAACATTTTGGTATTGAATATGATGGAGATACTCTTCTGGTAATTATTTTAAAATGAAAAACTAAAAAGTGTTATAACGTGTAATGTCTCTAAACTTGGTATTGCTAAGAAGGGGAATTCCCCTAACGGCTACCGCTGTCAATATTTAAACGGCGCGATCCATGTTCGTTTTCATTTCGCTTGAACTTTGGCGTAAGATCGCGAACATGTATTCACAATCATACAATTATTTTGTAAACGCTGTCAGTAGTATTTTTAGTTTGTGAACAATGTTTATACAATTAATTAAGTGCTTATATAACAAGTCAAATAGCGTATAAATTATGGTTTAAAGAATAATTAAAATTATTTCTAGAATGATATTTTAAAATTACGATGATACATACATACATATTATAACGCTTGTTTAGCTTGGAAGTGGGCAGGGATTATAGATCTCCACTTGCCGATCCTGACAAACCAATTTCCTTTATTAAATTCTTCATAGATGTTCGTTTATTTGAGATGCTTGTTACTTAACCTCTTTTTAATTAATATGTTATAATATGTTAATTAATGTGACCACCTATAATAGGGAGTATATATAGCATGAGTATTGTTTACATTTAAGTCGGATGTTTATGATATATCTCCTGTTGATGGTCCATAATAAATAAATAAACACTTCTGCTATCAGATCATGGTGTGTATGTCGTGGTCTACCGATACCAACTAACTGTCATACACTTTTTTGTGATTCTATTTTCATCCACACTCTACATGCTCAAACCACCACAACAATCCCTTTTTCAACTCTTGTTATTACATCTTCTTTCAATCCATAACGTTCTTATATCATATCACACTGTTCCGTATCATATCATTTAGGACATGGTATTTGACCACCTGCTTGCTCTTTGAGATTGAGATTGTTTAACTTGAGAAAAGCTTAGGTTATTATTTAAATTTTATGTATATTAATATGATAATGTGAGGAAAGGTTATTTATTAATACAATATTTTATTGATTATAAAATATATTTAATTCTTAGTAACAATTCTTGAATATGTACATTAGAATTTTCTGTATTATTTAATCTAATTTCCGAAATACGGCTAACGCTGTGTTAGAGTGAGAGAGGAGGAGCCTGCCTACCGCTAAATTATGCGTGAGAGGAATGGAAGCCAGACAGACTGGCGCCGTAACGCGTTACGTAACGAAGCGGTTTACCCTCCTATAAGAAGTTATCACTTCTATGCCCCAATTCGAAGAATTAGGTTGGCACTCAGTATATTGTTTCGTCGAAAGATACTCCGCCACAGCACTGATTTTCAGTGCCCACCTCTTAGTACAAACGTATTATTTTGAGACCCGAATTAATTTCAGAAATTATTGTGACATGTGTCAACTACCCCATTACGCTGCCCAATATCCTCGCCTCTTTCCTGCTTACTGTCGTGAAACTGGACATAATAGAAATAAAATCTAACACTTTGTTTTTGAAAGTTCTTTGAATTGGTTGTTGTTTTATTTTTAAATTAGAGCATTACAAACGGCTTCGCTCGCGTAATGTTTTTATTTGCCAGAAATTAGCCTATTTTAAAAGTAGACATTTTTAGAGTATACTACCGTGCTCAGAAGGTTTGCTGATAACCTCATGTTGTCACGCGTCGATGGTCACTAGGGTTGACAAAAAGGTTACATAAATAGTTGTAACAATCAATTTATTATTGTATATACTTTACATAAGTATATACAATAATAGAAATTGGGATTGTTCAATTTTTTCAATCTAGCTATTTGAAAAACCATTTCGAGGTATACATACATACATACATAACTTCACGCCAGGTCCCTTGCGGGGTAGGCAATTAATAGGCAATAAAGACACTATTCGAGGAATAGTGTCCCTAATAATTTCTGTCTAGTTAAAATTCCAAAAAACGTACGATCTTCTTGTATTTTGTAATAAATGCGTTTGACCTTTATTTGACCTTATTAAATCTAATCAGGTGGTCCTTCTGCCTGTTTGCCTGCTTCAGGTGTAAAAAAAATCTAGCTGTACATTATTTGATTTAAGTTCTGTGACATGGATTTTCTCTAAAGGCCACATTAAAAAAATTAACGATAACTATAGAAAATAATAATGGTTGAACACGAAAAATTATAAGCCTAGCGACAAAAAATGCTAAAATGATCACGATACGTAATGATTAATAACAGTGACATTTAAATAGTACCATAGATTACTATAATTATAAAACTTAGTTTTATTATTGATCGATGGTTAAAATAAAATAATCGCCAAAAATGTATGCAAAAACAGTGATTATTTTTGGTTAACCGTCGGTTAAATTTCGGTGCACACCAGCCTAAATAAGTAATTTTATTACTGTAATTTAATTTGTTAATTAAAAATGACTCATTTCACTAGGAGATGAAATTTTTATTGTCAAAATCGGGCTTGTTCGATTGTCAAGCGTAACGTTTATTATATATCAAAACCAAGAAAATAAAATCGTCTCTTTCATTCTAATACAAACTCTATGTAGTTAGAGGGAGAAAGCATCAGTTTCAACGTTCGTTTCAATTATCTGCACAAATTTGTGGTGCTTCCCAATAACACGTGTATAACAAATCTGTATTGTTTCCGTCTTAAAAGTTAAATTATATATAGAAAAAAGAAAAAAAAAGAGAATTAGAAAACAACAATTGTTTTTTGAATAAAATGAAAAAGAAAACGAAAAAGCAGTTACGAAGTCACTTATGAAACCTTTTTAAACAATCAAGATCGTTTTTTTATTATTATATCTCACCTCTATACAAAATGAAAGACATAAAAGAACATGTCCAATTTCCGCTTAAGTGTACCTTACAAAAAACTTAATTAATAATTTTAAGTGCATTTTTGACGCATAATAAGCACCTATATTACTTTATTACTTCAATAACTTAATACTACAAAAGGCTCTTTTGAACGGGTGTCATAACAATGGATGCAGTAAGTCGACTTGCATACATTTTCTTTATTGTGATGAGCCAAATTTTCATTTTGGCACGTTTCCAGCGGCCATCAAACTTGAACTTCAGACGCTTTGTTTACTACGAGATTTTGAATATGATCTCTTTAGTCACCATACGTATTTATCTATACTCATATAATTGAAAGGTTTGTTTTCGAATTAAATGCCAAAATTTTTGTGAATACTAGTATTTACAAGATGCGTAATTATAGTATTGGAGCGAAGTTCACTATCGCACGTTACTCGGCGGGTGAGAGCTAGACGAATGAAAGTGTTAGCAAAAAGAAAAATACTAACCGTTTTATATTATTATAACAAAGAGAATTTTAATGCAACGAAATAAGAGCTAAAATAATATCTATTAGAGTAGTGTAATATACACTGATTTTTAAGGTTTTGTAACTGCCTTTAAAATTTCTTCTATGGCCTCCGTTGGCCTTCGGTGGCCTCTGATGGCTCTCAGATGGCCTTCACCATCATCCATCCACCACAAGCCACTTTAAATATAATTTAAATCCATGCGATTTTGAAATTGCAATTTTATTTAATAACAGTTATAACAGTATGTTTAGAAGTATAAATTATGCATGTCCGTGGAATTCTAATCCTTAAATTACAATCTTAAACGTCGCTTGAACACCGTGTTAATGCACTTGCAACTTATCAAACGTCAAGTTAATCGAGATAGCCGGCTTTTGCCGTTTAATCCTAACATGGAAGAACATACATCAAAATGTTTCCTACTTTGTAATTAGTTGTTAACTTATTTACAAGGAGAATTGTTTCACATTATTAATAATTATTATTCTCTGTTTTACATTATTTACTTAAATATCGAGTCCCAAGATTCAATGTCAATCATTATACTGCAGTAAAACTGTTACAAAGCAATAGATGGCGCTATGCATAATTGTGGTCGCCAACGATTCCCAAAACATGCAAAGAATACATACAAATTTCCAACAATAATAAAAGAGCCTAGGTCTGCGAGTAACATCAGCAGTCTCGCTGGAAGACCTTCTTTCGAGACGAAGGAGCATTCCATGTCCATCTGGCTTTTCCACTTGTCGGGATATCCCTAACATACCATTTAGTCGAAACTCCTGAATGATATTATTTTATCTTTACAATTTTTATCCTTGCAGGAACGCAGAAAGAATATAACGAATGAATATTTAATGAGGCGATAAAAACACCCCGGCTTTTGGTCTGTCTGGATGGCTACCGTCCCTGGTGTAGAGTATGCCACCATAACAACCTTGAGTTGTGTTCCGGCATTAGTGGCCAGGTTCCAGTCTCCCTTAAGAGAGCAGCAGCACATTTGTTTCACTTCATTTGGTGTCACTAATGTCCATAGGCGACGGTAACCGCTTCCCATCAGGTGGGTTGTCTGTCTCCTGAACTCATGCAATAAACAAATAAAAAAACTATTTGCTACAAGTTATTTCCTATGAATCTATAATCCATAAACCGACCAGGTATGTTATACTTTATTACTTTTGCTGTTTACATTATGTATAATTCTTTTTAAATATCTTAATTGTTCACTGTTATTGTATGCGTTAATTTTCTAAGTATTGAAATGTAATCAACTACATTAGTCACTATTCCTTTTGTGTTTATGGTACACACTCGAGCAAGACTATATTAAATTAAATTAAATATTTATTCTTGGATAAATGTAGTAGCATACAGGTGCTGTTCCTAGAAATGGTGGTTCAGTACATTTTACCAATTTAATGGTGTGTGAGTATGCAGCATGTTATTCAATTTATTTTACATTTACATTATTAGTAGTATTACGGACATTATTATAGAGAGAGAGAGAGAGAGAAACACTTTATTGCACATTAAAATATACAATTACAAAAAAAGAGCATATTTACAACATTTTCTAGGCAATAGAACAGGCGGCCTTATCGCTGAAAGCGATCTATTCCAGGCAACCTAAACCAAAGAAATCGAATGCGGCGAAATAGGTGTTGCAGGAAAAAGGCAATAGATACATAAATACTTTAAGTAATTTAAGAAATAAATATACAAATAAATGCATATATACATAGTCATATATATATACAATAATACATAGGTTATTACAATAAATCTATAAGCATGATGATATTCAGTAAACCAGACATAGCTATTTGTAGACAAATAGTGTTTTCTGAGCAAATTTCTAAATGTTGGTAAATATTTGGACTCTCTGATAGAAAGAGGCAGCATATTCCAAAGTTTGACAGCCTCCACTGTAAAAGAATGATTATAATATTATGTGTATGTCTTTGAAGACCAGGGGCCATAAACATGGCCTTGAGTCTTAGGTTTAGCGGTATCCACTCTGTTCCGGCTGGTTAAGGCAAGCACGGAGGCGGGTACGAGGTGTCACTACTCACCTAAGGCTTCGCCACAAAGCCCTCCTGCGGATTTGTTCACGTCATTGTTAACATTACATAAATGGTTCAGTTCACACACACTCACTAGAAAGTGAAATTCTGTGTTGTGGGTACTAAGATGCGTTTCATGGACATTTTTACCATTGACCTCGGTTTGTACGTACGTCACTTGCATGTTTATAAAATACACAAGTGCATATACATAATAAGGATAAAATAAGTTAATAATATATAATATTCATTAAATACATGACGTAAGGATAATCATTGCAACATAACATTTCTAGCATGTACATAAAGTCGCTATTAATCCTAAGAGTAATTATTGAAATGATTGATTCCTATTTATTTCAATAAGTCAGGAGCCTTAAGAACAGACGAGCGTGCATGACAAGAACTATGAATGTCAAAGAAGCAAGTGAGGTGTGTAACAATAAGCCTAAATGGCGCTCTGTTGTTCGTGCCTACCCCGCAAGGGACCTGGCGTGAAGTTATGTATGTATTTCAATAAGTATGTTTTATGTTATTTAGTTGATATTTATTACCTTACATGGTATATCTCTAGAGACCACGTCATGGCCCGGATTTCTAGCAAAAAATCTGTTACTTAGTGCTGACAGCTTCTGTGGCAACGGGGTTAAATTTTTGGCCGGTTGTGCTCCCTGTAACATAGAAACCAGGTTTGATTCTTGGCGTGATAAATTTCATAAACATACTTTCCGTTATTTACTATGGTCTGGATGTTTCTGTTCGGCCCCGGAATAATTCGTTGTATATTAATCATAACATATTTATAATACTACTTAAATACTTACCCATGTACGCTTATCTGGGCGTTATTAAAAAATACACGATATTCCTATATACTGTTTAATTGTTTCTCTTATTTTCACTTCCTACATCTATACAGACAAATAAAATGGAAGTATCTGTTTATAATGTCAAAATAATAATGTAAAAAAAATCAAGAGGGATAATTAATTCGGTCCAGGAAATTCTGAAAATGAAATTTTTAGAATTTTCTTTTTTTATCTGTCTGGATGTTCCGGTTAACCTCTGAAACAGCTGGACCGATTTTATTTTATTTGTTTATGTCTAATATAATTGTAAATAAGTAAGCTTGAATACATGGCATAGTTGCAACGGATTGGTAGAGATAACAATTAACAACTAATTAAAATGCAAAAAAATGCACAATCTGTTGTCCAAAATAGCATCAAGCACTGCTTTATAGTTTCTTGTAAAGCATGTACTAAGTACCAAATACGTTTTAAATAAATAATTTGGACGTTTTGAAGAATATTTTTCTTTAACTAAACATAATGGAGGGCTTCATAACAAATGGGCGTACAGAAGAAAGAGCAGTTTTTTTTTGGTGGAGTACAGCAAACAGGCTGACGGCCCACCTGATGGAAAGCGGTTACCGTCGCTTATGGACGTTTGCAACATCAGAGATGTCACCAACGCGCTGCCGGCCTCGAAGAAATTTTATGACACCCTTTTTGAAAAACTCCATATCGTAGCGCTGTGGGAAAACCTCGGCTGGGAGCTCATTCCAAATCCCCACAGTTATTACACAAAGGACAAAATTGTGAATAAAACAAAACTAGTTGATTGTATGAGGCTGAAATTTGGATTACCCTTCTATTTAGGTACACTTGTATACCGGTAAAACTTTCTAATTTGTAACATGCATAGATTTTAGTAAACAACAAAGAAATGGAATTTCTGAAGCCCTCAATATATAATTAGTTGACCTCATTGACTAACTGAGATATCAACGCACAGCCGAAACTTGTGGGGCTAGGATCGTGAAAATTGGCATGTGGGTTTCTTCTATATTGTGGGTGAGATCTAAGAAAGGGTTACTGCAAATTAAACCTTTAAGGCAGTAAGAAAGGCGGTGAAAGTTTTTATGTAAATACGTCGTTCTCAAAGAAAAAAACGCGAAATTTTATATACCTACTTCTGTTTAAAAATAAACGTATAAATATAAAGAAGTTTTTGAAAATCCCATCCCTAAGGGGATGAAAGTCAGCTTCAAATAGTGATTTACTCTAATCTAGTCTGGTGCTACATATCACTATAATAACATTTGTAAACTTAGGTGTACCAATATGAAAATAAATAAAACCAGCTTCTGCCCGCGACTTCGTCCCCTTGGAATAGTTAAACAAACCCTGCCGATTTTAAAAGGTTTCTTCATTGGTGCTACGCTCCTATTGGTCTTAGCGTGATGATATATAGCCTAATTATTTTTTAATATATAAATTCTTTTACTCTATGATGATACCGGCAATATCAATACTTAATTAGGTGTATAAGTTGTATAATAAGCTGTTTAAGTACTTAAAGTTTTTTTAGCTATCCCACGGGAACTTTTTAATTTTTCGGGATCAAAAGAATCCAATATGTTGACCAAGGATATAAGCTACCAGCATACAAAATTTCATTTTAATCGGTCCAGTTATTTGTAGATTAGCGGGTACAAACAGACAGACAAACAGAGAAACAAATAAAATTGAAAAAAAAATCTAAATTGGTTCTATTTCATTTCTTACATCCTCTGGCTCGGTTATTAGCTTTTTTTCATTGTACAGAATTTCGACCTCTACAGTTTTATTACATGATCAATGATCATACATACATACATAGATGAACTAAGGGCGTCTGGATGCACGCCTATTGTCTGGTTCTGTCTCTTTCTCTCACCTCTCTTTACCTCACATCTCAAAAAGTACTCAATGAATATATTTCACGTAAATTTTAAGCCTAATTTCAGTCTGCATCTTTATAGTAACATTTTGATTTGCATAGTAATAAAATGTTCTTCCCGATTCGGTTATGTATTTATCATAAATAGCGTATTCGCGTGCCTATCAAAGTGCCCGCGAACACATTTATCAACGTATCATTTTTGACACTGAAGCGACAGTTATGGGGTGATTAACAGGTTGCCGTAACGGGCCTGCACCGATTCGCACCTTGATGTTATAGAGATATTTGAAAATTGTCATATTGGATAGTTACTAGAGTTTGTGTTTTATCGATAAACTAAGAATTGCTAGTGAAGCTTCTTTCACGTTAATTAGACAACCACGTATTTGTTAGAGAAATACAATGGCAATGGCGACACCAAAAAAAAATTCGATCACAACCATCTTTTGGCTAAATTTGTGTCTTTCACAGAAACTAGAAATCGGGGTAAAAAGTATCATAAATTTAGTAGGAATATAACCTAGTTTTGTATCGAGTTCCACTTAAGTACAGTACTAGTTTTCAACTACTAGTTTTCACAGTACAGTACTAGTTTTCACGTAACGCTCAAACATACACAGGACAAAAATTGTATTTTTGGTAACTTATTTCTTACTATTTTTTTCTTTTTAAATTACTTGTATAATTTTGCCCCTCTAGAGATTTATTATAGTATAGGTTTTGCTGGTGAAGAATGTATTCTCTGTGTTACGTGAAGTATTTTCCCGTATGTGACATCCCGACAATTAGTTATCGTTGTCTTAGCCCGGTGCGGAGTGAAGTTTCCGTGTACCTAGTAAGATATAATTTTATTTCTGATATTTTTCCTTCAAATAATTGTTTTTAAACTTGTACGACGGCATCTATCTATACACAACCTACACCTATAAATTTATAAAGTTCAATAAATTTTCGTGAAATTCAGGTTCACATTGAGATTCAAAAAAGAATGTTCAGTTAGCAATTGATGATGCCAATCAATCCTGTTTCTGATACTGATCAAAAACTTATACGGAACCAACCCAGATCGATGTACTAAATTTCCTTTACGAAGTAAAAGAAAAATCTCATACATTTTGTATGAAAATTTTACACATTTTTTTTCATGTCAAACGATCCTATTTTTGATACTGATCGAAAATTTCTATAGGCCCAACCGTCGTTGGTACAAAAAGAGAAGAAAATGCAAAAATCTTTTCCGATACATCTTTTAAGAAGTCCAAATTATTTTTTATTTATCAAATCTCTTCTTCCCGGGAAGATTCTCAAGATATAAAATCTTACAGAATTTAAGACCGGAAATTTGCTATCGATCAGTGAAGACCGTATCGAAATCTGCCCTATACTTTTTACGTGAATCCCGAACAAAAAGTCAAGCACAAAACATCTAAAAAAAGACTATAATTTTACAATTTTATTTGATTTATCCCAATTTTACAGTTTTAATGCAACACAACAATTTATCGTGAGAATATATTGTACAAACAGACAAGTGATCCCCTTTGTAGTAAACTGTACTTTACGCTACAGTTTGTTGTTTATTGGTATTTGCATTACTTATTTTTAATGGTGAGGCCTCATTTGCGATAATTAAATATATTGACTGTGGCCGAATACGTCTTGCGTGTGTGTTAGAGGTCAAAATGACGCCATTAACAAATATCCATTAGTATTTATCCTCCTAGCGCCCACGGTCCTTAAAAAAGTACTTCAATGAAATAGTGATTAAAGCCCAACACTAAATCCAATTTCGTCAAATTAATGCCCAGGGTACTATTCTAAGTACCCCAACTTTAACCATTGTTACTAATTTTAAGTTACCACCTTTTTAAAATGTTATATCTCCGAACGTATGTTCGAGGTTTTTGCTTGTGTATGACCAAGCACCAGTGCCAAAAACACAAAAGAAATTAGTCTTTTTTGACTTAAAATGGAACAAGATCGTTGCTCATGTACTATATTTGCTGTTTACATCAAAACATGGATCTGAGATATAGTGAAAATGATCATAATTTAAACTTTAAGATCTTTTAATAGGCCTTTGGTTATATAACGACTATCATGAATGTTTCGAATGTTTTAAATAAATAATAATAAAATAATTTTTTCTCTTAATTTTAAAGGATTATTTGTTATTAAATTGGTTTTTAAAGTTAAATTTTATTTTAATCGTTTTGAAGATAGTTGAAAAAAAATTTATGTGATAAGTTTCTTGTTTGTAATCTAGTGCTTTTGACCCAAAGGCCTACCAAAAGGTAATCTATTTTTACCCTTTTTTTGCTTTTCCTCATTCACCTGATGTAAGGAAAAAATATCATACTTGTGTGATTACTGTAAGATAAAAAATTTAAAGTTCAAAGTCTTGGGTTTTCACCATTGAAACCTTTTTTAAGGACTTTGGGCGTTTACTTTATGAAAGCGTTGAACAACCCGGGCGTCAGGAGGTTAAACATATGTTATCTGTCAATATGTAACATCATTAACAATTAAAAGCAATATCGTATCACAAATAACATATTACACCCATCGCCACATCTGCGTGTAACGGCTATCGGCTATATCTGTAACATTATCCCAGATGAAGAGCTAGGCATGTTTACTGCTGAGTTTCTTGCGCCGCTTCTTCTCTTCAATACACAACATGTTCCGAAATTAGATTAGGCTCCCATAGAGTAAATAATAACCATAAACAAAGTTAAAACTAAATAATTAAAATGAATAAGTTGGCGGTAGGCTAAAGAAAACTTTAACAATACTTATTGACACTTGACATCTTTGTCGTCCGTGATCACGGCCACTGACAAGTGTCCGAAACGTCGGAATAATATAAATCAGAAAACATTATAATTCACATTAGGTGCAAAAACTAAGGGTTTTTTAAAATTTCGTTTGTTCAGCACACGCGTTCCCGGGCGACCATGATATGTCACTTATACCATGTTGCGGGTAGGATTAGAACCCACGTTATTTGACTTTGGGAAGCCATAAATCTTGAACGGCTAAAAAGATGAATTATTGTTCCAGGTTGAAAAATGAACACCGGCATCCTAGCTTGGGAGTGCATAGTGTTCGCGGCGTTCGTCTGCATAACCTCATGCGCCCCTCTCTGGAGGAGGCGCAAGGACGCAGCTGCGGGAAGCAGCGCCAAGAGGGCCTACATCTTCGCAGGAGGAGGAGTCTCCACCCTTGCCATGGTACTCTCAGTGGCCAGGGGGACGCTGGGCGTCAGGTCGTTTCTTGGTAAGGATATGTGTATATTTTTGAAGTGAAACTTCTAGTCCGTCTTAGGATTTTTATGTCGCGAAAAAGAGTTACTGCCGCGTGGAGGAGCAGCATAAATTTAGACTAGACGTGGTGAGAGGCGGTATAATTTTAGAGTATACTATGGATGCGTTTTTGTTTGTTTTGTTTATTTGAAAAAATAAAATGTTTAAATAAAAAATGCATTCATTAAAATGTACCTAACCTAACTTAAATCATAATTAACAGTAAACCTGCGAAAAATCGAAATGTGCGCTGGGACACATAGTAGAAGTGAAACTTCAACGGACAAGTGGGAAAACGAATGGCAACAAAATTTTAATTTGAAGTTTTACGGGCAGATTGTTAATGTACTTGTCCAATTTACCTACATGTAATACTTCAAGATAAAATTTTGCTGATATCCAGCCATCCAGTCGGGCAAATGCCCAAATACCGTACCATCTGAGGTGTCTAGTCTCCTATTACGACAGGCCGCCCGGCCGCAGGAAATGCAGCTTCAGAGAATATACTCACTGATAACTCTACTCTAACTTTATGAATATAATTCCTCAAACCTACATCCTTCAATATATTATTATTCAAAATACACTTCTTAAGTGTCACTTTAAAATTTTCACTGTGTTGGTCTTATAAAATATTATCACTTTTATTTCGGTCCAAATTGGACCTTAGTTTAAACATCGATCTTGTTGACTCTCTAATCTTTGGACAGTGTAAAACTGGTATCTCATTCTCTCGCAGGTTTAGTCCTATAGATTTGTATTTTACTCTTTTTATTTTATTATTTTTTGTTTTGATGATTCACCATGATTTCATTGATGATGAGTGAAGTAGTGACACATTCAGTGGCTGAACTTTGCCATATCCAAAGATCGTTCAAATAATTAATACCACAATTGAAAGACGGGAAATAAAACCACAAGTCTTAACAATGACTCAGATTATTAATATGATTAATGAAAAGTAGCCATGTTTGATGTTCATGGCATTGCACATGAACAGGTCAGTCATACAATTCTTTTATCTGTGCAGGAACGGAGAAAGAATGCAATTTTCTGCGGCCGGGCGGTTTGTCGTAAGAGGCGACTAAACAACTCACAGCCAGGTGGTAGGGCATTTGCCCGACTGGATGGCTACCACCCCTGGTCTAAAGTATGTCGCCACAACAACCTTGACTTGTGTTCCGGCATTAGTGACCAGGTTCCAGTTTTTGGTGTTGCAAATTTCCATAGGCGATGATAACCGCTTTCCATCAAGTGAACCGTCTGCCTGTCTGCTGAATTCCCGCAATAGAAAGAAAACAATTGTATTGATATTTCCTGACTTTAAAAACAAAAAAGTGATGAGGATCTAAGCCGGTCAACTTTGTAGAATCGCTTAATGAAACCGCTACGTGTCTAGGTATACTGGTGGTTGGAAGACAGCATATATTTCCACATTAGGTTGATACCTATCATATTCGACATATGAACGAATCGCTCTGATGGCAACAACACTATAACTGTACGTCTTTCACTTAGCCATTGTCATTTAGTCAAATATTTCTTCTATGGTGTAAATTGGTGTGGCGACAAAAGTAACAAAACAAGTCCACCTGAATTGACAATATCATTTGTCACTTCATAATTAATGTTCCACTGTTCATACATGCCAGTATGCAAGTATTTGCATTAACTGTTTACGAATATGTAAATTAGACAAATACTTATAAAGAAATTTCGAGAACATGAAGGAAATGGGAACTCCACGGCCACGAGCGAAGCCTTTGCTGGCCTGCCTCATTGCAACGCAGAGGTTTTGTTGTAAGGTCGGCCGGCAAATAGAATATATATCATCTTGATTATCATACTCCATCAAAGACCATATTGGCTATTGTATAATATTAATCAATGACATTAGCCAATAAAATTAACAGTCTTCTTAATAGTTCTTGGAAAAGTCAGTCCACGCGGTCAATTGTTGTATTGTATAGCGTAGTATAAAACAATGCCCGAACGGAGGGGTGAGGCAGTCAAACGACTGTTACGGTATGAGCAAGACGTGTACATTCGATAAGCTATATAGTGACGTACTTTGCGCGTGTTATTGAATCGTGCAGTTGTACTGGTTCTATTCAGTTATATTTATACCTGTGTTATACGTGTTTGTATAGTTCTAATAAATTCTATCGTAATTCCAACGGTATTTTAATTCGAGTCCTGTAGCTCCTAACAATATTTAAAATAATACACATGCGTTATTACACTTAAAGATTTCAAATGAAAATTAATAATTCTAGTGTGTCTCCACAACGTCGATAAGTAGTATAATTTTTAAATTTAATGAATCTAAAATCAAAATTATGTATATTCAGAATCTTCCTAAAGAATCTTATGTGAAATAGGTATATATTGTTTTTCCTTAGATCATTTTCGTTAATTACAAACAGGATCTTTGCCATCATTTACACTATCCAATGATCTTTTAATGTCTAATGTTTTTTATCGACAAATACACTAAATTATACGTCATTCCGATGCTGTATGTGAATTCACGGTTCGACGTCTCATATAAACATACACGTTGATCGTAATGCCCCCGTTTTAATGAAATCTCTATTGTTATTATTCTTTTATGGCGCGTTACAAAAATTATAATTTGAAAGTCGTTGCTGGGTCCTTTTTTATCTTTACTCTTTACATATTGCTGAAATACTACCATGTGGAAAAAAACATTTTAAAAATGAACAAAATCTGCTGACGCTGTACACCATTGCGCGACCTTATCCGTGCAGGAACGGAGAAAGTATACAATTTCTTGCGGCCGGGCGGCCTGTCGTAAGAGGCGACAAAGCAACCCACAGCCAGGTGGTAGGGCATTTGCCCGACTAGATGGCTACCACCTCTGATCTAATGTATGTCAACATAATAACCTCGAGTTGTGTTCCGGCATAAATGTATCCAATGATTTGTCGCACCTTTGGTGTTGCAAATGTCCGTAGGCGATGGTAACCGCTTTCCATCAAGTGAGCCGTCCGCCTGTCTGCTGAACACCTACAATTAAAAAAAAACCTATTTAGGTATTAATTTTATTTTTAACGAAACATAAGCATATCAAAAGAGACGCTGAACATCGACAATTACCCATCTGTTAGATGAGACATATTTTTTATAAAATTATAGTGATTTGTATACACACCTATGATAGCTTGTCAACTGAAGTGTTCATGGCAATTTTTGAAGTCTTCAAATCATGGCAATATTATTCTATGAACGGTTTTTTGCAGCACGAAAGGTGCTGCACGCCTTAAAAAACATAAGTCCCAAGAAACGGGCACGGGAAAAAATGCGCGTGTGGCAAAAGGCGCGTCTATACGCGCTTACATGCGCTTCCGAAAACGAGCTTATACGCGCGTATGAAACGCTAGTCTGAAAAAGCTCTTTTTGTTAGATAGATTTAAAAACGTCTTGCCAAAGACAAGTACATCGCCCACGTAAACAAAAATGGTCATAAAAAACTACTAGGCTAAACTATGTTAAATTTTTACATACATACATACATACATAACTTCACGCCAGGTCCCTTGCGGGGTAGGCACGAACAACAGAGTGCCATACAGGCTTATTCTTACATACCTCACTTGCTTCTTTGACATTCATAGCTCTTGTCATGCACGCTCGTCTATTCTTAAGGCTCCTGACATCACCTTCTGCTAATATATGATCAATTTGATCATGGAAGGTGTGTCGTGGCCTTCCGCGACTTCTGCATCCATCCACTTTTGCATTGTATATCTGTTTAGTCATTCTTTCATCATACATTCTTTCCACATGCCCGAACCACCGGAGCATTCCTTTCCTTACCTTTACCCCGACACTCTCTTTCAGACCAACTCTCTTTCTTACTTCGGTATTACGAACGCGGTCCGCGAGCGTCACTCCGCAGATTTTGCGCAGTGCTCGCATCTCGACAGCGTTTACTCTACTTAAATTTTTAAGGGACCAAATGGCAAATATTCCGCGTCAAAGTAATGAAGAATCACGTAAATCGGTAATTCTCAGCGTAATCGGTGTACATACATTTTAAAGAAACGTGTGCGTCCCGGGACGCCCAACAGAAATGATAACTTAAACTAATCTAAGTTGAACTATTTAATATTGAAATTGTTTAACTTGAGAAAAGCTTAGGTTATTACTTTAATTTTATGTAGATTAACATGATAATCTAAAGAAAGGATATTTATTAATAAAATCTTTTATTGATTATAAAATATATTTTATTTTGAAAAATATTTATTTCAAAGTCGTCTATAATATAAATTACATACTATTGAATACAATGTAAGAAAACTTAACTTATTTGTATTGTATTCTACCCATAGTCCCTCAAGACTATAAGTAGAATACTGAGCCCAGATCACCGTCTCCTATGGGTAAGGTGCCCAGAAGGCTGGCTACGTTTCCTCGCTGGATCGCCATACTGATCCGTTGGCCGAGGTAGGCACCAGCCCTCTGATCGCCTGAAGAGTCGATGAGTCGTTTTGATAATTTATAATTTTTTTTATTCTTAGTTACAATTCTTGAATATGTACGTAGGTACATTAGAAGAAATACGGCTAGCGCCGTCAGCCTGTCTGCAGCTGCCGTACGGGCGAGAGAAAGGCTGGCGCCGTAACGCGTTTGCCCTCCCATAAGAATTTATCACTTCAAAAAAATGCCAATCAAGTTGAGAGCCTCCTCCTTTTTGAAGTCGGTTAAAAAAAACATAAGTTGTTAATATCTCATTGTAGGTAGTCTCGATTATTTATGCAAATAGCGCTGCATACATATTGTTTGTTCTGAGACATTTGTAAGTCATACCGCAAAATAACAATAAGAAGTTTAATTCATATTGTTCCGAAGACCTTGTGCAACAAATGTTTGTTTTCAAAATTTGACGGCTTCTCTGGTTGAGCTAAGCCTTTGCCGGCCTACCTCATTGTAGCGCAGAGGTTCCGGGTTCGATTCTTGGCATACACAATTTCGGAACAAATTTTCTCCGTTATTTACTGTGGTCTCGGTGTCTAGGATCGTAACAATTGCCTAATTTAGGCATGATTCTTTGACAAAAATAATGTTAAAATTTTCGAGATCATGAGGTGCGCAGTTCAGACGGATGAAATAGGGAGACCAAACCCCAAGCTCGCAGAAAACTTACTATTTTTTTGTTTATTGCATGAGTTCAGTAGACAGACAGGCCGTCTGGCCCACTTGATGGAAAGTGGCTACCATCACTAAAGGTGCTACAAATGCGCTTCTGCTCACTTACGGGAAATCGGAATCTGGTCACTAATGCCGAAACACAATTTAAGATTGTTATGGCGGCATTTTCTAGACCGGGGGTATTAGTCATCCAGTTGGACAAATGCCCTACCACTTGGTTACCGCCGCCTACTTACTGGTGGTAACCACATTCCATGAGCTCTACGAGAGCTGTATACTTGCCACTTTCGCAGTAAAAGAATCGAATAATAATACGGCAAAATAATGGACAGTAAGTCATAGTAAACTTCACATGCTTTCTGGTATATTTACAGGGTTTCCATCAGAATTGGTGTACCATGGATCTGCGATGTGGGAGACCCTGTACGGAATAGTGCTCGCCTTTCCAGTGGTCTGCTGGGTCTTCGTGCCTGTCTACTACAGGCTGAGCACCAACTCGGTCTATGAATACTTACAGGTGAGCTGATTATATTTTTTAAATATAATAAACTATCTACAATGGACACTTGATACTGGACTGATACTGATCGTATCGTAATGCATTCAGATAAAACGACAAGCCGGATATTTGAATGTACGATCAAAATAGATTTTTCTACATAAATAAACTGTCAAATCAAATCAAATCAAATCAAATCAGAAATCATTTATTGAGTAAAACATAATTTACAATTTTTGAAACTCATTGGTCCCCAAACTAGGTCGACCTTATCTTGGGGACCTTCTTTTTAATTGATACAATTCTGATTGTGAAATTATTAATTACTGTTTGATTTATTTAAAAAAAAAAATGAGTGCATGTGAGTGTGCGTTTGTGTGTGTGGGCGTGTTTATGTGTGACTTGTTAGATTGTGAATTTGGATGTATAAAAAGATAAAAAAGAAAACAAAGAAAGTATAATGCATTTGTTGTCCCTAGGGCGACAGGGCGACTTACTCGGACCAGCAAGTTCCGAAAATACAATTTTTGATTTTTTGTCTCTGTCTCTCTGCTAGAAAATACGTGAAAACTACTGAACGGATTTAAACGAAATTCATTACAGTACTAGGTTATATCTCGGGTCAATACTTAGTATACTTTAATGCCAATTAGTGACGACTTTTCTGTAAAATAGACGGATATGTTACAAAACGTATTACTGTCCCGTTTTTTTGGTTACGCTGTGGCAATTAATTAACAAATACATCATTGCCATGCCTACGCGAACGAATTTTCGCTTATCGCGTATAAGAAATCGCTATTAAATATTAATAACATCTACGACGATTTGCTCAAATAATGACTCATCATTGACAATTTGACATGATTTTTTTATAATCTGACTAGCGGTATACCACATTGTATCTTCCCAAAATACACTTGTGTTATGGGTTATACAACGGCACTCCTCTGAAGTCGATTCCAGACACCCAGACCATAGCAAATAACGGAGGTTTCGTTTTTCCAAATTTACATCACAGTAATCGAATCTAGATCGTCTTTGCTGCAGTAAGTTAGACCGGCAAAGGCTTAACCCACGCAACCAAGGACATCAAGCTAACAACCCACAGTCAGATGCTAGGGAATTTGCCTGTCTGATATAATTTAGTGTGTGTTTGTGACTGAGCATGCACTATTTGCTAAAATTCCATGAATTCTTCGAAAAGTAATTCTATAACAGTAAAAAAAGAACTTGAGAAATAAATAGAATAAGAAATAGAAAAAAAACCAATTTGTAGCTAGACGTGTTGCTGGGGAGTTTCTTGCCGCTTCTTCTCCTTAACAGCAATAACACGTTGCGAAGCGGTGTACATAGACTAGGAAGTAAAATTAAATTTTAACCTATATGTTATGACCTTCAAAAAGTGTTCTCCAGTGGAACTTATTTTGAATGAAAACTTTTGAATTTAGAGAATTTCCCTATAACAACCTTGGCTGTTGTTCCGGCATTAGTGGCTAGGTTCTCTATACATGTCCGGCAGCATATATCACCTTTGGTGCTACAAATGTCCATAGGCGTGGGTCACCATTTTCCATCAGCTGAGCTGGGCTGGCCGTTTGTTTGTCTGTTGAACTACTGCAATAAAAAATATACTTATATTACTCAAAAATATTACATTAAGAAATTTTAAGAACGTGTCAATGACAAATGCATTTGCATAGCTGCTCGATCCAGCTTTTATACTTTCTCACTTATTGTTTAATTTATGTCAATTAAAACACATTGTTAAGTATTTGTAGTGGTGGAGGTGTTTAAGATTGTAACAACCACTCACTATATTATATACTTTATATTACTAGCGTGTTATACGAGCAATATGAATTATTATGAAGATTGTTTGTTTGTTTGCTTGGACGCGCTAACCTCAGGAACTAGTGGTAACTGATTTGAAAAATTATTTCAGTGTTAGATAGATCATTTATTGAGGAAGCCTATAGGCTATATATCATCACGATCAGATCAATTGGAGCGGAGTACCAATGAAGAATGTTTTAAAATCAGAGTTTTCCTTTTGAGAGCTATCGCTGCGTGCGCTGCATAAAGGGTTAAAATTTCGCAAAAATCATGTGTGTCAGAATTGCGCCCCTTTAAAAGCTCAAAAAAAAGTCCACGACAGTACCTTTTAAGGTTGGCTTACTATAACTTTTTTTATGCTAACCAAATTCGTTCTAAAATAATTCATTATTTGCGAAGGTACATACATATATAACTTCACGCCAGGTCCGTTGCGGGGTAGGCACGAACAACAGAGCTCCACACAGGCTTATTCTTACACACCTCACTTGCTTCTCACATTATTCATCAGAAGAAGAAGTATTTAATTTAAAACAAAATTGCCATTTACATCATTCGATTTCAATCGATGTCTTATGAGAAAATGCAATTTTAAAAGAACATTGCAGCAGAATAATGATCAAGTCTACTTAAACAAAGTTGCGGATTAAAATTATAATAATATATATACATTGATTTTTCAGATCATCTAGGTAAGGTCCACTTTAATTTTCCAGAGAAGTCTATACGATTTAGTCAACCCATAAAAGTACCTTTAAGTTTTACTAATTACAGACAAAACTCATTTCTTTTGCGAGCAAGTAATTATTATTAAATAATGTAATTAAATACGATGACATCGACCCATTTGTAAGCAGTATTTCAGGAGCCAAGCGGTGTCTTACGTACAAACAATATATATAATTTTCCGACAGTAATAAATGTGCATTGGTCTACGACGAACAATATGGCCTCGCTGGAAAGATCTTCCTGTGAGACGGAAGAGCATTCTATCTCGCTTCTCCACCCTATACGGGGCACTATCTACAGGCCTCCATCCAGCAGGAGCAGTAGACATTGAGTGGCTGACGG
Source organism: Dendrolimus punctatus (assembly GCA_012273795.1). NCBI lineage: Eukaryota > Metazoa > Arthropoda > Insecta > Lepidoptera > Lasiocampidae > Dendrolimus > Dendrolimus punctatus. Next base: position 483,094 of record CM022549.1, on the reverse strand, counting down.
AAAAGGAGGTGGCGCTTAAATTGGGTTTTAGATTTAAGTTTTTCCAAGGCAGGGCAACAACTGCCGGACCCGATAGTAAATTTATTAATAATAATAAACAATGTTTTTATTTTACTAGATGCGTTTCGGAGGTACCTCAGTCCGGCGAATGGCAGCAGCGACCTTCGTGATTCGCCAACTCCTGAATCTGGCGGTCACAGTGTACACTCCCACAGTAGCTTTCCACGAGGTCCTCAATCTGCCACATTGGGCTACTGCTGCTGCCTTGACTGTGGTTGCTATTGTCTTTAATCTGCTCGGTGGACTTGCTGCTGCTATCAGGTACATCTTGTGTCTTTTGCTTCTAAAAATTCTATCAAATTCTTTTGTTATCAAACAACCAAAATTTCTACTGATATTTTACAGAATTACTTATATGAAAATATTATATATAGCATATAGCTATATTTTCATTATGTTTAAATAGTTGCAAATATATATATAAATTTTGTTGTATATATAGTATAGTTATGTATTATTGTAAGTCTTTCAAGACCACGGGCCATAAAAACGGCCCGGACTTTTGAAGGGCTTGCGTGGGGCCATGGGGAGGCCAACACGTAGAGGCCCTTTGACAAATTCAATGTTTCAAATTCACACTAACCGGAGATGATCCCTCTCTACACCATATAATAATGCACCCAAGGACAAACCCCGGCCCGTGTAGGACTATTGTGGTAAATGAGGACAAAAAGTACCGGACTATTGGGGTGAACTGCTAGTGGTACTAGCGGTCTGGGAATATGAGAACTATGGCGTCTGCCCGTTGCAATGTTCAGGGAACATGGAAAAATGGGCAGACGGTGCCTCGCCACTCCCTGCATGGGCCTCTAAAAATGTCATAAAAGACAGGGGTAACATGGGTGTGAGTGGCTAAGGGGTGTACAGAGGTGGGCTGCAGGTTCACCGAAGCTACTTCTGACGTGATGCCATTTATCACATCCACCCCTGCAGCTTGAGTCTTAGCTCTAGCGATCTCCACTCCGTGCCGGCTGATTAAGGCAAACATGGAGGCGGGGGGGCCTTGTCTTGACTCCCGGAGTCAGGTACTAGGTGTCGCTCACCTAAGGCTTCGCCACAAAGCCCCCCTGCGGGTTGTATTTATTATTAAAATGTAAGTAATCGTACAATAATTATGTATACCACCATCGCCACTCCTAATCAGCAATATTCTTGCCACGGGTTATCTGGAAGCCTTTGCTTTTTAGCGATAAGACCGCCCTTTTAATCTGTAAGTTTATATTACAATGAAAATGTATTACAGCACAGCACCCACTTGCTTAAATTCCAGGGCCGACGTGATTCAGACGCTGACGATGATCGTCGTTAGTGTGGCCTTCATCATCCAGGGCACCGTCAAGGCCGGAGGACCAGCGCAGGTGGTCAACGACAACCTCGACGGTGGACGATTGAAGTTCTTTCAGTGAGTCTCATATCAAGATCAAACTCTAAATGGGGAATCACGTCCATTCTTAATCTCATGGCCTGATGGAAGAGAAGTATAGATAAATAGATATTTTCGTATTGTTCACTTCATATATAATAGTGACGCAAACCATTCCGGTGACTGAAATAAATCAGCCAAATTCTTAATTTATTTTTTCTTTGTTTGTTATTACATGGCAATTACAACTAATTAACTACGTTGGCTCAGCGATACAAAATATGTCTTGGCCTCCGATATTTGCTAGTTATGGGCTTGAAGCTTGCACAGGTCAGACTATTTTTTTTTATTACAACTAGGTTTTAAAATATTCCAGATTCACAATGGACCCAACAGTCCGAGTTGACACCATGTCCGCGCTGATCGGTCAACTCTTCATGTCCATCTCCATATACGGGTGTCAGCAAACGTTCGTCCAAAGATATTGCTCGATGTCGAGTGAAGCCCGCGTCAGGAGAACTCTCTTGGCCAATGTTCCAGCCGTCAGCATCCTGTTCAGCCTGTCTTGGGTGGTCGGGATGACGTTGTACGCTGTATACCAGAACTGTGATCCGCTGGCGGCGGGCAAGATTGCGACGCCTGATGAAGTATTGCCTTTCTATGTACAAGATCAATATAGCTTCTTGCCCGGGATGCTGGGCTTGTTCTTGGGCAGCTTGTTCAACGGGGCTCTAAGGTAAGTTTTATATTTTTATTAGAACTGATGAAAAAATATGACAAGGATTTTTTTGGCTGTTTATTTTTGTCATGTCATGTCCGACGTCTAGCTGCGTATTGTGCGAGCTATGTGCAGCGTTCTCTGTTCGCAACACATTTCTTATGATCTTTCCCGGCCGATTCGACAATGGTGGCATTTTAACTCATTTTCATTTGTCAGATTTAGGTGAATTATTTTTGTATGTGTTCAAGTGGATCCCGGGACTCAGATGTAAAATTAGTTTTAGAAATATAGCAAGAGCCACAGTATTAGCAGTATTAACACTGACCGTATTTAATAGTAATAGTAAGGACGTAACATAATAGTAAACATTATATAAGTAAAAAACATAAAGTAAGAAACATGTAATAAAACTAATAGTAGAAAATATTGTTGTATAACCATAGTATAAGATAAATAGACTGTATAAGGACCTTTGTATACTTACCCAATAAAGAGAACAAATAAAAAAAAGAGAAAAGACAAAAGAAAAATATAGTAAAGAAAAAATCTGGACAGAGGCGATTTAAAAAAAAAGTGGATCCCGGGATTGTTTAGATTCACGATTGGACCCGGTAGACGGCGCTGCTTAACGGTGGGATCGATTGTGATATTTTTTTGGGTTTTCAAGTAGATTCGCGAATGGTATAGATTCAAAATTAGTCCCGGTTGATGACGCTGCAATCGATTTTTGGATTTCTATTTTTTAAGGGCAAGACAACATCTGGCAGGTACAGCTACTATTATATAAAATATAGTAAAGTTGGATTTAAAACAAAAGTTATATTAACCCAGTATGCTTATTTCCAGTTTCCTGGTATCTAATGTGAACTCCCTGGCAACTGTCACGTGGGAGGACTTCGTGTCTGCAGCACCCATGTTCAAGGGCACCACTGATAAACAGCAGCTGAGGATCATCAAGATCATTGGAATTATTTATGGTAAGCATTGTCTTATGAAACTAAAATACTAGTCATTTTAAATTGTATGTCGGCATTGGTCAGTCACGATCGTTTAATAATTATTACATCAATAAGAAAAGAAAGATTTTTTTTACTTGAAACATCCAAAAATATTTTTTGATATTGACCTGCTTTATTTGGTAGTTACGACCCTTTATTTGGTCGTATAATTTTATAATATTATAATGATAGAAAAAGTTAAAAGCTTTCAGGTGCGTATAGATAAATTGGGTTTGGTATAGGTCAAGCAACGCATAACATTCCGTAGAGGTGTAGTTAACTGTTTTTATTGATTTATCTATGGGTCAAAAAAAAAACAGTAAAAAATATCACTTACTAAAAAAATTAATCAACTAATATTTATAGAGCTTCCAAAATCTTGAGTTTTCTACGAGTTTTCCACTTGTCGAAAATAATGAGCCATGTACTACAGTTTTTAAGACTATAAAAATTTCAAGCATAATCTACGCAGGCATATGTTCTTTGGTTAATGTAATACAAACAACATAAGACGCATTCCTTTAGTATCTCACAATACCCAAAATGCCGTTCTATAGGGCGACTGCGGTCGTTATGGTCACGGCGAAAACGTCATCATTTTCGATCACACAGTGCTCACAAAAACCCATGTCAAGAGGTCGGTTGAAGTAGGCGTTAACCACAGAGTATTAATTCTCTCTATCTCTTACCATTGTAAAAGGTGCGATTTTCAAATCAACCAGTGACATTTGTGTAATTCGTCGTTTATGACATCAACACCCTATAATCCGTTCCGCTAGAGTTTATGATTGTAACTTCCGCAAGCAAGTGGCATGGTAGTCATATTGAGCATGGAATATTATTACTTTTTCAGCGGTCATGATAATGTGCCTGTCCTTGGCGGTTGGTATAGTGGGAGGAGTAGTAGAAGGATCCTTGCTGGTCACCTCGGCGACATCTGGAGCTTTATTGGGAGTGTTCGTGCTGGCTGCCTTGTGTCCAATTGCAAACGGCACTGGAGCTTTGTGGGGGATGATAGCTTCACATGTAATCACGACCTGGATGGCTGCTGGTAGGTTGCTGTACATTAACAAGAGTGTCGCGATGCTGCCTACTTCTATCGAGGTAAGTTGCTATTTAGGATTTGTGAATACTAAACTCGTTTTTTATTTTGCAGCTACGGGAACTATATACGTCTAGTCATCGCAGTGCACAACGAATTACTCGCTAGCGTAACGCGAGAGCGCACATATTAATAGATGCTCTATCTCGCTCACAACTCCTCAATCCCGCTCACACATTGTGCTATGTATCGTACCACTTGTTAATATTTGTACGTTACCGTTTCCAAAATAAATTAGTTCACTTCATTTAACCTCTACCTCTCGCTGCTACACAGTTAAGTAAACTAGCAGACGGTCCTTATGGGAAGTGGAAACCGCGGCCCATGTACATCTGCCATACTAGGGGAGTTGATGCGTTGACTTTGGAGTTGTACTTTAAAGAAACAGGTTACGCCCATTTTGACGAGACCACTGGTATAAGACCATTTTGAGAAAATCGAGGGAACTCATTCCTCATAATTTCACTCATAACTTGCAAACAAATATATGCCATAAAGAAGCGGGCATCAGTTTGGTCGATGACTGCCCTGAAGTGAGGAACTGTCCATGAATTCTCAGTCATCGTCGAGTAGTACGGTTCTAAAATGGAATGGTGCTCAAACAGCTCTTTAGGGTACTCCACATTAATCATATCATGATTAAATAGTAGTTGTCGATCCTCACTTGGAAAACCTTTTGAACTATCTATAACAAGTAATATGTTTCTTTTGTTTCTCTGCACAGAGTTATTTAAGAAATTCGTCAATTTCTATTCCAGGGTTGTGCAAACTCGACTCTACAGACATTCAACCCTCAGCCTTTGCCGATTGGAACTAATCACACTACGACGACATTGGAACCCATCTTTCGGGCACTGAACTTGACTACTACTCCAGTGCCACCAGAAGATCCATTTTTGTAAGTATATAAACAGTTAATGCCTGAAGTCTCTTTGTAAAACGATTTCAGGAAAATGAACCCATTATTATCGATGTGGTTATTATCGGTCAGATGGATATCTTAGATACTATAGGATCTACACCTAAGCCTAGCACCACACCTGCGGAATACCGCGCGATAATTTCAGTGTAGGAAACATCGACGGTAATCTGAACTCGGCGGAATTTCCGCTCTTGTCGTTGGAAACTTAAAAACATTGTTAGTGTTGCAGTCTCATTGGTGTTAAACCTATTTTTCCTATAGAACAGAATTTTGAATGTGATTTCTATTTTTATATGTCAAATTTTTTGTTAGTTTTGTCGAGTGAAAATTATTGAGAGATAAACACGTTTAAATATCCATTGTCGTATTTATTAAGTAAATATATATGGTAATAATACAAAAGCAGGATATTTCTATTAAAGTTATTGCATCTCTCGTTCAACGACCACAACAGAATGGCGACCGTGAGTATTTTAAAGAAACAAAGAACCATAAGTCACAAGCTATTTTCTTTGAGTTACAATAGTTGTATAGAAAAGCTTAGCAAGAGAAATTTACATGAGATTCGTGTATTTCTCACTATTTTAAACGATAAAGCTAAGCAAATGTTTGATATAGAGGAAGAGTTTAAAAATGCTATTTTCAATTTAGACCTCTCGGAGGAGGAAACATTAAAAGAACTAGATTTAGAAAGCTTCTGTCAAAGAGAAACGGAATATATTTTGTTAAAGGCGCATTGTGAGAAATTCTTATGCACAGAGTCACATGAGCTTCGTGAATTTGCGAATGCTAGTTCACCATCAAATTGTATAAGTTTAGATGTTGAACACCAGAGTACCAAGAATTACAAGGAATATGGAAATATCTTAACGGAATCTTTAAATGATGATACCATTGAACAGGTAGAAGGTGATGATAATAGTTACTTCTTAGCTCAACATTCCATCATTAAAGAAGCGAGTCTAACGACAAGAATGAGACCAGTTTTTGATGCTTCAGCAAGAGATGCATATGGCAAGTACCTTAATGCTAATTCGGAACCTAGCATCAATTTATTGGAAATGATAATCAAACTTTTACATGACTGTCGTATACGCGAATATGGTGTAAGAGCCCATATTAAGAGAGGATTTTGGCAGATAAGTTTGGCGGATTCAGATCTGAAATATCTAAAATTGTTATGGAGGGCGAATGAAGATCCACGTGAGTTGATTGCTTTCCCTGGCTCACCGTGGTGGGGAGGGTGGTGCAAACGGTTGTTTCGCATGCTAAAGGAAATTTTGCGACGATTGCTTGAAAAACTTAGAAGTGGCCTCAGATGCATTTTGCCACGAGTGTGTTTTGAAAGGAAATAATTATTTACACATCCCAATAATCGGAGTTGTACTCATAATGACATCTGAGAAGTGTTCACTTTGGCCACTAGGAGTAGTCCAGGAACTTATAGAGGCAAAGACGATGTATACATGCAGTTGTTGTTGAAGACACAAGACGAAGAGTACAAATATTTAGTTAATTTTTTGTGCACGTTAGAAGTTATTTAGTAGATTTAATTATTATTTAAGGGGCAGGTTTAAACCTATCTTTGATTTGGTTCCTACTTTTATTTTTTATGTTCGCAATCGAAACTGCTCGTATTTTGCCAACAAATATTTTGATGTGAGTAACTTTTGCCATTTGCTGTGTGGAGGATGTTGCAGTCTCATTGGTGTTAAACCTATTTTTCCCATAGAACAGAATTTTGAATGTGATTATTATTTTTATATGTCAAATTTTTTGTAAGTTTTGTCGAGTGAAAATTATTGAGAGATAAACACGTTTAAATATCCATTGTCGTATTTATTAAGTAAATATATATGGTAATAATACAAAAGCAGGATATTTCTATTAAAGTTATTATATCTCTCGTTCAACGACCACAACAGTTAGTGTATTTGGTTGAAATTTCCGTGCGGTACGTTCCGTAGGTGTGTCGGTATGTGTTCTTTATCTAATAATAATAGTAATGCAACGGAAGAAGATGGTAAAAGGTCTTGGTATAACTATGAAATCTGGTTGGATGTTACTAAATAAATATAGCAAGCAATTAATAATTATTGCTTGAAACACTACTGGCTAAAAGCGACTTATTAACTTGATGTTTTGTAAGAGAGACTAAGCAAATAAGCAAATATCAAACGAAAATTAGATTTTTATTAGATTAAACCATATTTTTTTATTAGATTTTCTCCTTCGGATGCAAATAAGTCTACACTAGAATGAGATTGCATGATATATGAACTCTGGCGAGTAACTGCAAGCTAAAATCTGCTGGGTTATGGTCGGTTTGGATCAATCTAAAAATTTGACTATGAATCAATCATTTTGATAATATTTTTTAGCTCTAAAGAATGGAAAGGATATTTGTATCTACCGAATTTGATATTCTTCGGTTATGTTGAAACGTATATCAGATGATTTTAAATCACAGTTACTTATCAAATGTAGATTTTAAGATTGGGGTCTTATATTAAAGCTACACCTTAACTACCTAACTCCAAAAGTTCCAAAACGAGATATAAAATGTTCACTTCTTTCTTCCAGATCATCCGGTTTGTACAAAATGTACGCAATCTCTTACATGTGGTATGCAGTGATTGGGACTTTCACTTGTGTGCTAGTAGGGGTGGTACTTGGATTAATTACTGGAAGCGAAAAAGACGCTTTTGACGAACAACTCCTTCATCCGATGGCAGCAAAGATAGCAAGATGGGCGCCAGGACCAAAGAGAACTTACATCAATACAAAAGTAGAAGTAAAGGATGAGAAAGATACTTCAGAAAAGACTGAAGTTACAGATGTTACGCCAGTTGCAGAAGTTAAACCAGATATCTTTACTACCACTAATAGTAGATTATTTGAAGCTTATGAAGTTAGATCTCCTTCACCTGCTCGGACTAGGTTATAGGGTGTAATAAATTATTTTGTATTATCTGATACATACTTATTGTTCCTACCCCAAACGACTGGGAAATGTAAAAAGAACGAATTTGATAATGAAGAAGATAAAGTTGGACAGTACACTTTATAATTGAAAGTGTAACAATGACAGGATGGTTATGTTTAGAATATTAGAGACTAGAGACCACAGTTTTAAGGTCAATCAATCGCAATTGAAACACCAGTTGATATTATATCAATAGAAACTACTTACAATAGAAATACTTTTCTTCAACTATTGAATTACAAAGAACAATTGATTCAATTGCAACGTCAATTATATCACTCGTAATTATTAAATCTAAAGCGCTTAATGAACCAAATTTTTCAACAGCAATTAAGTATTTCCTGCTGTATCTATATTTTTGATCAGAAAGCCGTTAACTGATAATTGTTATAAAAGGTACTTTATTTCTAGTTTGTCTATTGACTCTAAATGATCTGTAAAGTATGTAGACGTTTCTAGAAAGGTTAATTGAATTGCTAGTTGTTTGTTGAAGATGGATTTTTATAGACAATGATATTTATGCATTTGCATTTTTCTAAAGTGGAATTGTTTGCCTTCTTGTTTGTATAACCAAAGTTTCTAAACGGTTTAGTTAAACACCGGTTATCCGGTTTGTTTTAAGAATAGTTAGTTAGATGTTTTATTAATTATGTGATAGTAGATAAACTACGACTATTTAAAATTAAGTTGTGATGAATGTGGAACCGAGCCATAGTAGGAGTATTCTTAATTAAAAAATCAATATATAATTATTTAATTAATTAAAATTAAGACTTGTTTTATAAATTAGTCGTCTGTTATTTTAATCCCAGCGGTTTAATCCTTATATAGATAGTTCTTTTGGTTTTTTTAATAAATAGTATTTAATCAAATCATAAACTCGTATCTAGCACAAGATTTAGTTAACATTGTTTAGTTACTAAATAGCTAAATACACACACACGCACATACTCACAGAGAGAGAGAGAGAGAGAGACAAACACCCACACACACACAATTAAAGCGAAAAGGAAATAGTGTTAGTTCCTAGGCACTTTAATTGCGTGTGTTCAATTTTTATAATCACATGTACTAACCATTTGCTGGCGATGAAAGACAACATCATGACGAATGTTACACATCGGGATTATCGATATGTGAAACCCAATAAATACCTTATACAAGTAGATCCAATCTAACGTAAGACGGAATACTGCACTTTGCAGTCAATTTAATTAATGTTTTTAGATAATAAATATTCTCTAAAATATGAAGGATATATACAGTGTAAATTCCATGTTACGGCATTCGACTTAACGACAAACTCCCTTAAGCGTTGAAATCACCTGGCTTTGGTTGGTTCAGCTCGTCTTCCATACACTTTATATAGCATTAAAGCTCTCAATAACGATAATAATTAAATAACAAAACGTACCCTTAAGTTGCCAAAATTAGTAAAAACTGCACAGCTGGTTACGTTATTTTATCGCCTTATTATCCTAGCCCGTAATAAACTCGACTGTAAGCATGATGCGTACCGAACTTTCTAAGTAATTCCTTTATCAACAAGATGCCTCAATATCGCAAGTTATGAATAAAAAAAGTAAAATTTTTGTTGTTTAAATTGCTGACGCAGCAAAAAGCTTCAGACAAAAATAACAGACTTCTCTCCGTTAAACGACAACTCTCTATAACGCCATTAAATGCACAGTCCCTTGATTGTCGTTATATAGAGTTTACACTGTAGTTATACCAGGCTTATAGACTAGTTATAAAGAAACTATCAAAATGTATTAACGATGATAACTGGTTATGATTTTTTGATAACTTTTTTATAAAGAACTAATAAGCCATGTAGTGTAACTGTTATATGATATTATGAATAAAGTGTTATCTATAAAAATAAATCTAATATATAAAATTCTCGTGTCACAGTTTTCGTTGCCATACTCCTCCGAAACGGCTTGACCGATTCTCATGAAACTTTGTGTGCATATTGGGTAGGTCTGAGAATAGGACAACATCTATTTTTCATCCCCCTAAATGTTAGGGGTAGTCCACCCCAAATTTTTTATTTTTTATTTTTACCGGGCAGGACGACGTCTGCCGGGACAGCTAGTATAAAATAAATTACATAATATTGATACCGCTGGGCATTGCGAGTTGAAATATTCTGATGACGAAATAAAGTTATATTTTATCAATAATATTTATTAAATTAATTTTAAATACATTTAGGACGAATCATTGTATGTTTGTAAGAATTATTAATATTATAAGTTGTAATTTTTTTTGTGTGATGTTTCGAACATATTTTGCGATTGTGTTCTTACAGATTGCTTTGTCAATTATGTATTATTATTTATCTTGGGTTGTTTCTTTACATGTTTTGCAAATATATATTTAATACCTGGCCAAACTTTGTTGGCGTTGCCATCAGATGTATTTGATTGTGAATTGCAATGACCGCAACAATATAACGCATCATAGCGCCATCTTTTTGGGACGACGTCATTAATCGGGATAAAAAGTATCCCAAGTTTTTACTCGGGATATAAGCTAGTTTTGTGTTATGCACTCAGAGAGACAGATAAAGAATGGAAAAATTGTATTTTCCGATTCTGCTGGTCCGATTTAGCATCCTGATTATTTTCTCGTTTTTAAATTCAATATAAAATTTTCACTTCAACATATTTTGTATATTATTATAGATAGATTATATTATAGAATATAGATATTATAGATTTTGTATTGTTGCTCGAATTAGAAAGAAAATATTTGTGATGACAACAGTATTATGTAAGTGTATATAAATGATGACTATATTTTTAATAATGAAGAAAATTTTAATTTACAGACTCTTGTTGAATTGGTTAAATAAAAACTAGATATCATAGAAAAGTTTGTAGTTTTATTGCTTGTCTGTTGGTTATTAAGAATTTGGCTGAAGTGAAACTTTTCGTTTTTCCACTTGTCCTTTATTTGTAGGAGATAAACATACTGCCTAACAGATAGAACGAGAAGAAGAATAGTGTATGTAAATTCATGCTTCCACTATTAATAGGTACCACCGTTTTACACCGATATTCTGTGAGAGCTTGATATCTCTCTAAACTTCTTTGAGTGGTAGCGTTGTTCTCTATTTTATTGACTTTCATGAGCAAGTAGGCATATATAGACACAAGTCCTTAGTCCACATTAGGCCCGTGAGGTCCGTCGTCAAAGAGTTTCTTTAAAGACATGTAAAAAACTCTGGCACTATCCATGACCAGAAGGTTGGCTGATATACCGCACAACAAATAAGCATTGCCATACAGCGCGGCAATGCAGCCAGCCTTCTGGGCACGCTACTCGTTGGCAGTGATCTTCTACATAGTGCATTTTAGTATTGATGACTTTGTTATTTAAATTTTTCTTCTTCTCCGTTGTCACACTCTTGGCAGAGTGGTCGTGGTCCTCATGACAGGGGTGGCGGCAAGCTTCACAATACGTCGCCATTCCTCTTGTACTGTAGCTTGCCTCGTGCATTCGTGAAGTGGACCATTAGGACAGTTTTGACTTGGTCGGTCCAGCGCATTGGTGATCTACCGCGCGCCCTCGTGCCCTCCATTTTGCCCTGGACTACGAGTCGCTCCTCGACGTGTCCTCTCGTCGTGTAATATCTCCAAAGAAAGTGAGAATACGACCTTGAAAAATAGAAGAGATACGTCGTTTAAAGGTTCTAGATTAATTATTAGATGAGTCCTTAGTCTATCTTGGCGTAAGCAAACGAATATTCTACTGCTGAGTAACTATGTTCTACATCTCGGTCTTTCCTTCACATCAAAGCGCAGGGCCGCGAAGGGAGGAGGGGTTTTTTAGTGGGTATTGAGGTTGCTCGCCCGTGCGGCATCGCTCGGAGTCTCCACACTCCTCTGTGTAGTCCATAGCGGACGGAGCGCAAGTAGAGCATACAATTGCTAGCGTTACCGCCCCCCGTGGATTCGTGCCGTTTCCTAGTGACGGCCCAGAGAGTGCGTAAATCGGTTAGTCATTTTTCCCCGCCTCAAAAAAAAAAAAAAAAAAAAAAGTTAGAAACATAACTTAAGCCGAAATACTTGAGTATCGAGCTAGGGGGGTATTCTCAGAACAAGAGCACTTCGAGTCTAGTTGATTACGCCGTGGCATAGATTGAGCGGGTGCTCGCCATTTCTAATTAACGGCGAGGACTCGAGGAGCTTATTCTGAGAACACTTGATATCGCTTTCGAACAATATTTAGTTTAATTGTTTACTTGTGTTTTAATCAGTGGTTTATTGCGTTATTTTCAAGAGGGCAAGATTTTATCCGTGTAGGAACGAAGAATTCTTGCAGCCAGGCGGCCTGTCGTAAGAAGCGACAAAACAACCCACAGGTCTAGTATGTCGCCATAGCAATCTTGAGGTGTTCCTGCATTAGTGTTCAGGTTCCAGTCCCCTCTTAGAGAGCGCTAGCACATTGGTGACACCTTTGATGTTACAAATATCCTCAGGCAACGGTAACCACTTTCCATCAGATGGGTCATCTGCCTGTCTTCTGAACTTATACAAAAAAATACTATTAGGAATTAGTATCAATTACATTTAAAGAAAAAGAGGAATAATAAAGAGCTAAGACTCAAGCTCCAGGGGTGGAAGGGATATATGGCATAACGACAAAAGTAGCTTCGGTAAACCTGCAGCGAACCTCTCTACACTTCTTAGCCACTCACACTCACACCCATGTGGACCCTGTCTTCTACAGCATTTTAAGGGCCCCATGCAGGGAATGACGAATGACCGTCTGCCCATTTTTCCATGTTCCCCGAACATTGCGACTGGCAGACACCATAGTCCCCATATCCCCAATAGCAAGGTACTTTTAGTCCTCATTTCCCACAATAGTCCCAACTTGGAGCATTTTTATATGGTGTAGACAGGGATAATCGCCGGTCAGTGTTATACCACATTACATTAAATAATTTAATGGCCCGTGGTGTTTAAAGATATACACTATGAAGTAAAGATATGTTGCTGGGGAGTTTGCTGCACCGCTTCTTCTCCTTTAACAGCCAATAAAATTGCTTTGGAAGCGATCGTAGACTCAAGACTTTCAATAAGTAATCTGTAAGATTCCATTTTGAAATAAATACTGTTACGAGCTACAGGACTCGTATTAAAAATGCCGTTGGAATTACTATAGAGTTTATTAGAACTAAACAAACATGTATAAAACTGGCACAAATATGACTTGACAAAGCCAGTAGAAATTGCACGATTCAATAACGCGTGCAAAGTCCGTCACTATATCACCAATCAAAAGTACTACACAAGTCTTGCTAGTATCGTAATCGTCGCTTGACTGCTTCACCCTTCCGTTCGGGCATTGTTTTATACTAAACTGTATAATAGAAAAAGGACCGAGTTCATCCGCACATCTGTCAAGCTTCGACGCAATTCAATAACAACAGGGATTAGTTCGACACTAATGACAGCCCTAAAACAAGTACGATAACAAAACCATGTTTTCTGAATTACAAATTCTAAACACAAAGTAAACCAAAGAATTCCTAAATCTTAGAAGGCAATAAAATGCGTTTTTACACCGTGCAGGTGTGCGTTCATTGTTGGTATGTATAATACATCAATTTTTATTTCTATTTACACTTGTGGACAGCGCTATGGGCTGCATTATTACTTGATATAAACTTTGTGTATACAATTTCAATAATGTATAAGTTTCTTGTTCCTATAAAAAAAATAACAGCCTATAAGCGCTGCTGGGCTTGGGGCTCCCACTATTGGGGAACGGACAGTGTACCCGCCACGCTTGTCCAAGGCGGCTTGGCAGGTTGGACACATCGGTTATCTCGATGTTTTTCTTCAGTGTTATTAGCTCGCGGTAATTGTAACAATATGCACATGAGGTCAGAAAACTGCCTAAGTGGTGCATGCGTTCCAGCTAAGTCGAATCCGAGCCCTTCGAATTCGAGACTTGTTGTCTATATATACTTGTTCGTATATAATAAAATAAATTAAAATTAAAAATATAGAAACCCAACAATAATAAACTCCCGTAGATTAAGACGCGGCACAAAGCGTAACCAAAAGGCATCCTAACTTTTACAACCGGCGAAAGTGTAAGGACATTAGCACAGCTGCGCAATTGGAGCGTCGCTCCTTGTTCGTTTACAAGATGTTGCCAAAAGTATTACAATACTTAACTCGTTTTTAATTGGATTGCGAATATATTTTAAATCAAATCTTCTTTTCTTTATTAAAAACGAGCGGTACCTGCAGATGTTGTCCTGCCCTGACAAAATAAAAGATAGGATTAGGACTAGAACTAAAACTCTAAAAAATCATCAATATAGGTCCAGGAGAAAACGAGGTTCCTAAAATCCTATCCCAGTGCCACCTACCAATTCTAATTACAATTTAAAGCACCTGGGCCCCAATCACTAAAGTCGTGCTTAAGTTATACGGGTCTTCGTATTACACGTTGCGAAGTAGTGTACATAAACTAAGAAGTAAAATTTACGTATAATCGCGTGCTAACAACGGTGAAGGACAACATCTTGGTGCAACGTGCACATCGAGATAACCGAACTCTCCAACCTGCCAAGCCGCCTTGGACAAGCTTGGCGGGTATACTGTCCGTTCCCCGATAGTGGGAGCCCCAAGCCCAGCAGCGCCTATAGGCTGTTATTTTTTTTATAGAAACAAGAAACATATACACTATTAAAATTGTATACACAAAGTTACAACTTAAAATGTTAAGTAATAATACAGCCCATAGCGCTGTCCACAAGTGTAAATAGAAATGAACATTAATATATTGTTAAATACTGATTAAATACCATCAGAAGGCTGGTGCCTACCTCGGCCAACGGATCAGTATGGCGATCCAGAGAGGAAACGTAGCCAGCCTTACCCATAGAAGACGGTGATCTGGGCCCAGTATTCTACTTAAAGTCTTGAGGGACTATGGGTAGAATACAATACAAATAAGTTAAGTTTTCTTACATTGTATTAATAGCATGTAATTTTATAAATGTTTGAAATTTAAATAAGACTGTAAAGAAGTAAAATTAAATTTTAACTTATATGTATGACCTTCAAAAAGTGGACTCCAATGGAGATTATTTTGAATAAAAAATTTTAAATATGCATACATTTCTACGATTCATTTTTAATTATATAATTAATTATTCTATATAGATAGATAGATAACACTGTATTGTACACCATGGCAGGAATAAACACAGTTCACATTTGTCAAAGAGAGTATACATAAATATTATATGATATGCAGTTACTTACATTAGATTTTATTCATTAAAAAACATATAAGTATTTTAAATATTATATAAGTAAGAATTATACTTATTAGACATACACTCATATAAATACACCTGTTGATATTACATACATAAATATATACATTTACATACATATACGTAAAAATATTAAACACTATGTTGCAGGTATTTTCTCATATTCTTAAATATTATTAGTGATTTAATTTGTCTATCTAAGCCTTTATGGTAAAATAATTATTGAAAAAGTTGAATAATGTTTGGGAATAACAATAATTAAGTGTAAGGTTAGTAGAAAGTCGTAAATTGTGAGAGGAAATATATCAAAATCCAAATTATTGTCAAATGAATTTATTAGTAAAAGTTATTGAGGCGTTGCCAGTTCATTATTATCCGAGCTGCAATCTAATATATAAAATTCTCGTGTCACAGTTTTCGTTGCCATACTCCTCCGAAACGGCTTGACCGATTTTGATGAAATTTTTTGTGCTTATCCGGTATCTATGAGAATCGGCCAACATCTATTTTTCATCCTCCTAAATGTTAGGGGTAGTCCACCCCTAAATTTTTTTATTTATTTTTTAGACAAAATTTTTAATTTCTATTTTTTTATGATACAACATACAAAAATACATACAACCCTAGATTTTCAACCCTCTACGATCAACCCCTATTTTTTACCGGGCAGGACGACGTCTGCCGGGACAGCTAGTATACAGTAAAATCGGTTTATAATGAGATCGAAGGTAACTGACAAACATGCCATGCTAAACGGATGTCATAAAAAGCACAAAGCATATACACACTTAGAAAACGATTATTATATGTATAATTATATAACTACGTTTCAACGGTTCTAAGCGTGATAATTTTATTTGATTGTTATTATTCCTACTTTTCGGCTACTTTTCGGTAGCCGTGATTACGGAAGACAAAGATGTCAAGTGTCAAAGATTATCGTTAAAGTTCTATTTAACCTACCGCCAACTTGATCATTTTGATTAATTCATTTAATTTTTTATGGTTATTATTTACTCTATGGGAGCCTAATCTGAATAAAGAACAGTATATCAGTCTTACTAATGTCGTCTCTTCTACTCTCTTTTCTCTTACTAATCTTCGATGGTTTAAGTCATTCTTATAGTTGACTGTGAGTTTTATGTAAAGGGATATATAGGAGTGCGATTCATGCCAAATCCTGCACAAAAAACCAATGAGGTAATAAGCACAGCTAACCTCCGTATCTCGTTTCAATAGGGCATCTAGGTCAGCTCTTGAAGTGCACGGCACTCACAGATCATTGGATGGCGCTCTGGGTCTTCGAATTATGGTACCTTTACACCAAAAGGCCAAGCACGGCTAGTATGTAGTGGAACACTTACAAGCCAATAGATGGCGCCGTGCAATAAAAGAGTTCACAAACGTTTCCCGAAACATACACATAATATATAAAAATTTTCAACTGACTAATAATAATAACCTCGCTGGAAGATCTTCCTCTGAGACTGAAGACCATTCTGTAACGCTCCTCCACGCTGTACGGGCGGGCGTATGGGACACACCTTTATATGTGAAGTTCTATAAGATTTGAAAAATGGTATATGAAGCCATTCACTTGGTCTTACTTACCACGGAGAAAACAGAACGTCTGGACTGACTTCGCTGGTGTTGGAGACCCGCTTCGCCAACTCGCAACGAAAGCCAACGGCACCTACAAAACTACCCACATCTGTATAAAATGTGAAGATTCAACAATATAATCTTTCCTTCATAGAATATTCATTACACGAAATTGTACTCTAAATATTTCTATAAGGTGACGTAATAATCTTCCTAAGATTGATATGAGGCATGTAGCGTACGAAATAAGTGATACAGCATTTACGACTTACATGGGCAAGATTTTCCTGTTTTTCAGACATCTTATTTCGCTACATGTCAAGGGAAATACGTTACAATATATTTTCTTTTTGAACAGAAGCACAGCGTGTAGGTTGTGTTGGGTATTGCTTGGTTATTAATCGAAATAACATTAAACTAAGTGTTTGATATGTGTATATGTGTGTTATCACTTGATTCTAGGACCCCGTCTTTTGTTAAAGAACGTCAAAGAGGTTGCGACAATGACACCATTACATACTACAGAGTTTAACGCAAGATCGTTAGGCTATGCATCTCTGTAAGGCTCTGCCGGCAGATGTCCGTTTTGCTAAATCTCTTCATTCCTTTAACAGACTTGTGAAGAAGCACTAACTATCTACCTGTAGAACTTGTTTATTGTTTTTTTTGTGATATTTTTTTATATCAGTACGATGTATACTGTCATATGCGTTTAGTAAAAATCTGTTATTTTTACATGACAAAGTTAAATCGCAATTTTATTTATCTATATAGATTGAGCAAAAGTTTAAAAGTAAAGTAAATGTGTCCTTTATCCATTGAGATGAAATTAAAGGCCTTTCACAAAGGATTAAAGTTTTAGTTTGTATTTGGACGTACTTATTTAACTTCTTCTTCGTACTACTTATTTTAATTATTTAGGGTTGTGAAACCAACCGTAATAGAGATATAGTCTCGGTATGGCAAAGACTTCGCTGTTCTTTGTATCACCCTAATGCCTGGTTTTCAAAGCAGAGTAGAGAAAAAAAAATTTGTGAATCTCTATCTAAAATTTCGGAAAAGTCATAAACAGGAGATTAATGAAGTTTCTTGAGAGATTTCTCATAATCTAGTAGTTTCCATGCGGTTTCAGACCTGATAAGTCCACAGATAACGTCATCTGTTACTTGTGGAATATGTAGTATTTTCGATTGATACAGGTTATAAATATCTGTGGATATTTTTGGATTTTTGGAGATACAGTTTCAAATGCCTTAATTTGAAACTGTATCTCCAAAAATTCTACCCTGAAATTGGAAGGAGTGCAGTATCTTGGTCTTGATTTAACAATGCTATACCAAGACCAAGTTCGGCAACATGACGAACAAAGATAAACGGAAATTCCAATTTAAGAATATGTAAGCAACGTCGGAATATAATCCTCTGGAGTGCCGCAAGGCAGCATTCGAGGCCCACTTTTCACTATTTATATCAATAACATCCATGATAATTCTTATAAAAACATTAACGTACGTATACTGTGTTACGTTGATGATACTGCAAAATTACATACAAGAAAAAATCGGCATGAAATGACTGGGCTTGCTGAGTAAGGTCTAAGTTCGTAGCCAAATGGCTGGATTTAGACCTATATACTAACTTGAAATAATATTCCTATGTTTTCTCAAAATTTTAAATTCCGGAGCACCCGCCGATATTAAAATAAGGATTCGAAAATGTGATAGTAAGAAATTGTGAATGAGATTGTGTATCTTTGTGCCGGACTCTAAGCATAATACTCTTAGAATGTACCGCACCCGTTAAGAGCTGATTTCCTCATCACAGTTTTACCGTCGGACAACCAGACGTACCGGTTTACGCCACCTTTACATGATGAAAACACCACCAGATACGAAGACGAGAGGACGAAACACTTCGGTTCATATTTTCTGGTACTGCCCAAGAATGGAATCATTTGCCGAAGCCTGTTTTCCTGAAAGACTTCAAGTAACAAGCGAATAGGTATCTTCTAGGTAAGCGTGCTTCATCAAAGGCCGTGTCATCATTCAAACCCAATGCTGTTATTTCAAAATTTTAGCGTTATTAAGAGATTCAAAATACGATTCCATTGCTATAGTGGCATAAATTTGTATTCTAATAAACCTACAATATCTCCTCGATAACAAGAAGTTTTTCTTTTTTAATATATGTGTATTGTATGCCGAAACACAACTTTAGTTTGTTATGGCGGCATGCTCTAGGCCAAGAGTGGTAGCCATTCAGACGCGCAAATACCCTACCACCTAGCTGTGGGTTGTTTGTCGCCTCTTACGACAGGCCGCTTTGCCTTAGGACTTAGTACTCTTTCTCCGTTCCTTGACAGATAGCACAAATGTAAACAAAAACATCCAATTAACAGCAATGAAAAGTAGGTTACATTAATTATTGTATCAAATCGATAAAGGAATTCCAAGTCAAGTATCCACTAAAAATCGCTTCAACATCCAATCACGTTCTGAAGCCACTCGGGATTTACTCCGAGTCGTACTCGTTATTACAAATACAACGTAATAACGTCAGAAATAAGAAGCAATCGAATTAATTATAATAAAACGATACAAAGGATTGTAACAATCTCATAATATAGTGTAGTTCTTCTCTATCTCGTACGGATTAAGGGTCTGTATAGTTGAGTCTGTGAGAAATTGTGTAATTTATAAACATTGAAGAAAGAAAGAAAAAATATGTCTGATTATTTCCGCTTCAGCTTGTCTGATCTCTCGTATCCCATTCCCTTTATCTCAATCTTCCTAACCTATCCTTATGACTGACAAGGCCCCTGGAGTTGAAAGAAAGAAAAAATATTTATTTAGGGCAAGATACAAAAAGTCTTACATGAAAATATATCTAACAATTAAAAGCACTAAAATGACTATTGCTCAGAATAATGCTAGTTCCACAATCAGCGCTGTTCTTTCGCAAGTACCTCTAAATGATGCCACAACTTATGAATGAGTGAATGAAAACTCTTTATTGTTCATCATAACTTAGACATTTAATATAAATACATTTCCATTAGAACAATGGTCGGCCTGATCGCTTATAGCGATCTCTTCCAGGCAACCTGGTGTCCAAGGAGACATTACAAGACAAATTAAATAATATTTGGTGGTTTAACTCAATTAAAACTAATTCAATCGTAATTAAAGAAAAACAAAAATAATAACAATAATAAATATAGATGTTACGCCAGGTGGTAGGGCATTTGCCTGACTGGATGGCTACCACCCCTGGTCTAAAGTATGTCGCCATATCAACCTTGAGTTGTGTTCCGGCATTAGTGACCAGGTTCCAGTCTCCCTTAAGAGAGCAGCAGCGCATTTGTAGCACCTTTGGTGTTGCAAATGTATATAGGCGATGGTAACCGCTTTCCATCAAGTGGGCCGTCTGCCTGTCTGCTGAACTCCTGCAATTAAAAATATATACATAATTAAAGGCTTAGCTTATTACAAACGCCTAAAGGCGACAGTAACCACTTTCCATCAGCTGTCGTCAACCCGTCTGCCGTTTCCCAGCAATAAAAGAAATCTACACAAGATTTCAACCTACACACTCTTAAATTTATTTATTCTGGGACTAAGTAAATATGACTTGTTGTCTCAAAATCAGTAAATACGATTCAAACAGACTGTACTAAGCCCTTGTAAATATTTAAAGAACTGAGCACTACTTTCCACCGTAGTGTAGTGGGTACTGTATTTTTACGAGTCTCAACCAAGCGCTGATACCTATAAGATATAATGTTTATTACAAAGAAAATATCTTTTACGACGCTCCAAGCTTATTCATTTTACTTGTTTACTTGTTAAAAGCTCCTTTTCTTTTGTTATTTCTATTTTATATTTTCAAATTATATTATACCCTTTATGCAGTTGATTTTTATTGCAGTTGTTTATTAGAGTTTTTTGACATGTAATCCAGTTAGATAAGTTTCAGAAAGAAAATTTATTATTTTATTTTATCTTATAAAAGATTGTGTTGAGGTTTTGTGTTACGTAGTTATATATATATTTTTTTTAATTAAAAATGTATCATTGCAATCAACAATAACTTTTCTGACTAGTTTGTTTAAGTAAGTCTTAGTTATCTATGAAATAACATTCTACTGCGCCGTTTCCATCTTATTTAAAAAAAAATATATTATAGCTAGTATAATATATTTAGTCCCGGCAGATGTCGTCCAGCCCGGAAAAGCTTCAATCGATATGCCGACAGCAGCGCCACCTATCGGGTCCAATTGTGAACCAACTCAGAAACCTTCTTTGGCTCATGCACAACAACTTTGCTAAAGATCATCACATGATCAAAATAAATGTATAGTTTACGATTCTATAAAGGACATACAGCCAAACATTCATTTTTATATATAAGAGAAGATAAATATAGATGAAAGAAGAAAGTTAGCTTTAACCCATTTGACTATAAATAGAATATTGAGCGTAGTTAGGTCACTGTCTTCTATGAATAAGGCTCCCAGGAGGCTGGCTATGATACCTCGCTGGACTGGGATACTGATCCATTTGCCTAGGTATACGAAACTAAGTAGCTTCTGCCAAGTTCTTCTGCTTCCGTGTAGCCCTGGAGAAGGCGAAAGAAGGAACACCGAGGGATTTTAGTGGATATCCCTAACTCGGATGCTAACAGTATATCTTTGGAGGTACTAGAGCCACCCCAACTTGGCGAATTCCACACGCCGCCACTGCGTTTCCCCCGCGGCGCTTTTTCCTGAAACTTATTTTCTCTCGTTAAAGAAAAAGGTATACAGACTTAAAGGCCAACTTAGTATAATTTTTATATATACATAACATATAACTAATTAGAGACCACACGGTTTATACATACTCTCTCTCTCTCTCTCTCTCTCACACACACACACACACACACACACACACACACACAATATATATATTAAACGAATAAAATATGACAAAACTCACGAGTATTCAAAAGATTGTCTATAAGAGATTGCTTTAAGAAATACGGGCGTCCTTTAAAATGACTTTATAGTAGTTATTATTTTAAAGTGTTTTATTTCATTATGTTGGTATAAAATTATTCCCTAGCATCAAGGTCATTATCATCAGCAGTGAAAGAACGACTGAGAATAAGAGAAAGAACAAGAAAACCCCGAAGACGATCAGAGGGGACAAAGAAGTAAAATAATCTTGGTATATTGAATTTGTATCTACTTGTAAAAACCCATGTAGAACCGAATCGTTCCGGGTCTTTTTATTGTTACTCCTGAAATCAGTATGAAACTGGTGGAACACCGCCTCGGGACACGGGGGCGCAAACTCGCCGATACAAAACGAACAATTTAACCCGCTAAACTGGGAACGGCCGAGTGGCACCGAATAAAACCTCTTAACCGAATCCCTGTAGGTGAATAAATAAAATTCGCCGAGCTTAGCATCTACTTACGGACTCTCAGGATGACGGACTAGTTTACCGAAATCTTACCGAGCGCATATATTTCAATGAGTATTTACAAATTCGCTCAGTATTGGTGCGGAAACAGTACCCACAGAGCGAATCAAGTGATGGACTAGGAACGGAGAAAGAGGCATAAAGCAATCCATATCCAGATAGTAGGACATTGCTCGTCTGGATGGCTGCCACCTCTTGTCTCTAATGCTAACATTGTCAGTAGAATACTGAGCCTAGATCGCCGTCTTTTATGGGTAAGGTGCCTAGAAGGCTGACTACGTTTCCTCGCTGGATCGCCATACTGATTCGTTGCCCGAGCCTCAGACCTCAAGACCCTACGGTCTATGTGTCTCGACAGCAAACTGCACAATCATATAACTCTCACTGAGTGATTCAGCTGTTTTCGCCACCAAACTGGCTGACACTGACATTAGGATTGGTCAACAAGTTCCAAGTCGCTGAACGGGCTATGAAGCGAACTATGTTAGGTGTTTCAGTTGATAAAACAGGATGAGGATATCCATAAGAAAACAAAGGTAACCGACACAGCTCGCAAAATTAGCAAGTTGAAATAGCAGTCACATCTACCGCAGGACCGATGACCGATGGAGCAGACGAGTCCTGAAGTGCAGACCGCGTCTCGGTAAACGTAGTGTCGGGCGCCCTCCAGCCCGATGGACCGATGATCTGCGCAAGGTTGCCGGTAGGCGCTGGATAAGGCAAAGCAAGGGACCATCGACCCCCGTCTAACGAGTGGGGTGTGTTCTCCCAGGGCACACTCCAGGCACTTTGTTGCGCTGGATCGGCTGGGCGTAACTATTCTCTTTCTAAGTCTCAGCCCTTCCTTCACAAACTAAAGCGCAGGGTCGTGGCGCCGACTTGGAGAGGCTTACGTCCAGCAGTGGACTGCGAATTGCTGACGTATATCCAATCATAATACGGTTACATTTGTCTGCGGGCGGAGCAATGTCCCTTTACGATAATGCGCTCTATTCGCCGCCGCCGTGCGTACGCTCCCATCGGGCCCGGCGCGATTTTATAGCCCTCCCCGTAGGCCTATACATCCCCCCTCTCGGAAGACATCTTTATAGGGCTTCGGCTGAAAGCAGATATTTCCAAGGGGCTCCCTTTCAGCTACACAAGAGAAAATACTTTTTACATCGACGCGGATTTATCTTTGCCTTTATTCAACTTGAAATAATGGGCACGTTTTTCTGTTGTTACGCTTAAAGGAATATTCCTGGGACATGTGTTGTTTAATGTGTTCGATGTGCCTTTGAATTAATGATATATATTTACTTTATATTGTTCTTATATTTGTTGCGGATTTTAGTATTGTTACCAGTGCGGGGCTCGAATTAAAATGCCATTGGAATTACTATAGAATTTATTAGAACTATATAAACACGTACAACACAGGTACAAATATAACTGGACACAACCAGTACATACTGCACGATTCAATAACACGCGCAAAGTCCGTCAATATATAGCTTATCGAATGTACACGTTTTGTTCGTATCGTAATCAATCGCTTCACTGCCTCACCCTTCCGTTCGGGCATTGTTTTATACTAAACTACACGATACAACACTCGACCGCGTGGACTGAATTTTCCAAGAAAACGTAATCTGCACACCTGCGGCCATAAACGAGTACAATAACAATAGGATGTTTTCTTAATTACAAAATTTAAACACAAAGTAAACAAAAGAAGTCCAAATGCGGGAAAGGTATGGCAGTATATGGCTTTACAGAATGTCTTTGCCATCGGTTACCGATTAAAGACTTTTTCGTTTAAATTTTCTTAAACCTGTCTTTTACTCTTTTATGTTGGCACCATATACATCAAAAATAGAATAGAATAGTAGTTAGTATATTGACGTAAAAGGTTGTATAGGAAAATATTATATCAGCGCCGGATTAAGATGTGTTAAATTCGGGTTAATTACTTGCATCGTATTGTTCCTTTTTAAAGTTTTCTAAACATAACTTGAGTTATGTTTCAGCATCAATAGACAGGTTTCAGTTCCCCTCTTTGACGTTGGCGACGATGGGACGTCAGCCTGCCCGCTGTACTACAT
Organism: Dendrolimus punctatus; assembly: GCA_012273795.1. NCBI lineage: Eukaryota > Metazoa > Arthropoda > Insecta > Lepidoptera > Lasiocampidae > Dendrolimus > Dendrolimus punctatus. Next base: position 458,478 of record CM022549.1, on the reverse strand, counting down.
CATAAACCAAAAAAGACACAAAAAATATAAATAATTGTTTCGCCATATAGTATAATAAAGTAAAACAAAACATTAGGCCCTGCTCTGTATGAAAGTCCATTAAATAAGTAATTTCGTGAGATATGTTTTAATGCGGGTTCTGAATTGCGCCGGCTACGAACGAATTAAAACTATACATCAAGCTAAGAAGCTACGGAGCTATGAAGAAAAATAGACATGACATTAAATTTCATATTTGAAAAAAAGAAACTAAAAACACTTTTTGGTCTTTCAACAACACATAGGCAGACATATTGAAAAACAAAAAAATACGTGGTATAGGTTCACGTTTTTTTTTTATTGCAGGAGGTCAGCAGACAGGCAGACGGCCCACTTGATGGACAGCGGTTACCATCGCCTATGGACATTTGCAACACCAAAGGTGCTACGAATGCGCTGCTGCTCTCTTTAGGGAGCCTGGAACCTAGTCACTGATGCCGGAACACAACACAGGGTTATTATGGCGGCATACTCTAGACCAGGGGTGGTCGCCATCCAGTCGGGCAAATGCCCTACCACCTGGCTGTGGGTTGTTTTGTCGCCTCTTACGACAGGCCGCCGGGCCGCAGGAAATTGTATTCTTTCTCCGTTTTCGTTCCTGCACGGATAAGAAGTTTGAAAACTATCTCATCTGATGCTAAGTAAAGATGCCATTTGTATGGAGCGCCTAATACTACTAGGCAAGTGCGTAAGTAGGCACTAGGTATCTACTAGGCTAGTAGATACCTATTCACTTGTGACTCGAAGACCACTGGTTTATATGAATCGGAGAACACACACTGGCAAATTGTTTTCAATTGTTAAACAGCGGTGAAGAAAGCTGGAGGCAATAAAATAGACATTACAGTATATTCAAAGAAAGTGCGGCCGCCTTGGCCAACTTACAGTCTTAGGGATTATAGGTAGAATAACATATTGGTGAAGTTTTTTTCATTACATAATACAAGCTTATTATTGATGTATATTATGATTGCATAAAGCATATCCATTAGTTTCTGTTTATTGGATCCATGTTTAAGCAAAGTTCTTTCCCGCTTACAACAGCCGTAAGCTGTACAAGTTAAAATTAACTTTCATTACACAGTACGGTGTAACAAACGAGTGAAATTGTAGTTTTATTTTAATAATATGTCTGTTTTCCACAACTTGATATAAATGAAATTTTATAAGTCCACGTAAAACGTAAATCAAATCCTGGCCAGTGAGAACGCACTGCTTAGGCAGTTTTTCTACCCGAATTTATGTATCGTCACACGTACCACAGGTTGTAATTACACATGTATGAAAGTCTCCAATTCACCTTTGTCAATTTTGGTGGTGGTGTGTGAATTGTCTGATCCTAATTATTGAATATTTGTACGTTATAATTCCACCCTTGTTGACGGGGGTCGGAGCACGATTTCCCTGGAGAGCTACACACTGGTCCAGCCGGGTGGAAAGTCACGCTCGTAGACTACGGCCAACAGCCAATATTCGAAATCTATTACTACAAAGAAACGATCCTATGTATACACGCAAACAAGATTTTGTTATAAAATTGTAAATTATTACAATATATAATATATGGATATTTTGCCTGGTGGTAGGACATTTGCCCGACTGGATGGCTACCACCCCTGGTTTAAAGCATGGCGCCATAATAATCTTGAGTTGTGTTCCGGCATTAATGACCAGGTTCCAGTCTCCCTTAAGAGAGCAGCAGCGCATTTGTAGCACCTTTGGGGTTGCAAATGTCGTCATGTGGTGTCATAGGCGATTGTAACCGCTTCCCATCAAGTGGGCCGTCTGCCTGTCTGCTGAGCTCCTGCAACAAAATAAAATATATACCCTATATTTCGCCAGAAAGTTGCTTTATTTAAGACTTCCTACGCTACAGTTCCATAAGGATGTTAATCGAACTTTAGGCAGAAAAAGTGACGAGTCTTGTAACTTTAATGATACTACTAGATCTTCCTATGTTACTTTGTTTGTGAAGTTTGGGAGTTATATCGTGTGGGAAGGATTATATTACCGGAATAAAAAGTTCTTAACTCATCCTAAGCCTCCACAAAGCATCAATATTGTACCTAAATCTTTTCATTTATTGAACTAAGAAAAGGAAACAAATATTATTATTTTTATTTACCTACTTCCTGGTTCCTCTTCCTTCCTGATTATTTACATAAATATTAACATATAGTTATGTTCCTAAAGGCATACATAACTACAACTGTTTTATTAAAGATTTCATCGGTATATAAACATCCGGTAAATTACTATCGATCACCGAAAACCGCATCGAAATCGTCCCGGTAGTTTTTGGATGAATACCGAACCAACTTAACAGACAAACACAAATATGTAAAAAACAAAAGACTAAATTTACAATGTTATATTATTACTCCTATATGTAACGCACTATATATTTAAAACGTGACGTGGTAAATTCACATTGAAATGACTATCTTGATTACAGCATTTAGGGCCGGCTTTATCGGTGTGATACCACGCTCTCACAGAATATCGGCATGAAACGGGTAGGAGCTAATTGTGTTTCGTGCGAGTCAAAGTTCCGACGGTCCACTTAGCCCTCTCTCCTTTTTTTATTGCATGAGCTCAGCAGACAGGCAGACGGACCACCTGATAGAAAGCAGTTGCCATCACCTAGAGACATTTCTAACAATACCTGGTAATTAATACCAGAACACAACTCAAGGTTGTTATGGTGACATGCTCTAGACTTGGTTGTTTTGTCGCCTCTTAGGTAGGAAATTGTATTCATTTTCCGTTCCTACACGGATGTTCCTCCATCCATCCTCTCCATGTCATTCCATATCCCTTTTTAAAGACGACGGTAAACACTTTCCAGGAACTGGTCTGGCTGATTGTCGGTCAATTTCACCTTCAAAAATAAAGGAACACCCAACATGGCTACGATACCCTAAAATAAATGCAAAAATTGAATGGTACTAATCCACACGAGTGTTTCCAAACAACTGAATCGACGAAGCTAAATCCGCAGTCCAATATAAAATATGAATTGCACACATAAACCCCTTTCAACGGATTACCTAGGTACTAAAAAAAGTGCCTATCAGTTAAGCAAATCCGATTCTATTTGCAGGACTATGGTAAATTGAATTTTACTAATACACTCGTATATTTCTTTAGTACGTCTTCCACCTTTGTTGTAGATCTAATGTCTGCTGCTCTTTTGCGGTCTTTTTTTCAAAGGTGGAAGACGTACTAAAGAAAATAAGACGGTTAAAATGGCGATGGACAGGACATATGACAAGGGAAAGCAGAATCAAATGGACTAAAATAATAACAGAATGGCAGCCACGTGATGGCAAAAGAAAAAGAGGCAGACAAGCTAAAAGATGGACTGATGACATCAAGTTAATGGGAGGGACAACCTGGTCTAGAAAAGCTACCAATAGGGAAGAATGGAAGCAGCTGGAAGAGGCCTATGTGTCACTGGACACGCTGAACACTGAACCGGGAAACCCGATGTATTAGATTTAAGTTAAAGCAATTTGCTACTGTATGTAACAAACTGTATGTATCATTGTTTAGTTTCAGCAATAAAGGCTAATAAAAAACTAAAATAAATAAATACACTCGTATAGTAAAATTCATACATCACTCATACATAATGATCATTATTGTTCTTATATGTATGTATATATAACAGTAATTATCTTTTTACGGTTGTGCAGCAAAATCCAATTTACCATACAAACAGCAATGATGAACATGATTATGAACAATAATGATGCCAGGTGGTAGGGTATTTGCCCGATTGGATGTCTACCACCCCTGGTCTAGAGTATACCGCCATAACAACCTTGAGTTGTGTTCCGGCATTAGTGACCAGGTTCCAGTCTTCATCAAAAGAACAGCAGTGCATTTTGAGCACCTTTTGTGTTGCAAATATTCATAACCGATGTTAACCGCTTTCCATGAAGTGGGCTGTTTGCCTAAGTCCTGGACTCCTGCCATAAAAATATATTAATTTAATTTCAAATACGTATGTATATACAGCGAGTTTCATTTCAAATGACAATAAATCATAACTTTAGCGGTCGTACTCCATACAAATTTTTTGGTACTATTAAATCAACCGTAATGTCAAAATTAAAATGTTGAAATTTCCAAACAAAGTAATTACGATAAAAAGGGAATAAAAAACAGAACGTCTTGTAAATATTGGTTCGCGAGCGAGAGCGTAAGAATGAACAACTTCCGCGTTTAATGATGAAGAGACGAGCTGGCAACATGATACATTGGTCACTAACCTACCGATTTAGACACAATAACTGATACATGTTGTTGTAATATTGTGAAATGAAAAATGAGGTCCTGTGGCTAAATCAAAGAAGTTACCTTGATTCCTTTTTGTATTTGGGCAGAGTACGTCATGAAGCAAACGTGTTCTGATTTATTGTCGTAAGGTCTGAAACACGCTGTATATCAATAATGATCTAATTATGAGTGTACAGCAAAATCCAATTTACCATACAAACAGCAATAATTACGAGTATGATCAAATAGTGTAGAACAGTGCTTTTCAATCTTTTTGGATACGCGACCCCTTTACAGGTTGAAAAATTTTGGCTACCCCTTTGGGCCACAGACAAACAAAAAGTTAGTAATTTAAATGACTACGTGGTAACGCCACCTGGCGGTAAAACGTCATCCCCCCTCAATCCTTCCTCACCCCCGCGCGCATACGCCGCTTGCCACGCTCGCTGGCATTTGCGAGTTTAAATCGATTCCGCTACGAACGCACGCGTGTGAAGTGATAGTTATTGCAAAACTAAGGGTGATCAGACCACAGCCGGCCGGCCAGGAAGCCTACAGCAGCTGTCGAGTCCAGGTAACCTAGATTTTCATTTCCCAAGACGTTTGCCGCCCAGTTACAGTCCATTGCCGCCGCACCACTACGTATATGTCTTTCCCTATTTTGTTACCTATATTCATTATTACGGCATATACTCTGCAAAAAGCTGCTGAGCTTTAAAAGCACCTAAGCATGAGGTATAAACTTAAATTGCCTTTTCCCTTTTGCCGGCGACCCCCTGATTAAGGCTCTGCGACGCCCCTAGGGGTCGCGACCCACAGGTTGAAAAACACTGGTCTAGAAAATAGCAGGGGCGCTACTTTCGCTTTATCTAAACTCTATTATCTGCAATATTATATCATAAGTAGTTTTGATACTCACTAGTAATGTATACTAATATTATATAGAGCAAAAGTTTGTGAGTTTGGATGTTCGGGATAATCTGCGCTACTATTCGGTATTCTTGAGTGACAGGGTATATTGGATTGTTATTAATGAATCATAACAGTAAAAATGCTTTACGTTCAGCAAAGTAGGCACGGGAACGCCTGTCAAATATGTAACAGTCACTATTAACGCGAGTACTTACAATAATTTTGTAAGTATTGGGCAAAAGTTATTTTGTACTTCGATAGATGGCGCCACTTGACAAATAGATCGCGGTATGGTTTACATATTACTAATATACGTATGTAAGCAAATATGAATAAATTTTGTATCGATCTAGCATCGTTTTTTTGTTTCACTGCAGTGACCCCGCGTTAGTCTGAACTTTGGTCAGTCACAATGTTCCACGCAAGAATTCCGCATATACTCGTGCGAGGCACTGCGAGTGCTTTCTGTGTTTATGAATTAATTAAAGCTTACAAAGTTTAATTAAATCTTGATATGCGTGTGTTAGAATCGTATTTATTATTGTAAAGGAACCATATGACGGAAGTAGTCATTAACCGGATAAAATATTCATTAATGTAGTAATCGGAAGTCGTATAACCGGATGTCAACGTAGATGTATTTATTATCAATCCAACGGATATCTAAAATAGAGTAACCGGAAGTTGGAAGTTATACGGATGGCGGAAGTTGGTGTTACGACGGAAGTGAAGTGGCGCCAAAGTATTAGACGCACCACGAGGATCTTATAAATACTCGGTGTCCGGGCAGAGGGGGGCCAGTCTTCAACCAGTCTACACCTAGTCTGCAAACGATATTCAGCTAGTCTACAACGATAGTCTACATTCATCGGTTGAACAGAGCGAAAGCTCTGTTGGGCAAGAGGCCCAGAGTATATTGTGGTCGATAACTACTGTTCGATAATGGCAGTATTCTTTAAGGGCAAATTGATGCTCGACACCTGACAAGCGTGGAGACCACTCTTGGAGTTGTCTTAATATTTCTGTGTATTATTGTGCTGTATTAATATTGTAATAATTCTAGTGTAATAAACTTTTGATTATAATGTTTCAGATATTATTCTTTCTGCTAACACGTGCGTGCGCGTGTACGTGGGTGCATGTGCATTTTTTAGTGACGCCCAGCGAACTGATCATGGGTTAGCTATTTTTAATATTACGTACAACATCATGAGTATCAAGTTGCTTTATTAACGAAATAGGCATTGTGTCAACATGATTTACGATGTTTGCTTTAATGATAATGAATATAATTTTATAACTTGTGATAATTAACAGAATAATTTTATTTGAATAAAAGAAGCTTAACGAATCATTACAAACCTGTCGAGTCGGTGGTTCTTTGTTAAATGTCAAATTATGACGAAAAGATTTTAGTTTTAAGTTCCGCTAGACATCTTACGTAAACTAATAATACTAATAATTCAAACTTCTTTGTACATTTTTTATGCTTTTTATCTTTAAATCAAATGTTTCTTTTTTGTTTGTTTTCCTCTTGTCAATATGGAAATCCTAATAATAATTTTTCACAATATTTTCTTTCACTTTATTTTACAACTAGCTTCTGCATACGACTTCGTCCGCTTGGAATAGTTAAAAAAAGTAAGTCAAATAAACCTCCGCATTTTGGAATATGCTTCATTGATGCTCCGCTCCTATTGTTCTTAGCGTGATGACATATAGCCTATAACCTAACTTGGTAAATGGGCTATCTAAAACTGAAAGATTTTTTCAAATCAGGCCAGTAGTTCTTGTGATTAGCGCGTTAAAGCAAAGAAAGTCTTCAGCTTTGTCTATTAGTATAAGATATCTCCACTTATTTGCCTATCATCTACTCTATTATCATTGTACGATCTCCACCGACCTATTTTGTAATTCAATTCAATCTCATTCAAAAAGTAAACTCATCCCTAACATTTGGATGCGTGTAATTTTCGACGATTTACAACCCTCGACGTAACAAATAAATCAAGGTAAATTACTGCAAGGACCGCCCTCGCGAGTTGGGGCAATTATCGGGAGAACGGACTGTGTATTTCTACGTCATTCGTTTCACGAAAATGAACAAGATTGGAAAGGGATGTGAACACATCATGCTAAAATAAATTCTAATATTGTTACGAATTTGTGGGATGTAAATTAAAATGCCGTAAGTAAAACGAAATACAACAAGTTCAAACTGTAGAGAATGAAATCGCAAATACTCGCTCGGAAAGTACACTAGGTAACACCTCAACCGCAGTTGAAACACAATTGAGTCAGTCCCCGACTGACGGATTGACCTTATTTATATTATTTGTAAAATAATCTAGCAACTCGCCCACTAGTCCTTTGCATAACTTGTCAGCTTAACGGCTTCTATGAATGCACACGAAATACAAACAATAGACAAAAGGATTTATGACGTCTTATGAGAAGGCGTGCGATTGGATTAGCGTAAACAATAAAGTACTAAAATTAAAAGGCGTAATAAAATACCTGCAAAGGACCGGTAACTAACAGTATAAGAGACCAAGTGTTAAAATAATATCCTATCTTTAAATTTAAAAATATCATGACCGATATAAAATTAATTGCTCTTTAAACAGTAATGAACTTTTTCCTCCCTTTTAGTTGCACAAACTTCTGATGTTATAAGTTTGTCTGCTCGTACAAAATCTATTAGGCTACGACTTTTTATAAAATGTCAAAAAAAAATTTGGTTGATTTGACTATCAATTCTGCCGCCCTTGACGCTTGTCAAAGGTGGCTTGGTGGGTTTAATAAATCGGTTATCTTGATTGTTTGTTTGTTGTTTGACTGGATAGGTGGCTCTGCAAGTGGGTTCAATATTTTATATATTGAGGGCAGGACAACGTCTGCCGGGAAAGCCAGTATTTTTATAAGAGTAAAGCACAATTTAAAGAAGCCAATTAACGTCAAAGAATCTAATAGTAACAACGTTGCCTGAAACATTTTCCGAAAAGAAAAATTGCATCGCGACAGCTGGAAAATGAAAAAGAAAAGCTGGTGCCTCATTACGGCGCAGTCCTTTGAGGGTGCTTTCAACTCGCGGCCACTGAGGCCGAGGACAGGGTTGGTGCGGCCCCTTTAGGGTCAGCTTATTAAATTGGTGCTTCTACCTATGCAACATTATTACTGATATTACTAAAAGAAATTATTTTAAGTATTTGTGAATTTGGCCAGTGTTAATTATTCTTGAATAAATAGAAAAATAAATGGAAGGCTTAAAATAGAAAAATAACAACAATGTTCTATGAACTATTTTTATATAGTCGTAAATTAATACGTTGGGAGTAGAGATGTACCAAACTGCCAAAAATTTATATCCGCGCTTAAGAATGTGGCTTATTGATATCTAGCCGCCAATTCGGATACGAATATCAATATTAGCACCTCGGAGTCGTTCGACAATTAGAGAACATTCCGCTTTACGCCTTGCACTACATGCAGCGTAGCAATAATCATACACACTGCTATACACAACCTCCACAAAAGCTACGCCGAGCATCCGCCGGTGGCTCCCATCGCTCTCGCTAAGGTACTAATTTTAGTCAGACACTTAGCTGCTAAAGAAACAATATAAGTTTTCGTATATACTAATACTACTAGTAATATGGGAGTTCCAGGTGAGGTGAGTGATGTCTGAGTGATGAGGGTCCGTAATACTCATTGCGTAGTTTGTGAGTTGTTTGGCATTTTTTGATCAAATCAATTTTATGGTTCCGTATATAAATAATGAAAACAGTGTATATCGGTTACCTGTATGAAACCAGTAGCTGTATGGACTCTAAAGCACCTTACAATAACATTCTTCCATAAATCATTAAATTTAATCTACACTGATTCCTATGTTGAAGTATGCAAAATAATGAAAATCTAAGCATATCCAAGTGACAGTTCCAGCTGGTGGATTTTAATTATCGTTAATAATGAACTGAATTAATCTACGCCATATTGAAATACTTGAAAAGAGCGAGCACCACTACTAATGGTCATAATCTATTCTAGTTTTCAAGCCAGACGATAATTATTTACAAGGTAACTCTGGTTCGAATTAAAGTAATTCCATAACAGTTAAAGGAGGTAGAGACTTTTAGGTAAAACAAATGTAATGAATTGAGATAAGGCTTAAGAAAATAACATAACCGACTTTAAACTAACAAACAAAAATAAATATTTCATTGACTTCTTTCTACAACACCTTGAAGTCAGTGCTAAGTAAAACATGTAAAAATAACAAGAAATTTGCAAAATATAGCAATTTTGATGTTTTACTTCGCATCGACTACGAGAATGTTGTAGAAAGAAGTCGATGAAATATTTATGTTTTACTGTTCAGTTGCGCAAACACTTAAATAACTTTAGAAATATTATACTAACCATCTGTTGATATTGTACTATTGTATACATGATTGCTATCTCACTCGCAAGACTAAATCAGAATCTTCTCCTTTTTTAAGTCGGTTAATAAGGGCCATATTTATGTATTGCAAAATTGAAAATATGAGCCCTAAATTCTATCTGGAAGACAAGATATTTTAACAATAAAGTCACAAAAAAATTAACGATCTAAACATTATTGAAACTTTATCTTGTTGCTTATTTAAAAGGTTGGTTTTAAAATAGCTGTAATCAAAGTCGAAATTTATTTATTTTTTAAACATGAATATTTACATGTATACATGATGGTATGTATAAAAGTAATGTGCATGATGCATGTTTATTTTTATCAAATCATATTAATTATAATTATTTCTATTGTCCTCTGTGACTTTAGTTCCTGGTTCCAGGGGAAGAAGCAGATTGGTCTAAGCTCTTAGTACTCTCTTACTTGCTGGCCGCATTATGCTGTTTGGGTTCACCTCTCAAAGAAATTTTCTATTGTTTGGTGTATGTGTGTCATTTTGTCCTGAATAAAATATTCTTTCTTTCTTATACATTTCAAATTACAGTGAAATCGAGAACCATTAGTAGATTTCATTAAAAGCTTTTTCTTGTCCCGGTAATGACGCCAAAAGACACCAATGTCTCAATCATCTCCGCTCTAAACTTTGCTTTGTTTGGCGCCCAACATTATTATTATTATTATTTTATTTCTTTATTATTACTTTATTTTACAAGTATTGCGACGTCGCTTGCTTGAATTTCGAATTTATATAATTCTTAGATAGATAGATAATACTATTGTACTCCATTACAGAAAACTTACGAACTAGTATTATTCTAATAATATACAAAGGACAGTCTTAATGCTAAAAAGCGATCTCTTCTAGACAACCCGTGGCAGGAATATTGCTGGTTAGGAGTGGCGATGGTGGTATACATAATTATTGTACGATTACTTACATGTTATTAATAAATAAATAACTATACTATATATACAGATGTACACATAAGTTATATACATAGGGGAGACTGGGGACACTTGATCCCCATTTTGGTTTTTAATTCACATCTCCAAAAATAATCAAGTTTTGCAGAATATTTTCTTATCATTGTCTATTCAATTTATCCTTCTACCTTTTTGCATCATTCAATCATGAAATTTATTTGCGTTAACCTGTTTATGATTCATTTTTCTTGAAGACTACAAAAGGATCAAGTGTTCCGCGTTCTGGGACACTTGATCATGGCATCGGGTAGATATGATCATATAGGAACTAGGTGTCCCGTAGTAATTATGGCTTAAAATGCATGAGTAAATAAAAAGTCTATTAGGTAGAAAATTTGTCGTTTATTTAACCTTATATCTATATATTTATTACCTCATGTATAAACACTAGTTCGCCTAATTCTTAATAATTTGTCCTTTGCAAATGCTTAATGTAATAATGAAAACGCCTGATATCTTGCCACCTCAGCAATATCACCCTTCACAGGCCATGTAAATTTACGATTATCATTTTTTTTTAGCAAATTTAACAATAAAGCCAATGTCTGTCAAAGTTTGAATCTATCCCACATAACGATATGTTAGGTTTCTCATGGATATTAAATTTACAATTATCCAGTCGTTGGTAGGTGGTTGGTTAGGTGGCGTATCCTTTTCATTGTCGCCCTCGGACTCGCAACTAGATGAAGCATCACATCTTCGTCTTCAGACACATTATATGTAGATTCTGGCGATGGTGGCGATGGGGAAATTCATCTTCATCTTCTGATGATGACTGCGCAAATGCTTTTAAATTTCGTTTTGCTTTGTTTTTCTCTCTTTTAGTTGCTTTCTGGATTTTTCTTCTCTCTTCTAAATATTAGTTCCTTCCTTCTGTATGATCTCGGCATTTTAGGATTTATAGTAAGATACAAAACAAACTGAGAAATCTATTTTAAAAATGTAGGGGACACTTGATCCCATAATCAAGTCTACTCGTGTTCGCCATGATCAAGTGTACCCTGGACCGCGATTTTACAAAAAAATATTTATCGAAATCAAAACAAAATTATAATTAAAGAAAACGCATATCTACACACACTTTAAATAAATCAAGTTTATCTTTTTTAATGTAATCCGTAATTTATTTATATGAATATCTTAAAATAACTATCAAAATACTTACAAAAAAAGATATCGACACGTTGTAAACAAACTGACGCCACTGCTCCGAAGTTGTCTATACTAAACTTGCAAAATGACATTTCGTCATTAACAATGACAGTTATGATTAGTGTTGCATGTACCAAATTCAAAAATAAGTTGTAGTTTTGTAGTTATGATCTAAGGATCAAGTGTCCCAAGGGAGCAAGTGTCCTCAGTCTCCCTATACAAGATATGGTGGTAATATGAAACTATTTAAACATAATAAATATATGTATAACTATATATGCAATATAATATCTACTAATTATATAAAAATACATATCATTATATAACAGATAGAATTTCCTAGCCATGCTCTTAAATGTTATTAGAGATTTTGCTTCTCTGACAGCAACAGGCAATGTATTCCAAAGTTGGACATCCTTAATCGTGAAGGAATTATGAATAGGAGTAATACGTCTATTTTGACTGGAAGGGTGTGAATTGTGAGAGCAAGAAATAAATTCGAAGCGTTTTTAAGGTACCGTGGAGTATTAGGGATGAATAAAATACTATAAAGCAATGAAAGAATGTGAGTACTCCGACGAAAGCGAATTGGCAAGCACTTGAGTTTTTTCTAAAATCAGAAACGTGGTCATACTTGCCCAAATATGACACTTATAGAACAGTTTTGGAGGCGCTCAAGTTATTTAGTTGTTCTGTAAATAAATCTAGATAGCTGGCGTCGACATAGTCAAGTATGGGTAAAAAAGTAGCGACTCTGTAAGCGTATTTTTGGTGGCGATGGGAAGAAGTTTTGCAGCCGCCAGAGTGATCTGGAGGAGAGAAACCACCGCCGATTCAACTCCGTTATATGGAGTCTCCAGGACAGCTCACTATCAAATATAATAAAATATATCCACATTGTCCGAATCTATAGTTGTCCGAATTATATCCACATCATGTGTGTGTATGGTTGCTGCTTATGTTTATATTCAAATTCAAAATTCAAAAGTTTTTATTCAAAATAAGTTCCACTGGAGAACACTTTTTGAAGGTACTGCTTAGTCTATGTACACCGCTTCGCAACGTGTTATTGCTGTTAAGGACAAGAAGCGGCAAGAAACTCCCCAGCAACACGTCTAGCAAAAAATTGTTTATACATATTATATATCTCTTTCAATATACGAAGAACAAACAAACATCGAGAAGCTTTAAATGATGATACGATATTAGTATTTCAAAGCACGTATCTACCCCCGTTAAAACTAATCCGTAAAGATAATCTCACCTAACGAATATTGCTCACCTGAATCGAAGCAAAACAGTATTAAGTTATTTGCATGCCTAAAATATTGTATAGTGTTAATACAGTCATTTTCAGGTTCTTATTCTCTATTGAATATGCTGTAACTTGTAACACTGCTACATCTGGAATAATGTTCACCATCCTAACATGTTGCGAATGTTTTTTTTATAATGAATAGGTTCCCGGTTGACTGACATTGCACCTGATGTCCGGCGGAAATGCAGTCTAAGGTGGATCACGCTTACCTAGAAGACACCTGTTCACGCGAGACATAAAGACCCCTAGATTTTATTCTTCAGGAAAAACAGACGACGGTAAAGAGTTCCGCTCTTCAGCGGTGCGTATGGTGAATGTGGAAGCATTGCGTTTCGTCCGCTTTGTTGGTATTTCCACCATATATCGATGGTATGAATGGGTAAATCTGCTTGTCCAGTGGTAAAATGATGAGGGAGGAACCAATTCATGTAATTCCGTGATACACTCGTCGAAGTGTATCCTCTAGAATAACAACAAACTAGCGACTTTACGTCGATGATTTAGGCTCTGAAGCCTCTCGTCGAATAATCGGTTAATTAGATTAGGCTCGAAATTGAAACTAAGCAATTACATCTTTGTCTTCCGTGAGCGCGGCTACTGAAGAGTGGCTGAAACGTCGGAATAATAAAAATCAATTAAATTACCGCGCTAAAACCATTAAAACGTAGTTTTGTTATGCATTGTATAATTATTAAAAGCTCGATGCTGTAACTCATTAATGTAACGTAACATCGACATTATTATGAAAAATCCAACAAAAAAGAAACAAACTTCAAGAATAAATAAAAAGAATAAAATAATTCTTTTCTGCAACATTTTGAAGTTGGTGCCAAGTAAAAAATAAGAATTGCTATATGTTGTGTTTTTTTTTGGTTGTAGATTGACGATTTTTCATAAAAATAAGAATCTATGTTCGGAGTATATATACACATGAGTATATATACATACTGTTTAGAATAGTGCCTTCGTCCACTTTTTACCATCGCACCGCTCGCCATCGGATGGGAGTTCACCCCCACTTCCATGAGCCACTTTGCTCATGTACGCAACGATTCTATAGAACGTTTCTCTTGCGTGGGGATTTGGAATGAGCTCCCGGCCGGGGTTTTCCCACAGCGCTACGATATGGAGTTTTTCAAAAAAGGTGTCATAAAATTTCTTCAGCCTGTCTGCTTCTATTTAAAAAACTTCAACGGACAAGTGGAAAAGACAAGTGGTAATCGTTTTTCCACTTGTCCGTTGAAGGTTCACTTAAACTATGTGTCCCAGCACATATTTCGTGTTTTCGCAGGTTTTCTGGAAATTATGATTTGGTTAGGTTAGGTACATTTTAACGAATGCATTGTTTATTTATTATTCTTCTACTTACCACGTGACCGTAACGCTTTTTCGTGACTGAAAAAATCTAATACCCCCATCTATATAGACGTTTCACTGCAAAAAGTTGTTTTTGCCTGAACGATTGTAATTTCTCAGTGATGCCATGGTTTCAATAAGAACTAATACAGAATACGGGTGCAAGAGCGTCGCTCATTGGTACGCAAATGGGCTCCGCGGCTTGGAAGTCTACTTTTACGGGATTTGCATTGAGTGTGCCGTCATATCCGTTACGAGACGCCGTCACACAATTGAATCTGATACTGTGGGGTGTTACAGCAAAAGGCAAGAGCTCCCGCTATTATGTATCACGATGAAAAGCAAATAGGTAGCCCCTGGAACGAGACCAGCTCTTGGAAAGTAGTTACCGTTGCCAATAGACGTTTATAACACCAATGGCGAAACTGACACGTTGCCACCCCTTACCATGAAATAGGAAGGTCAAGATATAGGGGTTGAAAAGTTATTGAATCATTACCTTGGTACTGGTTGTGTTCAGTTATATTTGTACCTGTGTTATACGTGTTTGTATAGTTCTAATAAATTATATAATAATTCTAAGGGCATTTTAATTCAAGTCCTGCAACCCGTAACAGTATTCTTTCTCCGTTCCTGCGCGCATATGTTAGGATTTGTTAGTGACGCGAAACAAAACCAAAAAGAGTGAAACAAGAAATTAGATTTCAGTTATTTAAGGTTAATGAATAATTTTTGTCTCTGAGTGTCAGCTTTCTTGAAATAGCCAAAGAACTAGTTTGGACATACGTCCAATGGAACAAAGAGACGTTCATTAATTATAACTGCTCCCAAGTTGAGCGAATGTCGTCGACTCTTGATTATCATTGCTTCGTTGAGTTAATGTCTTGTTTCTTGTTCCACGTTATTGTTATGCTGCGTGCAAGATTTAAGGGTTCTGTAGTAAATGTTTTATAATATTTACTTCGATATCACTCCAGTTCAAAATAAGAGAGCAACCAGTCATAACAACTGAGCTACTTATTATCTTAACTTCGTCATAAAATCTAACTTTATGAGTACATTAGTGTCAATCGACGGGTTGTTGAGAAGCATCTTTCTAAACATTTATTTTTGGCAGCTCGATGACGGATCAATTAGTAATGTCCTAATGCATTATGCATCGATTTGTTATTCAATTCATTCAAATTTATTTTATAACCTTTTAAGTATGCTCCTTCAGAAACAATAAACGAATAATCCAATTATCAAAACATTTTTAAAACGCTTTTTCCAGAATTGAGTTTAGTTCTCGTCGTGAATTCTCCTTTATGTCTTCTACTGAATGAAAACGGATGCCATGAAGTGGTTTTCTAATGTTGGTTGCAGCCAACTGGTGAATAAGGTGGTTAAGTTTTTGGGCAAAAATTTGTTCACAATGATGGCCTTGTGGCCATTTAGTCTTTTTCGACGAATTTGCTCTCAAATAATATACTTTATTTACTGTTTGACCTACCGATAAGAATTTCGAATGAACAACTGTTCTACTTTTTTAACTTTAGCGTGTTTTTTTAGGTTTCGATTTAGTTTGATGGCGCCACTCCGAATCTTGCTGACTAGTTTCAAACTCGTAAACCCACATCTCGTTAACAGTAACAATGCGTTTCATTAATGCTGGGTCGGAATCGACTCGTTCTATCATGTCCTCTTGGCAAGTTGATTCTACCGTAAGCCTTCTGAAACATTTTCAGTGTCTCCGAACACGAAATTCCATTGATGACGCTAAATTTCAGACAAACTCTGTTCTCCATTATGAAATTCGGAATACACACTAAATTTGATCTAACTGAAAATAGCACTGTATTTAATCTAAATGACCGACGCAACTCTACTCCTATCCAAAATGAAAAACAGTTGTGCCAATCTAACAACAAATAAAAAATAAAAGGATTTGAAA
This sequence comes from Dendrolimus punctatus, assembly GCA_012273795.1. Taxonomy (NCBI): domain Eukaryota; kingdom Metazoa; phylum Arthropoda; class Insecta; order Lepidoptera; family Lasiocampidae; genus Dendrolimus; species Dendrolimus punctatus. Next base: position 442,050 of record CM022549.1, on the reverse strand, counting down.
TCATAAGCCAATCATCCATTCCTGATAATTTTTTGACAGAATGTATATGAAGCTTAAGTCACAATTTAACCGATAGCAAGGGAAATGAATAGTCAGTACGATATAGAAACTGGCCATTGAACTTTGAAACATCGTTAAATAGTGTAATTGGTTTGCAAAGACAGTGAGAGTTTAACATCATTAAATAGTGCAATAAAGATATACCAAAGAGAAGAGAAACAATGTCATACAAATAAATTTTCATTGTCGCGGAACCCTGCCGGCTGTTACTAAAAAGATATGAAAGTATTTCGCAGTTGAGCTTTGTTGTTGGCCTCCTCGCCGTCACGCCCACTCATTTGTTCCAGCTCCCAGCGGACAGATTCAACATCAACCGTGTTATATTTATTTTGCTTTACACAAACACGCTCTTGGTTTATGCTTAGATATCTGGACAGCACTGTGCCTTCATTACATGGTGCAGGAAGATAATACAGACTACATGACTCGATCTCTTCTTATTTAATTATGAATGAATAAATGAATGAAAACACTTTATTGTTTACCAAAAATTAAAACTTATAAACTAGATACAATAAATGTTAAATAAAGGGCGGTCTTATCGTTAAAAAGCGACCTCTTCCAGACAACCCGTGGCAAGAATATTGCGATTAGAAGCGGCGATGGTGGTATACATAATTATTGTACGATTATACTATATTCACTAATAAGTTATATACAAGATATAGTGATAAAATGCAACTATTTAAACATAATAAACATATAGCAATATGAAATATAATACTAATTATATGAAATGACATGTCATTCTATTGCAGATAGAATTGTTTCCTGACCTTGTTCTTAAATGTTATTAGAGATTTTACTTGTCTGACAGCAACAGGCAACGTATTCCAAAATTGAACAGCCTTAACCGTGAAAGAATTATTGAAGAACGTTGTATTATAAATAGAAGTAGTAAGTCTCTGTTGACTGGAAAGGAGGAAATTGTGAGAGCAAGAAATAAATTCATTTCGAATTAATTCGTAAATTAGATGTAATAGAGCCATAATAAAATCATTACTATGATAACAGCTCTTAGGGCCGTCTCGAAATGTCGCAGAATAAGAAGAGAAGATGAGCAGGCAGATCACTATCGCAGACGGCGAAGAGGGGGTCGCAGGCGCCGCTTTAGTTAAGACCCTCTCGATATGCCACACCTAGTACTGCGGGGTTCCTGTTCCCGGGGACACATCTTCTTGTCAGCATGCATCAAGGTACCACTGTAGATCATACCTATGATTGCGGTCTAATTATGCCTCATTACGATGTGGAGGGACGCTGGAAGATTTAGTGGGTAGCCTGGCAGTCGGTGTTCGCAACCTCTTCTATTATCAGAAGCTTGTGTATACCTTCGGCCGTTGCTAGTCTGCTCAGTAACCTCGTCGCCTAGGATCCCGCCCGCCCTAGTAAATGCACTTCTCCAGCGTTAACAAAAATGGGTCATTTCGATGGGTGTGATACCACGCTCTTGCAGAATATCGGCTTTGAACTGAAAGTGTTTTGTACGATGGCACACACCTTCCTTTCTTTTCACATATTTCGTTTCGTCTGTTTCAAATTCAAAAGTTTTTATTCAAAATAAATTCCACTGGAAAACACCATTTGAAGGACATACATATAATTTAAAATTTAATTTTACTTCCTAGTCTATGTACACCGCTTCGCAACGTGTTATTGCTGTTAAGGAGAAGAAGCGGCAAGAAACTCCCCAGCAACAAGTCTAGCTAAAAATAGTATTTCTTTATATTTCTTATTCTATTTATATCTCAAGCTATTTTTTAAAGTTTTATACAGAAGTATGTTACAGAATTACTTTTAAAGAACTAATGGAGTTGTAGCAAACAGTGCATATTCAATCCTGTTTCACTCCATAATCCCATCTTTATGTAATCCCCTCTATTCCATCCTCGATTTTTTATTTCATATCGCTGGGAGAATGGCCTTGGACCCCGCGGGTGATCAGTGAGTTGTAAGACATCAACCACCGGATTACCCACTAAACCTACAAACCCAAATTTTATTCCAGAAAGAAATGATGAAAAAACAAACTCAGCTTAACTCAGGTTAAGCGTAAGCGAACATTGTCTGTGTGGTATTGTGTAAGATAAAATATTTCACTTAAAAGAAAACAATTTTTTGAAGCCGTCTTCCAACTTTTCCGTCTGAGAGTGGTCTTAGTGCAAACTGAATTATGGGAGGGCTCAAAGGACTTTATCCTGGATTTGACTTCGTTTTATTGGTCTGATTAAATCCTTTGGTCCGCCGCTACTCGACTTTATCGGGCGAGGCTCTTGTTTGCGCGCAAATGGATTGGACCCACACGACTATGTACCGAGGGCGTGGGTGGACATGTATTTTATTTGCTTGTTTGTTCTATCACTGGATTCTGAAAGCTATACTTGAAGTCGAATTCTTTAATTGTAAAAGCGCAGGTAATAGTTGTATATAAGATAGTAACAAAGTCAGATGGCCTTATTGTATTTAGCCTATACATGGTCATACAAGTATTTGGGTATATGTCTGTCGAAAAAGCATCACATGTTTAAATTTATAAAAATTTAGGTTAATTATATTATAATACAGAAATAAAACTATGTCAATAAAATAAAATAAACCAAAGTGTCTAAAACAAAATTTTTGAGTTGGGATGTTCAGGATAAACTCCGGTAATACTAAACTGAATTTGGAAATTTTTTCACCAGTGGAAAGCTACATTATTCTCGAGTGACATAGGCTATATTTGATTATGATTTATAATTTTTTTATTTTATTTGAATGACCTATGGTGAAGTGGGCACCGGAATTGAGTATATTTTTTTCCAATAACCATATTTTTAGCTTTATTTTACACTGTTTCGACAGCAGTTTTATAACCGGTGGTGGTAATTTATTAAATTTTCGTATGTTTGCTGCATTTTAAAACAACATACTTGTTAAGCGATAGCAAGGCAAATGAATGGTCGGTAAAATGTAGGAACCGGCAATTGGTCTTTTTCCTTTCAATTTGTCAGTCACTGGTGCAAATTTTAAAGGTCCGCTTATGTACTATCTTTCCTGTGATATATAGATTCGATTAAGAAGATTATTAAAATAATAGATAATAACAACCTATGAATGTTCCACTGCTGGTCTCGGGCCTCCCACTATAGGGGAATGGACAGTATACCCGCCACGCATGTCCAAGGCGGCTTGGCAGGCTTAACACGTCGGTTATTTTGATGTGCAGGTTGCATCATGATGTTTTCCTTCAACGTTATTAGCACGTGGTAATTGTAACAGTATGCACATTAGGTCAGAAAACTGCCCAAGTGGTGCATGACTTCCAGCCAGGATCGGAACCGCGCACTTAGAGTTCCGGCCGCGTGCGTAGCCATTACGCTATCACACCTTTTTAAGAAGGTAATTAATTACAGGAATATTGTAAATCATAGTCCATTATGAGTATATGAAGTAAAGTGGCAACAATCTTGCCCCAAGTGCCCGAGATACCCTCGATAGCAGTAATAAACTTTACGACGCCATAAAATGACGAATGTGGTAATTAATGTTCAACAATTATTGGTCAATAAACCACCAGTTGTCGTAATTGAGCAGAATTTATTGCCTTCATGTTATTTAAGCCTAAAGGTTACAAACTTGACATGTCTAATTCAACAGCATTATTTTTTGCAAATAAAGATTATTGTTGTCAGTTACGGGGCTCGAATTAAAATGCCGTTGGAATTACTATAGAGTTAATTAAAACTGTACAAACAGGTACAAATATCACTAGGCACACTAGTGTAAACTGCACGATTCAATAACACGCACAAAGTCCGTCACTATATAGCTTGTCGAATGTACGTTCCAAGAAAATGTAATTTTCACACCTGCGAATGGCCAACAAATTCGAAAACGATAACAGTAAGGATTAATTCGACACTAATGGCGGCCATAAAACAAGTAGAAAAACAATAGCATACTTTTCTTAATTACAAATTCTAAACACAAAGTAAACAAAAGAATTCCTAAATCCGGGAAGGCAATAAACTACGCTTTATGACAGGTAGCTGTGCCTTTATCTTTGACGGCATGTTACAATACTAATATAAACTATCTGAGACAGAAAAGAAGAAAGAAAAAAATATTAAACTAAACACTAAAAATAAACTAAATTATTATAAAGTATGTACCAAATCGCTGCCAGAGGGAAGCCTGCCCAGAAGGCTGGTTGCATTGCCAGTATCCAGTGTATACCAGTTGTATCTAAGAGTATTTTACCCCTTGCCGATGGACCCTACAGACCATGAGTTTCAACTCCAAACGGCACAAATATGTACCCCTTCCTAAAGTTCCATAATTGTGCCGTTTGAGATCTTCAATTATTGAGGCAGCGTTTCCAGCCCTTGACTAAGTCACTGGAAGATGTGAAGCCGCCACTGTCAACACATGTCTCACACAAGCGGCCTTCCCATCCTCCATGGAATTAGTGACATTCCATTCAGCCTTCGTCGTGCACCAAGCCATTTGGCTCTAGGATAGCTGGCACGCCGACGCTGACACGAGCTCGGCAGACGATGTCAATGAGGCTGGCATGGCGAAATATTCGGCCAATACTATGCAAATATGCTACTCCGTGGTATCCATACGGATTCACCATAGTTCCACACTGGCAGCGGTGTGGTACACAACGTGGAGCCCCCAGGCGAAAACTCGCAGCTAACCGGAAAGGAGAGTTGTTTAAAACTGTACCTGTATTAAATGAGGGGTGTGCCTACACCCACTGCCCAGACTCCCAACTAGTGACGGCTAAAAACGACCTGGAACACATTTGCAACAGATTTTTCCGTCCCAGTTCGCAGATCAGCTCGTCCTAAGCCCGCTGTGAAGTCAGGGCAGTGGGCAGGACAGAATTAGGGCAAGCCATTGACCAGGATTTGTTGGCATCTGTCAAATATGAAATTTCAACATTCAAATGGGTTTTTTCTATGATTTACTACTAATACAATAAACTACAAAAAAGCAGGCAAAGCAAGACCAGAAATTTTGCAGGCCCCCAAGTCTCATTGGAAGTGAGCCATGTTCGATCATCCATGTCCAAATTTAACATGGATATGAGCGTATCGCGTATCCTTGACGATGCTATCCAACATCTTCAGAAGAGAGGTTTGTTTAAAGAGTTGGCTTAATCGGACGGCATACATAAACTTAGGTTCAAAAAGACAGTATCAGATGAAAACGAAAGCCATTTGGGTATTAATTTTGAGCAAGAGATCCGAACTATTACGAAAATTTTGAATGTTCTCTTCGATGAAATCGGGTATCAACTCGTCGAAGATCGGAGCACCTAGGAAGCGAAATGAAGACTTATTGATTATTTAGCTATTGATATTATTAATTAAATGAATATAAATTTGTAGTTAGCGAAAAATTCTACTTCAGGGTGGTCATACAACGAAAAAAGTATATGGTTCAAGGTGAATAAGTGTAGGACACAAATCTCATTGTGCTCGATAACTCGCCCCTTAAGAGGCCGGCGCGTTTAAGGTCGCCCCAATAAATCTAGTTAATGGCCACATCGATGGCTAATGCCTTCCCTAACTGCGTTTCGCCTTAACCCATAGCCAGGGGAGGAGCGTGTTGTTGATTTTGTTTGCGAAGCTGCCATTCAGGAAGACGGCTCACCTGATGAAAAGCGGCTACTGACGCCTATAGTTTGCAACACCAAGACGGGTAGTAGAATGGAACGTGTACGTGCACGTAGAGTTATTTTTCAAAAGTACGTTGTTCAAAATTGCAATTATTTGTTTTATGATAAATAGGTTGGTGTTTGATTACCATCACTCCTAATATTTTACACTGATGCAATCAAAGATGGAGAACGTTTATCTAGAAAATACCTCTCTCTCTCTCTCTACCTAAATACCTCATACGATGGAAGAGTCTTGGTTTACACTTTTTGGGAAACACATACTCTGGAAGCGCAATTCACAGCTCTTACGTACGCATAAGGAACGTCGAGGCAAAACGCTTAATTCGCATTGCTGGTATTTCCACTGTGAAACAATGGCGTAGACTAGAGCGCTTTATTGTCCGAAGATGGGATGGTGTAGGAGAATCAGGACGAACAGTTCAACTGCACACTCTCCGAAATGAATCCTATAGCATACCAATAGACTAGTGACCCGCCGTTGATGCTCTAGGCCTAGGCTTTGGAGCCTTGTATTGACAAGCTGGTCGCTATCAATCAAACTCTTGGCTCTTCTCTCAATTGACTCCAACGCTGGAAGCGTATTTGAGCCATCCTAAAGGTGACACAGTACTATATATGTACGATTTTACTTGAAAACATTAAGGAGCTGATCTGAAGTGATGTACCCTTCGAAATTTATGAATATTTGACAGCCTTTGTGGGGCTAAGTAATTTCCAGCTTACTTCACTGCATCGTATAAAGAAACTGTAGGTGCCTTTTCTGACATGTTAAATTTCGTAAACCACCCCCTGTCCCATCTGAAATGCTAGCAACTCCTTGGCTTCGCAAGAATTACCCAATACCTCGTACGAAGCACTGCGAGTGCTTTCTGCGTTTATGAAATAATTAAAGGTGACAAAGCTTAATTAAACCTTGATATGCGTGCATGTGGGCATGGGTGCATGTGTATTTTTATGGACGCCAAGCGATTTGGGCAGTTAGTTAATTATAGCACAAGGATTCTGTTTTGCCGAAATGCCTTGGAAATAGAAGAATTATCTTGGCCTTATGCGAAATAGTCGCTTTCGCCAATAAAAAATCGCTGCCTTGCCACAATATCTCGACCTGTATATTTTTTTATTGCCTATTCTGTTTGCTAAAATGGCTTCGTAAATGTTAAAGTGAAATAAACAAAATGGGTGTTTTGTAATCCTTACTGTGCACAAGGGAATAATCTTCTCCAATGATTTGGTATATCTTTATCCTTTTAAAATTTAATAAACACATAATGTTATATGTTTCTAAAATACGAAATCCATAAAAGGCTAATCCCTTTGTATTCCAGTGAGAGGTCAGAAATATTTTCGTCTATTGTTCAAATTTTGTTGCACATTCTCCTAGAAGCTATTAAGCTTACAAGTTCGATAATTTCAAAAAATGGGTGTCAAAAAATACTGGTAATATAAGGTCGTTGAGACTGGTTAGTTGAGCTTCAACTGCGATCGAGACGTTACTTAAGGTACATTCGGAACGGAAATTGAATATAGACGGAATTTAAGCGATTTTTGTTGTTAAAACCTTCTACTTTACGGTTTGGACTTGTAGTAATCGGTTGTGTTTGTAAGAACTGTGAATTATTAAGTGTATGTACTTCTAATAAAATTTTAATAATTCCAACAGCATTTTCAAATCAGATCCCACAAATTCGTAACCATAATATATAATCTTTATCTACGTAACGTGAAATTAAAATAATAGACAGCTCATGTAGTTATTCAGGACAAAAAATTCAAGTAATTCCTTCCAAGTACGACCAATAGTTATGGTTCAAATGGCACGCCGTGTTTGGTAAAGAATACAGAAGTAACAGATGCTACTATAACCATTTCTGCCTACATAACATTTTGCTCATAGAGTTAACGGATTTCGAATCGATGACAATAACGTGGTTATTTGCTCTAATTTCATGTATTGAAATATATGTGCGTACTACATTAATCTCGTTGATAATAATTCTTTTTCTTTGGGAAGACGAACTCAATGCCACTTTGCCACTTGCCAAAGGTTTGAGTGATGTACAAAATAATCTCAATTGATTATAAGGCTGCTTAAGAGCGATTCCTTGCAATGTCTTGCAGACCTGTATCAAAGAGATTCTTGACTTGTTAGCTCTAGAAGCCATACGTGACTTCTTTATTTCTTTATTCTTTAATGTACACAAAATAGCTACATACAAAACTACAAAATAGTGGTGTGGTTATGCGAGCTTAACTATAAAAAGAATTTAAAACTGTTTTTAAATTTAAGAGTTAAGAAAGTGATAGCGAGAGTTTTCAAAACTGTTTGTTTAATGTGATTATTTTATAACCTGAAGTATATAGTATTTTTGCGAAAAAAGAATCCGATTTGCGCCACCAGTTGGCAGTGTCTTCGTCGTTGCTGTAACATGTACCATATTAATTATATTTCATGCAATTTCTGATCTGCGGCCAAACGGACGGTTGACCAGACTACGGCTAACGACATAACACGTATGAGCGTTTAGGCAGTTTCCTAATATACATATCTTTACAATTATTATCACGTGCTAGTGGTGTGGGTATATTATATCAAGATAAAATCCACATATAGAGACAATCCATGTGTGAAACTCGCTAATCGACCTTGAAGACACATGGCGCATATACTGCACGTTCCCCAGCAGTGGGATATTATACTATAAATATTTATGTGAAATTTCGGTTACTCGCTTAAAAAACCTATTTCTCAACCGATTTAATATCTATTACCTTTTTATTTGTCTTGCCAAATATAAACCAAGATCAATGCTTATAATAGATACGTGGGGGAGGGAGGGGGTCCTTGGGAGTCCCTCAGGAACGGGTTGGGGGCCGGCGAAAATATGGGAAAAGCGTTTTAAGCGATTTCCTTTGAACACGGGTACTAGGAAGGCAAAAATGCTCCGTGATCTACACATGTGGAATGTAGTAGATTTATTTGCTGGAGTTTTTGGCTGAAGTTATACTGTTTAGGGTTGTTTTCGAAAAGTGGCAACTATGGATACTTTTTGTCATATCAAAAAAAACTTCTAAGCTCCCTAGATTTTATTTGAGAGTAGTAGTAATTGAGGATGTCATAGGAGTCAAACAGAATATTAACTATTACTGTTTAGACTGATATTAATCCATAAGCTACGTTAGCCGTTCTCTACAGTCCATCTGTGGAAAACGGTGTCTGCCTGTCTGACTGCACGTCAGAAGCAGGGCCGGATTTAAATTTGTGCCGCCCTGGGGCACTGAAGAAAATGCCGCCCTATTTCTTAAATTTTATTTTAATAGTTTTGATATCTTATTTTTTAAGAATTAGAATAACTAATTGATTCCAGGAAATTTATTATGTATTATATATAATACATAATAAATAAATATATATTATTAATATATGTTATATTTATAATAATATATTATATATTATTGGATAATTCTCCAATTTTAGAAAAAATCATTAATCAATTAAAGTTTCTGTTATCAAAAAAACATACATATTTTGAGAATATTTATAATTCTTCAAAAAAACTACATAAATTTATCAATTCCAGAAAATAAAAATATTAACTTTATTTTTTTCAAAACTTTATGGAAATAAATTAATTAAATTATTTGAATAGTTTTTACTTAAATTTCCTATATTATAATATACAAAGTTTTAATTTGATAGATAATACTTAAATTATATTTCTTGAAAGACAAAATGTTTATTTAAAAGAATTAGTTAATTATATATTGTATAGAATTTTTTTCTCACTTTTCAAATTTTGCCGCCCCAGAAAATTTGCCGCCCTGGGCACTAGCCCCGACTGCCCCTAGTGTAAATCCACCACTGGTCAGAAGTGAAAACTTTGTGTGAGCGTGATGGTCATGCGAGTTCAGTGCTTTTTCCCTGCCTTAAAAGTGCTTAATGAACCTAAAAAAAAATCACACCAAAAATCTAATCAAGTAAACTTAGTAAAATATATTAAACTACAAGTCCCGGCAGACGTTGTCCTGGCTTGAAAAAATCTAGGACCCGATTTCAGTGCCACGTTCCGGTTCCAATCGTGAATCTTAACCATCCAGGAACCCACTCAAACGCATATAAAAAAATTCAATAAAATCGCTGAAATCATTCTCAAGTTACGCTATATTTTTACCATTCATTTTTATTAATATTAATACATGTAGCAAAAAATTCGTACCGTTTTTACGAAAATTGCGGGTACGTGGGAGTATGAAATTTTGCATACATAGAATTTATATAGAAAAACATCGAATATTAAATATTTTTAATAATATGCATAAAAAATACATTAAGGCCCGTTTGCATAACGATCGCCTTTAATTGAAATTAGTTAATCATATTAAACTGCCTAAATACGTTTTACACAAAGTTATCTTTAAACATATAATGGCCTTACTTATAATCGTTTGTTAAATTTTAAGAAACTGCTCAGCAACCGATTAGTGAAAATCTTACCTATAAACTCCTCTTAAGGATAAGAGGTAGTAAAGTAACGGCAAAACGCATTAAATTGGTGGCGCTGCCGTAGCTAAAGTGCTAATTTTTAAAGGAAATGCTAAAAGTTTTCTAAAATCAAACAATATAAAATCACCAGGGTATTATTAAATTACTTACTTAAGAGATGGCTAATCCTTTCTCAACGAGATTATTATAAGTAAGGCCCATAATATTAAGCGGCAAATTTTGCGTTGTGCAAAACGTTATTCGTATTTAAGGGTTTTGAATACGTATTGTGTTTCTAAAATAAATTTAAGCAACCTTATGCCGCTTGCATGGCCTTAATCAATAAAAAACATTACTCTTTTGTTTATTGTTGCCTTGGCGAAATCTGTGATTATAGAATCTTTGACAACAAAATAATAGTGGTTGAAATTCGACCATGGGCCAGGGCATTATTATAGAATAATAGACTATCATAAATTACGAATTTATAACCTACAATAAAAGAAAACTACACTACACGAACTATATTTTATTCTCCTTCAAGGCTAAAGTGGAATATTGATCCTAAGTCACCGTCGTCCTAGGTAAGGTGCCCAGAAGTCTGGCTACGTTTTTTCGCGGGATCGCCATACAGATCCGTTGTCCTCTGGTCACCAGAACAGTCAATGAGTCATTTCGATATTTTTTTTAGACTCGTGGTTGAAGCATTTCAACAGCAAATAAATAAATATTTGTTTTCCAATAGATAGTAAATTCTTTTATACTCAAAATGTTGTATGTTGTCGACCTGAATGTTTCAGTTATCAATGTGGGCAAGTGCTATTTTATGCGTTGCCAAAACCATTTGTGGCGGCGATAAAAGCTTTCGGAATGCTTTTGGGGCCAATACCTTTGCGAATTGCCACAGATAATGCATCTGTGACTACGGACTCTGTTCTCTATTGCACGTGTGTATATTATATTGTTACGAATTGCGAGACTCGAATTAAAATGCCGTTAGAGTTATTATAGAGTTTATTATAACTATACAAATACGTATAGCACAGGTATAAATATAACCGAACACAACATATCCAAACGAAGGTCGTAATTCAATAAAACGCGAAAAGTCCGTTCCTATTAGATTCACGTGTACACACATCTCGCCTTGATCACGATCAAGAGAACCATGGTTCTCGCTCGACTAGACCATTGTTTTATACTGCACAAATGCAATGTGCCTGCCCGGCAACGTGAACCGAATTTCCTAGAATCAGCTTGTACTTTATAATCCTAACACTTGGCTAAGGAGTCAGCCTGCGAGCGGTCATAAACGAGTACAATAGACAATAGGCTGTTCTTCACAATACTAGACACGTTTTATTTCGAAAATTTCCAATAGAAATGCATAAACGAATAATTGGGCTGGAAAGCCGAGCGCGCGGTAGCCAGGATCGTGGTTTATTAAGCCAAGTGGAGAATATAAATATATCTACAACTATTAATATGGTACTACAAAACAATACAATTAGGGTAAAAGAAAAATAATAAAATAAATCCTAAAATATATTTGTACAGCACAAAAGAAATGCCCGAACGGAGGGGTGAGGCATTCAAGCGACGATTACGATACGACCAAGACTTGTACATTCGATAAGCTATATAGTGACGGACTTTGCGCGTGTTATTGAATAGTGCAGTTTGTACTGGTCGCGTCCAGTTATATTTGTACCTGTGTTTACGTGTTTGTATAGTTCTAATAAATTCTACAATCATTTTAATTCTAGTCCCGCGATCGTAACAATATGTTATCTGTCTTAGTTTGTATAATCGGAATGAATTTAATTCACTTTACAGTAAGCAAAAGGCGGGTTCAGCACTTTGTCGCGTATTCCGTGACGAATCCTCGATTTAGCCAATTACGGTGCCACAATCAGATATGAATACCTCTGTGGTTATTGTTCCGTTTCATATCCGTTACCATACATTGTTCTTCTTAGGCCTTTTGTTACTTTAAATAGCGAAATGATGAAAATAATTAATACCATACATAAAACAGAAAGTCGTGGTAGCGTAATGGTTAGCGCACGCGCCCCTAAATCGAAGGGCGCGGGTTCGATCCTGACCGGAACGCATGCACCTCTTAGTCAGTTTTCTGATCTAATGTGCATATTGTTACAATTACCACGTGCTAATAACGGTGAAGGAAAACATCGTGATGCAACCTGCACATCGAGATAACCGATGTGTCAAACCTGCCAAGCCGCCTTGGACAAGCGTGGCGGGTATACTGTCCGTTCCCCCTATAATGGGAGGCCCGAGCCCAGCAGTGGGACATTTATGGGCTGAAATTATTATTATTATTATTATAAAACAGAACCATCGAAATTCAAAATGGAAAGGAAGTTAGAAGATTATACTTGTCGTCACGAAATAAGTACCACAGACGTGTCGCTGCAATCGCCGCACATAAATAACGCTAGTGGAGTAGTTATCTGGTGATTCATAAATCCATGTAAGTAATTATTGAATAATACATTTTAATTGATTCTGAATTAAACCCGTAAATTTATTTCCTGGCTATATTGGGAATATAATTCAAATAAAAGGTAAAGCTACCATTTTGGCTACGTTCCACAAGAGGCTCACAAGTCACAACGACCACGCTCACGACCACGATTTTTCCCTTTCCACTTGCTTGAAGACATTACTATGCGAAGCGGTATACATAGAATAGGAAGTAAATTAAATTTTAACTTATGTTTATGACCTTCAAAAAGTGTCCTCCAGTGGAACTTATTTTGAATAAAAAAAAATGAATTTAAATTTTGCGTCAATTTAATGCTTTTGAGTGGATCATCTAAGGTTTTCAATTAATTATAAATAGATATTATATAATATACCTATTTTATTGTTGAATTTGAATTTGACAATTGTAAACTCTAGTGAAACGGATTCTGGAACGTTGCTATCATAAACGACGAAATACACATAAGTCAGTGGTTGATTTGAAAATCGCGCCTTTTGCAATGTCAACCGATAGAGAGAATTAATGATTTGTGGTTAACGCCGACTTCGACCCACCTCTTGGACATTGTGAGCGGTGTGTGATAGAAAATGATGACGTCATCAATGACGTTTTCGTCACGACCACGACGAGGTCCCAGTCTCCTTTAAGAGAGCAGCAGAGCGTTTGTAGCACCTTTAGTGTTGCCAATGTCCATAGGCGATGGTAACTGCTTTCCACCAGGTGGCCGTATGTCTGTTTGCTGAACTCCTGCAATAAAACAAAAGTGACCATAACGACCGTGATCGCCATGTGGAACGCGTCCTTTGAGTTCCTACGTTTTCCGTGGAATTTGTTTCACGGTGCGTACTTTGTTTTATTATTACAAGCTTTTATTTATTTTGCAATGGATGGACCTATGTATGTAAGTATGTATTAAGTTCAGATGAAATCTTGCACACATAGTGACAATGAAATAATTTGGTACCATGGAGCTGATTTGATGATGAAGCGGGAAGGTGGCCATAGGAACTCCTGTGCCAAACAAGATAGACCCGTCGTGTTTGGGCTCGTCTTACTTGTCATGACAGCACTCTACTCTGCTACATGATTTCCAGGAGCTTGTATTTCAAAACCTTTTTAAAAAGCTTATTCTACCAAACTCATATAATGTAATTCATAACAAACCATCTGGACTATTAGCGGAATTTATTCCCACTGTCATATCAAGTTTTATCCTTGCACAATTAACATTGTTGTAATTAGCAGGGATCTGGCACATAAACTGCTGATGCGGCGTTTTGGCACCGCAAATGTTATTTGGCATCTTGCCATCTGTCCAATAATCGCTTTCAGTTGTCCTCCGTTATTAATGAACTAGTTAGTTATCCTAATTAACTTTTGTGGGTAAGATAATTTGTAACAGGAAAGATAAATTATACCGAAAGTTGTGCGAGTTTCTTAACAATAAAATTTGCAATACAAGGTGGCCAGAGCAATGACGTTCAGAAGAAAAATTTCAGTAAGTTGACATGAAAGGCTATCTGAATTACTTCTGTGTAAGTTTTAGAGTTATTAATTTGTAGTGATTTTTGGGATATTGAAATAATTTTTATTTTATTTCTTCGTATATTATTTTGGAGATTCTTTCCACAAAATTATATAAAAAGTAGCATGATGATTGGTTGGTGAGAATAGTAACATTTAAAAGAAAATTTCAGTTAGTTTACATGAAACGCTACCCGAAATACCCCCAAATATATGTTTTGCCAAAATTGTTGGGTTTTGAGTTATTTTATTATTATATTTTTTCTTTTGATTGTCACTGTTCTATCACTAGTAGAGCTTTTCTTTTATAATTTTGTAGTAATTAAAAAAAACTACGTCACCAAATCTACCCTAAAACAGGACTGATAAGGAATTAACTAAATGGAGCTAATTATCTCACTTGCGTATTTTGTAAAAAAAATTATAGCATGAATTCAGTGGACAAACAGACGGCCCACCTGATGGAAAGTGATTACCATTTCCTATGGACATTTGTAACACCAAGGTTTTATGACGGCATACTCTAGACCGGAAAATACTCCACAACCTGGCTATGAGATGTTTTGTCGCCTCTTACGACAGTCCGCCTGGCCGCAGAAGATTATATTCTTTCTCCGTTTCTTCACGGCTAAAAACATGGATTTGTTGCGTTATTTATGACGCGATATTGTTAGTAATTCTTGCAGATTACGCATGTACGTACGGCCTTATTTTGGAGGCTATAAATAAGACTCATTTGGATACAGTCAATAACTAAGACATTATCCCAGATGGAGCCTGAGCATTATTGAAACCTTATCTAGTTGATTGATTATTTAAAGGTTGATGTATAAAATGGGAATTTTATCTGTATTAATATGATTTTTAGTACATGAATAATTTTATTATTTTTTGTGGAATATAGATTTGACGTTAGTAAATTTTGATAATTAATCTATATCTACATTAATATTATAAAAAGGAGAGATTGTTTTTGAAAAATTTACAAAATACGCAAGCGAAATAATTAGCTCCATTTAGCTAATTGTATTTTTGTTTGTTTTCAACAAATAAACTCAAAAAACCAAAACCATTACAATGCTACATTGTCGCAGATTAATACAAGCTACTAGGTATTACTAGGAAAAATTAGGGATCCCTACTAAAACTTCAATAATGTAACCCAAATTTTAAAAAAATGTTTGTGTGAGTTTAGGGATTGTTTAGATGCACAATTAGACCCGGTAGGTGGCGATGGAATCGGTTTCTAATTTTTATTTTTTTAGGGCAGGACAACGTTTGCCAGAACCGCTAGTATCATATTTATGATGTACTCTGTGGTTTATATCTTCAAAAACAATAATGATCGTGCGTCTGTCTAAACTAAACTTTGTAAAAATCTTTGAGTATAATGTAACCAATAAGTGTGTATCGCAATATCCGTTAAACAAGTTGGGAGATCCGCAAGAGTTATTGGCTGCCGCAAATCCACTCTGCCAGGGAGAATCATCAATTCGATTCATGGACCCCCGTTGACCCGAGTCAGAGGAATCCCTCACAAAAATATAATGAAATAGTCTGCCCCTAATCTTACGCTTGTGTGGGGCAGATAATGATGTCCTCAGAGCTCTTGCTTGTGGTACAATTTATAGGCGAATTGGAGGTAAATTTATTCAGTAGTAGCTTTTCCTTATGTTGCTTTTTTAAAGCTTGTGAAGCTTGTCGGGGACAGTAAGTTCAATAGAATTGAGAATTCAATTAAAACCAGTGTATTTACAAATTTATTGTAATTCACGAACAAATACATCGTTATGGTAACGGGAATGACAACAAAATGTGTTGTTCTTGAGGTTAATTCACCTTTAATCGATGGCGTTACAAGTTTTAGTTAAGAGGTTTTTTGAATTAAAAATTAAATTTGATATTTCTAAAACTTATAACATATCCACTTCGTCACATATATATCTTTCTTTTTTTAGAACGCTGGAGCAATGCATGTGTGCACGATCTCTGGGTCCTGCAGGCGGTTATCTGGGCGTGTGAAACTGGAGCGAAGTCGCAGGTAAACATTAGTGCAATATAAATTAAGTTTATTGTATTAGTTTATAATTCTGTATATTTTCATGTAAATAAATATATTTTCGAAGTTAATAGAATGTTGAATCCTCACTATTTATACTGATGTAGGTAGTTTTGTAATGCTGCTGGCTTGCGGTTTCGCTGCCATCGCGTGGTGGCGAAGCTAGTTTCCAGTCTCATTGAACTTTACCTACAATCCGTACTTGCCCTTTGGTGTGAGTGTGCTATAAATCAAAGAACCAACGTGCCACGCAAGGACTCTTTAGTGCTGTGCACTCTCAGGAGCTATGAGCCCCATTGGAGATGGATTCCAAGGTTAATGTTGCTTATTACCCCATTGGTTTTTTGCAGGATCTGGCATACCTGTCACTCCTACATATCCTCAAAATGAATCTTACAGTCTACTATAGATATTGCTAATACCAGCGAAGCTGTGCGGGATCCGTGATCCAGCGTTGCACATTTTCCGCTATAATCTCATTTCCTACACTGAAGCCATGGTTTTACGCGAGTCGTTTGCCAGGGGACCCTGTTGGTAATAACATTTTCTTGATTACGCCCTTCTTTGGATTTGTTGCGAGGAATAGTGGACGTTTCTGGAGTGAATCTCAGGAGTCGTCTTATCTTTCCTATTTTGACAATAAACTGAAGTACCTACTTAATTTTTATTTTTATATAGTATATAGTTCGCGTTTGACCCCGATCTCACTCGATGTGAAGCGAAAATATGATCTAAGATCGAGCACGCTTATCTAGAAGGTATCTATTCACCCTTGGTCTTGAAGACACCTAGGATATAAGTATCGGGAAAGACAAAGTCCGGCAATGAGTTCCACTCCTTTGTGGTGCGTATAATGAAGCTAGATGCAAAGCGCTTTGTTCTTATAGGTGGAATCCACCATATTTCAGTGCTGCATGCCAGTGCGTCTAGTTGTCCGATGATGGAAGAGAGATGGCGGGATCAGATCGAAGAGCTCAGCTCCACATTCTCCGAAGTGATCCGATAGAAAACCGATAAGCAACACTGCGATGATGTGTCGGTGTTCGACACTTTGAGTTTTAGCGTCGAAAAGCTGTTTGTTAACCAGCCTCCTGGCGCTCCGCTCAACTAAGTTGATATTTGGCTGAGCCATCCCAAAGGTGAGAGCAGTAGATACTCCATACATTCTTGTGCTTTGTACAACATTAGCAGCTGTTCCGATGTAAAGTACCGCCTCATGTTGTGTTCCGGCATAAGTGACCAGGTTTCAGTCTCACTTAAGAGAGCAGCAGCGCATGATTAGCAGTTTTGGTGTTACAAATGTTCAGAGGCGGTGGTAACCATTTTCCATCGAGTGGGCTGTCTGCCTGTCAGCTGAACTCATGCAATAAAGCAAATATAAAAATGTGTGCGTGTACTAGTGTACACACGTATGTATGGCCTTATTTTTCGAAAAATGATCTACTATATGCAACTTTACAGATATTGTTTAAATAAATAAAGCCCCTACCACATGGTACCGTGTTAGGGGCAACAAAAAGATAGCGCGTAACCGAAAAAAGTTACGGTAATTTTTTTTCAAACGCCGATAAAGAAGTTTCACTTCAAAAATTAAAAAAATGTTCTCTGTCTATAACCAGTTCGTCATTTATCCGGTTTCCAAGATCTTTCACTCTTTATTATTCGTATTCAATGATCTTCGAGACATTCGGTACTAAATACTTGGCCCGCTGTCGCAGTGTCCCCGAGCAATATTTCAGCGGAGCGCCGCGTGCCGTGACAACCAACCATTTCGGGACTGCAGTATCTGTCTACGGACTAATAAATCAAAGTTAGTTGTTCAACTAACGTTTACAGGAGTATATTATCATTTTCAAAACGTGAATATTTTGGATCAAATAATGTTTTTAATAGCAAGGCAGGGCACGGTTCGGCGATCGCGTCTCAACTTTCTTGAAATTTAGTTTAATAAATACATAATGAAGAATGTCTTCGTTGTAAGATAATAAAAGACAAAGTAAGAGAAGGAAGGGAAGAACTAGAAAGGCGTTTTTTCGACTAAGGAAATGAAAAATTCAGTTTCGTCTCGGAAAAAGAAGTAAAATGTAAGTAAGGTCGGGAATATAGATGGTATGTAAGGGCCTCCCAACGATGTGAACTCTTAAATAGATGGTGATGAAATGCATGGCACTAAATAAATGATACACCAAATGTATGATACACTCAATACATCAGACGCTCAATACATGTATACTAGATATATGGTAGGTAGGCAGGTTAGAATGAAGGTTGAAATACTAATTTTATTATTATTAATTATGCATTTATTATTTTTTAATACGTAAATATTTGAAGTTAAGCGTGGAAAAAGGGACGTCGGAAATACTAAAACCAGTAGTGGTTAGGCGTATATGTAAGGACTAACTGTGCCCGCGACTTCGTTCGCGTGGAATTTTATTTCGTGAACCCAAAAAAAGTAGCCCAAGTTACTCCTTATAACATCAATTCAGTCTAGTCGTTTCGAAGATAAGCCGGAACAACGAGACAGAAAAAAATGATTATTTGTTATAATTTTTTGGTCCTTCGAGTCGGATGTGAACCAGCGACCTATGGAAATATGTACAAAAAACTTTAGTGTGTATACAGTTTAGTTAAATAACAAACCCAAAGAGCACTGTCATGACACTGATTTTATTACTGAAAATATATGAATTTACCTATAACTGTGTTGTCAAGCATTAGGCCGCAGTTGTTCATTTGTGAAATGCTGGCTATTGTAGGGGAAACATTAAAGTTACTGGCCCCTATACAGTTACTGGCCATTTCAACTTTGATTTTTAAAACTAGCAACTCTTTGATTAAAGAGCAGATTTAAAAAAATATAATGGCAACAATTTGCATGCAAATTTTGCTTAAAAGGGTGTCTATAGAATAGATTACAGTACATGCGCTTATTAACAAATATTGACACTTGTATAAAAGCTGGATTGGATCGGTGCCGCCATTTATGATTGGAGAGTGTTAAAAATTTCTTTTTTTTTCAATAAAAAAATTTACTACGTTGTACATATAAGCTTCTCACGTATTTACGTTTTGATTTAAAATTAACCTTATTGCTTACATATTAGGTTTGATTTTTACTCGTTTTATATACAAAACAATGCCTGCTTGTCAAGAATTTCACTCACGTCAATTTAGCCAAAGTATCCCGCCGGATATTATAATCTCCACGACGAAAAATATTCAGCGTTCTACATCCTTTCTCTAAGATGACTTTACGTTTTTAAGAAAATATCCCATAAATATAACTTAACGACACATCTTATAAAGTAAAGTAGTATAAGTCCATGTAACTTTATTATTAAGAAATTAAACAAATACTCAAGATAATTCAAAAGTTACAAATTATACTAAACTAACTTTAAAAAATACAACTATATATTAAGAATAAACTAAATTGTATCAAAATTAAACTATACTATAAATGATAAAATCTAGTACCACCAGAAGTGCCCAAAAGACTGGCTATATAGCTTCGATGAATGGCATAGTATAGTATATATCGAAGGTTTCATAACATATACGTGTACGCAGCTCGTCGCACATATAATATTAAATGTTGTAGCACGCTGATGGTGGTGGACCTAGGATACCCAACCCAGGTCGATGAAGTGGTGGAAGTTAAACACGGTTATTAGGTGAAAACTTATAATAAAAATCACTTATTCTACGAAGGCGTCTGCCTTCGGCTACAATTCAAGCAGAAGAAGAACAAAACAAATGAATGCAACAACAATGTTGCAAGTAATAAAATCAAATGCAGTTTTATGTTGGTGTTGCCAACATAGGCGTATACGCAAAAATTGTATTTTTTGTTGTTTATGTACTATGCATGTTAAAATTTAGATAGTCTTTCCAATATGCAAGTTGATCTAAAACGAAGGATATACCAAATTTCAACCTTATACAATCAACTAGATTTGTTTTATTCACAATTTTGTCCTTTGAGTAAATCTGCACTGTTGTCTCTACGCCTATTTGTTATGAAGCCCTCGATATAGTATCATCATCAGTATATATTGTATATTATAAAGAATCATCTATCTAACGATAATATATAATATAATATAGTTAAATATTTATTTGTTCGGTTTTTAGTAGGAAATCGGTTTTATTTTTGTTATTTTTTTCAGACGTACCAGTGAAAATTCTATATATAATAAAGTTCTAAACATGCCGAGTTTGTGCATTGAAGCAATAAAAAACTGGAATATACTACATCAATAATGGAGAACACGATGCATTTTTTTATATGTCCTTATATACATATAGTCTCGAGATTAATGTTAAGTGAATTAAGCAACAATTACATCTGAAGTACAACACTCGTCGTCTTATTTTGTACTCTCCCCAAGGCGATTGAGCTATGGGCTTATGCCAGTAGCGCCTCCGCCTGTGCAAGGGGGTAAATATCATAGACGCAGCACACAACTTATTTCAACTCCCACACATTGTTACAAAGATATTTCCTGCTGAAAAGTCGAAACGTTTGCTTTCCAAGCTTTGTGTCATGTTTGTATTCCATTGTTAGGAGTCACAAATACTCGTACATTCTCAAGGGAAATGCACGAATATTTTGACGATAAATCCGTCTGTTAGTTTATACAGAGTGATAATAATATTAGCCCACAAATGTCCCACTGCTGGGCCTGGCCTACTATGATTGGGGAGCGGACAATATAACCGCTACGCTTGTTCAAGGCGGCTTGGCTGGTTTGGCACATCGGTTATCTCAATGTGCGGGTTTCATCCCGATATTATCCTTCTACGTTGTTAGCACGTGGTCTTAGTTACAATATGCACATGTCAAAAGACACAAGTCAATGAATATTCAAACATATAGCAAGGTATATGTATAATTAGCGTTAAATAGAATAGATAATAACAAATTAATGAAGCCCAATAACACAGCTAATAGAAAAAAGTATACATATGCAGAATTAAATAGAAATAGGAAAAAGTAGAACAGACTAGTATATATGTATACATACATACATAACTTCACGCCAGGTCCCTTGCGGGGTAGGCACGAACAACAGAGCGCCATTTAGGCTTGTTCTTACACACCTTTCTTGCTTCTTTGACATTAATAGCTTTCGTCATGCACGCACGTCTGCTCGTAAGGCTCCTGACATCACCTTCTGCTAGTACACGATCAATTCGATCTCCTTGGTCAGGAGTGGCCGAACTATAAAATCTCTTTCTTTTTGCAGATAATCCATAATGGGCGGCCTATCACACGAGGGCGTGTAATACGTCAGGAAGGCCGTGTCGGAGGGAAGCTATTAATTCAATGTATTGTTTTTTGGATGTATAACGCACAATATCATTTGTTTACATTTTAATTACTTCTAAAATTTAGTTTGATTTGTTAAATGTTTCTATAACTTAAAGATCGTTCTTACCTAATAAAAGTTATGAATATTTTAATTTAATAAACGACCAATCAGAGCAGAGCATAAAATATGGCTCGGAGCGGGGTCAGACGCCCTCTATACTTTAGTAGTATCTACTTCGGTAGACGGAGGAGTTTTTGTGGCACATTTGGTTGATGGCAATAGATCGAGTTGGACCATTGAGAATTTTAAAGAAATTATTGAAGCTTGGAAGTATGTGCGGTGCCCTGAACCCGCTGCTCGGTCTAAACTATGTCAAAATGTTGATCGAATCTTAATTAAAAGTGTATAAACCGTGGCCATCGTGTTTTATGCTCGCATTTTACCCTGATGACGCCGACTAAACCTTGCACGCAATAAAGAAGATTTCACGAGAACGAGGCCTTCTCCGACGATATATATATATATATATATATATATATATATATATATATATATATATATATATATATATATATATATATATATATATATATATATATATATATATATAAACCGTTGTATTAGGAAATCAGAAATTGTAATAGAAATAAGAGTTAGAAAGAGAGAGGATTTTGGAAATAAAGAGAAAAGTACTCGTATATAAAATAAAAGACTCTGAATTGAAGGAAATTAGGGAATTTCCTCTAATAAGGCATAAACAAATAGAAAATATCAAGGCAAGAAAAAGAAACTCTGTTTTGTCCTATGACGGATGAGAACTGTGATTTAAAATAAACAACATGTACGTTAGGTCGGAAAACTATTATTATTATACATGTATGTCTTTGACGACCACGGGCCATAAAAATGGCCCGAACATTTGGTGGGCTTGAGCGGGGCCATGGAAAGGCCAACACGTAGAGGCCCTTTGATAAATTTAATGAAAATGTGGCGTGACACTGACCGGCGATTATCCCTGTATATACTACTGCACCCAAGGACAAGCCCCTGCCAGTGTAGGACTATTGTGGGAAATGAAGACAAAAAATACCGGACTATTGGGGTGAACTGCTAGTGGTACTAGGGCTCTGGGAATATGGGGACTATGGCGTCTGCCCTTCGCAATGTTCGGGGAACATGGAAAAATGGGCAGACGGTGACTCGCCACTTCCTGCATGGGCCCCAAAAAATGCCATAAAAGGCAGGGGCAACATGGGTGTGAGTGGCTAAGGGGCGTAGAGAGGTGGGCTGTAGGTTCACCGAAGCTACTTCCGACGTTAGGCCATTTATCACTTCCACCCCTGGTGCTTGAGTCTTAGCTCTAGCGATCTCCACTCCGTGCTGGCTGGTTAAGGCAAGCACGGAGGCAGGGGCCTTGTCATGGCCCCCGGAATCAGGTACGAGGTGTCGCTACTCACCTAAGGCTTCGCCACAAAGCCCCCCTGCGGGATTATTATACATATTGTTATATATAAAGTCATACTAATTTCCCCAGTTAATTATTTCATAAAGTCATTTCGTAAACATATTACTTTAAAAAAGTTGTTAGATATTTTGGAGCCAACCTTAAGTTTACCATAGATTTGACCCTGATCCATATTTTCAAGGTCATTTGAGGTTCAACTTGTGTTTTTTCAATAGAAACATCTATTTTACACTTTATTTAGCATACATCTTTGTCATCTGCGTTCATGACTACTAAAAAGTGACCCAAATGTCGGAATAAGGACATTGAAATATTATTAATTACTGCAAAGTATTTACACAAAGAAATCTTTTGTCAAATGTAAATAAAAACCTTTCATACATGTTACAAGCTTTAAGATTCTTTTTCGTACAAGTTTTCAAAACAAATGTTACGATAGTAGAATTAATACAGTTCTGGAGAAAAGCAAGATAAATAAATTTAGCAAAACAATCGTGTTTTGACAAAGAAAGGCCACATAAACTGCTTTATTTCACAAATAAAAGTCTATTATTTTTTCACGTCTCATTTCTGTTTCTTGGAAAATACAAAAGACTTAGGGAAAGAGAAAAACCTTCCACGGAAATTTCGAGATTATTTTTGTGAATAGTATAATAATGTAGTGACTTGGACGGAGCATTCCCTTCGTGATATCAGTGCACGAACGATCGATCGATTCGTCACAATATCGCATCCTAGGCTGTAAGTAATTGATTGATTATATAAGTACATTTATAACGAAAAATATATTTGAATTATCATTTACATACTGCCTTTAATAATTAAGTACTTTAATCATTTTTTGTAATAAATGGAAAGATCATATATCATAGCTTTGTAGCACACGCCACAAAGCTACGATTATTTATTATGAGAAATTACCATTGTGATGTCACACGAGCGCTCGACGTGTTTTCGATCTTCGGATACGTCAGTTTCAATTTTTTTGTTTGTGAGTTTGATATACTTTTTAAATAATTAATTATAGCAAGATAAATGGTTTTTTCATAAAACTTATTAAATATGATATTTTCATTTATAACAAAAAAATCAAACAACTTCTACGAAAATTTCATTACGAATACACAAGCATTTTCTGAATTTCCTAGAACTTATCATCACGTCATTATCATCTTGATTACTCATACATTCACAAAGACTATTCGTTCTTGTGTCGTTTGATGTTTTGAAAATCTGCAAATTCCATTTTGAGTTTTCAGTTATTTATCGTAGAAAACGGTTTTGTGCAAAATTCAATAATTTATAGGATTTCTACGGTTTTCATTGCAGTTTTGCTTGTTTACTCTTCAGTGTTCCTTTAAACATTCCCTTTAGCTATAGGAATAGCTCTTTAGCTTCCCTTTGGAATATTTAAATTATTAAGTGATGAGTATAAAATATCTTCACTCTTGTTAATATGAAACAAACGAACTTATTATCTGATTTACATATATTAGATTATTGAAAGTAGGTTATTTGAAAACTTCTGTCATTTTCGAAAAGAATAAACGAACAGCTAAAATAACAAACGAATGCTCGCTGTCAGACGATTCTTCAACAGTAAAAGAACACAATTTTAGTACAAAAAGATATAGAATACATAGCATCGAATTAAAATGTATTATTTGGTTCGGATATAATATATTATTCAACATCAAATGAGGCATTCGGGGTTTCGATTTTCGCGATATTCCATTTACATTTTAAATGCTTTAATTGGCTTATTTTTATCTGTGCAGGAACGAGAAATAATACAATTTGCTGTTGCTGGGCGGCCTGTCGTAAGACAACCCACAGCCAGCTACCATCCCTGGTCTAGGATATCTTGGCATATAACCTTCGGTGGTGTTCCGACATTAGTGGCCAGGTTTCAGTCTCCCTTTAGAGAGTGCCAGCATATTGGTTAGCACCCTTAGTGTTACAAATGTCCAATAGCGACGGTAACAGATCTCTATCAGGTGGCAACGCATCGGCGTTATGCGACCAGCTTTTTGGGCACGTTCCCAAACCGAACCGTTTTGGGAATATTTTGTTAGGAAATTGTATAGAAATAATTCAAATATGTTATTAATATTATTATACAGTGTGTTTCAGACCTTAAGACAATAAATCAGACCTCGTTTTCTTCATGACGTACTCTTCCCAAATACAAAAACGAATCAAGGTAGCTTCTTTGGTTTAGCCACAGGACCTCATTTTTCATTTCAGAATATTACAAGAACATGTATCAGTTATTGTGTCTAAATCGGTAGGTTAGTGACCAATGTATCATGTTGCCAGCTCGTCTCTTCATCATTAAACGCGGAAGTTGTTCATTCTTACGTTCTCGCTCGCGAATAATATATTTACAAGATGTTCTGTTTTTATTCCCTTTTTATTGTAATTAATTTGTTCGTAAATTGCTTTTTTTTTAATTTTGACATTACGGTTGATTTAATAGTACCAAAAACATTGTATGGAGTACGACCGCTAAAATTATGAATTATTGACATTTGAAATGAAACACGCTGTATAATTAGTATATAATGTTTTGAATAAAAGCTTTTATTCAAAACAAGTTCCACTGGAGAACACTTTTTGAGAGCCATACATGTAAGTCAAAATTTAAATCTACTTTCTATGCTAAGTACACCGCTTCGCAATGTGTTACCGCTGTTCAATATATTATGTACCTAGTTATTCCTTTTAAGTACAAACCTTACACTATTTTTGCAACCAAATTAAGTATTTGATGATGTTTAAATGTCTTAGTCATTAGGTACTAATGATGTTTGTTAGTGACTTTTCATAAAGATATAGTGGTAGAGGTGTATTTGAATGAAATTACCACTCGTTTTTTAGTTTATAATTAACTATCTGTCCCGGCAGACGACGTGGTGCCCGGGAAGCTTCAAACGATATGCCGACAGCAGCGCCACCTAATCCAATTGTGAACCAACTCAGAAACCTTTAACCTTAACGTGACGTCATCCGCAACTCTATATGTACGCGTACTCGCCAGCCAGTGATGCTAACAGTACTGAGTGTTCGGCCACGGTTACGTCACCAAAACGGCGGCCAGGCGCCAATGCAATTTGCGGGAATTTAATATCGTTTACGATTCTATAAAGAACATACAGACAAACATTCATTTATATATATATATATATATATATATATATATATATATATATATATATATATATATATATATATATATATATATAGATAATACTTTTGCGAGTTACGCAGGTAACAATATTGACACTAAAGGCACAATAGACGTATAGATAATGACATTAAAACATATAATGAATCTTATGTGCCTTTTCATTAGAGCGTTAATCCCACGACCATTACGTGCGTCTTCTTTTGCACACCCGACTGCGCCATGCAGAACCGTGGTCCTGTGCGAGCGCAGATAAGGGTCAGCCGCTTTTAAGGGCGAGTCGCGCGCAAGAAATCAATAAATAAATGCGGAAATGAATCAATGAATAAAAACAAAAACAGGAAAATCTAGAATAGGTACAAAGGGCGGCCTTACAGCTTAAAGTGATCTCTTCCAGACAACCCCCTAACTAAGGAAAATATGTATTACATCATGACATCCAGCGTCGCGCGTTCGTATCATCGTCGATCCCATACTAACAGGCGATTTAGAATCGCTTAGCCTTTGAAGAGACTTTGCATACCTCTGCGTATTTTACCGCCTGTATAACGGGGAGTGTTCCAAGGAACTGTTTGATTTGGTGCCAACGTCTCTCTTTAACAACCGCACCACTCGCCAGCGACGGTATATTCACCCCCATTTCCTCAAGAACGTTTATTCCACTTATAACAGTGATCTGGAGGGAACTTCCCGCCGCGGTTTTCCTCTGCACTACGACATGGGTCGTTTAAGAAGAAAAAAAGAAAAAAATTAGGGGTCGGCAACGCGTTGGCGACAATGTCACAAACACACAACCAACAACAAAACTTATACACTTACTCACACCAACGCCCTCTACCACTGCATTGCATTACACGCACAATTCACAAACAAACCAAGACACACAAAGAGCCTAAAAATTAATAACCTAGGCACAGAAAGAAAAAGCAACATACATGGCACTAGTTAAGATAATATATATAGGTATAGTCATAAGGCACACACTGCACATGCACTCTCTCACAACACCAGCTTGTAACAGATAAACTATACATTAATATAAGTTTAGTATTATAATTAGAAAAAAACATATAAGTTATTCTTAAGGTACACAACACAACATAAAAATCACAAAATGAATGTCGAACACAATAACAAAAGATAATAATAAGCGTGTATAAACTCAAAAAATCAATATCAGTAATCAAGTTGTAAAAAGGGTACGGACCTCGAGTCCGTAGTATTGTTATTAAAAAAAGCATTGGCGATACCCCTGGTGTTGCAAACGTCCATAGGCGACAGGAACCACTTTTCATCAGGTGGGCCATCTGTCTGTTGGCCTGCTTCAGAAAATAAAAAATTGACAGCAAAAAAATAATACACATTACGAGGTGGAAAATTCTGAAAACATAAAGATGGTAAACCTTAATAGAAAGCAAAACAAAGCGATATTGTAAAATGGTTGTTTGTTATTTCGTGGTTAATTGAAAAAAAACAACGTTGCACAGCGCAATTAAAAACATTGCCAGTAATACTTATTCATCCCCATGTGTACTTTTCTCGTTAAAGATGATTTAACTCTTGAATATCTGCTCAAGAATATTACACAAACTGGAATCAAAGTAACTACGTTTAAAGTATAATCAAAGTTGGGAACGTTGCGACGGTGTATACCGGAAAAGATAAAGTTTGCACATAAATCCAGGCTTGTCAGACGTACGAGATAAGCGCGGTTTGCTTAACCAACCCCTTTGCCTGTAAACCTCAATCACACCACAGCGAATGTAACGCTGGACAAATATAAGATTATTAAACACTACGCTTAATTTGCAAATGTAATGTCAGTATGCACTGTTTGCTACAACTCCATTAACTCTTCAAAAGTAGTTATGTAACATACTTCTGTATAAAACTTGTAAAAAAAGAACTTGAGATATTAATAGAATAAGTAATATAAAGAAGAACAATTCTTAGCTAGACGTGCTGCTCGGAAGTTTCTTGCCGGTTCTTCTCCTTAACAGCATTGAATTTGAATCTAAATAAATGCCAAACCCAAATACTATTTATAAATTGTTAAATACATTGAAAAGAAAAATGCATGTAAATATGAAATATGCACTTTCATTTTTTTGTTGTATTATCTAAGTACTAGCTGTGCCTGCAACGTCGTCCACGTGGAATTTGTTATCAACCCCCTCATATTTTGAAACATTCTTCATTGGGATGCGCTCCTATTGGTCGTAGCTTGATTATATACAGCTTATTCTTTCATAAATGGGCTATCTAACACTCAAAGAATTTTTCATATCAGCCCAGTAGTTCAAATTATCGCGTTCAAACTAACAAACTTTTCAGCTTTATCTTTATTATAAATATATTATTATTAGTATAAGAAGTGTAAGGTAACAAATAGTGTTGCTGCGTAAATTTATGCTCGCTCTAACTTGTTGTTGACTTTTCATAAATTTGTAAACGATTTTGGGCACATTGGGAATCAAAAGATGTAATAGAAAGAGTTTAGAAAGGAATGATAAGGCGATTCAGGCATGTTGGAGATAGTGGATGAAAGGAGCCTGACAAAATAAGTATATAATACAGCAGTGTGGATTGTAGAGTTGATAACGGCAAAGGTCAGATAAAACACATATTTCTAACAATCATGCATGTAGGAAGGCATTAATACAAATAACTACACACAGAGGTGTTGACTACTCTGAGCTCGTCTCGAAATAGGCATATAATGTAACTAGATACTGTACTCGTCATAGGTCTTTGCTGAATGTTCCTTGTAATCATACTAATTACTCTCGAAATTCTTTATTTTCTCGTATGACTCGTACTTTTAATACAAAATTTTGGAAAATTGATTTATTTGAGCCCTCTAAATACAAATTTAAGAGTAATATTATTAATGACTTGCTGTATTTTCCATAACACAGCCCGACTTAATTTGTTTAATTTAAAATTAACTTATGTATATACTATTTCATGGAACGAAAAAGATGTTTAACTGGAAGTCGATGAATATAAAAGTGAAATTATTATTTGTGCTACAACAAATGATGACCACAAAGGAGGAGTATGGAAAAGAGTATGCAAATGAAATAGCAAGAGATAGAAAAAGCGTTTACAACTGTGAGCGGAAATATAGACCAAATGAATCACAGGCTAAAATCTTCGAGGTGTTTGTTCGGTTCGCTGTAAATGCGTGCACCTGCTAGGCCGCCTCAGCGCGTTACCACAGTGTATGCTAATGGAATTAATGTGTATAGTATTAAGCTACATGGCGTCGGGATTGCTCTTTACAGCTGCACCGGGAGCTCTCGGCCCTCGCGGAGATATTCCAGCTTATTTAATAAGCGGTGTGTTGCCGACGTAGCCTACAGTTGAGGAAGTTTTAAATGTTAATGCTGAATATCACGACTACGCCATGTTATTTAAAGAATAAAATTATCAACACATTGTTACAACAATTAAATAATAAATTATAACACAACAAAAAGTCAAAAACACATAACCAACAACAAAAGTTACACAAATACTCGCACCACGCGCACTACCACCGCATTGCATGACATGTGCTTTATCCGTGCAGGAACGGAGAAAGAATACAATTTCCTGCGGCCGGGCGGCCTGTCGTAAGAGGCGACAAAACAACCCACAGCCAGGTGGTAGGGCATTTGCCCGACTGGATGGCTACCACCCCTGGTCTAAAGTATGTCGCCATAACAACCTGGAGTTGTGTTCCGGCATTAGTGGACCAGGTTCCAGTCTCCTTTAAGAGGGCAGCAGCGCATTTGTAGCATCTTTGGTGTTGCAAATGTCCATAGGCGATGGTAACCGCTCTTCATCAAGTGGGCCGCCTGCCTGTCTGCTGACCTCCTGCAATAAAAAAAAAAAAAAAAAAAAAACATGCCCACTTCACAAAAAAACCAAGACACACGAAGAGCCTACAAATTAATAACCCAGACACAAAGGAAGTACAACACACATGGCGCTAGTTAGGATAATGTATATAAGTATAGACATAGGCACACACCACACATACACTTCCTCACAACCCCAGCACATAACAGATACACTCTACATATAACAAGTTATTTGTAAGGTACACCACGAGACAATCCTTGATGAATGAATGTCACACACAATTACAAAAATAACCAACAAGCGTGTTTAAATTTTAAAACCTTTCTCCTCAATTAAGTTGTAAAAAAGGTACGGAGGAACTCGAGTCTAGAGTTGTTGAAAAAACAAAAAAAACAATATACATGCACACCGACACAATTAGCGGAACGGTAGCAAAACCCTTAAAATTCAAGCATATCTTAACGATGTAGATATTACAGTAATGCATTGTCTAGCAAGATTCCCGGATATGAATCCAATAGAGCATTGTACCCTTGCAGGAACGGAGAAAGAATACAATTTCCTGGGTTGGGGTGGTCCGTCGTAAGAGGCAACAAAACAACCCACAGCTAGGTAGGGTAGGGTATTTGCTCGACTGGATGGCGACCAGCCCTGGTCGACTATTTATTTGTCCATTTCAAGTAATAAAAAAAGTATCCACAGACGGATATAACGGTTTTTGATAAAATGACCACAGAAGCTAAAAAGGTATCTCTGAGCACGAATTAATTTTAAATACTACACCTGCCAAATGGATGAATAAACTTCATTTATAGGAAATTTTCGAGCAATAACCAGCTAAAACCACCCGGTTGTATGGAAATACCCGGACATAACCGGCCGCAGTAATTGCGTCCAGATTAAAATCCAATCGCAGTTTCGCTGAACAACGTTCATTTCGCTGTATACTAGGTTCGAAGAGACATTTTAGCATTTAACCGGGTGAACATAATTTAAGCTCATTGGTTTCACAGGCCATACCACTGAAGAGGAATAAAAATGAAGAATGATAACTCTTAATAGTGCTATATGATGGTACGCATGTGAAGGGTGTGCCTGATATATCCTGACTGTGTTTTGTTTAAGGGACTGCTTTAAGCGATAAGGCCGCCCTTTGTACTACATTTATTGTATCTAATTTTTAAGAATGTAGTTTTAATTTTGGTGAATAATAAAGTGTTTTTATTCATTCATTGCTTTAGAAAAATAAAGATTTCTTTTCATTTTATTCAATAATTTTATTGAACTTTCCCGGTAAGTGACAGTGGCTTGGGACCAATATTTTATCTATCATTATGCCCTCTTATTAAGTTCTATTTTTTAACTTTAGGTTTCTTTTTCATACCGTAGTTTAGTTTAAGTATTGGATTGTATTTTTCTAATTTAATGAATATGACGCTTAGTTAAATTTCCTACAAAATAATTTGAAAATCATAATGGCTCTTGAAACTTTATATTAGGCCCAACTTTTGTAACAAAAAATGCCGGTCTCCTTTCATATGAAGTTATTTCTGAAAAAATGACATACAAAAATATCCGGACGGATTTGACAATTACTAGCACAATGACTACGGTACCCCAAAAAGAAAAATTGACTGATAAGAATATTTTTAATGGAAGTGAAATAAGTCTACAGAAAATTTATTTCCCTCCTCAGCTTGGAAATAAGCTCGAGTGTTGCCGTTGGCACGTGAAACAACGGAGCAACTTGGAAAACTTTGCAAATTCCGTTACAAAATTTATTACAAAGCTGGTGGAAAGTAGCAACTATTTCACTAATAGGATGCTGCTTTAAAACGTAACAGGCTTATATAAAGTTTATTTCAAATATGCTCTTGTTCGCTGCGGTAATATACATTCACTAGCATTTGCTCGCGACTTGGTTCACGTTGGACAGGTAACAAAGATTGCAGTTATTTTGATTATTATACAGGTAAAAACAAAGGTTATTTTCAGCACGATAATGGATTTTTTAGTATTAAAATAAATAATATTACTTAAGACATACGCTACTAAAATTATTTTACTAAAGATTCATCGATCAGTGAAAATTTTGCATCGCAATATAAAAAAAATCGACCTGGCTACTTTAAGTATCTCCCAATAAAATTACTGGAGGGTTCTCGGGATATAAAGTTTCACAAATCATAAATTCGGGAATTTACTATAGATCACCTAAAACCGCATCGAAATCGGCCCCGTAGTTTTTACGTGATTCCCGAACAAACAGACAAACACAAAAATGTAAGAAACAAAAGACTACACTTTTAAAATTTTATAATAATACTAGCTGTACATGTGATTACAGCGTCATCTACCAGGACCAAATGTTAATTTAAACTCGAATCAACTTGAACAGACGAGAAAATTATTAAAGTACATATATTGCTATTAAAAAATAGAGGTTGGTGGTAGAAGGATGAAAATTTAGGTTTGTATGTATGTTTCAATACCAAATCATAATAAAGTATAAACAAGAAATTTTGACAGAAAAATAAAAAATAATATTTAGGATTTAGGGGTGGGTGACCCTTATCATTTAGGGGTATGAAAAATAGATATTGGCCGATTCTCAGACCTATCCGATATGCACACTAAATTTCATACAAATCGGTTCAGCCGTTTCGGTGGAGTTTCGTAATAAACACCGCGACACAAGAATTTTATATATTAGACAATTATCTAGCCGGTCCGGCAGACGTTGTCTTCTTCTGCAAATATAAATATCTAGCATCCGATTTTAGCGCCACTTACTGAATCTAAATTTAAATCTGAAACATCAAAGAAT
The DNA here is from genome assembly GCA_012273795.1 of Dendrolimus punctatus. NCBI lineage: Eukaryota > Metazoa > Arthropoda > Insecta > Lepidoptera > Lasiocampidae > Dendrolimus > Dendrolimus punctatus. Next base: position 409,098 of record CM022549.1, on the reverse strand, counting down.
TCATTCAAATATACACAAAAAAATCAATAACGTGAAGTACAGTATAAAGATAAAGGCACTTAGAAAATGCAATTGATTTTTAGTGTAGAGAAGGTAGGAACGTGCCGCCGTGCACTTGTGCCGTCTAGCGAGCATCAGCTGTAGGATGGAAGTATGAGAAGGCAAAAAATATTCCCATATTCTGTATAGATTTGAACAAAATCTAAACCATTATCACCTTTCAAGTTCCAATTTTTATCTTAAACAGAATTTATGCTTGAATTTTAATTGAATTACAATTGTCTTTCTAAAACAAGGACTTTGATCATAAGGCATTTTCCATTCAACATTCAACCATAAAACAATTTGGTTGGTCCAATACGATTACTTGAGGTAATTATTGTGCGTTGTTAATTGGTCTATATTTGAAGTGTGCCTCCCTTTGGCATAAAGGCGGCCAACGGAAATGAAAACGAACTCAATACTGCTGTATTATAGAAAAAAACGTATTCATTATGGAGCAAGAATAATTTTGCTCGTTAGTTCTCAAAAGCTGCACTCAAAGAGCAACACGTACCTATTGACAGGGAGTCGCCAGAATACTTCTTATACTAAATTACTTAAATCTTTGTAATAGGTATTGTACTTGTAGTTAGTTAGACATATTTTCTTCTTAAGTAAATTGTTATCTTAATATATTTATAATTAGTAAGACTATGTTACTAAATGTTTGTTTTATTAGTGTAAATGCAATATTACACTGCACTAAAATTATTTTAGGGTCAAAGCAAGAAGTTAAATTTAAACACATTTGGTATATAATCTTAATTTATTTATAACGGAAATTAGACAGTGTTTATTAACATTTAAAAATAATGTAATAATTTAAGCTTTAGTTCTTAGAAATTTACATGAAATATATAATTAATTTACAACGCAATATTAAAAAATGATAGTTATCTCCTTTCAAGATAAATATAGACAAGTTTTTCTCGAAAAAATAGGCTGTCCTTGAGATTAGATCTAAAATTTAATAACTAGCTAAGGTTGTCATTTACACATTTTCATTGTCAGATTAAAGAGTTTAGACTAGTTTAGAGATATATTTTATTTAATTTGTTTATCAAATAATCTGTATGTATCATTAAATTTATTATAGGTATGCTTAATATTGTTTGTATATGAATTTTATTTTATAAATATTTGTAAATTTATTTAAACCTCAGTAATAGAAATATATATTTATAATATAATGTTTAGTTTTTCACGACTTCGTTCTAGGTTCTAGCAAAAGATTAGTGTTGGTCTAACAGATCGACATTTCTGCTGAGCTTGATCTAATTTTTAGGACATAATATGTATATCTTTTCCTGATACTTTGTGGTTGTTTTCTCTTTTTTTTATTGTGCTTTATTTATTACTGTAAATATGTTTGTTTCAGTTGTATATGTTCGTCTTAAAAATCAACCTGTTTTCTTTCTTTCATTTTCTACTAAATAATAAATCATTAGTTGATAAAAACTACATACGTGGAGACTCACTACTGAAAACTATACAAGAATATAAAATCCATCATTTCGGAAGAATTTTTTAACATTATTTCTTTATCAATGCACACCTGTGTTTTAACAAATACTCCACTGAAGTCGACTCCTGTCTATGTTTGTCAAGGCCTAACTTAATGGTCGGAAAGGTTTCGGTCGAGATTAAAAAAATCCTTTTTATACCAACCGTTAAACATTTGGATGTTCCCGCTTTATCTTTGCAAATAGTAATTAAAGAGATTTTCATTTCGGAAATGGACTAAATCTTGGTTTGATCCAACTTTGTATAATTCTTAATGGCTTTTTGTATTAATGGCTTATCGAGACTTTAAATATTTACATACTATAGAAATGTAAGTATATAGAGCCCTATTATAAACATTACTATGTTTTCTCACAGTATGATCTAACAAATATGCTTTTGAAAATACTCGTATTGTGAAATAAAATATTTTTTTTATTCACTGAGATATACACATGTACATGTTGTTTGCTTATTAGGCGTAAAAGTTTGTCTAAAATGTATAATAAATTCTTTTAAAGATATATTTTATTATTTTTACAAACACTTTTAAATTTAACTTGAAGATGTTAGTAATTAATGTTACATTATAACCTTATATTATTACTAGGGTATGCCCGCGGCTTGATTTGAAATTCCCACGGGATTCCCGGGCACAGAGTACTGCGGCATTTAGCAGCAAAATAATGTAAGCTATCGTTTTAGTGAAAACTGTGTCAAAATAAGCTAATTTCTATGCACTCGAAAAACTTTGAACTTCTAGGATATACTTAACATAAATAAAACCAATAAAAAGGTTTTACATCTCTAAAAATCTTACACAAGATAGAAAATTAAACAACTTTGATTTAAGTAATTTTAACTTACAACTTTGTTGTCAAATAGTGAAACTTAAATTTCTGTGGAACAATCTGCTCCGTAACTTATTTTATAAAGGTAGCATGTGCTCGCAGAACTTTAAATAAATCAGTTTGAAAACTGGTGCACATTTTCAAACCACGATTGTACACTGTACATATAGCCTCTTTGCTTTATTAAATTAATATTTCCGAGACCTCATATTTTTATTCGATAACTAAAACTGCCATTTCGGATTTAATTTTTACAAAAAAAAAACTTACGGATTGACAATACAAAAATATTAGTGTCAACATAGTTATTTATTTTTATTTTTTTATAATATTTTATTTACATATTTATTTAAAACAATGGGAATAACTTAACTCAATACTTAAAAATAAAGTTATTAATTGAAAGTAAAAGACGCTTCTTTTAAAATTCATATTTTTCAAGAGATTATCGAAGCAAAGAAGTGATATATACCTCACTACCTAAGATAGTATTGAATGAATGAAGAACTTTATTGCACATAAAATTAAAGTACATTGGGCGGTCTTGTCGCCAAAGGCCAAATTATTATCCGACTACATTATTTAGTGACTTGATAATTATGAAATGGAAGATTACACTGTATATTTATTCGCATTCGTCATAGTTATATAATTAAAATTATCATTATTATTGTCGTCATTTATTTATTATTACAACAGTAAATTATTTATATTTTACATATGTCACTCATTCTATATTTAATTTAAATGTATCCTAAATGTTATTGTAAAAAAAGTCCTTCAATTGTATAGAATGTCATGCTTACCGAGTAGTCAAATAACTTAATCCTATAAATTTTAAATGAATTACATTTTCTAATGTCAAGGGGTTATTATAATTTTACATTGACATTGCAAATATGCTCCGTGAAAATAATTTAATATTTTTTTTATTAAATTCTATTGTGTCGCATCGTTTTTTATTATATAATCTTAAGTATACTCGTATACCACCTCGTTACTCATCAACACATATTGTATGTACTGTATATACAGTATAGTACTTATAACGTATGTTGTGTATATATCTGCCGATTATTTATTTAGTTAAAAGGTATAAAAAGCCAGACATAGTTGCAAAGCATATTCGCTGCGCAACATCTACAGTTAAAATACAAAGTAGTTAGTAACAAACTAGAAATTTTTCTCTTGTGGAAAATCTTCACGTTATTTTCGCCGGAGTTTTAAGCACGCGTTGTTAGTCGGTCAAGGCTTAAACATTATTTTCTTAGCTATTTCTGTAAACAGCCCGGACTGCGCCGCTAACTACTCTCTTCAAGCCCTACCAATGTTCCGCTTCAGGTGAAAGTTTGCTGCAACAACTACAAAGTATGCGGTGAAAAATAATAATTTTAACAGGTTTGTATTGGCTCGACCTCTATCATATCACAGTATTATAAAAATCCATTCAGTTGAAAGACGTAAAACTGAAAGGAGACCAGGATATTCAACGATTCAATGTAATGTATACATGAATCACTTTGGTAGATTCATGCAATAAAAAAATCTTAAAGTAATTGTCTTGTATCCGCTTAACGGAAACTTTCGAAGCAATTGTGATCTTTTAAATTCTAGTGAACATCTTGATGTTGCAGGGTACAAAAAAATCGATTAAAAAGGAACCGATTTCAAAAGTAACTGTATAGCAAAAAATAAACATTTTCTATAACATGTTGAAGTCGGTGCCAAGTAAAACACAAAAAATTAAAATAACTTGCAAATTATGGTAATTTTATGTTTTACTTCGTATCCACTTGAAGATGTAAGATGTAATTACTATTTGCTTTTTAGTTACTCTTGAAGTCAGTTTCTTTTTTTTGCTAGATTATTGATATATATGATTTTATATATGAAGTTACGTATATAGAATCGAATAAATTATATGAAAGTATCCTGAAAGTGTAATGAATTCAATGCAAAAATAATGATCAAAATCAGTTAAGAAACAAAAAAGTTAAGAATGACAGAAAAACCGCACAATACACCGTTTTTTCTGATTTTAATGATTTTTCTTCTATATCTTCGGAACCCGAATATATGATTTTAGGGGTTTTGGCATAATATTTATCTGCGACGATTTTGAAGTTGTATTGAATGTGATGCAATAAAATTGGTTTAGAAAGAAAAAAATATCAATACTACATAAAAAATATACAATAATACATATAAAAATTAAACGATAAAGCGAGAACCTCCTATTCTTTTCTAGTCGCTATAATCAACAATCTAGACTTTGTTTTTGTAACCACGGTTGCATCACTTCGGCAAACAAATAAACCAAAATAGTTTAGCAAGTACCTTTTCTTTACTCGTTACGATGCGAGGCACACAAAACTGCTAGAAGGGACCTTTAGCCCGAATTTCGCCCCTAAACCCCTGATTATCTCTCCCCGAAGTTTATACAGATAGGAAAGTTCCCCGAAATCTATTGTACGCGTTACGCGTTTTTTGTTCGCCCAAGCGTGCGATCGCTTTTGAAGTCGCAATTTATTCTTACAGATTTATTTTCTTCCCTTTTCAATATACATTGTACTGAGTTCGTGTTCGGTTTGTTCCGGGAAAGTGTTCCTCTGAAAGGAAACCAAGTTTGATTGGCTGGCTGCTTTTAACTCAATTCAATTTATTAACTTACTAAAATACAGTATATTTAATATATTCAAAATTTATGAAAAACTAGCTTCTGCTCGCGACTTCGTCCGCGTGGAATTTTTTTTTAATACCCCCGGTAACTCTTTAACTTTTCGGGATCAAAAGTATTCTATACGTTTACCAGGGATATATGCTACTACCATATAAAATTTAACATAAAAAATTACCACCATATAATATTTTAAAAATATTTTGAAGCTATGGTGAATTCAATGGAAAAAAAAGGTATAAAAATTGTGGAGAAATAAAAAAGTTATAGCTTACAGCCATAACTTTTTTACTTTTTTAATGGCAAAATTTTCATATTTTTATCACATTTTAAAATGAAATCCTTAAGGATTATTCTACTATATTTTCGGAACTCCAGGCCCGAAAATAATAAAATGTATATGGGATAATTTTGAAGCTTTTCCAAATCGAAAACAATTATCAAAATCGTTTCAGAAACAAAGGTAATGCTGAACAAACACAAAACAAATTTCAACTCCCTCCTTTTAAAAGTCGGTTAAAAAGAGCCACTAACTAGTGTTTAACCACCGCTAGCTATGGGGAATACTCTAGTAAAGGATAAAGTTCTAGTAACGCACTGCGGTGCGATCAAGTAGGTACCTTTTGCAAAATCATCTTTCTTTAACCGGTTTCACTATGAGAGCTCAGGGCACAGTTTAGTTTGTTAGTCTGAAACATGCAAAAGGTTAGTATTCTTCTCCCATGCTCTGAATGAGACATGTCATGTGTAATGTATGTATGTCAAAATAGAGTAATGCAAAAAGAAAAATGTCCAAATTAAATGATTGGGGAGTAAAGAAGCCAAAGATTTAGACTAAAGTTGGCTGAATCCGTATCATGGAAAAGCACTTACTTTAAGAAGTTAACACTGTATAAAGATATTAATAGGATAGCAACTCTTCCCGAGCGAGTAGTAAAGTGGGTAGTTTCAAATAAAACCGTGACACGGTCGCAACTTGGTCGCGTTGCCGGAGTTGGGGATTTCATGCTCTTTGCTACCCAACTTTCGCTTTTGGCGCGAGTTATAGGAAATAGGCAGACGGCTCACCTGATGGAAAGCAATTTTCATCACCTATGGACAGTTACTACATCACGGCTCCAAGAACTTTATAATACCCGTCTTAAAGAACCCCATATCATAGCGCATAGAGAACACCGTGACCAGAAGTTAAATTCATATTACTGTCGTACGCCAAATAAGTGTTCTAGAGAACCGTTGCTTAGTTGAGCGTGGGAGCTCAAGGAAAAATTGGGGTGGACATCCCGTCGCTGGCGAACGGGGCGGTTGCAAAAGTGAAGCGTTGGTATCAGATCAGACAATTCCTCAGAACACTTCCCATTGTACATGTGGCAGAATACGCAGAGGGACTCAGTCTCTCCGATAGCTATGCGATTCTAAACTGCCTGTTAGTATGTGATCGTCTCTGATACGACATGATAACATACAAACATACATATAGTACGAGAGTTAGCAACGTCGGGAAAACAAGAATTTCTGCTAAACCAGTTTTTAGATATGCTATCTCTCTCACTTTTCCGGACGTCATACGGGCTATCTGGCTGGCGGTTGTAATGCGGCGGCAATGGACTTTATTAGGGCGGCAAACGTCTTTGGGAATCTAAGTAATTTGGATGGACTGATCTTCTTTTGTTTTATAATAGCGGCACTATCACATCACACGCCTGCGTTCAGAGCGGGATCGATTTACACACTTGCGTAGGTGCCAGTGAGCGGCAAGCGGCGTATGCACGCGAGGTGAGGAAGGATTAGGGGGAGGATGACGGTTACCGCCAGATGGCGTTTGTATCGTCACCAGTTCGCATCGTACCTGTACAGGTAATTATCAATTTATGAAATAATTTTAAGAAGGTTTCTTTTTTTATTATTTTAATTGAATTTGCCCGTCGCCCCTATGACGTCCGGAAGAGTGAGAGAGATAACAACTGATTAATTGTTAGAGATGGTACGTGTCTTTCTGCTTCTTTGTCCAGCATTCTCAAAAGATTACTGTGCTTTAAAAACATAGTCAATTATTATTCTATTAGTTGAATAATGTTTGTGAATTACTGTTAATTTACTTTTGATTGCCCTTAAACAATAAAAGAAAGGAAGAAGAAATCGCAATAAGCTTATGGCGCGGTCCGCTGCCAGTGCTCCACTTTCGAGCGGGATCCCTCGCGATGACAACGTTCCGCGGGAATTGCACTCGCCGACTGTATCGCCATACAACTACCTACACACACACCCTCATGCCTGTTACATATGAATTTATAGTAAAATGTCTACATATGAAGGCGAAGCGCTTTCATGTATGCAAACGCGAGCAGTTTTAATGTAATTATGTTTGATTTGAAATCTACATCTGAGACCATCATAAATCCTCATTACTCATACATGAGGTATTTAATAAAGTTATCGTTATCCCACGGGAACCGTAAATGTTTCCGGGATAAAAAGAAGTAAATGTGCTATTCTAGACTATAATGTAATTCTGTGGTAAAGTTCATCCAGATCCGTTCAGCCATTCTTGTGTGATTGGGTAATAAAAATCCATCCAAACTTTCGTATTTATAATATAAGTACAATTGTACAGTCGCGGAATAAAAACTTTCGTCACCTTAAAGTCTACTTTTGCTTACACGAGTACATGAAACGATACAACCAACATTTAAATTAATGTTACATTTATAAAATACAGAAACGTATAATAATATAATATCAGCCCATAAATGTCCCACTGCTGGGCTTGGGCCTCCCATTATCGGGGAAACGGACAGTACACCCGCCACGCTTGTCCAAGGCGGCTTGGCAGGTTTGACACATCGGTTATCGCGATGTGCAGGTTGCATCACGATGTTTTCCTTCACCGTTATTATCACGTGTGGCGCTCTGTTGTTCGTGCCTACCCCGCAAGGGACCTGGCGTGAAGTTATGTATGTATGTATATGTTATTAGCACGTGGTAATTGTAACAATATGCACATTAGATCAGAAAACTGACTAAGTGGTGCACGCGTGGCCCGGATCGAACCTGCGCCCTTAGTTTAGGAGAGTTTAGGACGCGTGCGCTAGCCATTACGCTACCACGACTTATAAATTAATAAATGAAGATAAAAATATCTTCCGCGATATCAAAATTCAGCTGAGACCTTATAAAAAGTGACGTTACAGCGCGTGTCGCCGCCACTCATGAATTTATGCCACCAGTTCTGATGGATACAAATGTTGAAAGTTCTTACCTTATGATGATCTATGTGTGAGTGTAAGCGTCATATCCGTATAATATGCTCGTGAGAATTTGAACAAGCCTATTTTATTATTCTTCAACATATTTTTAGGGTTTTAGATTCCTGATCCAGGAGAGCTGCTATTAGGTAAAATATTTAAAAGATTTGCATAAAATTAATTAATATATTACTATCCGTGCAGGATCAGAGAAAGAATATAATTTCCTGCGTTGGGGCGGCCTGTCGTAAGAAGCGACAAAACAACCCAGAGCCAGGTGGTAGGGCATTTGCCCGACTGGATGGCTACCACCCCAGCTCTAAAGTCTGTGCCTTAACAATGTTAAGTTGTGTTCCGGCATTAGTGACCAGTTTCCAGTCTCCCTTAAGAGAGCAGCAGCGCATGTAGCACCTTTTCGTGTTGCAAATGTCCGTAGGCGATGGTAACCGCTTTCCATCAAGTGGGCCGCCTGCTTGTCTGCTGAACTCCGAAACTTGACATAAGAGTAACATGCATATATTATTATCTATGGTGACATGTCTGTAAAAAATATACAAAAAGAACTACATACTAAGGAAGGATGCAAACACTCCTATATCTACAGTCTCTACAACTATTGGCAAATCAGTTGAAAGCGTAGATCCGAATGTCTTCCCCAGAGGAGACAACTTTTCATTAATTCCAGGTCAACTGGTTGCTGGAGTCTACTGTAAAGAATACATTAACATCCACAACTATGAACGTAGTAAGTGTATACACTACACTGATGTCCCTAATCAGGTCAACTTTTTGGAAAGTTTCCAAAAAGTTGACCATATATGTAGTTAAACAATACTTGCATCTTGGGGACGCCTCGGCTAAACTTCTGAGTGGTGGAAACTCACGTAACCAGAGTTCGACCCCAAGCCGTACTAAAGTATAGTATTACATACCGACAAAGAAATGCGCACCTGGTTTATAACCCTTCCCGCATTCGGAGTTCTCTTCTTTACTTCGTGTTTAAAATTTGCAATTAGACTGTTATTGATTTTGACTTTGTGGGCCGTTCGCAGGAATAATTAACCAGGTGTGCAGATTACGGTTTCTCGGAAACCCCAGTACACGCGGTGTTTTTTTTTTGTATTGTGTAGTTAGTATAAAACAATGCCCGCACGGAGGGGTGGGGCAGTCCAGTGAGGATTACGATACCAGCAAAACGTAGATTCCATGAGCGATATAGTGACGGACTTTTCGCGTGTTATTGAATCGCGCAGTTTGTACTAGTACTGTCTAGTTACATCTGTACTTATGTTATACGTGTTGGTATAGTTCTAATAAATTGTATAATAATTCCAACGGGATTTTAAGTCGAGTCTTGCGTAACTCGTAACAATAGCACCCCCCTGTAAAAACATCCCTCAGGAGGTACAGAATATGATACACTAATGTAATAAAAATATTAAAATGACATTTGGAGAAATATTAAAACCAACCGCAGGATATTATTATGGTGACGCGTCGGAAATTAATAAGATTGTAAACACGCGGGACAAAATATCGAACGGATTCGAATCATAACTAATCAGAAATCTTTTGGATTTAATTAACTTTTTATTTTACTAATTAATATTTTAACAGTTTTCAAGAAAATTTTGCATATTTTAGTTTTGAAATAAATATCTTTTATATATTATTATTCTGTGTACAGTTTACAAAAGAAACTTCATAAGATTTCAAACAATTTTTCAATGTTTTTTTTCTAGAATGGATCAGGCGAAGATGTCAAGGAATCAAGGCATAATATTGAATCTATTACTGTCTACGTTCAAGTTTATTTTAATATTTTAGTACTTGTAATTATCTATCTTCTTCTTCTTATCCTATATATAAAAATGAATGTTTGTCTGTTTGTCCTTTATAGAACCGTAAACTATACATTTGATCATGTGATGATATTTAGCAAAGTTGTTGTGCATGAAGGTTTCTGAATTGGTTCAAAATTGGACCAAATAGGTGGCACTGTGTCGGCATACCGATTGAAGCTTTTCCGAGCAGAACGACGTCTGCCGGGACAGCTGGTTCTAAATAAAAATCAAAACAAATAATTGAAATTTATTTTTATTTTTTGCAATTAAAATGTTAACTTTATAGAGTTATTGTAATTCTTATGCTTTCGCGACTAGTGTACATAATAAAACTGCGTTTAACGGTTTTAAGCGAGGTAAAATTTGACATTCGTCTTCCGTGATGATACTAAAAAGTGGACAATAAGTGGTAATAATAAAAATAAAATAAATTACCGCGCTTAAAACCGTTAAAACGTAGTTCTATTTATACAGTATTCATTAAATGAACTCAGTTCTCAGTTCAGTAGCAGTGCAATCCTTCTAACGTTCAGATCATATAGTTTTAGCGTTCAACATAGTTTCTAAACGTGCCTGATAGTAATTTGCTCCCATACATTCCTCGGCAAGGAATGTGTAAAATTAATGTTCTCGACTGAACGTCTTTTAATCATTGATAAAACCCGAGCAATCTGCCGAATTACACCTCGGAATCAACTGCTCTAATAATATTCTCCGCTCAAGAGTTTTACTTAACCACTAGAAATCAAGAAAAACAAAATTGTAAAGCAAAAACAGAAAGCAGAGAAGAATATACTTCGTTGTACAATAAAATTCATGAAATAATCCACAAAAACAGCTAGTTATAAGTGGCGGTCTTATCGCTGACAGCAATGCCTTCCAAACAACCTTGGAATGGAGAGAGCAATATGGCATAAAAGCTAATATAAACTATCGCTCTAGTGAAAACCGTGAAAACAAACCGCTCCCGGGAAAATTCCCACGGGATTCCCGGGGAAAAAAATCACATATCTAATTTGCAATCGACCAGTGAAAAAATTACATTGAAATTTAGTCTTTTTTAATCTGGCTATTTTATATCATTCCCAGAAAAATTGCCGGGATCAAAGTAGCACAGACTGTAAGTTTAAGGTTTTGATGTCGATCAGCGAATACCGTATTGAAATCAGCCCAGGAGTTTTTACGTGAATGCCAAAAAAACAGACAATAAATCTAAAATGGCATCGTGTTCTCATTTAGTATGGAAGGAAGAGATATATAACATTGTGTCGACCCCAAATAACGGAAGAAGGTGACAGAAAAGACAGTTAGGATTAGGTTGTTGGTTTATGTTTAAAAACTGTTTTTCTTCTTTGGAATTAAATAATTTCATTTCCCCTTCTCTGATTTCGTTTAATTGCGACAAGCGAATGCTCGGTGTGCACAAATGAATGTTCGCGTTCATGAAAGCCTTTGAAGATGTGAACACCTCAGCGCTTTCCGCTCGCACGCACATCCCTAATTTATTACGTTTAATAACATTTTCATTGCCCGTCGCCTCACCGGATAAGGGGGATGATTGCGCCCCCATTTTAACAGAGTCGACACTATCGATAAGCGAGCATACTTTCTTCATTGATAGCAACTTACAATATCGACGTGAAAAGGTAAGCGTTGAGATGATTGTGTTTTGTACCTCCTCTACCTTCTTTTAGAGTTAGAGAGTTCAACAGACAGGTAAACGGCTCACTTGATGAAAAGCGGTTACCATCGCCTATGGACATTTGCAACAACAAAGGTACTACTAATGCGCTGCTGCTCTCTACAACTCAAGGTTGTTATGGCGACATACTTTAGACCAGGGCTGGTAGCCATCTCGTCGGGCAAATGCCCTACCACCTGGTTGTGGGTTGTTTAGTCACCTCTTATGACAGGCCGCTCGGCCCCAGGAAATTGTATTCTTCCTCCGTTTCTGCACGGATAAAAGCACCTCCTTTATTCTATCTTTTTTACCCCATATCGCCTATCTCCACGGCACATGTCGGCCGCTCCTTCATGCCACATGTATCCAAGTTATGGAATGAGTTTCCTGCAGTTTTCACAGAGCGCTTCAATATGGGGCTCTTCAAAAAGGGCGTGAACTTAAAGTCCCAATGAGGTAGGCAAAGCATCGGGTCTCTTAGTGTTGCAGATGTCCGTGGGCGACGGCAGCCACCTACCAGCAGGTGGTCCGGTTGCCAGTTTTCCAACAAGTAAACATAAAAAACCCATCCCCACTAGCTTATCCTAAACTCTAGGACTGCGTAAGCTTTGATCCTGATTGTACAAACGTCTACAGCCGACGGTAACCACCATCAACTAGATGGGCCGTCTAAGTCAAAGACGAGAAAACAACCCACAGCCAGGTGGTAGGGTATTTGCCGGCTGGATGACTACTACTCCTGGTCCAGAGTAAGCCGCCATAACAACCTTGAGTTGTGTTTCAGTATTAATGGTCCGGTTCCAGTCTCCCTAAAGAGAGCAGCAGCGCATTTATAGCACCTTTTTGTAAATGTCCACAGGCTATGGTAAATAAACGCTTTCCATCAGGGCCGCCTGCTTGTCTGCTTCCTTGTTTGTTCTTCAAAAAAGTAACGCTTTTAGAGGAATAATTTTATGTTATGTGTAAAACGTACTAAAATGATTTTCAAGGCTTACCATTCATTCACGTTTAGACGAAATGCAAATAGATTTATAAACATAAAACTTTAATTTATAATTTGAAATTTGAAATGATAAAGAAAATAAACGAATTTATTTATTTATTTTTTTAATTTATTCAAACAAAAAAACATACATATTTTTTACATATATACATCTTAAAACCCGAAAGGGTTTGACGAAGATGTTAATAGTCTGCGCTTTATGTACAATAATAATTAATAAATATGAGGTAGTTAGAATTATTACATCTACCCTTTCTGCATTCTTAGTACCAAGTGAGGTGAGAGAGGATAGTAAACATTAACACATGACCTTGTACACTGTTGTTGGTATGTATATACAGGATGAGTATCTAGTGGCTATTAGAATAAATTAATTGAGAATAAATATAAATATATATAGATATATGTTATTAGATGTGTGTTATAATATTATATGTATAGTTGAATGAATATGGATAAAATAAATATTTAAGTCTACGTTTATTTTAAGTAAAATTATCTTCTAGGGATTTAATTATAGTTTTCATATTATTGGAGTTTATTTTATTTCTTATTTCAACCGGTATCTGGTTTTTTAGTCTTGGTACTAGATAATCTGTTGTTCTTGTTCCATAAAATGTTTTAGCGTTATTAGTTATTATTTTTTATGTTTGGCGTGTCGCGTAAATTTACCGTGTGCTATTTCGTTTTCGTAGGCAAAGTAGTTTTCAATTAAAAGCTGTATATTAACTTTAATATGGATAGGGCTCACATTACAGAATTTAAATAAGCCATCTAGGTCTGTTTTGTGTTTCGCTCGTATGTTTTTTGGTACTATAGTTTTTAGTATTCTTATTTGTAGGTTCAATATTCGATCTAGATAAGTTTTGAATGTTCGGCCGTAGCTGCTAAGTCCGTATAATATAATGCTTTCTGCTAGAGATTTATAGATATTTATCATTATTGTATAGGGAATTTTAAATTTAATTATATAAAATTTTGCTAGGATGGCTCTTAATTTATTACAGACACTATCAATATGTTTCTCCCAGTTAAAGCGATGATCTATTATTAGTCCGAGATATGTCACTTGGTTAACTTGCTCAATAGATTTACAAAAACACTGAGCCGGTTTCTGATGCAGGCATTTGTGATCATGAGCTATTAATTTGATATCGGTGCTATATTTTAGTTTTGTTTGAGAAGAACACACATGTAGTAACTTCGTCTTTTGTTGATTTAGAACTAGACCATTATCGTGCGACCATTCAGCAACACGTGTGAAATCTTCTTGGAGTTTCCTCTGGGCAATTAAAATGTCTCGATCTGACACTACTAGACATGTGTCATCCGCGTATTGATATACTTTACAGTGTTGTATTATATTTACCACATCGTTAACATAAACTAAATAATGTAAGGGGCCAATGACTGATCCTTGGGCCGTTCCTTCAGTAACAATCACACTGTCACTAAATTCTGAGTCTACTTTTACATGGAATGATCGATCTTTTAAGTAATCGGCGCACCACTTGAGTATAGGTCCTCTAATACCATTTTGTTCCAGCTTTTTTAGAAGTATATCATGTTTTAATATATCGAACGCTTTACTGTAGTCTATAAATACCATTAATACATGTTTCCGATCATTTAAGCATTCATTTACATAGTTTGTAAAGTGAGAAAGGAGTTGAGTTGTGCATTTCAAAATGGAATTTTACAAATTACTAATCCCTATCAATATTATAAATGCGAAAGTAACTCTGTCTGTCTGTCTGTCTGTTCCGTTTTCACGTAAAAAATACTGGACCGATTTGGCTGAAACTCAGTATATATATATGTTTTCGATGCCGAGAATGAACATAGGATACTTTTTATCCCGAAAATTGGGATAGTTTCCGGGATAAAAATATATTTGTCTTTCTGTTTGCTATGCTTTTACGGGAGAACTAATGGGCCGATTTGGCTGAAATTCGGTACGTAAGTAAATTAAATACTGAGGATGGACAAGGGATAATTTTCATTTTGGCTTTTTTGGTAATTTTGGCCTATTTGGTCATATTGGCCTATTTGGTCATATTGGCCTATTTGGTCATTTTGGCCTATGTGGTCATTTTGGCTTTTTTAGTCGTTTTTGCCTATTCGGTCATTTTGACTTATTCGGTCATTTTGGCCTTTGTGGTCATTTTGGCCTATTTGGTTATTTCGGCCTTTTTGATCGTTTTAGCCTTTTTGGTCATTTTGGCCTTTTTGGTAATTTTGGCCTATTTGGTCATATTGGCCCTTTTGGTCGTTTTTGCCTATTCGGTCATTTTGGCCTTTTTGGTCAAGTTTTGCAATTTATTTTGTTGACAGATAGACGGGAGATGGTAAAATTAGATATAAAATGAAGTGAATCTTCCGTGGGCAAATACATAAAAATGTAATATAATATAACCTGTAGCACTTGCTCTATAAACAAGAGACACGCACTAGAGGTTAACCCGTGGCGCAGCCGCAGGGTAAACTCTAGTCTTCTAATAAACTTCTCTTCCAACTCTTCCGTATCGTATCTCTAAACTGCCCCGTAGGCGGGCCTTATGCTGCTTATATACGCGGAAGAATCTTCTGGAACCCATAATTTCGATCTTCTTTTCGTTATTCTTTTATTTACTACCTGTCCCTTTCTAACACCTATCTATCTCTGTCTTTTCCTTCCTGAACTTTCTATTCCAGAAGTTTCGTTTATCGTCTATCCCTTTCCGACATGTATCTGTCCTCGATTTTTCTTTCAGAATCTTCTACCTTTTTCTAAAAGTTCTTAAACCAACTAGTTTGTTCCACTATCACTCGCCACACTAGGTGTTAAACCTACCAGTGTATCTGGACACATGCCAATTTTACTTAGCAATTACTCAATTTTGAAGTGGATATAAAGTTTAAATATTGGGAATATTTTGCATAAATAACACAAAGATTGATGTAAAATATTATTTGTTTTCTTCCGAAACCGATTGTGCATTGTTTTTATTTATTTAAATTTAACTTTAAAAAAACGAATTATGATTTGCGACTAATCGCAGTGTTCTCACATGAATAGTGCGTTGTAAACGGTGCACTTTGTAAGGCTTTTAAGGCGGTATTGGGTAAAGTGGTGCAGCTGCCTGGCTGCATTTAAGGCCGCTGCAACATCCACCTGACAACAGAATAAGGGCTAATACACACGGAAAAAATTTCGTTTATTAATCTCTATGGCTTTACATTTTTAGTTTTATTATTCAGACACTAAAAAATTTCAAAATTACAAGTTTCTTACTGTTTTTTGGTGTCCTAACTACATTATGCATGTATGCAAGATAATAGGGTCGCCTATTTCAATTTTTTTTAACTTCTAGCAACCTCAATATTATGACAAGAGTTTGATACTTACTAGTAATTTTTGATATTACGTCAAATATCACGCAAGTATCAATTTGATGTATTTGAAATTGATTTTTGACAAATACGATTTATTTCTTGAATATAAGAAGATTATGATATGACGATATTTTCGGTACTATCCTCCCTTTGATACTCCTTATTTGTCTTGATTAGAACAACAGTTGTCAAACTAAATGACATTAGTACATGAAAGTTCAAAGCAAATTGATAGGAAAACCTTTGTGACTACAATTATTAAATAAAAACATTTAAAATCTAATTACTTACTACTAAATGATTTTTGAAAATTAATTCTTGTTTTCGAAAATTAATTTAGTTCCAAACTGTTGATATTGATAGCCGTGATTTTCTTTCATTTTAATTAAGTTAAATTACAACCAATACTAATGTTAGAATGCAATCATACAATCATATTGAAAACTATTATTCCTGAAAAAAGCCCCCATGTGTACAAGACCCAAACGCATTTACGAGAGTCGTAACATTTTAGCGTTTATATGTAAAATACTAGCTACGCTGTCAGTTTGTTCGCGCAGGACCTATAATAGTCATATCTTCTAAATTCTATGAAACTTTGTCATGGAATCCTGTACGCCAAAATTTTCATTAGGCCATTTCAGAGGCTCAATAGGCTCAATAGTCAGTCTGTTTGAAAGTTAACCTGTAATGAACGAAACTTTCAAACAGAGATGATAATTCAAAATTAGCATAGCGTAGGCAACGTGCCACCGAGGAAAAAAACACGCGTCGACTCCAGGCAGTTAGACGGCGTTAGCAACAGAATACTCTTTACTTGTCTCTTATATTGCTGGAGTAGGTACAACAGACATAAGGCCCACCTGATGAAAAGTTTACCGTTGCCTATGGACACTTACAACATCAGTGATGTTTTCTCTCCCCTAGTAGCGGTATACTCTAGACATACAAATACTCTCCTACTAGGCTGTGGGTTGTTTTAACGCCTCTTCTCCTTTCACGGTCCTGTAGGGTCCTGTAAACACACCAACTAAAAGAAAACAGTTTCAAACATGAAATACTATAAGGTATTTCAAATGGACCTTTATTGCTTCAAGCAATCTGTTGCAGGTAGCCTTTGGATGGAAACTATCATATCTAATCGAGAGCGCTGACGGAAAGATAATGAGATTCTAAACTGTTTTATTGGGAATCGGGCATTCAGGAAGACAGCCCAGCAAATGAAAAGTGGTTAACAACGCCCATAGGCATTTGCAACACCAGGGTTGAAGGCAATTTGTTGCCAGCCTTTAAGATGGAATAGGAGGTATGGGATAGAAGGATGAAGATGGGAGAAATGGAGTTAAAAAAGTGGATCATCGGAGTTCCCACTCATCGCATGAAATATGATTAGCGATATTTTACGAGAAAACTCTAATCAAGTAGTGTAACCATTTCAAGCATGGCTCTACGGCGTACGAGATACACAAAAACATTTTCAAACGCATAATTAATATAACCTTCATAAACAGCTGTAACAAGGAAAAAAACTTTACTGAAAAGAATCTTCTTATCCCATGAAATTTATTTCCGTCCCCCAAATGACAATGGCGGATATTTTTGCCTGAAAGACGGAAAGGTATTTTTGCATTTTCACATGGACGCCGGGACAAGGTCGGAGGCGTATATCATTTTATGGCTTGCTTTTATGTATTTGTTGTTTCGCAAAGTGAAATTAACTTGCGCTCGAATGAAACAGGATGAAAATATACATCGCTTATTCTTCTTGTACATTTGGATTTCTTTGGAAATAATATTATATTAGCTTTTATTGTTACTGCTGAAGCAAAATAGACAGGCTGCCGGCCCAACTGTGATGGAACGTGGCTACCGTCACCTATGGACATTAAAACCGCCTAAGTGGTGCAATGTTCCGGCCAGGGTCGAAGCCGCACCGTTGAGTTTGGGACGCGTGCGCTAACCATTACGCTACCACGATTGGAAGGAGATACTAATGCCAGAACAAATGAAAGTTGTTATGGTGGTATACTCTGAGCCAGAGGTGGTAGCCATCCCCATGTGACTTACCCTACCCTACCACCTGGCTGTGGGTTGTTTTGTCGCCTCTTACGACAGTCCACCTGCCCGCAGAAAATCATATTCTTTCTACGTTTCTTCACGGCTTTTTAGCCGTGAAGAAACGTAGAAAGAATATGATACGTTTTAGATACGTTTTTACGTAAATTTAATCACTTATTTATGACGCGATATTGTTATCGACACGAAATATTGAGAGATAATGCGTGAACGGCGTTATTTTGGACGATAAAAATAAGACGCATTGCACCATAGTCAATAACAATGACATTATCCCATATGGAGCCCGAGCATTCTTGGAACTACATCTAGTTGCTTATTTAAACGCTTGGGTCAGGTTACTTGCGTTATGTAACTCTTGAATTACCTTTCTTCTTGCAAGATATTATACCTAATCCTAGCATTTTCTTCTCTCTTCTCTTTCTCTTTAAGTCGCATAGCGCAAACAGTACAAACAAACAAACATCGCTTACTACTGACACTATCCAAAATTTTCCAACTCGACTTCTTAATGCCGTCTATCGTAAAACATGGAAATGCGTGTTAAAGCGCTAATTCCGGGTTAAAGTAACAGAAATATTAACTATGAAGGCATTCTAATAATGCATGTGATAATACCGACACTCATTTTTATTGCAGAAGTTCAGCAGACAGGTTGACATCCCACTTGATGGAAAGTTATTATGCTACAAATGCGCTGCTGCTCTCTTAGGGAGACTGGAACCTGGTCACTAATGCCGGAACACAACTCAAGGTTGTTATGGCGACATAATTTAGATCACGGGTGGTAACCAACCAGTCGGGCAAATGCCCTACCACCTGGCTGTGGGCTGTCTTGTCCACCCGGCCGCAGAAAATTGCAACCTTCTCCATTCCTGCACGGATAAAAATTCATGCTTAAAAAAGTTTTAGACTCCCCTGTAAAGGTTACTTTTTTGGAAAGTGTCAGTATTGGGTTAAGCGTGCGCTATATACAAACTAATTTATCATCGTATTTATTTATGAATAGATCAATATGAATTATAAGACTTCTGTGTGTGGGTGTTTCAGGGTTCCATAATTATGAGCGCAATTAAGGAAGCCGCACGAGTTGTCTCGTTGGAATCGACGTGGATCTATTACCAGGCGACGATTAATCCTTTTGGGTTCCTTTAATTAAGCCACGGCTTCGTTATCCCAATATATATAACCTTACATACATACCTATATACCTCTATAGGGTTTCGCTATTGTATTTATACAGATGGAATGATAAGAAACTATTGTATCGTACATTTTGTTCGAAAGATAACAATCAATCAATATCTTTATTTTCAAGAATGTAGTTTATAGAGGTTGTTATACAATTGCAGATACACAATTCGTTCTACCACATAGGTAACATAAATATTCAGAAACTTGACAAATTTGGTAATAAATAAACAAATTAAATCAAAAGAAAAAAACAATAATTAAATCACTAAGCTTTCCCGTATAGATATTAAGGACAAGCACTTTTTTTGAGAAATTCATCTATAGTATAGAAACAATTTTTGATCGACCCGTTTTCTATTAGATCTGTAATGAATTTTCTTGCGGGTACATTTGTAATTTTAGTTGACAAGGAGTTATACATCACAAGAGCCATATAAATACAGTTCAGTGGAGATACAGTGGAGTTGATACTGTTTTCTAAACGTCCACCGACTTACCGAAAACACTCCACGAACTCTTCAGTAATGGCTCTTAGTAGTGTAGTACACAACGGCCACACCCCGGGCAACTACACCTAAACCTAGTGAAGAGGACTATGCATAAGCATAGATAATTATGGGAGATCCCTCAATGTACAAGGAGTCTTCATCGTGCTTATAGTCGTGCAACTACTTGCCGTCTTTCACGACAGTGTAGCAAGGTAATGCGAAGCATCTTAAGAGCGTTTGCCAGGATTCCTATAGGGGCTTACGGCCTTTTGCTGCATGGCTTCCCCTGCCGATCGTACCGGTTTGCTAGTCTATTGGACAATAGGGAAGGGACGAGAGAGAGACTGGAACCTGGTCGCTAATGCCGGAACACAACTCAAGGTTGTTATGGCGACATATAGACTTGTAAACACGCTACCACCTGGCTGTGGGTTGTTTAGTCGCCTCCTACGGCAGGCCGCCTGTTTTATTCTTTCACCGTTCCCACATGAATTAAAATTTAATACTACATAAAATACCTCAAAAGTGTTGCTTAAGAGTGGTGGTTTGGGCATGTGGAAAGAATGTATGATGAAAGAATGACTAAACAGATATACAATGCAAAAGTGGATGGATGCAGAAGTCGCGGAGGGCCACGACACACCTTCCATGATCAAATTGATCGTGTACTAGCAGAAGGTGATGTCAGGAGCCTTAAGAACAGGCGAGCGTGCATGACAAGAACTATGAATGTCAAAGAAGCAAGTGAGGTGTGTAAGAATAAGCCTATATGGCGCTCTGTTGTTCGTGCCTACCCCGCAAGGGACCTGGCGTGAAGTTATGTATGTAACTATGTATGTTGCTTAAGAGCTATGTGCAAACTCAGACATATATTTGCGAACCTTTTTAAAAAAAAAATACTGTACCCTCTATATCGACTGAAATATCTATATTTATGAAAACTAATCTACTATTTTAGTCAGCGTTTGGAGGTCTTTCCACGTAAGGGACGCAACGAATTACTGCATTAATGCACAAGTGTTTATTGCATGAGGCCCTTCGTATACAACAAGCTTCCGAAGTCTCTTAGAGAATTGTTTTGTCACCTCTTGCGACTGACCTTTAGTTTATTTTGATATCTGTCATGTTCATCATAGAAATCTGCAAAAACGACGTCTTTAGGCTTACTATTTAAGTCAACATAAATACTATATGTATATATTATCATAATACTTGACTCTAAAAAATAAGTGCCTCTGCGATCATCAGCCGCGACACACTCGTGTAAAGCCCTCGCGCTGACATTTATCCCTCGGCCTCCTTAATCGTAAATAATGGCTGTAATCCTTGTATTGACAAAAGAAGATAAAGCGCAAAGGTCTCTGGGCGTGTCACATTTCGGGATGGCGGTTGATAGATATGTGCTTAAAGGGCTTCTAAGTGGGGTTTTCTATCTCGCCAGCGTAGTGCTATATTTTTTAAAGATATTTAAGTAATTAATTATAACACTGGCAATGGCGTGAGGAAACACTGATTGTCTTATACTATAGATAATTTAACCTAGTTAGCAAGTCCGAAAAAACTAAACGCTTTGTGTACTGTTTTGTACTTTGTTTGGCTTTTGGAGGTCTTCAGGTAGAAGTGAAACAATGTTGTGTGTTTGAATTGCAGTTCAGGAATGCATGATGTAGGCTCGCTCCGCGCTTACTAAAGTACTACAAAAATGCAGACGCTTAGCAGCTAACGGAGCGAGCTATGTCCCCGCGGTAGGCGGGGCGTGGGCGCACGGGCTTTACGGGGGTGAGGTCAGCGGGGTGATTCTGTCCGCAACAATTTGTGAGCGGCCGCCGTGGTGATCGGACGTCTGCGGCTACAGGCTTAATAAAGATATTTTGTATTTTGCGTGCAGGAGTGGAGAAATAAATACAATTTCCTGCGTTGGGCAGGCCTGTCGTGAAAGGCGACAAAACAACCCAAAGCTAGGTGGTACGGTATTTGCCAGTTTGAATGGCTACCAACGAGAGTATGCCGCCATAACAACATTGTTTGTTTTCCGCCATTTGTGACCAGGTTCCAGTTTGTCTACTGAACTCATGTAATAAACATAAATTGAAAGAATTTACTTCCACAAATCTGCATTCTCCGTATCCCAACAATAATATTACGAATCTTTCAGATTAGAAATTATTAGAAATTAACCAATTAACACACATTTATACTTAAACTAGCTGATACCAGTAAAATCCCTCTTTATTAGTTCTTAGCTGACCTCTACTTGGCGAAAAGAAGGTCCATGCCAAATTTCAAGTCTAGTATTATAGTTCCTGAGATATCGCGATGAGTCACTATATACGTGGATTTATATAATACTAGCTGTCCCGGCAGACGTCGTGCTGCCCGGTAAAAATAGGGGTTTGTCGCAGAGGGTTAATAATTTAGGATTGTATGTATTTTTGTATGTTGTATCATAAAAAAATAGAAATTAAAAATTTTGTCTAAAAAATAAATAAAAAATTTAGGGGTGAACTACCCCTAACATTTAGGGGGATGAAAAATAGATGTTGGCCGATTCTCATAGATACCGGATAAGCACAAAAAATTTCATCAAAATCGGTCAAGCCGTTTCGGAGGAGTATGGCAACGAAAACTGTGACACGAGAATTTTATATATTAAGATATATATCCCATTCGTCTATAATGGGAGGCCCGAGCCCAGCAGTGGAACTTTTATGGGCTGTTATTATTATATACGACACATAAAATATGATGAAATTTCCATCTTTATTTTAATTTGTTTATGCACATATTTTGAATGACAATCCAAAGTTGACATTTATAACATAAACATAATTTTGATTTTGGTTGTTTGTTTTTTGAAATGATAAATTTAAATATTGATTTGCGTAAAATTCAATACGCCCCTACATTACAGTTTCACGTCCCTGGCTGATAGAATGTCAATTTTGCGAATTCATTTAAAAGCCCACATAAAAAGCCTATATAAACTGCGGCCCTAAAATGCTTGTACAGCAATTTGATAATACAAAATTGAGTTTGTCGTCGCTTAGATCTGATTTAAAAGTAATGAGGCTCATTTAATCATAATTTATTCAAGTCAGGAACCAAACCCGGGATTTTATCATTCCACATCAAAAGCAAGTGTCGCTTAAAGGCTTTAAGTTGGCTTTTAACTTTGTAGACCCAGCGCCCACTCACAAGTAATCCAATTTAAAATATAAATGAATAAATGGGTTTATATTCATATTATATTTTGGGTCTCTTTTAATAGCTTAATACCCCAATCCGTCTTGAATAATTATGACAAGTAAAGCCATGTAGGTAAGTGGTTAGCGTATTCGCATCCTGAACTCGAAAGGTGCGAGTTCGAATCCTGGCTAGAAAGCTTGCACCAATTGGCAGCACACAGTTTACAGCTAAGTCCATACTATTAAAAATCTACATATAACCATTTAATTGTTTCCACATAAATTAATTAATTAAATTAATAAGAGGAAATTAAATAAGAAAAGAAAGAATAGATTACTTTCAACCCGCTGATATTCAGACCAGTGCTTTACCAAAAACGTCTAAAAGTTTTGTGGATTAGTAATAAATAAATCTTTATCATGGGTAAAGCTAATAGCTAAAAGTTTGTAGTAGTTAATAGTTAATTGGCACACGATTAAAATAAGAATTTGCCATATAATTACTAGATATCCAAGGAACAAACTATTATATTAGAATCCGGAATAGTCGTCTTGGCACGTTTAAACATACATACATACATAACTTCACGCCAGGTCCCTTGCGGGGTAGGCACGAACAACAGAGCGCCATTTAGGCTTATTCTTACACACCTCACTTGCTTCTTTGACATTCATAGTTCTTGTCATACACGCTCGTCTGTTCTTAAGGAATTATACCACATTTAAACATATTTAAGATAATAAGTAAAGCGAGTCTATTTTAGACTGCGTAATTTTACTTAGCATCAATATATCTGCTATTTGCCTCCTTTTGTACAAAGGCAAAATATTTCCGACCTAATGTGCATGTTGTTGTGAAAGACAAAATCGTGATGAAATCCGAACACTGAAATAACCAATGTATGAAACCCGCCAATCCGCCTTGGACAAACGTGGCGGGTATGCTGTCCGTTTCCCTTCAACTGCTCGTAGGAGGTTCGAGTTCAGTAGTAGAACTTGGGTTTGTTCACTATTGTTGTTCTGTTTTTATGGTCTTTTTATGTTCAATGTCTGAGTAATTTCGTAATTACAGCTATTGGTAACGCCACCTGGCGGTAAAACGTCATCCTACCCCAATCCTTCCTCACCCCCCGCGCGCATACGCCGCTTGCCGCGCTCATTGGCATGCAAGTGTAAATCGATCCCGCTACGAACGCACGCGTGTGAAGTGATATTTATTGTAAACTAAGGGTGATCAGACCACAGCCGGCCGGCCAGGAAACCTACAGCAGCTGTCGAGTCCAGGTAACCTAGATTTCATTTCCCAAAGACGTTTGCCGCCTAATACAGTCCATTGCCGCCGCACCATATTTTGGTCTCTTCTAACCGGGTCTCCGGACCGTTTTCCTTTTGAAATACTCTTTAGTTAATTCCCGCATAATTTTCTATATTTAATTTGGTCATTTACCAATTAAATCACATCACATTTGGTTACGTTAGGATACCTAACCTACGTAGCTAATAATCATTCCGCCATTTTCTATACGCTAGCTATTCCCTTATACATTCACTTGATCATAGTTTATTACATTAATATTACATAATTGAGTTGGCATTGCAAGGAATAATAGTCGTATATTACACCGCAAATACATATTTCGCTTTTAAATATTTCTAAACTTATTTATTCATTACATCTTTAATATATCCTTCTTATAATCGCGTCGTTCAACCATTTTCATATTCGCTGTCTCGCTTATCGCAATACGTATCACGAACCTCATTGGTCTTCGTTGATATTGCTTATTCTGTCATAATCCATCGGTTTACATACTCGTCATCTCTGCCTCGCTCGTGCCCGCTGCACGGAGTGACAACGCTTCGCATCGCGCTATCCGCAACCCGCAACTATCGCTTTACTTCAAACTACCTTTTTGTTTAAATTTATGCTAAGTACTTGTTTTCAATACATTTCGCCCGCTATACAGCTATATTCACATTATTCATTTTTATTCGTATTTAACTGTCGCTTCATAGTATAATAAAATGTCAAAGAAAGATTCAGAAGTGTCATATGAAAGTATCGATCACGATTTAGCTTTAAATAGTCGAAATACGCTTTATGCTCGCCTACAAACCTTATTTAACTTATCTAAACAATGGCAAGAGGACGATGAAGCTAAAGATTACTTTCTTTCTTCTTGTATTAACTTAGAGAATATTCGTCAAGAGTTTCAAATCGCTAATAATACTTTCAATAAATGTAGATTAAAATTAAATCCTAAAGCAAAATTAGATGACCAAACTTGGGCTTCTTTTGAGGATCTTTATTGCCGCATTAAGTTCATCTATGATAAAGTTTCATCGCTTGAGCAACAAAACAATGTAATTTCGCATACTGAAAAACAATATCCAAAATTACCGCGTATTGAACTAATGTCGTTTGATGGCAATTTACATAATTGGCCAACGTTTTATTCGAGTTTTAAGAATATTGTTCATGACAATGCTTCGCTTACCGATACGGATAAACTATATTATCTTTTAGGAAAACTTTCACCTAAGGCTCAGTCCACATTTGCTGGCATTACACCATCAGGTGAAAATTATTCGCTTATTTTACAAACGCTTCTGGATAAATTTCAAAATAAACGCATACTAGGATCTGCCTATTTAAATCAAATTTTAGAATTTAAACCTATTCCTATCGCTTCCGAACAAGGTTTCGAACAATTTTCCGACACACTTGTCACAGCCGCTAACGCTTTGAAAAACCTTAATATTGATAATCTTCCTGATTTTATGTTATTACATTTGTCACTTAAAAAACTCGACACTGAAACCATACGTTCGTTTGAAATGTGTTCGAGAAATAATAAAATTCCAACTTTCAATAGTCTTGCAGATTTTATTAGGGATCAATCGCGCATATTTGAAAGCACAGAAATAAATTCATCTACATCGCAAAATAATATTCCCGCTAAAGGACCCGCGACTCGTTCCAGAAATGAGAAATCCTTTAAACCACCGCAACCGCACTCATACCTCGCTATTGGTAATACATCTAAATGTCTCTGTGACAACATTGTTCACGAGCATTTATTTAAATGTCCCGCTTTTTCAAACCTAAGTTCAAATGATCGCTTTACATCCGCAAAAGAGCACAATGCTTGTATTAATTGTTTGAGCGTAAAACATCAAACTTCAGAATGTCAATCGAGCTCCCGCTGTAGGGCTTGCAACAATAAACACCATACATTGTTGCACTTTGAGCAACCACAATACGCCAACCAATTTACAGTTGCGAACCCGGTGCTATCTAACGGCAGCGCAACATCACGCCCGCAACCAGTTGCAGTCAACTCTGCGAGCGAATTGAGTGATAATACACCGTGTTCCGCGGCAAACAACTACTCGCTGTGTACTATGTCCATCGCTGGCTCCCAGTCGACGAGTAACACTCACGCACCGTCGCAAGTCGCGCAATGCAATACAAGCACGACAGTATTACTGGCTACGGCTGTTGTCATCGTGCGCTCGCGCAACAAAGAACATCATCTTCGTTGCCTACTAGATTCAGGTTCTCAGAGTAACTTCATTACTTCTAAATGCGTTGAAAAATTAAATTTAGAAAATGTCACTTATAGTTCTGATATGACGATTAGAGGCATAGGAGGCATTGAGAAGCCGGTTAAGGGTTCCGTGAACTTTCAATTCTTCTCGCGCTTTAATGCACAGGTTGGCTACAATATATCGTCGCTTATTGTAGACAACATTACAAATAATTTGCCCACAACTTTCGTAGATACCGCCGCGTTACCTTTTATTCAAGGCATCCCGCTTGCCCATGAGTCATTCGGTCATCCGGGGCCGATAGATATGTTAATCGGTGCACCGCTTTTCGCTCAATTATTGCTACCACAAGTTAGACAAAGAAATTGTTTCACATTACCTATAATAAATACCGTCTTAGGATACGTTATAATGGGATCAGTTCCCACAATGCAGAAATCGCATGTTAATAAAGTATTATCTCGCTGCTGTTTGACACGGCGCAATCCCTTTGTCAAAACGCCTAACTTAAAACCTTATGTCACTCGGTCCGCTCATGATAGTAAGCTTGTGCAGCTGCATCGTAAAAACACTGCTCACGATAAGGGCAGCAGTAGCAATAACTCCGCCGCTTTACCGCTTCAAAGCAACGCTTTGTCTTCAAATATTTCATACGATAGCAAGAGTTCATACAGACGCCTTTTTCCCTTTAAAAATGAATTAAAAAATCGCGCCTGTGTACATCAAGTTTATAATAATTAGTCTATCCGCAACAATTAATGTTTCAATAAAAATATTTCTTAATTTTAAATTTATACGTAATTCATTTACTCATATTTATTTCATTCGCGTTCTTTTAAAAATAGTAGATATCGTAATTTTCTGTTTTTTTTTTATTTACAATATTTAATTCGTTCGCAAATAACATAGCCGCAAATTTCTTATAATATAATATTATAATGTCGCATATTTTATGTGTATCTTATAATAAGCAGTTCGCACGTAATTTATGCTCGGGTATTTTCACTGCCGTTATCTACATAACTGACATTGTAATGAAAACTACTTGGCATTACTTTATAATTTTATTTCATTTACAAATTGAATTACAACAATTTGACGATCGCTTCATTTATTTAAAATCTTATATGTAAAATATATTCGTGCCACGTTTAGTATTACTTTTCATAAAGTTATAAATTTAGGATTAAGTAACTGATGTATTGCTTTTATTTCACGCGTTTTTAATGACGCTAAACTTTTCGTTTTAAAATACATCGCTATTTATTCACGCCATTAAGTATTATTTGTTTATTGCATTTTCTGCATCCTTTTTCATCTTACCGCTAAAATATAATATTTTCGTCTATCGTTTTATCAACTTTAATTTAAAATATCACACCGTTAATATGTGTATTTTATTGACAATTATAATCGCCCCATAGAAATGACAGTTATGTCTAATTTTCGCCATTTTTATTATGTAGTTGATACACCATCGCGTTGTGCAATATATTTGGTTGATTGTACGTAAGGATCGCATTTATTTTCTGCATTGAATCTTATTTGGTCTTTGATGAAGTAAACCAGGTTCACTCATTTAAAGACTGTACATATTGCGCTGTATCTCATAAAGATGTTTCAGCCATTTTCTGGTGTAACTCTTTGCATTGTTAACTCAATGAGTGCTTCTACATTATTTCTTGCGCTCTTATATTCATAAATTATATATTAATTTACACATGTATGTATAATTAGCTAGCGTATAATGTTTCCGTAACTTATAACTTCTTTAACTTCGCATCCGCTTCGCAACTTCGCACTTATCTCAATTTCTTCTCGCATTCGCGATTTTACTCTACCTTTTTTAAAGGTACCCTTTAAGGCCGGGGGTAATGGTAACGCCACCTGGCGGTAAAACGTCATCCTACCCCAATCCTTCCTCACCCCCCGCGCGCATACGCCGCTTGCCGCGCTCATTGGCATGCAAGTGTAAATCGATCCCGCTACGAACGCACGCGTGTGAAGTGATATTTATTGTAAACTAAGGGTGATCAGACCACAGCCGGCCGGCCTGGAAACCTACAGCAGCTGTCGAGTCCAGGTAACCTAGATTTCATTTCCCAAAGACGTTTGCCGCCTAATACAGTCCATTGCCGCCGCACCAGCTATTAATAAGCTTTTTCTATCTCGTCATATTAAAATGCGCTTAAAATAGAATTGCTTTTAGTTGTGTTTTATGTTTATTTAAATGTAACTAAATATTATATGAATTATGTTCTTTGGAAAGATTAGAATAAATTTTCATTCCGAAATGAACTCGTGGGATATAAAACTAATGTTTATGCGAATTAATCTAAAAAGGCAGCAATATCGTAAATCATGTTATTATCACGAACACCTAGTGTAGATAACATAAAATAACTCTTATTTTGTACGTATAAATTGAATGAAGTTATGAGTTTTTTGTATTTAGTTTATTTTAAGTGCAGATATTTGTACTCACGATTTTAGGTCCAGTTCAAAACATTATTCTGTTTCATATGAAAAATATTAAAACCATGGTTAAAATTAAATTTGTACGTCATATTGTAAAACATTTTATTTAGAAAATAAAGGATGAAACAGCGATTGTTTTATTTTTTTTTATTTTTTTATTGCAGGAGATCAGCAGACAGGCAGACGGCCCACTTGATGAACAGCGGTTACCATCGCTTATGGACATTTGCAACACCAAAGGTGCTACGAATGCGCTGCTGCTCTCTTTAGGGAGCCTGGAACCCGGTCACTAATGCCGGAACACAACACAAGGTTGTTATGGCGACATACTCTAGACCAGGGGTGGTAGCCATCCAGTCGGACAAATGCCCTACCACCTGGCTGTGGGTTGTTTTGTCGCCTCTTACGACAGGCCGCCGGGCCGCAGGAAATTGTATTCTTTCTCCGTTCCTGCACGGATAAAACATTTTAATTTATAACATTTCTTTCATAATAATTTTAACTAGTCACATAGTGGTTGAAATTCAACCATAATTAATTTAAATTATAAGTTTGAACATAAGGTTCTGTTGTCCAAGACATTCTTCTATAATCACAAATTTCGCCAAGGCTGTTAAATTGACTTTAACAATAAACTGAAGAATATATATGGGTGTGTGTGTGTGTGTGTGTGTGTCAAACGGTAGTGTGTGTAATGTTCTTTTATTGACTGAATGTATTTTTTTACATAATTTAAGAAAAACATATTAGCATTCGTCGGTTCTTCTCTATAAGTGTGCGAAATTTCATACTTCTCCATTCGCGCAATGTTCGTAAACAAGGTAACAAATGTTTGCTTCACGTAATGTATTGATTTATGAGGTAAATAATCTTGTCATGGGCTCCAGCACTAAGAAGTACTTAAGCCTGCTTGCCCTCCGGCCTACAGGCGTAATCCTTGAGGACAATCTCCTTTGGATTTCCTTCAAGCCAAATTGCAGTAATTATATACTAGTTAAGCATCCGGCTTGTTCTATTCCTATTGAAATATACAAATTGGGTCATAAATGCACTAGTAGTGGGTCAGAGTTTCCCATTTTAGGGAAGATTAACAGTGTATCTGCCGCACTTGTCTAACTCAGATTGACAAATTCCAGTACCTCGTTAACCTAATTGTCTACTCAATTAACCAAGTCACCAAACCGTAATTAAAGAATAATGAAGTGATATCATGATCATTCTTAAGGGAGAGTTTTGTTCCCGCTCTTTTTCTCTTGACAATTTTGGAAGATTTTTACGGTATATTTGTGAAATTTATTTTGAATCTGCAATTAACCAAAATATATCGATATCAACGGTCATAACTTTTCATTAGGTGGTATGTTTGTCTGCTTGCCAGCTTTGAAATAGAAAACAATATTCTTCAATATCTGACTAACCATATCCCACAAGACTATGTAAACTGGAAAATAATTTTCTACCCTTCGTATAGTTTTACTATATTTGTTTACAAAACATCCACAGAATCAGATAGACGATAGACAGGCAGATAGACGGATATAAATATTTCATAATGTTTCTCATTTTGCCTAAATTACTAAAATACTTTATTTTTACTAATGTCTAATTGATAGGGAAGCTGATAATGAAATCATCTGAAATAATATCTAAACATATTGTCACCAAAAATATGTACAAAGTCCACCTTAAAATGAAGACTGGAAGGAAGCCTGTATCCTTAGGTGGTAGTTACTTCCAGCAACTTAATAACTAAATTTATGTAACAAATTAAATATTCAAAAACACAAATAAAAATTACAAGAAAAATTTAGAGATAGTTCCAAAATTGTCAGTGAAGCGACTTGTTAGACATTCATATAACTTTAATTTCCTACAGAACCTGAATTCCATATACTAGGGACTTAAGAAGTATAATATCTATAATACACACACCCACCCATATAAATGTATATACACTTTTTACCTTCTCGAAAAACATCGTATTGTAGCCTCATTGATTTTGGTACGAGCGGACAAACTTACGAAGTCCGAAGTTTGTACAAGTAAAATAAATCAAATGGACTGACTTATAGAGACTGGAACCTGGCCACTAACTTCGTAACACAACTCAAGGCTGTTATGCTGGCATACTCTAGAAAAGATAATGTAGCCATCCAGACGGGCAAATACCCTATCCACCTGGCTGTGGGTGGTTTTGTCGCATTTTAAGACAGGCCGCCCGGTCACGTGAAATTATATTCTTACTCCATTCCTGCACTGATACAATCATATTTTTCATTAAATGTAAATAAAGTTATTATTTATTACAACATGTGACCGCAACCCTATTTTGACATACAAACCAACTTCCTAAACTTTAGGAACTGAAATAGCATCGAGTTAGAGACCCTGGCTCTCGGGCAATTAGTCCGGACTTAGCGAGGGTAGTTTCGTCAGAATTAACGTTGTTTCAACTTGTTTTTAAATTTATTTGAGGGTAGAACTCCACAAACAAGCTTGGCGACTCGTTAAATACTAATTTCGAGTAGTTTCATCCGGAAATAGAGATTTGTGACGGACATAGTGGCAGAGTGGCAAAGCGAATTAATATTTTTCCGGATAAAACGTAGGTAATCGTTGATTTTATTTAAAAAACTTCTAACATAAAAGAAACTGAATTCAAGAGTAACTTAAAAGCAAACATATTTCCTACACCATCTTGAAAACGACGCAAAGTAAAAAAAAATGACTATATTTTGCACATTTGTTTTTGTTATTTTATATTTTACTCGGAACTGCCTTCAAAATCTTGTAGAAAATATATTTTTTGCTTTTTTTTATTACTCTTGAAGTCAATTTAGGTTTATTTTTGCTTTTTAACGCAACGCTACGC
This sequence comes from Dendrolimus punctatus, assembly GCA_012273795.1. Lineage (NCBI taxonomy): Eukaryota > Metazoa > Arthropoda > Insecta > Lepidoptera > Lasiocampidae > Dendrolimus > Dendrolimus punctatus. The sequence continues at coordinate 377,032 of CM022549.1, read as the reverse complement.
CAAAACTTAAATAGCTTTAGTCAATAAAAATATATGAAACACGATGTACATACTTTCGATTTACCTGAGATCCACTCAACGATCTTGAATTGTAATAATAGAACGACCTCGGGAGTATTCTTTCAAATAAAAAAAAAATGAAAATCGGCCAACAATTGACGGAGAAATCGCATAACAAACATACAAACGATTTCAGAATCGGCTCCTTTGTGAAGTGGGTTAAAAATAGCAAAAGATCCCTATAAAGAAGAATACGCATTAAACAAAATGAAATATTTCTTTGAAAAGTTTGAAATCTCCTTGAAGCATAGTCCAATGGCGGCCACAGACGCCTCGGCCCCAGCCACCGCTTCCGGAGGCTCATTTCCTCCGGAAACCGGAAACCCTCCGTCTTCCGGAGCTGGGATTCCTTGGAATATCTCCGCCACTGAGAAGGCTTTTTCAGATAAACACTTTTTCTGTACCAAGTTAACCGTTATTTAATCTTACTAACACCTTCGTAAACGGATGACACCCATTCTCTTTGAAGAAATTCTTTTGGAAATAAAAGAAATAATAAATTATGCGCACTCAGAGCTATTTCCCGAATTAATCTCACATTTTGTTAATCCCAAGTAATATTATAAATGCAGGTATTAACGAAATTTTGCATACTCGTTGTCAAGCGTATATAGAAAAGGATACAGGATACCTGTCATCCAGAAAAAGTACTGTTGTCGAGGGATAGACGATTATATCTAGAAAAAAGATATACATATATAGCGACCATTTTAATTTGTTGCTCTCACGATTCCACCTTCTCTAAATGACGTCAGGGTATTCAGCAATAACATCACATACCTCACGTTACCACATGCTGACGGTAAAGAAAAACGTCAAGATAAATAAATAATCGGCAGATAAACACACATATTGTATATCCCCAAATTAAGCAAGTTACGCTTGTGTTATGGGTAATATACAACGGACCACTCTGGGGCCGATCCCAGACACCCAGACCATAGTAAATAACGGAGAAAATACGTTTCCGAAATTTACTATACCAACCATTGAACCTGGAGCCTCTGCGTTGCAGTGAGGTAAGTTAGGTTAGCCCACTCAACCACAGAGACCGCCAAGAGATGAAATTTGCATATCAACATAGCCAATGTATCAAATCCGCCAAGCTGATTTGGACAAGCCTGGCGGGAATACTGTGTATGTATAAATGGAAGAACCGAGCCCAACAGTGGGAATTTATGGGCTTATATTATTATTATTATTATCGCGTTAAAAACAGCAAATATAAATTCAAGACCCATGAATATTAATGCATCACAATTAAACTTAAACAATGTATGTGACCCATAATTGAAGGACCCCCAATTTGCATAATCCCGGCATTAGTAATTCACACGAACGTTGTTCGCCGAGACCACAGACTACACCAGCTTTATCGCTGGATATTAAATAATGGTTACTCTGAATTAATTATAGACTGTAATTGGAAATCTAGAAGTTCATATTCACGTATTTATGGATTTGAAATCTAGGGTATAAACTTGATTAGGAGTTGAATTTCAATGCCGTTTAGAAACATGAACTTCATGTATTATATTTTATCCGTGCAGGAACGGAGAAAGAATACAATGCTTGCGGCCGGGCGGCCTGTCTCACGAGGCGCCAAAACAACCCACAGTCAGGTTGTAGGGTATTTGTCTAACTGGATGGCTACCACCTCTGGTCTAAAGCATGCCGCCATTTACTAAGACGCTTGCAACGCGTCAGCAACGTCCCGGTGTTGCAAACGTCCATAATCAACGATAACCACCTTCCATCAAGTGAGCCGTCTGCTTCTTTGCCTGTTTAGGGGAATAAAAAAGAAAGACAACCATTAAAAGAAGTTTCCCATGTCGGTACCTACCGACAGAAGGAAGATTCTCTACCTAGAGAAGATTGCTCTCCACTGGCGACGATCCTGACTAACACCTCTCGCTTTATCCACTTTCATATATTTTCATTCTCTGTACACACCCCCCCCCCTCGGCATATTTCTATCACTCCCCCCCCCCCCTCCTGGGCCATTTTCGGCAGATATCTTAAATCGTGCTCATTAAATGCGCTGAATCACCATTCCGCGGACTTAATTGCTTTCCACAGGCCATTTGCATTAGATTTAACGACGCCCTTATCGTCTTGACATTATTTCCATCTTTAAATTATTGCTAATAAACGTTTAACGGCGTTTAATGAAATATTTAAGGGATCGAGTTTCGAAGATTTACTCGTAGAATATTTTAGTAGGTCGAGATTTATCGTTACAATATTAAAATATAGTATTACGCCTGAGAGAATTCGCAAAGCAAGTGTTTAAAAGTAATATTTAGTATTACAAAAATTCAGGCGGTTTTATTAATTGTCTTCTGTGGTTGAGCAGACCTACTTCACTACAACGCAGAAGTTTCGGGTTCGATTCTCGGCACTGGTAACTACCTGTTCTGGAAGCTGGTGTCTGAAATTGGCTCCACAGTAGTCCGTTGTATTTTACCCATAACAAAAGCACAACTTGCTTAATTTGGGGATATACAATATGTGTGTTTGTCTGTCGATTAACGATTTATTTATATCTTATGTAAAGACTTTCCACGTGGCTTTGCTCGCTTAAACACCAGTTTAATATATTAAGTTGGATAATCTTTGATATTGTAATAAGCGTGACTTCGTTAGTGTTGACGTGACGATTTTTTTAGTGAATTGCTCCAATGTAACGGGTCCGCAGTGCCATTTTTTGGCTATACGAGTATTTTTAAACTTTGATCATACAACATCTATACCTTTATGGTTGTCAATTAACTATTCAAACACGTAATTTGACTAAAATTATAGTATTTTAAAATTAATGTCGTAAGTAAAAGCAAGGTATACACACCTATTTATCCTTCTGTTCATTGTATGTAATAAATACCATAGTGAACTATGGAACCAATTATTATACTGTCTGACGACTTATCCCCGAACTTTATTAGGGTCTCTCCACAATAGGCGAAGTTAGTTCAACGTGTAAGCGTCGCACTTCTATAGCAGACGCAAACTTTCCAACGTTTTAGTGTTTACGACCTATCTTACCCACTTTGAGATTTTAGGATGATGTGGACCGAGCCTTACGTTATACCGAGTTCATAGAATATGTATGGCAATGTGTATGTTGAGGATGATAATTAAATGGGTAGACAAGATTTTGAGAACTAACGACATTCGGGGCTTGAAAATCGGAAAATACGGTAATACCAGAGTCCCTTGAATTCAAAATATATTTTTAGAGGAAAATGTTTTTTTACGGCCTTTGAAGTTGACAAAGCCTTCGCGGGCCGAACTCGCTGGAACGCAGAGGCTGCGGGTTCGATTCCTGGCACGATAAATGTCGGAAACGAACTTTCCGTTGTTACTACGGTCTGGGAGTCAGGGATCAACTCCAGAGTGTTCCGTTATATATTACTCATAACTCTGCTTCTGTGGTTGAGCAGACCTACTTCCTACGACCTAACCGAAGGTGCTACCATATATTTTCTTAACACTGTCTGTTCTGTGATCGCGGAACGTTAAATGAATCCATACTAACACTGGCGAACATTTTCATACTGGTACCGCCATGTAAACCTCCTTTAGACCTATTGATACTTTTCTTTAACATATTTAAATTCTTTTTAAATTGTGACGGCGCGTTCCCCTTTCGCACGTCACTTCAGTCACTCATTGTCATATCATAAAATAAAATACATCGCTCCGCTCTGTAAATAAATAAAATACTATAATATAAATCTCCCCGCATACATAAATATATTGTAAATAACCCGCTCCGCGCCGCATTTGTAATATACAATAAACATATAAAATACTTAAAAATATACACATATCATACAAACTACTATAAATATACGAAGTACAATAAAGTGTGTGTGATAGTGGATAGTGGAGAAGAGGAGCCGCGTTTCATTCCCATTAACCAGGTAAGTGCGTGCTCGTTCCGATTCCCATGCCAAATTGTCCACACTTCTTTTCCCGCAAAGTTGACATAGTTCGCTTAAAGCTAAATCCAGCGCCGTCGCAACAAATGGTCCTTCGAGCCGGATACTCGATACGCGTAATTTTGGCGTAATCGGGCCGGATTTCCTATATTTAAAGCCCTACCATAGGCATATCGTATACCGCATTCTCGCATTCGTGTGTTTCCTAGCTTTAGAGCTAGGAAAATTACCGCCCCGCATCCTTTTTTTCACCGCCCTCGGTCTTATAGGTGTTTGTCTAAGCTATATTAATTACTCGCACCCGCACGTTTAGGCAACCCTTAGCCGAGTGTTATTTCTATTTATAGAAATAAATATATTTTAATCTACCATTAATTAAATCATATTTCATCTCGCGTCATTTCGCCATATCATTTTATCGATTTTCCGCGACATATTTGTCATTTAATCGCATTTGTTTTTTGTACTTCATTATTTAAATTGAGCTACGTTTGTCATCAATATGTCTTCCATTTTGAACATTGATGACAACGTCGAATTAATGGGCTTAAAATCTCAACTAGATGGGTTCTTCGAAGTTCTTCAATTAATATATACAAAATCGCAGCAGGCCTTCGACAGTACAGAATGTCTGCAATGCTTTCTGCAATATGCTGCAACTTTGGACAACATTCGCAAGCTATTTAAAGATACCGCAAACAAATATAACGAAATTCTCCTTATGAGTGTGCCAGGTGCCTTACCTGATTTTGATGCAATGATTCCTTTTGAGGAATTATATTGCAAAACAAAAGCAGCCCTTAGGAGGCTGCAATCAAAGAACAACGTACTAGATTGCAATCATGTTCAAAATAACGAGCAAACCGCTTTACAATCACTCGCTGTTGTATCAAGCAGATCAATATTGCAGTCTTCTACGCAGTCTAATGCTCTTTGTTCACCGCAGTCATTCGTAGCTAATAACTATTTACTTTATAAATCTATACCGCTCTCGCCTAATAATTTACACATTGATTCGTACCGCAATGACGAGATATCGACGTCAACGGCTTCTTGTAGTCTCGATGTTGAAAAGCGTCGTCAAACCTTATCTTATTCACCCACTTCGACTTTAGCTGTACCAAGCAAGTCGTTACAGTCGCTTACGCAGTTTGATGATTCACATTTACCGCAGTCTTCTACATCAAAACCTGATCTTTCTCATAAGAATGTTCCTCTTCCGCTTATTAATAATTCTACATCAATGTCTTCTTATAGTCACGATGTTGAAAATTGTACTCAAACCGCGTCTTATTCAGATACTTTGACTTTAGCTGTACTAAGCAAGTCTTTGTCGTCTTCCGCTCTTACTTACTCTCGCGCCGCATTGACGCTATCTGTACTTCCTGTGGCTATTGATGAATCTTCATTAAAATCTGTTTCATCAATTCGTTTGATTAAACGTCACTGTGGTTTTAAATCAAACGACTATAAACTCCCGCCAAACGCTGTGTTAGTCAATGCTAGATGTAATATAACATTCAAAGATATTACTGCTTTAACATTTCCACATTTTAATAACTTGTATCCACTCGCATACGTTTCGATGTTTGGTCCGCCCGCTTTATTCGAATATTCTTTGTTCCCGCGCCTTTTTAGCCCTAATACGGTATATAATAATTTTAATATACTATCTCCCGCACTCCACACCGTATTAGGTCACGCTATAAGTTTTCTCGCTACCTTTATGATACCGCATGGATCGTTTATCAATTATGATCATTTGGTTCAAGTTCGCTTGACCCTCCTTCTTAGGACATTATATAATCCTAGGAAGAATACCGCTTCGTTGCCTAATATTAAATATTATCACTTGCATGATGATTATCATCGCAAAATTTGCATTAGCAAAATATTTTCTCTCGCTTTAATATATTTTACACCGCGCACTATTAATATATTAGTACAAAATAAAACCTCTTTGAAAACTCGCATACTCTTAGGTTCGAGTTATAAATATAATATTGCGCTCTGTTCTAATGACGTTTTACATTCGTTTTATAACTTAAATACATCGAACGATGTCATAATGAAAAGGTATTCTATTGACATTGTTTTACGGGTGATTCCCGGTCATCATAGAGTTTTCAAATACAATTCTTGTTTTAAGCCGACCCGCGAAAATTTAAATTTTTCTTTGCGACAAATTGAGTCAAATACTTTTGTCGCATCGTGCCTCATCCGATGTCTTTACTCGGATCGAGTGATTAATATTTTATTAATTTAATATTTTTAATTTTAAATAATTTCCACCGCATCGCTTTCTTAGTTGTTGTTTTAGGGTAATAGGCAACACAGTCTTCGAGGCGGTATATCGTGAATCCGAATATTCGCAATGAATGAAGTCATGCGTTCATTCGTTTGGTTGTGTCCAATACCCGAACTTATATTAATATTTATTTTTCTTTTAGTTGTCAATGAAATATTATTTTTGTTTGGTTTAAATATAACCCGCTTCCCGCTTTAGTTTTAATTTAATAATTAAGAAATATTTATTTTATTTGAAACTTTTGAAGGTTAGATTAGTTTCAATACTCGTATTTATTTACTTAATTGTTTTCCGCTTCTTTGTTTAATTATGGATTAAGCTTGCTTTGGTCTCCTACACGCTCTTGTAAATAAGTATATACTTGGACCAAGCGTGCTTTAATCCTCTCGCTGTTATAAGTTTATTTTGATCTTGATTTGTTTTGGTCCCGCACCGCACTTGTAAATTTATTTTGGACCAAACAAATATAAGCCTTGTTACCGTATTTTATTTTAATTCGGACCTAGCTGTCTTGGTCCCGCACCCGCTCTAATAAATTTATTTTGGACCATGCGTGCTTAGGTCCCAAGCCCGCTCTCGCTTCTTTATAAGCTAATTTCGGTCCTTGCTTATTTAGGTCCTGCAACCGCTCATGTATACTTATTTTGGACCTTGTAAGTTTAGGTCCCGTATCCGCTTTTTTAATTAACTTTGGACTATACTAGTATAGGTCCCGCTCCCGCTCTTTTTATATTAATTTGGACCTTGCTAGTTAAAGTCTCACGCTCGCTTCATTAATTATTTATTTGAGCATTATTTCGTCCAACATCCGCGCTCGCTCTTTTATTATTAGGGTACGCTCTCGTACAGTTATACTTTTATTCTTATTCACTATGATTATATTGGACTTTAATAATTGGTTCTTCGCTTGATGTTTTAACTATTGAATACGCTCTATTAATTTAAGTTACTCGCTCGAGTTTGTTTGTCTGCGTAGGACGCTATATTATATAAGTTCTTCGCTCGCTAATTTATTATATTGACTCTCGTCTACTTGGGATATGTTAATTAAGTTGAATTTTAATTGAATATTTTCTGCTCCGCATACCTTTTCAAATTGAATGGACATATTATTAGTCCCCCACTCAAGCTTTATTCATTTATAACCGCTCAGTTTATTTTATTACTTCGCTCATGTCCATTGTACTGCTCATTTGGAAATATCTTTGAACAATCAGACGTATCGTACTGGAAGTTCATTGTATATAAATACCCGCTCGCTCATTATACATTACTTTTTCGCTCGCTTCATGCATATACAGTTTAAAGTCCGCTCACTTTACTAATGGTTGCCATTCGCTAATTAAACATTAAATTTAATTTCGCTCTTTAACTTTGGACCTTCGCCCGCTTGATTAATTTATTGGTCCTTCGTATTTTAATTTACTTTCTTTTTAAAGGCAACCCTTTAAGGCCGGGGGAAATGGTACCGCCATGTAAACCTCCTTTAGACCTATTGATACTTTTCTTTAACATATTTAAATTCTTTTTAAATTGTGACGGCGCGTTCCCCTTTCGCACGTCACTTCAGTCACTCATTGTCATATCATAAAATAAAATACATCGCTCCGCTCTGTAAATAAATAAAATACTATAATATAAATCTCCCCGCATACATAAATATATTGTAAATAACCCGCTCCGCGCCGCATTTGTAATATACAATAAACATATAAAATACTTAAAAATATACACATATCATACAAACTACTATAAATATACGAAGTACAATAAAGTGTGTGTGATAGTGGATAGTGGAGAAGAGGAGCCGCGTTTCATTCCCATTAACCAGGTAAGTGCGTGCTCGTTCCGATTCCCATGCCAAATTGTCCACACTTCTTTTCCCGCAAAGTTGACATAGTTCGCTTCCCGCTAAATCCAGCGCCGCCGCAACACATACCATGACTGTACATAAGAGCTTTTCTATTGGATTTGTTTTTAGCTTTAACATACATACATACATAACTTCACGCCAGGTCCCTTGCGGGGTAGGCACGAACAACAGAGCGCCACACAGGCCCATTCTTACACACCTCACTTGCTTCTTTGACATTCATAGTTTTTGTCATGCACGCTCGTCTGTTCTTAAGGCTCCTGACATCACCTTCTGCTAACACATGATCAATTTGATCATGGAAGGTGTGTCGTGGCCTCCCGCGACTTCTGCATCCATCCACTTTTACATTGTATATTTGTTTAGTCATTCTTTCATCATACATTGTTTCCACATGCCCGAACCACCGAGCTTTAACATGAAGGTTCCTTTTTTGTAAATGACCAAAGGACCCTAAAAATGATTTACTAGCATTTTTAAGAATAATTGTCCGTTATCGGACTCTGAGCGCGATGGTACCCGTCCATTTTCTATTAACACTTATCAAAGAGATTAAAGTATAATCCTACTTTGAAACTCCATCCTATCGATTTACATAATGTTGGTTGTAGTCAAAACAGGGGTGTCACTTTCAAAGCCACCCTCCAGTACATCACAGGAGTTTAGGGGATCGGGTTTACGTGTAGTAATGTAATAGGCCCCTCTGTTTGTAATAGGAGCAACAAAAACATATTCGCAACGGAAAGGTTTTGCATAAGAGTTTCTAAGTTGAGAAAAGAATGTTAATATTTTTATGGCCCGTTATGCTTATTTTTTCTACATGGTTGAGTTATGCTGCAATCATGGTCTCAATAAACGCTCTTAGGCCGGCTCGATTGGTGTGATTCCACGCACACACAGAATATCGGCATTAAACGATTACCACTTCATCCTCACCCTATCCCGTTTTCCCTATTCTAATGCCATCTCCTCATTAGGTCTTATCGTACAGTCTCGCTTAATGCAGCTCTGTTACTAGCAGGGCTGCTTCCAATGGACCTGAGGATCATAGAAATGGCCCGACTGTACGAAACCAAGCGGGGAAGACCGATCCCTGGCCATGAAGACAGGCAGCTAGAGGGGCGTGTGAGCTTTTTGCAGGCCCCGCATCCAGCCAGTCAGGTGAGCGTGTCGTACGCTAACCTTAACAATACGACGCCCGAGACCACCGAAACACACCATTTGCCGAAGGTGTGTATATACACCGACGGCAGTAAAACTGGAGATCAGGTGGGGGCAGCGTATACATGCTGGGTGGACGGGGTCGAGACCGGTACCAAGCGGATGAAGCTCGCGTCGTTCTGCACGGTGTTCCAAGCCGAACTTTACGCCTTATGGCAGGCTACTGAGCTTGTAGTGAGGCAAGAGTGGGACTCTGTGGCCGTGCTGAGTGACTCGAAGTCATCCCTAGCCTTGGTTTCCCGTCCTGACACGCTCCTCCCCCTGGCGTTCAATATTCGCCAGAATATTGCTAGGATCACGGGGACAGGACGGAACATCCAGCTGTACTGGGTCAGGGCTCACGTTGGAGTACCCGGCAATGAACGAGCTGACGAGCTTGCAAAATTAGCGGCACTTAGTGATGAAGCAGCACTGTCCTACGACAGGTGCCCGATGTCGTTCATTAAGAAAGAGTGCAGGAGAGCATCAGTAGACACTTGGGCGCGACGGTACAGAGAGGCTACTACAGCAAGCGTAACAAAGATGTTTTTGCCTGATGCTGTGAATGCCTACAAGACTGTTCGAAAAATCAAGCTCACTCCGATCTTGACGCAGGTGCTGACCGGACACGGGGGCTTTGCAGCGTATCTGCACCGCTTCAAATGCAAGGACAGCCCAGCATGCGCTTGTGATGATGAAACTCCGGAAACCATCCAACATTTGTTGCTGGACTGTCCTAGATACGGCCAAGCCAGGCACGATCTGGAGTCCAGCATCAACATGAAGTTGACCGAGTCAGCATTAGCAATAATGCTGGTTGGCAAGGACACTAGACCGTGTCTGGAAGCATATTGTCAAAGCATTGCAGAGCACGCCGTGAAGCGGAACAAAACCAGGTAATGGTTATCCATTAGCTCGATGTTCTTAAGACCCTATCGTGGTCATCACCCGAGTCTGGAACGGAAGAAGCGGTCCTCTGAATATAAAACAGACCGCAAGAGGCATCTATATAGAATAATAGTGGGACATGCATTTAATTTGATATCAATAATTATAAATTTATTTTACACTTTATTAGGTTAAGTTAGACAAATATACATAGTTATATAATATTTATTAGGTTAAGTAGTTTAAGGTAAACTTTGACATTGACAAATTATAATGCCCAATAATACATACACACAACACTTTATACTTGCACATACACACAACACTTCACACATGCACATATACACAAACGCACACTCAAATAAAACAAATTCGGATAGCATACAAACGTGATTGTAGTAAAATTAAGTTTATATAGGCTCCGAAGAACATCGGGGGTTTTGAAGCATTAAAAAAAAAAAAAAATGCCATCTCCTCTATCTTATTACTCTTGCCTGATCCCGCTATCTCATCTCTCTATTCCAATCAATGCCATCTTGAAAGCTGTCAACGCGATGGCTTCGCCCTTAGTGTCGCGAACATTTATCTAAAAGCGATGTTAAAAATTTATCATCATATAAGCCGTCTGCCTGTTTTCCAGCTTTTTGGTGTTTGTTAATTATGATAATTAATATTTTAGTGTCAGGGTGCCGATTCATAAAGAGTTTATAGGGATCCTAGGGATCCATTATCCTCTTGACACGGCAGTCATACCCATGGTTACGGTCCCGTGGCACCTCATTATGATGCGGAGGGACGCTGGAAGGTTTAGTGGGTAGTCGGGCGGTCGGTGCATGCACCAACAGCCGGGAGTCCCACATAACCCTTAGTGACATCCCCGGGGGCCTAAGGATATGTACAAACGCATTCCCCCAGTGTTGACAAAAAAAAGGGATCCATTATCCTCGATAAGGGTTTTTTGTTATTTTTATTTGTGTAATACGGATTTGTCGTCAGGAAACTCTGTCAATTTACATTTTCAACATAATTTTTTTTAACAAAAATTCGTCATACACGGCGGCAATGCAACGAGCCTTCTGCACACACTCCCCATTGGTACCATTTTTTTACATACTCTTCAATCTATATTTGTGAGTTAAACTTCCAAGATGGACGCTCTGAGTCGACGAGGTTTTGGGTGAGTCTATTCTATTTAGCTATTGTTATTGCAAACATTTTCACAACAATTGAAGGCAAAAATTTTTTTTTTTGTTTTTTTATTGTAGTATAGGTTCGCTTTTGACCACAATCTTGCCCTATGTGGCGAAATATACTGCTATTTTCAGCGGTTTCATGTGTACGGAATATTCGCGGCTTTTTAACCGCGGTCTCCTTTCGTCCTTTCGCGATTCACGTACATACCTATATGTTCCGAGAAACGTACGAAAACTTCTGCTACATTCAGGCTAAGCATATTGATTAAGCTTGTTTTGCAATATCGTATATAGATATCAAGCCTCGACCCTTGAAGATAACTGATTAATGAAGGTTCAAAGGGTTACTGTGCCACAGTATATATCTAAGCAGTGGGTTAAATCACCTACAATGTTACAGGATAACATAAAATACACCACGACTGTCAGAAAAGTAATAACTTAAAATTTTCACATTGCATAAATTAAACAGTAAATTCCTCGTGCTTCTGCTTTATCAGGGATAATATTATTGTTATTTATTGTTTCACGCATATGTGGATTTGATGTGTTATTTGTGTCGCGATACTGTTATAATGTATGACATTTAAATATTGATGGATAACGTATATATACACTTATATAGCTATTCGTTAACGGTGTTATTTTTAACGCTATAATTAAGACGCATCTGGCAAGAGTCAATAACTGTAAATTATCGTAGGTGAAACCTGAGCATCTTTCATAATAGTGTTACAACTTAAGCCCTGACAAAGACAAATTGCACGAACAGATCTGCAAAAGCACATTTTATTACCTGTCGGCATTGGAACTAATTGTAATCCTTTTATGATCGACTTCTTTTATCCACTTATTTATTGGCATATGTTTCTAGTTATTGTGGAGAACAGCCTATTGTTCTATTGTACTCGTTTACGGCCGCTTGCGGCTGCATGATTAGCCAGGTGTGGCGGATTTCGATTTCAAGATTATTGTGTCGATGTTGCCGGGCAGACATTGGCATTTATGAAGTATAAAACGACGGTCTGATGGAGAGAGGTGGCAGTTGAGCTACGACTACGATACGGGCGTGATGCGTGTATATTCGGGAATCTAACAGTGACGGACTTTGCGCGTTGTATTTATGATTTTTGAGAGATTTACAACCTTCTGTAGTACGTTTGGATTTGTTTTGTTCGGTTATATTTGTACCTGTGTTATACGTGTTTGCATATTTCTAATAAACTCTATAATCATTCTAAATACATTTTAATTCAAGTCCTGCTAACTCATAACAATAGCTATTCGTATACCTATTATGAGCAATCCTTGTGTTTCACCTCAAAAAGGCCTTTAGCCTATATAAACCTCGTTTATATATCTTATAGTCTTTTTTTTATGAAATCATAGACTCCAGAAAATTAGTTTAAAGATATTTTTCCTATTTACATTCCGAATATTATTTTGAAAAACTATTTTTATTGCATGGTTTCAGCATACAAGCAGTCAGCCCACCTGATGGTAAGTGGTTACCACCGTATATTGACACTTGAAACACCAATGGTGCTTGTTATAAATACTCTGCTGCTCTCTAAAGAGTGACTGGAAGCTGATCACTAATGCCCGACCACGCCTAAAGGCTGTTGGCTACAAATTCTAGACCAGGAGTGGTAGCGATCCAGAGGGTAAATACCTACCACTTGGCTATGGGTTGTTTAGTCGCCTCTTACGACACGCCGCCTGGCCACAGAAAATTGTATTATTTATCCGTTCCTGCACGGATAAAAATTAACGGATTTTGAATAATATTTTATTGAGTCCGTTAACATTTACTTAAAATTATAGCTGTAAAAACAGAACGCAGTAACATAAGAGAACGAAAATAATACTCGCTTCTTCGCGTTTCTTTACGGTTTTTCTATATTGATTATCTCCTACATTAAAGCAAAAATATCTTGGTATCAGAGTGATATTATAAATATAAAAGGTATGGCCACAAATAAATTACTCAGAATGGAGGGTGTATAAAAATAAAGTGAATATTTCTAGAATTCTGTAGCTATTGTGGAAAAAATGGTTCTTTCAACCCGTATTATATTCGCCTGTCTATCTTTTGATCAGTTTTCTCAGAAGCTATTGCAGTTATTTACATAGATGTAATTTGGAAAGAAGATATATTTTATATGCCTGTAGTGAAGATAGAAAAAACTAAAGATTAGGGCTGGCATACATGTGAATATTTTACATTAGATTGTCTAACTAAGCTGTACACTTGCAAAACCTAGCAAGTACTTCCCAAGAAATTTATGAACAAAAATCATGAACTTTAACAACATACGATTTTATAACTATTTATACATATTGTTAAATACCGACAAAGACCGCACAACTGCGTGTTGTAAAAACGAATTATTTTATTTATTTCGTGTTTAAACTTTAAAAACATCTATTGCTATCTTATTTATTTTATGGCTGTAATTAGTGTCGAACGACTTAATCTTTGTTTTTATTGCATTGCGTCGAAGATTGCCAGATGTGTGTGAACGGGGACCCCTTTCTCGGTATTATACAGTTTAATGTGATGTCAAACGACGACTACGATACGATTAAGACTTGTCACACTTTCGATTAGCGACATAGCGACGGACGTTGCGCGTGTTGAATCTGAGCAATGAATCCTGCAGTGTGAACTGGTTGCATCCAGTCTTATTTTGTTTTATACGTGTTTGTACAGTTCTAATAAACTCTATAGTATTTCTAATGGCATTTTATTTTAATTCCAGTCCTATAGCTTGTAACAATACACCTAACATATATATGCCTAGCAAGACAATTAATCCACAAGCATTCATTTACAAGGTTTTGATATTGTTCAACTGTTTTACTATTAAACACAAAAATACTTGATAAATTATTTATTTAAGCAAATGAATGATGAAGTAGAAGAGTGTTAATAGAACGTACCCACCGTATAACATATACTGTGGATTGTAAACCCTTGCCATAATAGTGAACCCGGCTGACAAGTATTGATGTTGTACTAGCAACTGCCTCGATAAGTCATCTCAAGACTAGACCAACGGACATGATAGATGCTTGTAGTAGTGCTATTGTTAACAATCTGTGTACCTACTATCAATTATAATTACAGGTCAACTTGAAATGTCGGCTGGAAATTTCAGATATGTGGCCGATGTTAACAATCTTGGTTACTGTTATATTGGACAGGTGAGATTGTTGTACATACACTGAGATATATGAATTTGAAATGAGATGAAATATAAAATGTAAAATAAAAATCTTAGCTAGGCGTGTTGCCAGGAAATATCTTGTACTTCTTCTTATATATAAAAAGACTTCGTTTTAAAAAATAGACTTCAAAAAGTAACTTATTTTTAAAGCTATTTTTAATTACATATCTTGTTTTTAATATATATATATTATCTAAAACATCTTAAAGTCGGTGCTTAGTAATTTTCAAAATATAGTAATTTTTATGTTTTACTTTGCACCGACTTCAAGATGTTTTAGATATATATGTATATAGTTTTTGAAATCGGTTTTTTTCAAACGAAGTTTTTTTATTTAGTTTCTAATTATGGTTAGGTCTCAAGATACGGTAACGGAAATATTTGACATAAACAAATGATCATAAAATGGAAACTAATCGGCCAAACTATATTATGTTCAATTTTTAGGGGACCAAATGGCAACTATTGCGCATCAAACTAAAAAAGAATCACGTAAATCGAATCATAAATCTCGGAGTAATCGGTGTACATACATAAAAAAAATACCGATCAAGTTGAGAACCTCCTCCTTTTGGAACTCGGTTAAAAAGTAAAAGCGTTGCATAGCGGTGTTCACTACAAATTGATTTTAAAAAAATGATAAATTTCATTTCTCTAATATCATAATTGGTGTCGATGCTGGTCATATCTAGAGATAAAAATAAATTATTATAGTTTCACTCAGGTGTCTGTCTGTTTGTGTGTCACAGTCGAATATGTCAGGAACTATTGAAACTATATATACAAATTGGCACACATCTCTAATTGCGGCGTGTCTACAAAAAGAAAGCATCAATCTTTCGATGATATTTTTTGATATTCAAACATTCGTATTGTTACAAATAATTTCGAGAAAGAGGGTACTCTATTGGAGACATCATTCAAGAGGCGTAATTAGGTTGGTTGGCGGTAATAGCGCCGTACTTTCAGTTCTTGCTTGACTTCTGAACGAGTCGGACGTCTGTTAAATTTATGTCATGGTTTTTCAATTATCATTATTTATTTAAAAATATGCGTTACTAATAATTTCCACTCTCAGTAAAGTATAAACTAAAGCCTATCCTAATTGTATTTCGTTACAGTTTAATTAATTTCTGAACTATTTCATAAAAATGTATTTTCAAAACTACTTCACGTACGACCGTTTGTTACTAAGCTGAAAATTTATAGAAATATATAAAAATAATAGTAAGCGACTTTGCGGGCATTTCTAATTTATTTATATGACTAAACATGAAAGTCCTACTAATATTATAAAGTCTTATATAATATTATAAGAATGTATGTATGTTTGTTACTCTTTCACGCAAAAACTACATAATGGATTTTGATAAAACTTCTTAATAATATAGCTTATACGTCAGATTAACACATAGGCTATAATTTATAAAGATATAGTGCGAATTATCCAAAATATAACGATTTTTCAATACTACGCGGGTGAGACCGCGGGGCGTAGTTAGTATTAACTTGAAACTATCTTCTTCGTTTAAAGAGGAATTTGCGGAGTAATTTCAATCAAGGCTCTATTTGTTTGTCATATTTGATTAACTTAAGCCAGTTCCGGGACGGCTTTAATGTGCCTTCTTTAGGTGTTTGGAATCGATAAATTTGTTCAAACAACCATCAACTTTGATAAACGGCGACGTTTCATGTTTGTATTCGATTTAAATTCAAACCCTGTTGCGTTGGGCGCGTAGTGATGTGCTGTCCCAATATGGCGGATATCCTCGAGCGTATATTATAATAATGTATATTAAGTAAAGCTGTTTAGGTTGAATATTAAATTTTATCTATATTGTTTTGAATTAAAGTCATAGATTGAAACATGTACCCTGAGTTAAAAAACGGCGGGGGAGAAGGTCATTTGATCCCCTAAAAAAATAACATACTTTGGCCAAGTACTTTTCATTTTATGAACATTTTTTTTTATGTTTTTTTCCGTTCCCATTTCTTGGGACCTGTATTTTTAAGGCACGCGGTACTTTTTGTAGGCCAACCCATAGCTAGACACTAAAAAGTAACAAATAAAAAAACTTAGTCTAAAAAAACCGACTTAAAAAACTAAAAAGTATAAAATAACTTATTTTGAAAGCTATTTTTAATTATAGTATCTTATTTTTAATATATATTGTGGCGAATGATGGTGGAACCATCTAGTTAGTTTTAGAGCTTTTGGAAAAATCTAGAACGATCTAGAACGAAAGACAAGGACGGATATATTTAGAAAAGGATAGACGATAAACAAAAGAAAGAGATAGATAGATGTTAGAAAGAGATAGACGACGAAAGAATGAAAGAGATAGATGTCAGAAAAGGATACTTCCCCAAACAGAAGGTTCGGGAAAGAAAAGACTGAGATAGATAGATGGGTTCTAGAAAATTCTTCCGGGTATATAAATAGCATAAGGCGCGCCTACCGGGCAGTTTAAAGTTGAGTTGAATTCAAGACGGTGAAGCGACAAGTCCGATACTAAACAGTTGCAAGAGAAAGTTAATAGAAGACAGAGACAAATTAAGTGGTGAATTTAGTGACAAGTTTGGTGGACAGATACGTGAAGGAGGTGTGTAGCGTAGTTCGAGAGAGGAACCAGAAGCGAGCTACACGCAATAATATCGGAGGTGGTCTACGCAATATCGGCGACGGTATTGAGGGTGTGACTACTTATCGTCGGGACTGTGCATCGTTGGTCGTGCGTATAGGGGCAACCTTG
This sequence comes from Dendrolimus punctatus, assembly GCA_012273795.1. Taxonomy (NCBI): domain Eukaryota; kingdom Metazoa; phylum Arthropoda; class Insecta; order Lepidoptera; family Lasiocampidae; genus Dendrolimus; species Dendrolimus punctatus. The sequence continues at coordinate 359,583 of CM022549.1, read as the reverse complement.
CCGTGAGGTACTACGTGCGGCTGTGTAAGTCAATAAAAGAGTTAAATTTAAAATTGGTGTTTTCTTCCAATCCATAAGTGCGTACCCCCGCCCGCACGTAACAATATTATCTAAAACATCTTGAAGTTGGTGCTTAGAAATTTTCAAAATATGTATATGTTAGAATAGAAAAATATGGAAGGAAAAGAGGTTCTGTGCCGATTACAAATAATTGGAAGAAGGTTTACGACCTACAAAGGGTTTTGTAGATGTGACTATTGACTATATAGACTTGGATTGACAGAGGCGGGTTCAGAGATCTGCCGCTTGTAGGGAATTCAAATTTTGCCGCCAATAACCTGTACATATCGATACCCTAGTTCATACATACATACATACATACATAACTTCACGCCAGGTCCCTTGCGGGGTAGGCACGAACAACAGAGCGCCATTTAGGCTTATTCTTACACACCTCACTTGCTTCTTTGACATTCATAGTTCTTGTCATGCACGCTCGTCTGTTCATAAGGCTCCTGACATCACCTTCTGCTAGTACACGATCAATTTGATCGTGTACTAGCAGTTCGTAGTTCCTAGTTCATAATCCTATTAATTACATTTTTTGATAATTTAATTTAACTTTATAATTAGTTGTGCACTACCATCTTACTACGCAATCTTTTCTTCTCGTAATTACTGGATTATGAAGTATTGGATCGATGGATTGGTTTCTTCCGTAGCCATCAAAAGCGACTAGATACTCAAATTGTAGAAAATTTTATCTAAGTGTTGTTGTTCAACATTACATGTTGAATTGTTTGTGTGGACTTCATAAGAACTATCTTGTTAAATCTTAAAATTTAAGTGAGACATCATTTCTGTAAGAGAATTTAAAATTTGCCGCCCCTCCAAAATCTGCCGCCCTAGCCTCCAGCCTAGTCAGCCTATTGGTAAATCCGCTACTGTGGATTGATGGAAATGATTCGGTATGGAGAAGTTAATACAAAATACTCCACATCTGCGAACTAGGCTATTGATCAAAGTAAATTTTGTTAAAAATATTTTAACACCTACCACCGTGATATTTTTGTCATGTTATGGTGCAACATAATGATTGCGAATTTGGAAGTTAAAATCTCGCTACTAATTGACCATTGTTACGATTTTTTATGTTTTGAACACAGATAATAATCGTAAAAGAACTTTAGCTTTACTTCTTGTCAACTTTACTAGATTAATGCGTAGCGGCACATATTATATCTGTAATTACCGATAGAAGTAAAAATGATATACATAGACAGGCGAACAAAGAATCGTGGCGATTCCATAAAGGTTCCGTTTGGACCTAAATGGCTACAGAACCCTAACAACTGAATCATCCATTGCTTCAGTTCATTAACTATACACAGCACTCAAAAACCTAATATTTAAACGAATTTTATTAATGTTACCTGTTCCGATAAGTTTTATTAATTTACCGACAGAGACGTATCACATAGTTTTATGAAACTCATGGAATAACAACGCACATTCATGTATATTTCAAGAATGGTATTGACTATAGATCACATATAAAGCACATGAAAGGCATGTTATGCGGCTAAGCATGCAATCATAGACGCCTTTGAGACACAAGGATTGCTTTTCCTCGGTGTAAAGATACTATGTTAATTGTAATGTGAAACTTGAAACAGGTTGAGACTGAAAAGCATATCAAAGCAACCAAGGGTGTGAACTTGTGTTAATTTCTACAAAATACTTAATATTTAAAAGTACTAGTGGTCGAAAGTCGACCACAATAATCAATTTAAATTATAAGGTTGAACTTTATTAAGGTTCTGTTTTCAAAGACTATACTTCTCTATTCACATATTTCGCCAAGGCTACACTGTTAATTTGACTTTAACAATAAACAAAAGAGTGTATATGTGTTTGTATGTCAAATACATGGTAGTGTGTGTTTTGTTAATTTAATGTACTTTTTATGCGTAATTAAAAAAATAGTATTCTGAACTTCTTCTCTATATCAACTATAAGTGTGGGTAATATCATACTCCTCCGTCCTCGTAATTTTCGATAAAAGGGGTACAAGGTTTTTGCTTCACGTATTAATGTAACGATATTCATACTATATTCTGCACCATGATTTCTGTAGAGATTATTTTGTTTCTGGGCGATTTTTATCCAGAAATCAGAAATAGGTATTCAATATGAAGTTTCATGATAATTATTATCTAAATATTAAATGTCCAGAATCTACACTGGCATCAGTGAAGTTGTTGACACTACTACCAAAATCCTGGAAAAAGCTGTCGGAGTGCTACTTTCTTGCAGTAGACAGTTGAAGAAACACATCTTGAAGTTTCAGGGATATTATCCTTGCAGTAATAGAACACAGATATTAATCCCCAAATCCAGAGATTTGCGGGGTCAAATTAGTGGTAATAGCTAAGTTTCGACTAGTAGCAACTCCCCCACAAAATAGTTGTGACTGCTATTTATATTAAAATAAGCTAGAGAGGCCGCAGCGTGAATCGTAGTGCAAAGTTAACAAACAGAGGATGGCCTATCTAATGGATCGTGGTTACCATCGCCTCAGGATATTAACATCAAAAGTGCTACTAATGTAATACCCTCTTCGAAGAGGGGTCTAAAAACTGACCATTGATGCCGAAATAGAATTAAAGGTTGTTATAGCGGTATATTTCAGACTAGGAGTGACAAACAAACAGCTTATATGAAACGGATTGACCAAATTGAACGAATTCTATTGCAAAACACAGAACTGAAAAGACAGCACCGAATTTAATGAAATTGAATCATTCAAGTTTGTATTTATGTATATGGATAATTTTGGTTGATTCGTCTAAATTGAAAGAAAATAACTGCCTAATAACGGCTTAAGGAAGGTTCGGATATTATTAAGTCGCAGAAGGTACTTTGCAATCTTACGATCCATACAAGTTGTGCTTATTTTAAAGCTTTTTAAATGAATAACAGTATTTTCTTTCAAATATTTTATTGTGAAAAGTGTCAATAACCTATAATACTTTATATACATTGTTATTGTGTGATTTCTTCGTATTTTTAAAACTTATATTTACATGATACGCTAAACAACATAAGTGTCATCTTACTTTTCTGATATATAGATAATAGTGAGTTAATAAAAACAGTTATTGAACATTATTCAGTGTTCTTCTGATAACGGAAAATAGTGCATAATTGCCTGTCAATTTCATAATGATATTTATCATTATAACATAAACCTTCCGCATACAGCACCATCTGTTGTGTAAGTTGAAATTCAAGTCGATTGCTAATACGTTATAGAACTATTGAATAATGCCTTCCGAGAGATGTGGTACTTGTCGTAAATTTATTTCATCTACAGATGGCATTAGGTGCACAAAATGTAACGTACCGCAACATAGAAATTGCGTAGCGCTCCCGGCCAAGGGCACTGTGGCGGCTGCCTGGAGGTGCTCTGAGTGCAGAAAGGGAGATTTAAGAGGAAATAAGGATGGCACACCTGCGAGTGGCACGTCATTGTCAACTTATGAAGACGCTAGTCAGTCTGACAGCAGTCCCACATTATCAATGCAGAGGGGAGAGGCCGACCCAACGGACTTCACAAATAAAGACTTAATGGAGGAAATGCGAGCGATGCGCCGCGATCTCTTAAGTTTCCGAAAGGAAATTTCAGACCTGAAGATCGAAGTGCAGTCCTGTGTTAGTCGCATTGATGAACTACAAACGCGGATGGAGGCTTTGGAAACCCGTTCTTTAGCACAAAATGAAGTACCACCTGATGTGAATGGCATCATTAACCAGCTGAGAGCGGACCTCAATGATCGTGACCAGGATCTTCTTGGAAATGATTTGGAAATAAGAAATATTCCCGAAGAGAAAGGTGAAAATCCCATGCACCTCATTGTGTCCGTTGCAGGGAAGCTAGGTGTAAAATTAGAAAGTCAGGACATCGTCAGCGCTGAAAGAATAGGCAGTCGATTCCATAACGCAACAAACCCTGAAGGAACCGCGGTGCCACGCCCTCGCGCTCTCGTTGTGCGCATGACACGACGTGACGTAAGGGACGAGTTGTTACACAGCGCCAGAGTCCGGCGTAACGCGGACACAGGTGATATTGTCGCAGGAAAGGCACAACGCTTTTACATTAATGAACGCTTAACGAAAACTAATCGGCAGTTATTTCGCCTGGCACGCGATGCAGGACGGCAGTATGGGTGGCAGTTCGTCTGGACGAAACGCGGCCGTGTCCTTGCACGTCGTAGGCAGGGTGATCCTGTGGTGCGAATACGTGTCGAAAATGATGTTATCAACAATATTGGTTCTGTTATGGTTTCTACACAATAATTTTCGTCACAAGGCATTGTATGTTTATTGGTTTTTATTAATTTTGAAATTTCTACGCCGCTCAGGAAAATATTTCATACTTTCGATTGGTCGACACCAGGCAAATTCCTATATTACATATGATAGATCTACTAACTACAAAATATATTTATACTTATATTATTCATATATATTAAAACCATTTTTGACTAATATACTTTTAAAATGTATTGGATACTTCGATATGATAATATTTCCTAAGGTATTTATAAGCTACTGTTCACGCATTAATATATACAACTCAGTTAAAAATAACTCGAATAAGTTGTATAAGTATATCTACTGGAAATTTTATATTTATTTAATATATTATCTTTGTTACCTATATAAATGATTTCAAATAAAAATATAAAGTTTGGATTACTAAACGCAGGATCTCTTGGGACAAGTCATGATGAGTTTATAATCGCTATGAATAAACACTGTGTCGATATCATGGCAATAAATGAGACCTGGTTGCGTCCAGGAGAGGAGGGTCGAGCGCCTTATGTTCCAGGATATCGACTCAGACACATACCACGTCCGCAATCAATATGCGGAGGCAGAGGAGGAGGAGTTGGTTTTTATATTAGAAATGAAATACATCCAAGAATGAGAACACACCCAGAACATCCAGACGTTGAACAGCTCTGGATGTCTTTAAAATTAAATGGTAAAACCATCTTGATAGGTACTGCATATAGGCCACCGTGGTTTGATTTAGAAAGGTTCCTCAATGGAATAAGTGAGAGCGCGGTTGCGCTGTCACCTTACCATAATATAATAATATTAGGTGACTTTAATGTCAATTTGTTAGAAAAGGATAGCTTTAACTCTAGAAGACTTCAGGAATTTTTCAACCACTTTAATTTGCAACAAATAGTCGATACATCTACACACTACACAGGGCTAAGTTCCTCTTTAATAGATATAATTTGCACAGACATTACTTCATACACAACCAAGGTGGATCATATAAGCGAGCTTAACCACCACTCTTTTATAACATGCGAGACTAACATTAAAAAAGATAAACCGCCACCACATCTGGTAACATATAGGGCCTTCAAAGACATAATACCGGATCTATTTCAGCATGATTTGAAATCAATACCTTGGCAATATATATGTGAGGAAGTTGATTTAGATATTAAGGTATACACACTAACCTCCTATATCGTTACTTTATTTGACTTGCATGCTCCAATGAAGAGTAAAGTATTTAGAACACCTCCAACTCCATGGATTACTGATAATATAAAATTAATGTTCAAACTTAGAGATAAAGCTAGGAATAGATATAATAAAACTAATATAGAAAGTCATAAACAATATTATTTAGATCTCAAGCATTTATCGGCAGAGGCACTACGTAATGAAAAAAAAGCGTATTTTACACAACACATAAATAATAATATAAACAACGCTAAAATACTTTGGAAAAACTTAAAATCAAATATACTTCAATCACATATAGAAAAGTTACTTCCCGTTCATTTTAATGATCCAGGTGATATGAATAAAGCTTTTCTGGAAGTACCTGGTGATAACACTGCGAGTAGCGTGCTGTTTACACATTTTGATGATCATAAGCATAGTCAAGCAAGTTTCTCCCTACAAACTATTTCTGAGGATAAAATACTAAAAATTATTAATACACTAAAGTCAAACGCAATTGGAATAGATGGTGTAAGTCTCGAAATGATTAAATTAACACTGCCAACTTCCCTTAAATTAATAACTAATATTATAAACAAATCTATTACATCAAACAAATTTCCTTATCTATGGCGACAGGCTGTTGTACGTCCAATCCCTAAAAAGAATAATCCGGTCAGTTACAAGGATCTGCGTCCTGTAAGCATATTACCATGTCTTTCCAAAATCCTGGAAAAGGTGGTCTACTTACAGGTTGTTGATTACTTAGAACTAAATAATATATTACCTGATCTTCAATCTGGATTCAGGAAGGGATGTGGCACAGCAACTGCGTTATGTGATGTGGTAGGAAACATTACTGAGGCTCGTGATCAAGGACAGGGCACGATACTTGTTCTGTTAGACTACTCGCGGGCTTTTGACGCAATCAACACAAATTTACTTCTGTCCAAGCTTTCATATTATGGTTTTACAAATGAAACTGTTCTTTGGTTCCGTAGCTATCTAACAGAAAGGAAACAAAAAGTTGAGATTAAAAAAGGAGATGGAACATTTGTTGCATCAGATCCCTTACATCTAGCTAGAGGAGTCCCTCAAGGATCTATTTTAGGTCCACTATTATTTATAATTTACACAGCGGATGTTGTCAATTGCATCCAGCATTGTAGGTTTCATATGTATGCTGACGATATTCAACTTTATAAACATTTTGTCCCGAGTGAAACACACAAAGCTGTAGATGACATTAATAGTGACCTAGAAAGACTTGTAAAGTGGTCTGAAGGTAACTCACTGGTATTAAATCCGACAAAATCTAAATTCATGATACTAGGTAGTCGCCAACAAGTTACTACAATAAAAAATGTTAATCCCATAATCAAAATTCAAAAAGAACAAATTGAAATGGTTGACACTGCGTGTAGCCTTGGACTCACTATTGACTCAGAACTGCGTTTTGAAAAGTATATCAATAATATTATGAAAAATTGTTTTTATAGATTAAAAATATTATATACAATTAGGGCTTACATTAAGGTAGAAGTAAGAAAAAGATTAATAGAGAGTCTGGTGCTATCTAAATTGAATTATTGTGATACCGTATATGGGCCCTGTCTATTAGCACGAACAGAGCGTCTAATACAGCGCGTACAAAATGCTTGTGCCCGTTACTGTTTTGACATGCCGAAAAGAAACCATGTTACTCCATATTTAAATAAACATAATGTGTTAAAGATGGCAGCTAGGAGGAAGTTACACTTAGCTTGTATGCTGTTTGGTGTAATTTCCTCGCAGTACCCTAAATATCTGTACAATAAGATGGACTGGAGGTGGGATAGGTCATACCATTACACTATACGGTCTGTTACGAAACCTTTAATAACAGCGAAGCACAAGACAGCTGCTTTCAGAGGCTGTTTCAAATATGCTGCCACTCATTGTTGGAACGATATTCCTCCGCCAATTAGAGACCTGAAAACAATAAATTCATTTAAATTCCACTATAAAAGACATCTTCTCACATTGCAAAAAGAAGATCATAGATATGCATTTATAAGCCTTTAGATAATTATAATGTAGTTTTAATTAATATCTCACCTTAATAATATGAATCCAAATATAATTACATACACAGACAGGCAAATCCAAGTGCAATGATAGCGTGGATAAGTAGTTCTCACCCAAAAACACTTTTAACTATCCTTTTGAGAGTCGCAATTTATATCTTATTTTAAATAAACAAGATTCGTATACAGTAAAATATATAATAGGCTGACAACCTACCTGTGATGCGAGACAGTCTTGTGCATGGTCTGTATAGTATATAGAGTGGATATATAAAGTTTATTAAACACTTCACACTAACACACTTATTTTAAGTTTTTGAAGTGAGGTATATTAGTTGTTAGTTTTATTGAAGTTTATTTATTTGTTATAATAATTATGTATTACATAATTACGATTACTTTTATTAATTATTATTTACTTTTTATTTTTTACATTAACAAAATTGGGTCGTTATGGTCTTACACCAAAAGAAAGGTTTGCACTGAAAATCAGCGTTGTGTCGGATATAACTCCGGCACAACAATATGCTGAGTGCAAACCTTGTTTGCTGAAAATGCGGCGTACAAATTCTCAAATAATGTTTTGTGTGTAATAACGTGTAAACAATGTAACTACGTCGCTATTTTTCTCAAATAAAGTTCTTTCTTTCTTTCTTTCTTTCTAATATAGAAACTGACAAGGCGGATAACGGATATTATTCGATGCGGATATGAGACGTCGCCCTGTCACTAGGAAAAAGCCAATAATAGCCTATTTCAGTACAGTCAATAAACATTATGTTAATTACACCGTTTTAGTAATTTCGTCGTTTGATCGGTTTAATTTATTTAGTTTATGCAAACCGTGGTTTGATACAAACATTATGAAAACATGACTTCGAGATAAGCTTACTTTGTGAGGAACAAATTGTTTATCGCCTAGGGGAGAATATTATATTTACTTAACACTAGGGTTTTGATTGCATCAACTATTACATTTATCGAAAAAGAAATAACAGGGTATGTCTGAAAATATATCAGTCTTACATGAATAAAATATAATGTAAGTAACTGATCATGTACTAGCAGGTGATGTCAGGTGCCTTAAAAACAGACGAGCGTGCATGACAAGAGCTATGAATGTCAAAGAAGCAAGTGAGGTGTGTAAGACTGGGCCTGTGTGGCGCTCTGTTGTTCGTGCCTACCCCGCAAGGGACCTGGTGTGAAGTTATGTATGTATGTAAGTAACTGCATATCCTATTAATGTATACCACCTTTTACAAATATAAACTGTTTTTATTCTTCCCAAGGATCGTATGGAAGAAATCGCTTCTTAGTATTTAGAATTGTGCACAGTTAGAACATTTTTAGGCTATAAGTTTAACGATGTTTTTAGGATTGGTCTACAATAAAGTGTTATCTATCTATTCTTACTTACTATCAGTATTCCACCTCGTACATGTTTGTCGTACCCAAAAAACTGTCAGTTTTCTAGTTTTTGATTTTTAGACAATAATTTAAATAGGTCAAACTTTATATTTATGTGAATAATAATAATAATCGGCAGACAAACACACATATTGTATATCCCCAAATTAAGCAAGTTACGCTTGTGTTATGGGTAATATACAACTGACTAGTCTGGGGCCGATCCCAGACACCCAGACAAACTAAAAATAATGGAGAAAATACATTTCCGAAATTATAGTAAATAATTTTTTGTTCATGTATTTTTTTTGTAATTTGACAGTCTTTTGTATTTTACCAAATAATTTTTTTGTTGTTGTTCTTGTTTAAACCAAAATGTCCTCTACTGTAGACTGTTTGGATTCAGAATACTTGAGTTTGGTAGACGTTAAAAAATAACAAAATAAACTTTTTAATTGTAATTTAACTTTTGTATTTTAAATAACATTAAAAATTAAACAACTTTTCATGAAATGAAAAGAAAAAATATGAAAGAAATAGCAATCGATGTTTGCGAATCAAAATATATTGTTCCAACATTTGTAGTCTTCTCTTGTAGACATATTAAACTTTTTTTTTGACCCGAATACATGTCTAGACGTGTTATCTCTCATTATATATACGTTATCTTTTATTGCTAGCAACCAGGCAGACGATCCAAGTAATGGAAAGTGGTGACCGGCAGTCTTTAGAAATGGATGACACAGGAGGGATGGGTTAATAGAAATGGAATAGGAGAGGTAAAATAGAAAGATCAGATAAGACACTTCCCGGAACATATACAAGGAAATATTTTTTTTAATAATTTTCATTATAAATTACAAGATAAACAAACATACATAAAAAAATAAATGGAGTGCGTTTTATTCCGTAAAAATATTTCCTTTCAAGAATACGTTGTTGAAAGATGTGGCTTGTTAATTCCAAGCGAACTGGGAGTTCGGAAGGTGGAGTTTTTCCACTGGAAAATCCGGCTGTTAATCACGAAATTCTGCTAAAAAAACTAGTGAGACCATTTGGTTAACCTCGTATTTCTCTGGGAAATTGGGGGTTCTGTAGATAAATATTTACCAGAAAATATTAGTTAATTTTTTTTACTTACACAGCGGTACGTGATTTCTCTCCGCAGGGTTGACCCTACACCCACCACCAACGACGCACTGTCCCGAGGATAATATGTCTTACTCACAATACTGTCGCCGATATTACGGAGACCTCCTCGTGCTGCTATGGCGCTCACCTCCGAATTTACCCCGTGTAAGATCGCTTCTGAATCTCCTCTTAAACTACGCTACACTCCTCCTTCACTGATCCCCCCACTAAATTCACCACTAAACTCGTCACTGTCTTCTTTTAAACTTCTCTTGTAACTCTTTCGTATCGCACTTGTCGCTTTGCTGTCACTTTTGCTGAACTGAACTCAAACTGCCGGTAGCCTTAAGCTGCTTATATAAGAAAAATATTCTGGAACCCATAATTTCGATCTTCTTTTCGTTATTCTTTAATATACTACGTATCTCTTTCTTAACATCTGACTATCTCCGTCTTTTCCTTCCCGAACATCCTATACTAAAACTTTCGTTCATTGTCTATCCCTTTCTAAAATTTATCTGTCCTTGTATTTTGCTTCCAGAACTTTCTACCTTGTTCTAAAACTTCTTAAACCAACTAGATTGTTCCACCATCACTCGCCACAATAATATTATTATGTGACATATTTTAACTGTATTATTCAATTTTTCAATTTTAGCGCTATTTTGAACGAATGGTGAACATATTCAAAGGAAAGTTATGCCGATTTAAAGAAAAACTCCATAGCAAAATTAATTAACAAGAACAATATAGAATTCCATTAATGGAAAAACGGAGTTCCGTACTCTCCAAGTGAAGCCGGCTAAAGGGTGCCAACTTTAGAATAGGATGCTGATCGCGCCGCAGAGCATTATGAGAACTCAGTATTATTACATTTAATTAAATTAATATAATTAGTACGGATAAAGGTGAAATTGTTTCCAGTGGATACATTACTATTAACCACGGATACGCAAACCACATCTATATTACATAAGCTAACGCACACAAGTGTAAAAAAATACTTCACTTCATTTGACCCGCTTTTGATGACGTAAGCTCTGTCTACGAGTATACTTTTATTTTGTCTGACGCTTCAAAGTTAAAACTTACTTGCTCTTATTAATTATTGTCGTATTTATTAAAGCTTCTGTCAAAATCAAGTAGGTTTTTTTTACTTAATTATTAATAAAATTAATTGTTAATTATTATTTAACAAAATTGGGTCGTTTTGGTCTTACGCCCAAAGGAAGGTTTTCACTAAAAAATCAGCGTTGTGCCCGATATAGTGCCGGCACAGCAATATGCTGAGTGCAAACTTTGTTTGCTGAAAATGCGGCGTACAAATTCTCAAAATATGCTCTGTGTATAATAATATAAAATACTCTTTAAAAAAGGTTTTACTTTCTTTCTTTTTTTACTATGGGCATGCGGGACCCTATTTGAAACTGGATAAAATTCAACATAGACAGGTATTCGCAGAACCGCTAGAGATTCAAATGAAATTCCTACACATCTAGGGATGACAGCTGTAACCCGTATACATGAATCTGCTCGAAATGTGTAGAAATATACATACATTGGCTAAGTGCTCGCCAGTTCATGCACAAAGTAAGGTCCAACTAGCGATGCGCAGTACACGCGTGAGCCAGTACATTTGTCTCGCACAAAATACTTTTGTACTGATACGGCTCCAAATTTGGAAAGAACCACTTCAAAATATTGTCGCGCTGCTACTCAAAAGTAAGAGGAAGAACGGAACGAGACTTATGCTACAACAGTACAATAAAACGTCTACGGATATTCACAAGTCAAAGAGGGACAACATGACAATCAATATATATAATACGACTGTTAATAAAATGAGTGTGACCGAGGCCTATCACGTCCTATTCCTAACCAACATTTCCAAAATATCATGTTACTCTCTTATCGAAAATATGGGGTACTTCAAACAATATTTAATGGATACCGTACAAACTTATTTTCTCGGATATAATTGTTTAGCTCTATTACACTGATTCCGTATTAGAATTTTCTATCTGGTGCTTTAAAAGTTAGGGGATCACAATTTTGATTTTTGAACCTTTGGGAGGTAATATCTCGCTACCTATTGTGTCCATGACTAATGGTACCCCACAAAACTATGTATACTGAAAATAGTCATCTTTAGTTACATATATGATAGCCATCCCCAGTCTTCATTTCAATACATACGTTGTAGCGCTGAGTAGACTACTTCGTTGTGTCATATTTCATCTATTTATGGACTTAATCTTTTTTCAAAAAAATATTAAGAGAGACACTCGTATATTCGAACGTGTGAATTAATTTATATTTGTAAGGGGTTTTTGGCACAATGGCTCCTAAACTTTAAAAGAAAATCTTGTTATAAATGCTTTTACACAGTGGTAAACTAAAACCAAATTATAAACTAAACCATCTTAAAAATTAAATACTGTTGTTATAAACATGTTTACAAGTAGAAAAGTAGTCCAGATCGTTATGTGGAGCGTTCCCAAAATGCTGGCCACATGCCTACGTTCTATGGCAACGCTATTCGTATTTTATCTTCGTTTCTTCTTTGCACGACAGGAGGACCTAAAACGCCGTGAATGTGCAAACTCTGTCGAAACTCTAAAGCAATGGGGTCCTCAAATCTATCGCTTTTATTGAGATGTACCATCTTGTTTGATACAGGTCCCATATGACCAAAAGGCTGGCCAGTGGGGTGACGCAACGGCGTTGCCATCCGGTGCGGAAATGCAGCCAGCGTTTTAGGCAGCGTTTTGAGACTTGTGTTATTTGTAAAATAAATATTAGGAAATTTGTACATAGTCTATATAAATATTTTTTTATCATGCATTCTGTTTACTCTTTTATTTTCGTGAAAAATAGTGCCATTGTATTTATTTAAGTACGTAAAATGTTGATTTAGAAAAAGGTAATGCTGGCAACATCGAACTGATACCACCCCTAAGGGAGTAAAAAGGATTAAACTCTCCCCAACGCTTATTGGAAACTTTTCGTAGTGTTTTAACGTGTAGAGTGAATTGGGAAAAATGTTTCATGAAAATCTCGCTACATTCATCCTCTTTCTTCGTCTGGGGTTATGGCTTCAACACTTTCAGCATTGATTTTGCCAATGTCACAGTGCTGAGGAAAAATGTAAGTGCAGTACTGTTACGAGTTGCAAGACTCGAATTAAAATGCCGTTGGAATTATTATAGGACTTATTAGAATTTATTAGAAATATATAAATACGTATAATACAGATACAAATATAACTGAATAAAACTAGTCCAAATGTAATTCACAATTCAATAACACGCGCAAAGTCCGTCACTAAATAGATTAGCAAATGAACACAAGTCTTGCTTCGCTTGTGGTTATCGCTAGACTGCTTCGTCCATCAATTGAGGCTTGCTTTATACTGCACGGATGCATTATGTCTGCGTGGCCGCTTGGACTGAATTTCCTAGAATCACACCTGATTAATGACTTCCATAAAAGATTACAATACACAATGGGCTGTTTTTTTAAATCACAAATTTTAAACACAATGTAAACAAAAGAAATGGTAATAAAACGTCTACAGGTATGCAGGTGTTAATTTGCCTTTGTTGACAACGAAACCTCGAAACTCGAAAACGAAACTCGCGTTTCAAAAGACACGTGGGTTACGTGTCTTTTGAAACGCGAGTTTCACACTCGAGACGCACATTAGAAATAAATCTAATATATAAAATTCTCGTGTCACAGTTTTCGTTGCCATACCCCTCCGAAACGGCTTGGCCGATTTTGATGAAATTTTTTGTGCTTATCCGGTATCTATGAGAATCGGCCAACATCAATTTTTCATCCCCCTAAATGTTAGGGGTAGTCCACCCCTAAATTTTTTTTTATTTTTTAGACAAAATTTTTAATTTCTATTTTTTTATGATACAACATACAAAAATACATACAACCCTAAATTATTAACCCTCTGCGACAAACCCCTATTTTTACCGGGCAGGACGACGTCTGCCGGGACAGCTAGTTACTTATATAAAACTCAGTACAATGTAAGCAATCTTACAATAATTATTATTTATACCACCATCGGCATAAATATCCAACCTGATCTTCTCCTGCTATCAGTTGTCTAGAAAAGATCTCCTTCTACACGATAAGCCTTTGTAAACAATTATATTCAATTATAGGGTTTAAGATTTTCTGTAAAGGTGTGTAGAATTCCGCGGGAATTTCAAGTCAATTATAGTAAGTATATAATATAATATGATTATACTCTCAGACATCTTAAAGTGAATACTCAAAGATCTAAAATGCCTTAAAGACGTTTATGTAATATAATTTTAACTATATCACTAATTGACACTAATTACTAATTAATGTACTCAAAAATAATTAGGTTAAAGTGTCTCGCAAACGCGCGAGACGTTTCTTACGACGATCTGTGAAAGCTTTTGGAGGTGCGGTTGGCATTTAAAGTGGTTCAGCGGTGGCTCGAGGGGGCGCCACTTATCAATCACTAGTTAATGTAAGTAGGTTTTAATTCATTTTCAACAGTATCATTAGTTAGTAGCTAACTCTCGCGTCTTCAAACTCAAATAAAGCTAGTTCGAATCCTGGTTGGAAATCTGTACATGGCTACATATTTTTATGTGTCTGTAATGTGCATATTTAAAAACTTTCACAATATACGTTTGACAAATGTCATCTTTGTCTTCCGTGACCACGGCAATTGAAAAGCGGCCGAAACGTCGGATAAACCTAAATAAAATAAATTACCACGCTTAAAACCGTTAAAACGTAGTTTTATTATATCTATAAATTAAGTACATAAAATGCTTTAAATATATACTGAATTCGCAACATACTTTAAATTTAATAAATTAACAAAACATAGATATTGGAATTTTTTAACGGTAATCTATGTTATATACCACTAAAAATATTTATATATTATAAAATAGTTACTGATAGTTTCTGATTCATAACACTGTAACTTTTAAAATCAGTGGTTCCACTTAATATCTAAAAGATACTGAGGGGGTGTGATGGTGGTGATGATTGCGGCCGTTGAGCGGTGTACGAAGAAATGAAAGATTACTTGTGTCGTACACTTTTAATCACACACACACTCTCTCAATGTTACAATATTATAGTTCAGAAGGATTTTGATATGAAGGCAAGCAGCGAGCGCGAAAACTAACGTTTTGTACACGGGCACGTATGTCGTGCGGTCGCGTTGAAGACGTGAGTCGGACTGTGTCGAGGTGACCCGAATTAAATTCGGTTCTCGACTGTTTCGCGGCAAGTGGATTGCCGCGAAAAATTGGGCGCGCGCTTGAGATAAACGGCGCGATGTTTTGCTTGCCACAGATAAATATTGGTTCCGCGCTTGCGTGCTAGTTTTTATGTTGGCACTAATGTCTCCACAATACTTTGTCGTTATATCACGTGTTGGTATTGTTGATAATCAGCATATCATAATCAATGTCTAACTTGGGCATTATACTAGTTTAGCGAGCGCACTATTTATTGATCGATGGACCTCTGGCCCGCCGTCGCCTGTCACGATCAGTCGCATTATTGTGACACAAGCATTACCGGATGCATGCCATGATTATTCTAACCACCTGATTTGTTATGAACTTAATTGAATACATGACATGTAACAACAAAGAAATTTATTTTTATCCATACAGGAGCGGAGAAGGAATACAATTTCCTGCATCCGGGTGGTGTTGTTAGAGGCAATAAAATAACTTACTTAGCTAGTGTAAATTTATTTGACTAAGAGGAGTAAGAGAACTAAGAGGAGTAAGAGGACTTAGAGGACTGAGAGGAGTAAGATGAGTAAGAGGACTGAGAAGACTAAGAGGACTAAAAAGACTTGGATGACTTAAAGGGACTAAGCTGTCTAAAATGACAAAAATGGCCAAAATTACCAAACGTAAAACACAAAAACCAATCCCAGTTTTTGGAATATCCAGCATAAAATATTTCCTGTTCACCCTCGGTATTTAAATTACATATAGGTATACCGAATTTCAGCTAAATTGGTCCCGTAGTTGTGCCGTAAAAGCATAACAAACGGAGGAACAAATATATTTTATCCCGGAAATTATCCCATTTTTCGGGATAAAAAGTACCCCATGTTCATCCTCGGCATCGAAAATATATACACTGAGTTTCAGCCAAATCGGTCCAGTATTTTTGCCGTAAAAACGGAACAGGCTGATGGACTGGCACCGTAACCCGTTACGTAACGAAGCGGTTTACCCTCCCATAAGAAGTTATCACTTCAAAAAAACATTTTTTTTGCAACCCAGGATATGCCTACGACTCTGTCCATAGCTGACTTGAAATTCCCGCTGGAATCCCGGGATACAAAGTTCCGCAGCTATCGTTTTATTGAAAACTGTGTCGGATTGAGCTAATTGTTATGCACCTGAACAACTTGGAATCGCTTGGGATAAAAAGCAGCGCAGATTTTAAGTGTAAGAATTTGCTATTTATCAGCAAAAACCGCATCAAATTCGGCCGAGTAGTTTATATCCCCAACAGACAAGAAATCTAAAAAAAAATGCATCGTGTTCTCCTCTCCAGATATACAATGCAAAAGTGGATGGATTCAGAAGTCGCGGAAGGCCACGACACACCTTTCATGATCAAATTGATCGTGTATTAGCAGAAGGTGATGTCAGGAGCCTTAAGAACAGACGAGCGTGCATGACAAGAGCTATGAATGTCAAAGAAGCAAGTGAGGTGTGTAAGAATAAGCCTGAATGGCGCTCTGTTGTTCGTGCCTACCCTGCAAGGGATCTGGCGTGAAGTTATGTATGTATGTATGTGTTCTCCTTGTTTATATACTCTATTCCAGTTGATTTTTATTACTAGCTTAATTATACAGACACGGCATGTTTAGTGTGTTCTAATATTATTTATATATTGTAATTTTCATTACATGCCAACAGCACCTTAGTCTTCTTTCTCTCAATTTTGATCCATTCTTGCAACACCACACATCTATCTCAACATTCTCATTACAGCTGAGTGGAGACGTTTTTAGTTTATCATATGAGTAACCCAATATACAGTACCTATTGTTATATATTACCTTATATATAATATTGGGCAACTAAAGTGATAGACCAAAAACAATGGCAATGATAGCAATTAATTTAATAATTAGCTTAACATGCCAACCTCTCCTATCAGTCATAATCCACATTCAAAACATGGCATTTGCAAGTCAACTCTGAGCGGAAATCCCGTAATTAGCAGTATGTGATATTATCTCCATTATAATTACTGTCTAATTAATCGAATTAGTCACTAATAATCGATGAGCAGCTAATCGACAACGTACCCCGCAATTCGAGTTTGAGTGGATATTGCTACCATTATTAGCTTGTAGTATTAAACGAGTAATTATTTTACATATTTATTTCAGCAGAAACTTGATTGATATATGTACGTATATGTATGAATGAATCATCTATTGCCAAAATGTATGTACACAAGATGTTAGAGACAAGAAATAAGTACTAATTCTGTGTCCCTGGGCCTGTCGTAAGAGACGACAAAACAAACTTCAATCAAGTGGAAGGGTGTTTGCCCGGATGGATGACTACCACCCATGATCTAGAATATGCCTTCATAACAACTTTGAGTTGTGTTCCGGCATCAGTGCCCAGGTTCCAGCTCCCACCTTCGAAGCCAGCAGCGTAATGGTAACACCTCTAGAGTTGCAAATATCCAAAAGTGTAACCACTTTCCATCAGGTAGGCCAACAGTACCAGGAATAAAGTCTATAAATACATTTTAAGGTTGACATCATTCAATTACACGAACGAATCTCCTTCAGGATTAGATTTCCTTAAGTATATGAAAATGGATTTTTACGGAAATTATGTACCAAGAACCTTTTTAGGCGATTTGACATGTTTATGGGATAATGGAGGCAGATTTTATTATGTTAAAAGAAAGACAAGAATTTAGAGAATCATTAAAGGAACAAATGTCGTTGCTACGCCTTTAGCTATATAAATAATTTTGTTATTTTATGCCCATATTGAAACACTATTACGTTTGGAAGAATTCGAATGAATGTGGTTTGGATAATCACAAACTTCATTTGATACAGCCCTTAAAAAGCTATCCAAATATAGCAAGTTGAAATCGTAATAACTTAAAACGTGCAATTTGTCGATGTATAGTTTTGATTTCAAATGTAATCTCGATAACGCCTCAATTGCAATTGATACTCGACTAAATCTGTCTCACCAGGCCGACCTTATATATTCGCATAATTGGTTATTGAGGTGTCTATGTCTACACCTCAATAACCAATCACAGACCATTAAATGGAATTCCCAAACATGCAAATCTTTAATGCAAAACAATATGGGTTCTAAAAACTTGCAACGAGAATGAACGCAAAAGTCGGTCATTAAGAGATTACCAATAGATGACTACACATCAATATCTAAAAAGGTAATGCAAAAAAATTCAGTAAACAATTAACATATATTACGGGTAACATACGGGTTTTCTGGAAGATATCGCTTTTTAGCGATAAGAACGCCCTTTGTATCCTACTATAATAATACTAGTTCGTAAGTTTTTCTGTAATGGTGTACAATAAAGTGTTATCTATCTATCTATCTATCTATATTTGAAATATCAATGTTTGTCAAAACTAATCATACACACACACAAAATCACACAGCTATTTAGTCAACGTTCGGAGGTCTTTCCAAGTAACAGGCGCGACGAATTTAGAGTCTGCACCATCAACTCAATTACGGCATTAATGCGCAAAAGTGTCTATGGCATGGGGCCCTTCGTATACAATAAGCCTCCGAAGTCTCGTAGAGAACTGTCCCGTACACTATTTTTTTTTAAATGCTACTATAATATAAACATGTTTGTGGACAATAAAACATTTTGACATGCTTTAATAATAGACATTTTATTATTTAGATTAATTATAGAGTATTATTTCATTGTACGTTTTTGATATATTATATTTGTATTTATTTATTATCAAAAAATTTACATTTTTTTAAAAAATATATAAGGATATTTTTTTATTAAAAAATAAATAACATTATTCTTTTACAAAAATACATCAAAAAATATAATACATATTCAATAAAAAAATATAAAATCTTGCTGATCACCGTCAGTGGGGCCTGGGGTCCAAACTACCGGTGGTTAGGGCTCCAGAGACAGGAACCTCCTCACAATTCGTGCCGTGTCCAAGAGTGCTGCCTTCTGTATCTGGCCCTTCACCCAGCTTCCCAGCGAAAGCCTCTCTAGATGACGGTCGAGGCTTTTCGCTATAAGACCATTGACGGTTACAACTATCGGCACAATGCTCGTTGACTCCAGCCGCCACATAGCGGTAACCTCATGAGCAAGATCTAAGTATTTACTTAGTTTGTCTTTTTCTTTCTTCACGAGATTATCGTCATGTGGGATACTGATGTCAACGAGTATTGCTCGTCGCGCAGATCGATCTATTATCACGATATCAGGCTTGTTTGTTTTTGATTATTATTATTAATTTTAATTGTATTGATTCATTGATTGTAAAAATATGTTTAGAAATCAATATTGTAATTTTACTTTTGCACGCCCAATAATGGGCCGAATGCATTGATAATGTAAAAAGCGTTAACATCTTTGTACATGCATTACGCAATAAAATATATTCTATTCTAACAGAACCATTCAAAGAATTACAGACAATAAAGCTATAGTAATAAAACACCTGGTCACCCACTTGTCTTAGAATACGTAACATTATAAAAACAAAAGGGCTGAAGGGATCTTTGGGAATGAGACATGATGATTTCAAAGTATTTTTTTATTATATGAGTTTAGCAGACAGGCCATTGGTGTGTGGTCATTGGTAACACTACCAATGTGCTGCCGCTCTCTCTAAAGACAGACTGGAACCTGGCCTCTAATGCCGGAACACAACTCAAAGCACTCCGGACCAGGGATGGTGGCCATCCACCCAGGCATATACGCTACCACCTGGCTGTGAGAGGCGCCGCACAGCAAAGATTTCGCCGTATCGGCGGGCACACGATCGGTGCGGCGCCGCAACGTTGTAATGTCGCAGCGGCGCCGTGGATCGTAAAAGACGTCTGTTGTTGGCCCTACTATGTGCCCGTGCGTGTGACGCATAAACAACTGAGCTACCAGTATATATAAAGTACTCTGTGAACTGAGCGGTGCCGCTCCGACGTCGCAACTACTCGCAACGCGTTCACCCCTCCCCGCCTCGTCTCGGTGGTTGCGAATCCGGTGCGGTGCCGCAGCGCATCGTTTGCATGCCTCAGATATTTCTATGTAAAATGACGCAGCGAGACCGCTCCGGTGCCGCACCGCCGCCGCAACGCATCGTGTGCCCCCGCTCTGAGTTGTTTTGCGGCCTCTTACGAAATTGTAATCTCTCTGCGTTTCTGCACAAAGAAGTTCTATTTCCAAAAGTCGACAGAACCCAAATAACAAATAAGAAAGGATTTACAAGATTCTACTTTCCGTCGGTGTAAATATACATTGTACAACAGGGGCCAGTCTGATTGCCTTTATAGTCCCAGAGCTGCGACGAGCTGCTCATTCGATTAGTTCGGCCGTCCCTCGGAGCCAGGCACCGGACTACAGCCGCCGTAAAACAAATCTCACAGACACCGGCCCGGATTTTTGTCAACTTCAAGCGAGGTTTTTGTACCTACTTATGATCCTTTCTGTTTTTAGTATATTGTTACGAGTTGCAGGACTTTAATTAAAATTTTCGCGACCAATATACATAATCATTAAGTATTGGTACTTAATGATTATGTAAAAACCCAGTAAAAAGCAACTGCCAGACCTCAAGACATTGTGAGCCTCTTCTGCGTGCACGGAAACACAAACGAACTTGATTGATAATATCTTTTTATTTTACCGTCCACCTATTTCAATATTACATAAAATTATTAGAGCTATGCATGTTTTCTGAAAAGTTTCTTGCACCGCTTCTTCTCTTCAAGCCATAACATGTTGCAAAGCAGTGGTAAATTAGATTAGGCTTCCAAAGAGTAAATAATAACCACAAACAAAATTAAATCTAAATAATTAAAATGAACGAGTTGGTGGTAGGCTAAACAAAACTTTAACAATACACATTGACACTTGACATCTTTGTCTTCCGTGATCACGGCTGTTGAAAAGTGGTCGAAACGTCGGAATAATAATAAAAAATCACGCACTTAAAATCGCGTAGTTTTATAATATTATTTATATGTATGTTTTATGTATTTACGAATTATAAATCAATTAAATTTGCTTAAACCTTTAATAAATTATATGTTATAAGAAATCTTACAATTAAATGTATAAGAGAACTTATTTACATTTTATTAATATAAGTAGAATACTGAGTCAGGTCACTGTCTTCTATGAGTAAGGTGCCCAGAAGGCTGGCTACATTTTCTTGCTGGATCGCCATACTGATCCGTTACCCGAATTAAGCACCAGCGTTCAGATCATCTGGCCTCGTGGCCTCAGAACCCCACTTACTTGAGCATCTCAAGAGTAAACGGCACAAACATATAACCCCCACAATTTACATTATAAAGAATTCTCCCTAATAAAACCACAATTAATTGTTGAAATATTTCTATAAATCTCCTAAATGTGTTATTTAAAATTCTGAAAATACAAAGTTATTAAGTATTAGCATAAAAACAACACAAATTACACGCTTTTAATTTCAAGAGCATAGTAAACAAAGTTATTCAAAAACTAATTAACATATATATTATTGCAGAAGCTATTAACTTCAAAAGTGACATATGACCTACACGCTGAAATCTGATAAAGACATAAAATACGGTCCGTTTCACTTAAATCCGCTGGAGCAATCATAACAAGAGTTTATGTCTGAAGACTGACGCAAGCGTCCCGACGTAATGAATCCAATTAAATGAAATGGAACGCCCCTAATAAGTCTACTTAAGACATTGTTTTGGAACAATGGGCTTACATTTTTTTCAATTCATTTAAATGTAAGACTTTTAAGGAAACCATTTCGCGACGCGTGCTGTTTGTCTTCTGTGGCCTTTTCAGGCGCAAGCTACGAAGGAGAGGCGTGTGCAAATCCCTATTTCATATTGTTACGAGCTACACAGGACTCGAATTAAAATGCCGTTGGAATTACTATAGAGTTTATTAGAACTGTATAAGTGTGTAAGCACGTTTACAACAGGTACAAACATAACTGGATACAACCAGTTCACAACGCATGATTCTATAACACGCGCTAATTCCGTCACTATATCGCTCATCGAATGTACACGTCTTACTCGTATCGTAATCCTCGCTTGGCTGTAGTCCTCTCCGCATTGGGCCCTTGCTTTATAATGCACCGATCTAAACCTGGCAAGCTTCAACATTATACAATAACAACAAGGATTAGTTCGACACTAATGACGGCCATAAAACAAGTAGAAAAACAATAGCATGTTTTCTTAATTATATTTTCTAAGCACAAAGTAAACAAAAGAGTTCCTAAATCCGGGAAGGCAATAAACTGGGCTTTACGACAGGCGGCTGTGCGTTTTATCTTTGTCGGCATGTAACAGTACTTATAAATACGAAAGTAACTTTGTCTGTTTATCTGCGTGATATGCTGTCTGTCTGTTGCGCTTTCAGGAGAAAACTATTGGACTGATTTGTCTGAATAGGTTTTTATTGTAAAATGTAAGTTTGTTCACTTTGGTCATTTTCATTATTTTGGTCATTTTAATTATTTAAACGGTTTACAGATAAATAGTCGGGGGATAGATAAATAAAACTAGAACGGGTTGAAATAGGGGATGAAAGTTTGTATAGGAGACCAATCATTTCTCAAGTTTATAGATATAAAATTCATAATCTATAAAAATACGATAGTAACTCAATGTGTTTATGTGTTAAACTTTCACGGAAAAACTACTGGGATACTGGATACTTGCTGCCTTTTTGTACATATGTAGCTTTAGTACCGAAGCCGAGCTTAAATAGTTTTCATCCCGGAAGATGGTATAGTGTGTGATATAAAATGAAGTGATGAGTGAGTCTTTCGGGGGCAAATAGCATTAACATAACAATTGAATACATCGTAACCTGTATTTTATATTATTACGATTTTATATTTGTGTTGTATTTTTGTCCTCCGTGACTCCACCTGCTGGTCACAGGCGGAAGAACAGCGCCAGCGCTGAGACCAGTCTTAGCGGCTATAATTACGCTGAGTCTGGGTCCAATTTTGGAACTTATATTGATGCCTTTATTTTATTTTTGTCAGTATTTTCAAAGTGTTTATTTGTCCTAAATAAAACAATTCTTTCTTTCTGTATTAATATGCTTTCTCTTTAAATACGAGACATATACTAGGTTTTGGAAAACTCTAATTCATCTATAAATATTGTTGCGGGTAGAAATGGGATGATTTGGTATAAATATATTCGTGGGATGTGACGTCATAGGTTAAATTGAGACCTGACCATAATGTCTAAAACAAGAACCATTTTTTTTGCTTTTTAGCAATATCTGTAGTCAATGTCAGTGAATTCTAAACAAAGCTAATTATCCATGGCATTAATTGTAACTTAGATTCAAATCCAAAATCCACAAAAAATAACTACATATTTATATAACAATACAAGTTTCACACGAGTAGCGATTATTAAAGGTTACCCAGGATGTTTAGCGAGATTTAAAGGTTCTTGAGTCATAATTTGACAGTGTTTACCTAAAGACTGACATAACTAGTTCGTAATGGTTCGTTTCGGTTCGTTTAATCGAATAATTATCACAAAGTGTTAAAGCTCTTAATTATACTGTTACGAGCTAAAGCACTCGTATTAAAATAAACGCCTTTGGAATTACTATAGAGTTTATTAGAACTCTATAAACACGTATAATACAAGTGCAAAATAAAACTGGATGCAACCAGTTCATACTGCACGATTCAATGCAATTCAACACGCGAAAAGTCCGTTACTATGTCGCTAATCAAAAGTACTCCACGTCTTAATCGTATCGTAGTCGTCAATTGACTGCCCAACCTTCCGTTCGGGCATTGTTTTATATACCAACTATACACCATATAAAAATCGACCGCGTGGACTGGAGCTTCCGAGAAAAAGTAATTTGCACATCTGGTTATCTATTCCTGCGAACGGCCAACAAACTCAAAAACAATAACAATAGGCTCTTATCTAATTGCAAATTTTAAATACCAAGTAAACAAAAAGAATTCCAAATGCGAAAGGGGCAATAAGCCCGGTGCGCGGCATTTCTTTGTTGGTATGTAGCAATAGGCATGCAGGTGGCCCAATTTGTAACAATATAAATACATAACCTCTACAAGAATGTTTTCTTACAAAATTCGCTTAAGTCGAAATCCTTTAAGTTGAAAACTGTATAACTCGATTTTGTTGGCGTCTGCCTTCAAGTTCGACTTGCAAAGGTTTTACTGTAAAAGCAAGAGTTTGACTTTTTCAATCCGAATATATATCGTGTATTTTATTAATAATTAAAATATTTGCATTTCGCAAACGAATTATGACGGTAGTTTTTAGTCTATGCATTAGATGACTTACAGAACGGCACTACTACGTCGCTTCATAATGAAGTATGACAAATGTAACATGTGAAATATATTGTCAAAAATGTGAAACTTGATGGGCGTGCAATTCTCAAAAATAAAGTAAATCGTTACACACGGTATAGTAAGTATCTAAATTACTATTGACATCAAAGTCGAGTTACGAAAGTTTACGTACCGTCCCTATTATTTTCAGCTCTATTTGGCCATACTCATCTCTAATTGATCTACAGGAGAATAAAGCCTGTACACATAAATAAAATATTTGATTGACGTTTCACGTATGACATAAAGGCCGGCCTCGGAATACGCAAAACAGAGCCGAACTCCGATTCGTCCTACTAATTATCTAATGGATTTTGTTCAACTTGTTTACTTTGTACATGTCCGATGATTCGGGAACTACGGAAATGTTTGCTTTCCACCATGTCGAAAATCAAATGGATTTTATCATGCACGAGATAAGCTTTTGTTATGTATTGAAATCTGTTGGATGAAAAACGCGTGTTATGCCGGCAGATGTGAAATGTTATCTCTCGTACTAGGTAAATTCAATTCAATTTCATTGGTATTTTTTTGATTTTGAAATACAAAAGTTTTTGTACAGGCAGACAGCCCACTTGATAGAAAGCTGTTACCGTCGCCTATAGATATTCGTAACACCAAAGATGCTACCAATTTGCTGCGGCATACTCTACTGATGGCAGCATCCTCTGGACCAGTGCTTTTCAATATTTTTGAATAGTGACCCCTTACAGGTTGAAAAATTTTGTCGATCCCCTTGGAATACAGACAGACAAAAAGTTAACATTTTAAAAGATTAAATTTATGTTTTCCTCTATTTTGTTACCTATATTCTTTTTAGGACCTTATAATCTACAAAAAGCTGCTGAGCTTAGAAAGTACCTAAGTTTGAGGCAATAACTTAAATTTCCTTTTCTCTTTCGCCGGCGACCCCCCGAGCAAGGCTCTGCGGCCCCCCTAGGGGTCGCGACCCACAGATTGAAAAACCCTTCTCTAGACCAATGGTGGTAGCCATGTTTCGGGCAAATACCCTTCCCCACCACCCTATCTAAAAATAATCTCCATAGAAACTCTACGCAGGAACAGGGAAATATTATAATTTCCTGCAACCAGACGGCCTGACTGAGGAGGCGACAAAACAACCCACAGCCAGGTAGTAGGGTTTATGCCCATCTGGAAAAAAATAAGCCTAGAGGCTTGTCCGCGTCTAATTTTCATTCGCGGAACCCTAATAAGTAGAAAAATATAGCCTAAGTTACTTCTCATAACATCAGTTATCTCTCAGTGTAAGTCCCGTCAAAATCGGTCGATACATTTCAGAGATTAGCCGGAACAAACAGACAGACAACAAATTTAAAAATAGATATTTTTTTATAGAATGCATTTAGTGAAAAGCTATTATTTTGACATTACAAACAGACACTTTAATTTTATTTATCTGTATAGATATTCTACATATAACATGGATTACTGTGTAATATTATTACACAGAATACGAGGTAATAGAGTTACGGCCCAGCGATTATGCTATAAGCGGATCCTGATATATGTATAGGTGGCGTGTGTCGGACATTGTGCCATCGATCGCTGCGAATTCGTGCGGTTTAATTGCGGGGAACGCCCCTGGCTTATAGGCCGGGAGCCTCATCCTAAATCTATCTACGTTATGAACTAATTGTAATTGTGGAGTAATGCTGTCGACATGATTAAAGTGTCTGTCCCCCACAACAAGTTTGAAAGCAATATTCAATGTACCACCTTGGACCTCTTGTCCACGGTCTCTTTAGGAAATATTAAATGTTAACGCTTCCCCGTCTTTACATATTTGAAACTTGTGAATTTTCTAAATGCATATACACCTGATTCTAAAATTTGAAGACATCTACATAGAAAACGGTTAGCACACCCGCCGGTGAATATCCATCTCTAAAGTACGAATAGCAATATTATGACTATAAAAATCTATAATAAACTACCTGAAACCATTAAATAATATAATGGTTATTTATTGAATATAAAAATTTTTAACTGGCTAGTGGGTAAATGTTTTTATACAATGCAGGATTATATGACATACTTATACTTAATCTGTTTTCAACTTGACATTCATAAATATAATTAGTAATAATAGAATCGTAATAATAAACTTGTACTGCAAATATATTGTAGCTACCATAAGAATACATTTGCACGTCAATATGGCTAGTATACGAGAAACCATTAAAATTATAATTGTATTGTAACATAACATTATATTGTAACATCTGTCGAAACCGTGTCTAATGTAAATAAATATAATTTGATTTGTATATGTGTAAGTTATTACGTTTATGGGTACTTAATTTCATAGGGGCACTTTAATATTAGCAAGTATATGTACACTATGTCGTAGGTCATATGTTATATGACATGCGACAATATCAGCTGTTGTTCTAGGTAATACGATTTTTTGCAATTTCCCTACCCCATTACATAACCATATAGAATACAAATTATTTTAATTTATTGCGAAAAATGGCTATGACAGATGAACCCACAAATATGAAGATTTCTTAAAGATTCCGCATATAGTAAGTTAATTATTAATTATTTATTCAAACTGAAATATATATAGGTATGTGGAAATGGCAATACGAAGAGGGAGAAACAGTCAGAAATGAAAGGACATTGACAGATGGACAAATGACAGCAGACGGAGTTATAACAAGTAATGTATACGAGTGCTATATATTTATGTAAAGATTAAATTAATGAAACTGTTAAAAATATTCTATAGTCATTTCGCTGTACTTCATATCATTTTTGAAAATATAATTGCAAAACAACATCACGCTTAAGTTCCTGCCAATATTCGGAAATCAATTTGTAGCAGTTTAATATATCCTTCTGAAATTAGCTACTAGCTCTCGTCCTACAATCAGGCGGATGATTAAACGCCCTTTGCCATACGAAGCAAGAGAGCCCTATCGACAACAGATATTGCCAGTATTTTGGTGGGAGTCACAATCGTATTTACCACGCTTCCATTATTTACTCACACAAATATTCGTCGTACATCATAAATATCAAAGGAGTCATGAGATATATCTTAATAGCTTAAAAAGCATCACATTTTTCTAGCATAAAATGGAATTTAAGGGGGATGCCCTTAAATTCTATGTGGAAGATGAGAAATTTTAAAAATAAGCTCACATATAAAATAAGTTACCATAATCGATTTACGTGTTTATGCGATTATATATTATGCCAGGTGGTAGGGTATTTGCCCGACTGGATGGCTACCACCCCTGGTCTAAATGTCGCCATAACAGGCTTGAGTTGTGTTCCGGCATTAGTGAACAGGTTTCAGTCCCCCTTAAGAGAGTAGCGGTACGTTTGTAACACCTTTGGTGTTGCAAATGTTTACAGGTGACGGTAACCGCTTATGAAAGCGAATGTATGAAAGCTTCTATCCATCCATCTCCTTAAAGCGAAAACTGCTGTTTATACATTGTATAATTAGACTGTTTTTGAACAATTTTAAGGATTAAAAAGGTAAAAGTAAAAGGCTTGCAGGATTTGTAAGTAACTATAGAGTTCAAATGTATAAATAGTTCGAAATAAAATTATTTTCGTCTAATTCATACCTATTATCTTACACTAATATATAAAGCTGAAGAGTTTGTTTGTTTACTTGAACGTACTAATCTCAGAAACTATTGGACTGATTTGAACAATTCTTTAGGTGTTAGATAGTCCATTTATCGAGGAAGGCTATAGTCATATATATGATCACGTTAAGGCCAAAGTTTTATTTTTAACTATTCCTCGCGGACGAAGTCGCAGGCAGAAGCTTATATATATGTATATACGAGAATAGTTCAAATTTACATTGTTTCTTTGTATTTCTATATGTACATATATAAAGTAACAAATCTGTGGAGGGGTCAAGTTTGAACAACGAGTTTAAAAAAGAGAAAAAAACATCAAGGTCCTAAAGCGGCCGCTTTCGAAGATTCGTATTCCGAATATGTCAAATACCACAACAAAGTGGAACTTGATGTCAAGTCATACAGTTACCAGTATATTTAGACACGCGCCAATTCTATATCGCAAGAGGGCTAATTCAGGCAAGCAGACTGCGAACATGCAACTTTTAGGTTTTTGTCTTCATCTGTTTGTTCAGGTATACGTGAAAAATATTGGCCAAGCTTAAATCAGTCTCGATATAACCTTATAACCCAGGTCAGTACTTAGAATAATATTTATTCCTATAGATGACATAAACGATGGGATAAACAATACTGTTACGAATTACGGGACTCGAATTAAAATGCCGTAAGAATTATCATAGAGTTTATTAGAAGTATACAAACACGTATAACACAGGCACAATTATAACCGAACACACCAAATCGTAATGCAGAAGGCCATAATTCAATAAAACGCGCAAAGTCCGTCACTAATAGATTACCGAATGTCGCACGTCTCGCCTTGGTCGTGGTTCTCTCTCGACTGCCCCCTCCCTCAATCATTCATCGTTTTATACTGGACAAATGCAATGTGCCCGTATCGTAGTTGACGAAATCCGAAACACCTCGCCAATGAGTCAGCCACAAGCGACCACAAATGAGTACAATATAACAAATGTTATTTTTTTCAGATATGCAGGTGGATTTTGTTTTTGTCGGAACCTGAGTTGTAACAATACTATACATACAGAATACAGCCAGAAAAGTGGCACAATTTTGCAATTCAGTGAGAAACGTTGTGATGACAACGCGAATAAAATTTCGGTGGCACAACTAGTAAAAAAATATATTTGTTTGTTACATACAACAAGCATAAAAGTTATCACAGTTTCATATCATTATCATAGTTTCAACTGTTAGAAATTAAAGTTGGACTTGTGCTGGCGACTGTACTCGTACAGTTAGCAACATAGTTGCGGCACACTCGCTAACTTTATAACTAGAAATTCCAACGAAACTTGTGTTGTCAGTAGTATTACGTTACAGCCAGTGACACGAGTCGTAGTGAACATTGACAACAATGTCTATATGTTCAAAAGTTTATCAAATGAGTCGCAAGGAAATATACACTGATTAATGTAAAACGTGAAAATGCGCTTGGTAATATGGTGTTTTTAATCAAAGTTGTCTTATGGTCTTCCGAGGTTTTCATTTGTATTACTTTCTTAGAAGCATTAATAATAACTTATCTATTAGCAAGCTTCTTAACCAAAACTATGCTACCTACAACGGGGTGTGTTATTCGCGTTGAAGAGTCTATCTAAAAATGGCAAACTCGCTTAAAATGACGTAAAAATTACCGATTCGTATAACGTTATACATGCGGTTTTTAACGTTATATCTCCATGGTTATAACGTGCTATCTCCATAAAATTAACCAAGCAACGGTAAAAAATTACACCAGTATGGCAGTATCTTTTTCGAAAAAACCGGTAATTACTAATTATCTATAGTTTTATATTATTAATAATAATGACGTCATTTATCGGTATAAAGAGTATCCTAAATGTAGAACCGGGACATAAGCTTTTTCTGTGTTCAGTTTCATTTAAATCCGTTCAGTAATTTACACGTGATGCTCGATGGACAGAGAAACAAAAATTGTATTTACGAAATTTTAGGTCTGAATTAGCCTTTATTTTCTTATTTTAATTCTTTATACAAACTCAACCCTTGACCAACTGACTAAACTAAAAAAAGTGCCATCAAGGAGCATCGTTATGATTTTCAAGTTTTGACTAATGATATCCCACACGACTGTGTATAATGTATATACGACCTCTGTGGTTGAGCGGGCTAAACTTTTGCCAGCCTACCTCACTGCAACGAGCAGAGGCTCCGGGTTCGATTCCTAGTAACGTAAATTTCGTAAACGAATTTTCTTTGTTATTTACTACATTGTGGATGTTTAGGATCAGCCTCAGATTAGTCCTTTGTATACTACCCATAACTCAAGCGTAACTTGCTTTATTTGGAGATGTACAATATGTGTGTTTGGCTGCCGACCTTAAAAGAAATTCAATGAGTCTTATTTTTTTGCACTTTCACTGTAGCTAGGGTTAATGCGCGTAACCGTGCGTAGTTTTGAGAGCCGAAATATTCCACCACTTATATCTAAATATGCTACAGTTACTAAGATTTAGGTCCCAAATTTTTAAATATATTTGAAAATGTATTAACTTTTGCTGCTAACTGTACTTTGATGTACAGATAGCACTAGAACTCAAATCAGCCACCAATTTATGAGTTGTGCACGTACGAAGTACAGTCAAGTTTGAACCGTTCGTGCAAAGAAATCGTTAAAAAGTTAAGAGCGTATTGCGGCGTCGGCTGTACACGTATGTTATTTCAAATGAAATGAGAAAAAATGGAGACATTTTTTGTATTTTACTCAGAACGTATCCGATGGCTAAAATGTTGCAAATGTAACATTTATTTATTTGTTGTTCGTATATTATTTACGACGGCATTCCTATATGAATTTTAATTGACTTTTATAATCAAGTGAGGTACTTTTTCTTATCTTTCAAGCAGCCGAAGCTACTTAGACTTTATAGGAGCGTAGTAAACGAGTGAAGCAAGGACAATGGCACAAAGGGATCGCGATAGATTAGAAGCATTTGAAATGTGGTGTTGGAGACGCACAGAGAGACTAAATTGGAAAGAAAAGAAAACCATTGAAGAAGTACTGGATATGGTAAAGGAGAAACGCCCAATTTTAAAAACTCTAGATGAAAGAAGGGAGAAGCTGTTTGACCAATTGCTAAGACACAGCACCTTCTTATGCACGTTAATCGAAGGTAAAGTAGAAGCAAGGAGAGGGAAGAGAAGACCAACGTGAGCATTTATGGACCAAATAAAAAAAAGTGGATGTCGTGTCTTACATTGAAGTAAAACAACTGGCCCATAAAAGAGAAGATTGGAGGAGGCTCCACCGACAAGAGCTCTTAAATGATAGATAGATAGCAAATTATAACGACATATTTTAAAGGAATCAAATAGTGTATTAATTATAGTTTAAAAACTAGTAATAATTATTGTTATCAAAATATTTAAATGGTATTCATACCATTTAAATATTTTGATAACAATAATTAATATAGTTTATAACAATAATTAATATAATTAAATAGTTTAAAAATATATATTTATTTTAATATATATTTTTAAACTAGCTCTTTTGAATGAGCGGTGGTTTACAATTCATAATGATGTGTCCACCTATCTAATTTCGTCATTTTCGTTAGTTTATGTGTCATAACCATTTCATTCATAAACTATGGATACACTTTCTCTTTTCTTTCATATTCTCCCAATTACTTGGTGTCTGCATTGGTCTTTTCATCTACACTCTTCTACTCTGGCATGGGGCCTGTGTCCGACCACAAATCATCATGGTCACTCGAAAGAGCGGTATATAACTATGACCGGCCAATAATACATGCATAAAATAATAGACTGATACAACCGTCTCTCAGAATACAAAAAGTACTATTTTTTCTTCGGGGTTGGTGTACGCTTTTTCAATAAAATTCCGAATTCAATGTCCGATTTGCCCTTCATTAAAAAGATAACTTGAAAACTCCCTTGCTTAAAAAGGGATACTAAACTATTGAACAATATTGAAATGACAAAACTATATTTACATAGCTGCTCACTCCAGCCTTTTGTGATCTTTTGTACAACATTTACATTTTGCATAACATGTAAGGGACCTATGGAGGTTTGTCGCAGTATGAATTTTCAATTCTATGTCATTTTTGCCACGGTAACAGTAGTTATTGTTTGTTACAACTGCATTAATGCTTTGAAAAGTAATTGTATCCAGCGTTTATTTGTATTTAAATAAAAAAGAGCCTGAAATAAGTATATAATTACATATTATGATTTTAGCTAGACATATTGCTATAGCCTCTTTTCGCTTTTTCTTCTTTAAAAAGCTATAATAGATTAAACTGCTGACTTATTTGTATGACCTTCAATAAGTGTTCTCCACTGTAACTTAATTAAAACTTGTGCATTTAAATAGGCTAAAAACAGTACTATAAGCGTCTTAGCGGATAGTCTTCAGATTAGCAAACCACATACGCCAGTTCCAGATTATAAAATCAATACAATATTGGTTTGTTTGAACGTTTTAAAGTTCTTTTTTTATCACCTAACTACATTTTAGCTCTTGAAAGTAAGAATTATGTTTCAATGTTGTATTAACTTTACATGATGTCTTTTTGTCATGAAATGGGAAAGGAAATGAAAAAATGTATGAAGCCGTTTGATATATGGTATCCTTGAAAGAAAATGTATTTTCTTTAAAACGTAAAAGAATTTTTTTTTTAAATAATCAGATTCCTTTTCTATTCTTAAAACGATTGTGAATAATACTTATTTATAACAAGCCTATAAACCTCATATCTATCAAGTCACCGTTTATTTAAAACTCAATATCGATTTTTTAAAGAATATGTAGGGAGGAATACGGTCTACACTATTAATATCCTATTGCTACTATGTCAATAAAATTGAAATATCGGTCTGTGATTTCAAAATTTAAGTGATATAAATAACCTTATTTAAACAATTTTTATTATTTGTTATATGGTATTGTACCTACTATAATCCGGGTGTCCCGCTGAATTTGACCCGGAGCAGTTTACAGTCTTTAGGATTTATAAAAATTACCTAATTTGAATATTTTTTCACTAGAACGTAGATAACATTATTTTTAAATGCTCGGTTACGTTTGTCCTGAAATTTTTAGAACCCATGAGACCCGACCTGAAAACGTCAAACCGGTTGTAGCCTAAGCACATAGGATCTGTCAAAATTTGATCTAATTTTAACCTCAATCAAACGGCTTTTACCTAAAATTCATTAAATAGGTTTCGTTGAACAAACCGGTTTCCAACGGTTTTTACCGCACACCTTCAAATCGGAGCCATGAGGCACAGTAAGTTTTCACTCTTACATGAATACATTTTTATATTAGCAACAGTTGTCATATAGATAAAGTGATTCTTGCGGAATAAACCGAATTATGCCGATTTACATACAACTCTTTTTAAAGCTTGAGAAAGAATAGTTGTCTAAAACCGGTTATAATCGATTAAAAGCGGTTAATTTTAAACCAGTTTCAAGCCTTGCCTGGAGGATCGATCATACGCCTAAAAATAGCAAGGCCGTCTCATTCTTGTTATGGGATATTCATAATTGACGATTCTTGAAATTATTAAAATTTCCAAGGTTTTCTTAACTTTGAAACCACTAGACCTATCTTGATGCGATTTTTTGAAGTCGCTATGTGATTTTATGACTTCTTGTGATCTTTTCTGTTCTAGAAATCTATAGTAGGTGTAGCTGCATATATCTTAACCTTAATTGAAGCGGGGTTTTACGGGAATATCCATGATGCATATCTTTCATACTGAAAAACCGATTGCTCTGTTAGGAATGTCCATTCCATTTATATATTGGCAAACAATTTTGTCCATGGCAACCTGTCCAATGTGGATGAAGGGTAATATTAGTTATTTTTTGTTCTTTTTCAGCCAGTCAAACTCCACTGCTGTACTAAGAAGGCATTCCCAAGTTCGTGCCACATATACCAGTCGTCGCTTTACAGGTCGTCGGTCCACCGAGCTGGACGCTGTCCTACGCTACGATCACCGAGACCAGAACTCTTCTGCTCCATCGGCATCGGTCCTGCGACTGACGGGACCGGCCCACTGCCACTTCATTTAGCTAATTTTGTTAGCTATGTTGTTTACCTTGGTTCTCTCAAAGATACCCTCATTTCTGTTTTATTCATAAGCTGATTTCATTAATCCAGCTACAGACTTCAAATGACAAGGAAGCCAGTGCTAACTTCATACTAACATTGTGTGAATTGATTTGAAGTCAGTCCGCTCCCCAAGTCAATAGCTGGCTCCAATGTAAATCAGCCAGAGATACACTCAATAAAGCTTGCTCCTGAGCTAAGGTTCCCACCTCTCCCGGCATTGGGCCCTGAAAATCAAAAACTCTCTACTCCCGGAAGGAATTTAAAATAAATATTACTTTTCCGCAATATTGCGAATCTCGAAAATAACGATACCATGCGCGCGAAATGGTGCACAGTTACGAATGATGAAGAAACTAGCTTCATTCGTTTTGACTATGCCTGTATCAAATTCTGCCTGCGAGCGTATTATTAATGCAGTATTCGACATATGGACTAAGGAAATAATGTCAAGGCAGAAATAGAAACGTTCTTCAATTTTAAAATAAACTGCAAAGAGGTTTTTTAAACTTAATTACAGAACAGGTATTTTGATATCTGTAAAATCAAATGCAAAATATATAATTAAGTTCAAAATAAAACTCATGAAAATTGAATTGGTTTTTTTCGCGTCACAAAAGGTGGCAACGCTATTTTTAGCATGCTGACCTACTGTTTTGTGAACCAGATCCACCTTCTGTGCCTGTATGGCAGTGGCAGACCATTTAGAAACTAATGAAGGGACCAAATGGCCGAAAGCGCCATGTACTTATTGGCGCTTAAGTTTTTTATTCGTATTCGCATAGGTATATTATTACTGTATTATTTTTCTCACACTCGGTGGCTTCCCACACATATGGGATGAAATACCAAGTCATAACCCGAACAGGCACCGACTTTTATTTTAAAAAAAAGCGGTAAGATTGCAAAATTAAAAATACAAATTTCAATAACAAACTACACCGGCAAATAAGACGTTTATATGGGGTTTAGGAGGAGATTTTATTTACAAAAAATAATTCAGTATGTTGTGGTTCGCCATTACGTGTGAATTATTTTAGTTTTTCGTTTTTAAATATTTATTTTGTTGTTGTTCACTGATGTGACTTAGTTCTTTGTTCAATACAGTTTTATTTGTCAAAATGGCTTGAATTAATTTGGAATACTGTTCAACTGACTACTTTTTTGTATACTGCTAAATAATGCTTACTTCTTAACATTGTACTTTTATAAAAATGCCCGGACTTTTGGAGTGTTTGCGTGCGCCCATGGGAAGGCCAACACGTAGAGGGTCCTTGACAAATTTAATATAAATGTGTCCTAACCGGCGATTATCCCTGTCTACGCCATATAATAATGCACCTAAGCCCGAGAGCCGGCAAGTGTAGGACTATTGTGGGAAATGAGGCCAAGATGTACCGGGCTATTTGGGGTGAACTGCTAGTGGTACTAAGGGTCTGGGAAAATATATATAAGGATTATGGCGTCTACCCGTCGCAATGTTCGAGGAACACGGAAAAATGGGAAGACGGTAACTCGCCACTCCCTGCATGGGCCCCAAAAAATGCCATAGAAGACAGGGGCAACATGTGTGTGAGTGGCTAAGGGGTGTAGAGAGGTGGGCAGCAGGTTCACCGAAGCTACTTCTGCCGTGATGCCATTTCTCACTTCCATCCCTTGAGCTTGAGTCTTAGCTCTAGCGATCTCCACTGGGTGCCAGCTGGTTAAGGCAAGAACGGAGGCGGGGGCCTTGTCTTGGCCCCCGGAGTCAGGTACGAGGTGTCGGTACTCACCTAAGGCTTCGCCACAAAGCCACCTGCTGGTTTTTATTATTATTATTCTAATTATAGAATTTTATGAACCATTTTTGAAATCAGAATATTTTTCGCGATTCATCGAATCGAACTAATTTACGTCCGCTTTGCGTCGGTTCCCGCGTTTTTGGTGCGCCGCCACGCGAGCCCAGCCAGTCGCTCGCGATCTTTCGTGTCGCATGTACGTGTATATAGGTGTTCATGTACATTCTCCGTGTAAAATCCGCACATACGTACTATTTTCGTAACGGTGATTTAAAAATATATATGAATAGACATAATATAAGTGGTTGAAATAAATATTAATGTGCTGTGACAGATGCTGTGTGTACTGCAGATGTGAAGTGTTGTGATTTATTTGTGAGGAGGAAGGTTTTACTTAATTTTTTTGTTATTGGCGAGTTAGCGCAACTAAAGAGATAAAGGTACGCAAACTTTACGGCATTTCATTATTGTTTTTATCTTCATTTTTAGACTTATTTTATTTGTTAGCATAAGATATTTTTTAAGAATATTCGAACAACAAGTTGAAATTTTTAATGATAATTTATTCTATTCTTTTGTTTATACATTACTAGTTTCTGCCCGCGCCTCGACCGTGTGGTAAGAGTTTTTGAGCATCCCACGGAAACTCTTAATTTTTCATTTAAATCGGTCCAGTCGTTTCGGAGATTAACCCGTACAAACAGAGAAACAAAAAATTCCAAAAAAAACTAAATTAAGTTCTATTTCACTTTTTACTTCTATTTTTCTCTTACTCCCCTTGACTCGGTTTTAAGCATTTTTATTTCATTCACATTTTCATTTCATCACCTCAACAGTTTTATTAATATGTATATATTATCGACCATTTTGACATTGTTTTCAAGGGACAGTCTTCAAGTCATAGAAAGCGCTAAACAGTAGGCGTAACACTATTTATATTAATAATAATGTCATTAAAACCGTTTTTGGTTACAGTAACGTTAAGGTGAAAAATAAATTAATGATTTTTGAGCCGGTCGTGTGCTCCAGCTCTTATGGGGCTTACCTATAACCAATATATTATGTTAAATATAAAATCAGTATTTATATGTTGAAAAATTGTGCTTGTCATAAAAAAGTGTGCGTTTTATGATGAAAAAAGGTATCAAAAGCAAAAATCTAAACTAAATTTATACCAAACTATTGATCTTTTATGTAGTTAACTAATTATAATTAATGAAAATAATTAAGGTTTTCTTCTAACATCGTATTTACACGGTTTCTTAAAGATATGCATGCCCTTTGTATTAAAACGAAATCTATATAACGTTTAAAATTGACGTAAACCCCATAATATGAGTAAAATAGTTATAATTATCAATGGTAAGTTGATATAGGATATCCAAATGTTCACCGTTTTTGCCTTTTTGGTTGTGGCGCCGTAAAAATCGATTATCGAACCTAGATGTCTATAACTTCTCATTACAAACTCTTGTATGATGATGTACTTTAATGTCTTTTATCCATAAAGACTAACTTACAGAACTAGAGGGGTTCTGTGGAAGTTTCAACCGTGACTGAAAAATTGAGCAGACCAAGACTAATGTGCTGTTATTGGCATCTAATCAGGAGGTGACGGAAGTCACGTAACAAAAATCTTAAATTGGAAGATCGATGGATGAAAGGGTAAAGGTAAACCAGAAAAAGATAGATAGATTATGAAAGGATGCCATGCTTATTTGTGATGTGACAGAGTATGTATACCAGAAACGAGGAGTATGGAAGTGTATTTACTGAACCGACTCCAAATAATTGGGATAAAGTGAAAGAACAAAAAGAGAGATCTAGAAGATTCTGAAAATATTTACTGTGTCACTCAAAGACAGACAGGTTGGACGGCGTCCGACACTACGGTTACTGAGACGCGGTCTCCACTCCAGGCATAGAGAGACATCTCTAGAGAGCATTGCTAACTTTAATTTAATTTTATGTAAGTGGAAAGTTTAAATGATCGTTTTGATTAAATCGCTTTATGTGTTATAATTTAATATCACTCAGAGGTTTTAAGTTTTTTAAATAATTAAAGTATTAGCAACAAAAGTTGGGTGCCTTGGAATGAACCAAAAAAATACATACAAAAACGAATTCATAACACATTTTAGTATATGTAGTAATTTTGATTCGCGAAATAATGTCTGTACAGATATTAGTACTTAATTACCAATACTAATGTAATAATTTTAAAAAAACTGTTCATAATTCACAAGTTATTAAACGACTAGTTATGCCCCAAAGCTTATCGGGTGCTAAAAATCTGTGAAATAATTTGGAAATCATTCGATGGGTTCATCATACTGGGTGTAATCCAAATTTATATCAGTTGTAGGAACATGGAATAATTTATTGCAGGGACTTAAATGCAACTATGCCACTTGAAAAGGGCTATTATTAAGATAAAAATATTGATATCCAAAAGTTTTTATTCAAACTCGTTCGGTTTGATTATTTTATAGATTAAAATTTGTTTCTTAACATATTAAGAATTTCTTTATTAGGAATTAATGGAGATGCAGCTAATAGAATAAAGACAGAATTAATATCCTAATTATATATACGTATATGTACTAGAAAATGTCAGTACACCATACCTTCATAAATCCATAACATGTTTTTAGGTAACATAAAATGAAAATATGCAAAATAATCTTTAAAAATTATTATACACTTATTTCCGTAATTATAAGTAATGCTATGTGTAATATTTAATCTAGGTTATATATATATATATATATATATATATATATATATATATATATATATATATATATATATATATATATATATATATATATATATATATGTACGTGTGTATGTTATAATTTGATATCGTTTCGTAGAGGAAAATATAATCTTCTGCAACAAAATCCCAGAGAACGTTCAAACAAACAAACAAAAGGAAACAAGTTTATAAAATTAGTGATGCTACATTCGTCTTACAAGACTTACATAATTATGACGAAAGATTTTCTAGCCGACCGCACCGAATATGAATAATGTGATTTCTATCATGCTTTTTCATTAATTAAAATTACTTTGTCAAACAAAGTATTAGTTAAAAACACATTTAAAAAATCATGAACGTATTTACTCAATAATCATTAAAGTAAAGATGTGTTTCTGGGAAGTTTCCTACACCGCTTCATCTCTTTTAGCGATAACTTAAATTGCTTTGGAAGAAACTAAACAGTAAAAGTAACTGAAATTGTATAGCACCGAAAACTTACTTCCATGAACAAGGAGTAAGTTTTCATTTTTGTTGTAAATTTTCTATCCAGCAAAAACAGGCACTGCAACAATATATAATTGATTATTTCAACTTTGCTTGTATGATTCTTCAAATATCCCGTATTTTCTGTTTTAAAAAGTATATTATGTTTATTTCCGTTACCGCAAGTACATACATATGACAATATCAAAATAAGTCTGTGATGTCGAATTTCATGGTGTTCGTTCATTTCCATCATTATTACCTACTATTAACCTTATAATTGAGAAATACTGCTATTTGAATACACCTTGCTCGACACAGCTCGCTTTTTAATTCTCCTAAACTCTTTTTCCAGTATACAAAATTATTTTTGAAGTTGTACTTCTTTAGGCGCGATGAGGGTAAATTTTTACGACGCCACCGTAACACGAAAAAGCTACACTCTGAAGTTAGCTATAGTCAACATTTTAGTTTTTCGGAACGGCCGAGTGTAGTATGGTGGTTGCGTAGCAACGAGTTGTTGATAGATGGATTGTGAATTTGTGAGACGAGCATTGTCCTACTTCTCACCTTACAACATCAACTAATTCGATAGCCTTTTAAATATCGAAATTAAATTTCATGTTTTCTTTACAAAGAAAAGGGTTATTTGCTAATGAAATGACATCTTAGCCTTATCCTTGCCTTTTTTAATAGTTCGACATATAGTTTCGACACATTTTAATAGCGTAGGAAGGCATAATTTTTTTTGCGAGAGCTCTATCTAGTAAAGTACACAAACAGGCGTGGGGAGCAAGTGCACAAAATTTAATTAACTTGTTATGAATCGTTTTTGTGCAATTGATGCGTTATCTAGACGTTTATATGATCTAAGACTCCAGGACTCGTGTGCTACATCGGCCAGTGGCCTTGCGAGAAAGATGAAAAGTCCATTGCCACATCAACTTGCAAATTGTCCAAAAATGTGTGTAACTTTGCATCTGTTACGGATATCCTCGTATGCTTTTATTCTTAACAGACATTCCCCAAATAGTTCGTTTCATACACTGCTGACCTGCTGAATTTCCACGTGTTAATTAGACCAAAAAAGAGATAGATGGATTGTATGACAGAGAACGCATGAATAAAGGAGTATGGAAGGAAAATATATATTATGTATTGTACTGACCCCAAATAATTTAAACTTAACAAAAGTTAAAGTAGAAACTTCAATAAATGATTATTAGTACTGGAATACGGTGAAAGAGAGATCCAAAACATTCTGAAAATATTAACAGTGACACTCAAAGATAGACAGACGGATGTGATATATCAGAATTGAACCCGTTTTGCCGAAACGAAATGCGACTCTCTTTCCTATAAGGCTGCCAAGTTTTTCAAGCGTTCAAATAATCAAATCTAAAATAAATAATTCCCTTTATTAAAATAGTCTGAAGTCAAATTCGTAATCTAAACAAACATTGATTTCACTTTGATTAGTTAAAATTCAGTTTGAAATAACTCTATTGTGTTTAATTTCTGTAGAAGTCAATGGCCAACTGATATTCGGTGACTTTCAAAATAGTCGTTTATATCTCTTTAAGGCAGTAAGGAAATATAATCCTTTTGACTGTTTATCAGTTTGTTTATTTAAATTGTTACGAGTGCGGGACTCGAATTAAAATGCCGTTGGAATTACTATAGAATTTATTAGAACTACACAGACACCTATAACACAGGTATAAATATATAGGTCACAACCAGTACAAACGGCACGATCCAATAAGACGCGCAAAGTCCGTCACTGTATCGCTTATCGAATGTATTACACACGTTTTGCTCGTATCGTAATCGTCGCTTGACTGTCTCACCCCTCCCTTGGGCCATTGCTGCACCGATACAATATGGCTGCCAGCCCGCATAGATCGGATTTCTTAGAATCAGTTCGACACACAGACAGCTGTATCTTTTTCGAAAATACCAGTAATTACCTATATTTTTAAAGATAGTTGATAATGTTTTCAAGCCCTGATTTGTACCCCGTTGGAATATTTAGTAGCCGAAGATTCGATGCTTATTCGTAGCATCTCTAAAGCCAACCACCACTATTTGCACTCCCGTACAATTGTAATTTCCCCAATATTACACAAATTATCAAAAGGGAACTGACAAAAGTAAAAAATGCAATTTCTATTATGGTATAAATTAGCTTTAAGTATTTGCAAAAGTACTTCTTGTAAATAAAAAATATAAATTGAAATGAAGTGAGTTTTATAAATACACGCGTACCTACATCTGGCGGCCATTCATAAATGTAAAAATACTGTCTTTACCTTTTTACGTGGGCGTTGGCAAAAAAATTTAGGTATTTTTAAAAAAATCTTTCAAATCTGAACTGCCGTCATCACATCACATAATGTTCTAATGGCTGAGTACAATAGTATTTAACGTGACTGCTATTAGAAGGTTCACTTCTGTCTTTCAATTTGGGTAGAAGTGGGACAAATTAATCCTTACAACTATTTTCATGACTGACTTTAAAAACATAATGTATTTTTAAGCTAAAAACAAGTAAAAAGACAGTTATAAATTTTTTTAACTATTAACTTCGTTTATTAATTTATTTAGGTTTTCTTTCGAACTCGACTCCCTCTTTACTATCGAAGTCGAAAGAAAAGGGTTAACTTTTAATTTCGGCCTTATACGCTTACTAAAAATGGTTGAACAAAACGGAAACACCAAAATAGAATTGTTTTAATATTTTATATAAAAAATTCTATTCTATAGAAATAAATAAAGATAAGATAATTCGCTTTCAGGCAGACTGACAAAGGCACTTTCCTAAAATGGTAGGTAATTTGTTATTAGGCGTCGTATGATATATAATTTTATATATGCTATAGGTACATAATACACGTATATGCAGAACAAAAAATGTTTATAAAATTAAAATAAGTAGTTTAATATGATGAAAATGCCTTAAGTACAAATGTCCAATGCTTTTTATAAATCTAATACTTGGCCTTTCTCCAATCGTTTCAATGACTCTGTATTATATTATTTTCTCATTCCAGACTATTCTAATTAATCTGGCAGACGTCATCTATTATATAGCTCTTGTAATTTACGAAGGCGAGAGGGTAGACTTCTGCGAAGCGGCTTACTAAAAAGAGAGATAGCTCTTTCACTCAGAAGAACTGTATCTCTCCTTTAACTCTTTATCTCATTGAACTCAGTAAAGATACAGAACCGAAATCGGGAGAACACCTGTCGCTCTGGCACTTTCGATAGCCGAAATAGCGGGCTGCCTTGTGACGCGAACGGCGAAATTCTAGTAAATATTGCCACTCGTTTTGTATCAATAGAAAAAGATATTACATATAAACGTATAAGTTCAACTATTCTTAATTTTATTTTTATAGACACAGAGATATCTGTACACATTGAAGACATTGTGCTCTGGTGTCGGCAATTGAAACGATTGAGCCGTTGAGGTATCTAGTTACTAACTGAGCGAATGAGACATAAGTATTACAAAGGGATTTAGCTCATTCTTATCTCTCGTTCACGAGCTACCCAAGTCTAGTAATCACGTATGTGAGTCTTCGTGAAACCAGAGACCAACAGCGGATGTGATTGTGGAGCACGCTGGCGACTGATCGCTCCATCAGACTCACACCCTATCGCCATGTTCAATCATGAGTACAACCCGCTCCTCTTCGTGGATTGCAATAACTATATCATAAGGTCTAATATCTCCTGTACCCTGTCAATAGACAGGGTACAGGAATGTTAGGATACTGATACTTAAAGTAATTACCCTTGACATGGTCTCCCCTCGCTGTCCATGTCATCGTCATCTAGCG
Source organism: Dendrolimus punctatus (assembly GCA_012273795.1). Lineage (NCBI taxonomy): Eukaryota > Metazoa > Arthropoda > Insecta > Lepidoptera > Lasiocampidae > Dendrolimus > Dendrolimus punctatus. The sequence goes on along the minus strand of CM022549.1, from coordinate 316,126 downwards.
TTAAATCGAGGTCCGCCTTCCTAATCTTCCTACAGTTTCTTCTCCATTTCACGCGGTCTTCGATATCGCTAATTGTGAAACCATTGCCGGGTGGCAATGCCATCCTTTACGACGTCAACCTAGCCCTCTAGTCCTACCCCTTCGATCGAAACGTTCTCCACAGAATTCACTGTCATATAAAAGGGCAAGTCGCCTTAACAACCTTGAGTTGTGTTCCGGGATTAGTGGCCAGGATCCAGTATCCCTTAAGAGAGCAGCTGCGCATTTTAGCACCTTTGGTGTTGCAAATGGCTATAGGCGATGGTCTGCTGAACTCATGGAATAAAGGAAGGTCTAATGATAGATTTATAGACCTGTCTTCATAACTGCATATAAAGGTCGGGTGCTTGTTTAAAACTAAAACTTACCAAATCAAAATCCTTGTGACACAGGTGTATCACAGGTACATCACTCTCAGTCTAAATTTATTTTCAGATAAATTTTAGGACACTTATATATACATCGGAGATTTTAGATGAATTATGAGATGAAAAGTCAATGAAGAATTTTGTTCTGCTAATTTTCCTGATACCGTTCTGCGAAACGTTCCTTTGATTTGAGATGTCTATTGACTTTATGACTGTAATAATTGTCCCTCGTTATCATGCCTGATACAGATTCGTTTTCTTGCATTCGCAATATCTATTTAATACTAGCTGCGCCCCGCGATCTCACCCGAATTTTTTTTATATTTTGAATAGTTCACATACATACATACATAACATAAAATCACGCCTGTTTCCCATGGGGGTAGGCAGAGACTATGGATCTCCACTTGCGACGATCCTGACAAACAACTTTCGCTTCGTCTACTTTCATTAACCTCTTCATACATGCGCGTTTATTTGAAATGCTTTTTACCTGGCCTTTTTTTAACAGTTCTGATATTTGTTCATGGTATGTTCGTCTCGGTCTACCGGCAACAGCTCTACCATTGACAATACTGTCATATACCTGTTTTGTGATTCTATTTTCATCCATCCTCTCTACATGCCCAAACCACCTTAATATTCCTTTTTCAACTCTTGTTATTACATCTTCTTTCAAACCACATTGTTCCCTTAGCACACTGTTTCTTATCCTATCATTCAAGCTAACCGCACATATACTTCTCAAAGCTCTCATTTCAACTGCGTTTATCCTACTTTCATGCTTCTTCTGCCATACCCAACTTTCACTACCATACATCAGGGTCGGCACCAACACTCCTTTATGGACAGCCAAGCGTGCCTTTACAGACACTTTCTGGCTATTCATAAAAGAATTTAGCGCTCCATTCACCCTATTACCTGCCATAACTCTCCTTTCAATATCCCTTTCATGCTTTCCGTCTCTGGTAAACATGCAGCCTAAGTAAACAAATTCACTAATAATAGTTAACATTATCCTACTAATATTATACAAGTAAAAGTTTGTAAGTATCGATTTATGGATGTATGTTTGCTACTCTTTCACGCAAAAACTATTGAATGGATTTTGACGAAACTTTACAGTAATATAGCTTACGCATCAGAACAACACAGACTATAAATTATAAAGACGTAGTGTGAATTATCTAAAATATAACGATTTTCCATCACCACGTGGGTGAAACCGCAGGCGCAGCTACTATCTTTTATAAATAATAGCCTATGTGTTATTCTGATGTGTGAGCTATATTATTGTAACGTCATCAAAATCCATTCAGTAGTTTTTGCGTGAAAAAGTAACAAACATACATACATTCTTACTGACTTTCACGTTTATAATATTAATATAGTAGGGTTTATTTTGTTTTTTTTTTGTACATAATTATAATAATAGGCTGGTACTTACCTCGGGCAACGGATCAATATGGCGATCCAACGAGGAAACGTAGCCAGCCTTCTGCGTACCTTACCCATAGAAGTCGGTGATCAGGGCTCAGCATTCCAGTTATAATCTTGAGGGAATATGGGGAGAATACACTACAAATAAGTTATGTTATCTTTTATTGTATTCGATTATTACTACTCAAAATAAAAAATATATTATTTTTTTATATTAAAGTTGTGTACAGTATTTTAATATAAGTAATTACTATAGTACATGAATACAAGGTGAAGAACAATATGACAGTAAAGGATTATATGAGACGAGCAATTATCTCGATTAAAGCGGATATCTAGTTATGAGTCAATATCATTATTAACGATACAATGATCTTTATAAATATGCTAGATTATGCTAATAAAATTAAATTGTCTATATTGATACAACATGATACAACAACGCGCAGTCTACTGTGAACTTATATTTAAATCGATATAAGTAAAAACTAGTTATTACCCGCAATTTCCCATATTTGTTGTCTTTATTTTGTATATTTTAGAATCGATTTAGAGAACATTTCATAATTTTAATCCTCCATTTTATAATCCACGAAATTTAGAAGGCCAATTTGAAGTTCGAAAAAACTTCCACTAGAAAACAGTTATGAAGGCCATACATACGTGTATAAGATAACTTTCTGATTCGTTGGTGCAGCAGCGGTGTGGAATCTGTATTGGTATGTGGTTGCTGTGTTTGAGCGGCGTACCTCACTGCAACGCAGAAGCTCTGGGTTCTATTCCTGGTATGGTAAATTTCGAAAACGCATTGTCTCCGCAATTGACTATGGTCTGGGTGTTTGGAACGGCCCCAGAGTAGTCCGTTGTATATTACCCGTAACACAAGCGTAACTTGCTTAATTTGGGGGTATACAGTATGTGTATTTGTCCGCCGATTACTTATTTATTTATACGAGTGGTCGTCCGTGGTCGAAATTCGACCATAATAACTTGTTTATTATTATTTTTTTATTGATTTAATGTATTTCTATGCATAATTTAAAAAAAATATTAGCATCCGTCGCTTATTCTCTATATTAATTATAATTGTGCGAAATTTCACACTCCTTTGTCCGCGCAATTTTCGTATAAAGCGATATAAAGTATTTGCTTCACGTATTCATATATAGAAGATTGGTATACGCGGTACCTAAGGCTTTACCGACTTGTCTATATTCCCATAAGCGTTTCTCGACTTGCTCGCTATATCGCTTGGTACGGGAGTGGCACACACTGAGCAAACGCCGCGTCAGACGTCTGAGAGAATGCTATCTTTCAATTTCGATGAATCAACCAAAGCTATCCATATGTGCGTACACTTTATCTTAAATCGTTCCAAGTCATTAAATAGGTACCGTCGTGTGCTGTTCTGTACCTTTCAATTAAATTCAATCAATTTGGTCGATCATTCTAATATTAGTGATATGAGTTTAGCAGGACTCGAATTAAAATGCCGTTAGAATTACTATAGAGTTTATTAGAACTATACAAACACGTATAACACAGGTACAAATATAACCGAACACAACAAATCCAAACGTAATGCAGTAGGTCGTAATTAGTTAAAATGCTCAAAGACCGCCACTATTAGATTCCCGATTGTACACACGTCACGCTCGTATCGTAATCGTCGCTTGACAGCCCCCTCTTTCAATTAGGCCGTCGTTTTACACCTCAAATACAAAAGTGACCGTATCATAGTCGACGTAAACCGCAACACCAGGCTAATGGTTCCGCTACAAGCGGCCGTAAACGATTACAACATGATGTTCTCTAGAATCGTATGCCAATAAATAAGTAAACAAAAGAAGACGATCATAAAAGAATTACAATTAATTAAAATGCCGACAGGTAATAACATGTGTTTTTAGAGTTTTTACAGGTTAGGAGTGGAATTTGTTTTTATCGGATTCTAAATTGTAACATTATCATTAAAGTAAGTAAAACTTCTGAATAACGATTTGTTTTTCGCGTACAGCGACCGTCAAAGGCAACGTCAAGTGAGGGGCTTAGTCATCTGTGAATGTTGTAATAATCTTAGAGAATACTATGTTATGTTTGATTTACTTTGTAATCAATGTAATCGATATTGACTTGGAAGGAATGTGAGTTCCCAGGAATGATCTAATGCACGAGCGATGATCAGCAATGTCGAGTTGAATGGTTGCAATTAATTACATTGCGGTCTCGTGGTGTGTGCCAATCCATTGCAATTAATTGATATTACTTGGAAGCGCTATAAGTCGCAATAGCTACGCGAATTTTAAAGCAGTTGCGTCTCACTCTTAAGGTCCAAATTCGAATCTTGGTAATGAGCATGCTCTAATTATACTTTGTCCATACATTAAAGAAGAATATTTCAATGACAAAGCTAAACTTGTATGCAGGATTTGGGGGAGTTTTCTTCCCATCATTTTTTGTTTGAGATTAAAAAATATATAGTAAATAAAAACATATCTAACAGCCTGGATGACATGTTACTTCTGGCATAAGAAATTCACCAAATAGGGAATTCCTAATACTCTGTCCTGGCCCAACATTTTATCCTATCTTGTTTTTGTCAAATATGTCAGTAATTTATGGAGATATGTTGCAAAGTGAATGTTTAGTGTCGTCATTATTATGATGCCAAACGTTCATTATTTCTTCTTGAGCATTGTTTGCTTCGATTACCTGAATTCTTAGAAAATTATAATGATTGGGTATCCTATTAATTATTCTAAACATTAATATTAATTGACTTAAGTAAACTAAAATAGTACAAATCACTGGGTCATGCCAGCAATGTATATTTTTTCCTATTTATATCTTAAAGAGCTTGTGACAAATATGAAGCAAACGAATTTTTAGCTAGACGTTTTTCTGGAGAGGTTCTTGCTATTCTTTCTTCTTGAAACAGCAATGATACATTGTGATGCGGTGTACAGAAAATTGGATCTAGGCTTAAGGCGAAGCCATACAATGTGACCCATTTTTTACAATATTTACTCCCAGCTAGAACGAGTTTTGATTATCTCGTATTTGTCGTATTTGTGTAATACGGCGCTTGCCGCATGACGTCGACAGTGCATGCAAACCTACCATTATTACAAGTGAAAAAAATATTATCAAGAAGTAAAAACTGGTGATCAGTGAAACTAGCTGCTGCTACTGCGCACCATATTTGAATATAGCTGAAAAAAGCGCGAGATTTCCCTAGAGGACATTCTCTACCGAGTGGTAGATTAAAGATTTATTATTAAGAGAAATTGTGGTTTTTGGTATATTCTAAGCATTTTTTTTTCATATTCTTTTATTTATTGGACTTCCACAAATAGTTCTAAACCAAAATTAGTCAAATCAGTCCAGCCGTTCTCGAGTTGTAATCTGTGATTGTAGAAGTACTTTTTGAGATTGACAATAGAACCTTAATCATTTTCAAAATTGTAACTTAAATGACGTATTATATGAAATTCTAAAAAAACAATTTCCTGTATATACTTATACAGGAAATTGTTTTAATTTGTATGAATAAAACTTTTGAATTTGAGAATTTGCTATACATTTAGAATCGCCCAGTGAAACACTTGAAACGAGCTCCCAAATACCTTGTAATGTATATGTTAAATCTGAAAACAAACGCTTGTAAAATCTCGTAAAGGTCGTAATTTAAGGACTATCTGAAGTAGTACTTGAGTCGCGAAGGCGCCCATTTCCAAAGGGCATATTTATGGGACATTAACGGCCTCGAATGCCTCCTTGCCTCTGACCCAATCCATTTATCCCGGCCCTTTGGGCAGACGCTTATTAAAATTTTTCATTATATACCTAATTAACGAAGGAGAGGATAATTACGGAAATATTTTAGCATCACACGGTCTTTAAATTTTTGAGTGTCGCGTGTTCAGTGTGTTTGTTAAGGAATTAAGAATTGATCTCTACTAAGAGTTATCAAAAACTCAAAAACATCTTATGAAATTAAGAACTTGCCAAAAAGGCAGTATCTTCTTTTCTTCTTCTTCTTAAGCTAATTCAGTCCACTGCTGGATGTAGGCCTTCTCAAGTCGCCACATATCCTCCCGTCTTCCATGATTTTGCGTAGGTCGTCAGTCCACCGGGCTGGCGGGCGTCCTACGCTGCATTTGCCAAGACGTGATCTCCACTCCAGAAGTATATAGAAAGAAGTATGATAGGAACTAAATTAAGAAATAGGAAAGTCATAGATATAAGAAAGTTCACAAAAGTAGAAGATTAAAATGATTAAATGAACATGGGCCAGACATATGACGAGAGAAAGCACTGCAAAATAGACCAAAATGGTAACAACGATGGGACAGTACAAAAGATGGGATGAAGATATTGTTACAACCTAGGCCCCGACAAAGACAAACGACACGATAAGCTCTGAAAAACACATTTAATTACCTGTCGGCATTTGAACTAATTGTAATTCTTTTATGGTCGTCTTCTTTTGTTTACTGGCATACGTTTCTAGTTATTGTAGAGAACTGCCTATTATTCTATTTCACTCGTTTACGGCCGCTTACGACTGCATCATTGCCCAGTTGTGGCGGATTACGATTACAAGCTGATTGTGTAGACGTTGCCGGGTGGGCACATTTGTATTTGTGAAGAATAAAACAACGGCCTGATGGAGAGAGAGGGCAGTTGAGCTACGACTATAGTACTGGCGTGACGTGTGTACATTCGGGAATCTAATAGTGACGGACTTAAAATATAATAAAAAAATAAAAATAATTTTATTATCACCAAAAATATAACAGAATTTGCCTTAAAATTAAAGACTACATGGATACTAACACCTAGACTAGGCCAAGCCTGTATCCTAGGTGTTAGTTGCTTCCGGTGGCATAAACCTAAACTTATTTTAGAAATTACTTCCATGTTAGAAAATAAGAATTACAAAAAAAAAAAAAAAATTGAGGTAGTCCCAAGATTACCAATGTGACAATAAACTTATTAAACACGGCCTTGAATCGCCCACAGAACGGAAATTATGTAATCTGGGAACTTAGGAACATTTTTTCTTGTGAGTACAAATTTTATTATTTATATACTACTTATATACTTTTGAAAATATTTATGATTACTTTACATAATTTAGAATTTATATATAGTAGACTAAATATATATATATATATATATATATAAACGTGTATATATTTACATACTTGTCAAGTTGATTATTATTTAACTGAGAATTTCTAATAGTTTTTCAGTTTCTTCGTAAGTTTTTGTTTTTAGCCAATTTATTAATATTATTTTACATCTGTTTATGTTAAGTGGATATATGTGTAGAAGTTTATTGAGTTTATTGTATAGGTAAAGTCCAAGATAAATAAGAAACTTGTTAATAAAAGAAGTTTTGGAAATGATAGTTTGACAGACATTATATGTACGCCTAGCGTTTGTTGAGTCGCTGAAAGTGATTTTTTTATGTTGGCACAATACACCATTTAGTACAAATAACTGTCTTAGGGCGTTACTTTGGGCGTTATATTGAATTACGACCTGCATTGCCTTTGGATTTGTTGTGTCCGGTTATATTTGGACCTGTGTTATACGTGTTTGTATAGTTCTAATAAATTCTATAATAATCCTAACGGAATTTTAATTCGAGTCCCGCTAACGTACCAATATTAAGTTTTTGCAGGTCCCTTATGGCCAATACTAGGTAGAGACAGGGATAAATGGAAAGAGCTGGCAGAGGTCAAATGAAATACGCTTTTTAAAAAATTAAATACTTAGTTAACTTCATTGTGAACATTTACTATTAGCAATGAAGGGTATTTTTATTTGATTTTATTTGAAGAGTTATTAATGGCATCAGTTCGATTCTAGGTCAAAAAGCATTCACCTCTGTACCTATGTTTTTGAAAATAAAGATTTAGAAGAAAGATCCTATACAAGCTATCTTTACTGAGAAATAAAAACATTTACAAAGCGACATCTCTGGCCTATTAAGTAAATGGATTGACATATATTAAATGAATAAGGGTTGCCATTATTGTTAGCCTGTTAGTGATATGGGCACTTATCTCCACCGTTACACGTGATGGGGCTATTAATATTAGGGGAACGACTGGACACAAACACCATTCACTTTAGCGGGAACTTATTACTTGAATTGCCACTTAGGTGATACCTCGACACTATAGAGTTTACCTTACTCACAGAGCGTAATGGTCGATTAATTTAAGTACCAATTAAACCTTAATTAATATTATAAACGCGAATGTGAGTTTGTTTGTAACTCTTTCACGCCTTAATTTTTCAACAGATTATTATGAATTTTTGCCAACAGGTCGTCAGAAACCAATTACTTTTCTTGAGAGATAAAAAATCTGAAACAATTGACAAATTGTTCAAACGCGAGTAAAGCCGAAGCAAAAGCTAGCTTATTACAAGTTTCACACGCATTCGCATTAATGTAAATATAAATAAATTATTTAATATATTACTTTACAATTTTGAACAGCTAATGAAAAAAAAATTGGGGTTTCAAGTGGCCACCAAAAAACTTTATTTACTTTTGACTTTACTGCCGTCATAAGAGATAAGGACATTACTAATATTTTTGGCTAAAATTAGTTGAGATAAACTACATTGTATGATTGTTTGCAGTTGTTTCGGAAAGTTTTTTTGTATTATTGCCTTACTTTACGAGTAATTATGATATATTTTTTAATTGCAGGAGTTCAGTAGACAGGCAGTCGGCCCACTTGATAGACAGCGGTTACCATCGCCTATGGACATTTGCAACACCAAAGGTGCTACAAATGCGCTGCTGCTCTCTTAAGGGAGACTAGATCCTGGTCACTAATGCCGGAACACAACTCAAGTTGTTATGGAGACATGCTTTAGGCCAGGGGGGGTAGCTATCCAGTCGGGCAAATGCCCTACCACCTGGCTCTGGGGTTTTTTGTCGCCTCTTACGACAGGCCGCCCTAACGCAGGAAATTGTATACTTTCTCTGTTCCTGCACGGATAAATGATTGATTATGCTTTTGTAGGGCTATAAAATTAAAAAATAAGATTTTTTAATACCCTGATATAGTTGTATAATTTAACCCTATATACATATTCGGCATCAAATAAATATAGTGTACATTCCCAGATCTTCCCCGTTCTAACGAAAAGCGTACCTCAAGCCCAGGAATGTATTGGTTACAACTTACAAACCACATTAGTACACAACTTTCGCCATTAAAGGAACAAGTAAATGCGAAGACAGTTCATTATTGAACGTCCGAGCCTGTTCAAATATTTGTTTGTTGGTTCATTAGGGGGGCCCAAATTAGGTGCGGCCACCACTTGCAACTTGTAGTCATTTGATTGTCTCACTTTAACTCAAGTGTTTCTTTGTTTATCTTATTGATTTAAATATTGTAGATTAAGGGCTGCTTGCATAAGGTTGCTTGAATTTATTTAAGAAACACAAAACGTATTTAACACCCTTAAATACAATTAGCGTTTTGCACAACACAAAACTTACCGCTATATATGTTTAAAGATCTGTCAATACGTTTTGTGTAAAACGTGTTTAGGCATTTAAATATGATTAACTAATTTTAATTAAAAGGCGATCGTTATGCAAGCGGCCCTTAATGTAGCATCGCACAGCGACCTCTTACGGATGTACTACTTAGAGTTCACTAACTGACTCGCTAACATTTTTATACATATTAATTGATAAATTTACTACAAATCTGATTCTACTTATCAAGGCTTGGAACCAGTTTAAAATAAACCGATTGAAAGTAATTCAGTGTATTAAATGTCTAGGTTTAAGTTATAGTGAACAATAAAGTTTTCATTCATTCACAGTTAACCCTCTTTTTTCATGGTTTGCACTTTAATCTTAATTTTATATACTTCCTTTTTTTCTGACAATAATTATATTATTAACTGTTTTTTGTAATAATATTATCACCAAGTTGTTTAAGCTTATAATTCGTATATTTAACCTGTAGAAAATATGTTTGTTTGTACACTTACATTATCATCTCTTCATGTAAAAACTTTTTATGAATATATAATGTACAAATGTTTTTTTTTTGCCAACAAACATAGCGGATTTTAAACAATTATTTCATCCGGCGTATAAACCTTAAAGAGAGTGTTGTATCAACCTGGATTAACCGGTTTATTCTGTGAGAAGAGGAAGTCACACTGCAGAAGAAAAAGCAAATCTGCTTGCAACTCTTTTCGCAGAATCTTCTCGTTTAGATACTAACGGTGCAATACCTCCACATCTGTCTCATAGTGGTACCTCCATGGTTGAGATACATATTCGACAGACAGAGGTACGAAAGACACTGAAAGCTCTAGACGTGAACAAAGCTACCGGCCCAGATGGAATCCCAGCTATAGTTCTTAAAACTTGTGCGCCTGAACTGACTCCAATACTGACACGCCTCTACCGTCTATCTCTAAAAACAGGACTAGTCCCAAAATCTTGGAAGCAAGCTAACGTGCAACCTGTGCCCAAAAAGGGTAGTCGTGCTGACCCTGTCAACTACAGGCCCATTTCAATAACATCCATACTCTGTAAGAGCATGGAGAGAATATTGAACGTCAGGCTTTTGGCGTACCTAGAAGCAAACGACCTGCTTAGTGACCGTCAATACGGTTTTCGCCGAAATCGCTCAACGGGTGATCTTCTAGCCTACGCCACACACATCTGTGGTGAAGCTATCGAGAAGAATGGAGAGGCGCTTGTCGTTTCTCTCGATATCTCGAAGGCATTTGACAGGGTCTGGCATGACAGCCTTATTAGCAAACTTCCAGCATACGGATTGCCAAACAATCTCTGTGTTTGGATATCTGATTTCTTGAGGGAACGATCGATAAGAGTGGTTGTAGATGGCTACTCTTCCGATCACATGGCAATCAGTGCCGGAGTCCCTCAGGGATCTGTTCTCTCCGCAACTCTTTTTGTGCTGCATATTAACGATCTTCTTCAACCCGGAGTTTTTGGCTACGCAGACGACAGCACGGTTGTGGAGAGATATATGTCCAATGCGCGAGACAATAGAGCCCAGATCCAGTTGCACAGAGAGATGATGGTCGAACGGCTGAACGTATCCTTGCAAGCGGTCTCTGAATGGGGTGACGCAAACTTGGTTACGTTCAACGCCTCCAAAACCCAGGCGTGTCTATTCTCTGCAAAACGGAGTCAATTTGACCTGACTCCCACTTTCAGGGGTGTGTCCATTTCATTGACAGACAGACTCCAGCTTCTGGGCATTTCTTTGACTCCAACACTCAATTTTGGCACGTACATAGAGTCTTTAGCGCAAGTGGCGGCCAAAAAGCTGGGTGTACTCGCAAAGGTGAGACGGTACTTCACGTCGGAACAACTGCTGAACCTATACCAAGCACAAGTTCGATCCTGCATGGAGTACTGTTCTCATCTTTGGGACGGGTCAGCCAAATACCAGTTGGAGGCGTTGGAATCAATTGAGAAAAGAGCCAGGAAGCTGGTCGGCGATGATCGTCTTTTTGATGCTCGACTCCAGAGTCTAGAGCATAGACGCAAGGTTGCGAGGCTGACTGTGTTCTATCGGATACATTTCGGGGAGTGTTCCTCAGAATTACACGAGCTGATTCCTCCCTCCCCTTTTTACCATCGGACAACCAGACGGACCGGTTTACGCCACCGTTACATGGTGGAAACACCACCAGTCAGAACCAAGCGTTTCGCCTCTTCTTTTCTGGTGCGCACTGCCGAAGATTGGAATAATTTGCCGGAGTCTGTTTTTCCTGACAAATACAATCTTAAAGCCTTCAAGTCACGAGTGAATAGGTATCTTCTAGGTAAGCGTGCTCCATCATAGACTGCGTCATCACTCAACATCAGGTGAGACAGTGGTCAAACGCAAACCTATACTTCCATAAAAAAAAAAAAAAAAGTGTCGTTTTACCCTGTCTCAATATGTGTTTGTGTGTGCTGTGGTGGTGTGCAAACGCTATTCGGAATCGATTCATTAAAAAAAACCTATTTAACTAAATTTAGTTTCCAAAAACCATTTGATTGAGCCTAAATTGAGAACAAAATTGAACAGTTCCTACTTATACTTCTATAACCGGTTTCACTTTTGTACCGGTTTGCAAGCCTTGCTGCTAATTTCGACCATTTGTACGTCTTAATGGTAACCGTAAAGATTTATCTTGAAGAGATCTTGTGGCCGGAAAAATAAATTTTCAGAAAAAAAATCCTCCTCCTTCAGAATGAAATATTCCTTTCGTAAACATTAGCATACCCACAAGGAAATGTGAGACTAGGCAAAAACAGTGAAGAGAATATCGGGGATTTATATTTTGAAAGGTTCCGTTGATATTATAAGGGTTAAAATTTATTAATCGTTAGACCTTACATGTCGCTTCTCATCATAACGTATGTGGTTGAATGACTTAACCCTTTACCCGTCTACCTCACTATTACTCGCAGGAGGATTTTGTGGCGATGCCTTGTGTGAGTAGCGACACCTCAGACCCGACTCCGGGGGCCAAGGCAATTCCCCCGACTCCGTGCTTGCCTTAATCAGCTGGCACGGAGTGGGGATCGCTAGAACTAAGACTCAAGTTGCAGAGGTGGAAGTGATAAATGGCATAACGTCACAAGTAGCTTCGGTGAAACTGCAGCCACTCCACACCCCTTTGCCACTCACACACATGTTACCTTTCGCTAATCTTGTACGGCATTTTTAGGGGCCCATGAAGTGCAGTGGCAAATCACCGTCTACTTGTTTTATTCATGTTCTCCGAACATTGCGACAGGCAGACGCCATAATCCCAGATCCCTATTTCCATTAGCAGTTCATCCCAATAACCCGGTACCTTGTGTTCTCATTCCCTACAATAGTCCTACACTAACCGGGGCTTGTCCTTGGTTGCATTTTATGTGGTGTAGACAGGGATAAACGCCAGTCAGTGTCACACCACATTTATAATAAATTTGTCAAGGGGCCTCTCTGTGTGTGGTCTCCCATGGGCCCACGCAAACCCTCCAACAGTCCGGGCCATGTTTACGGCCCGTGGCCTGCAAACAAATACATGTGTATTACGAATATTTCGTATAGGTTTTTTTTTTGTTTCATTTGTACATTTTAATACATCCATAATATATAAAAATATAGATTTTTCTTTTATTTATGTAACTGTAAGCGCCGTCTATGTATTTTCCAGTGAGCAATTGTGTATTCGGATTACAGAGTTGTAAGTAATTTCAATCAATTTATTATCTAGCTAGAAGGCAAATTCCATCTAGATCATCTATTTCCTTGATAAAAACTTAGCTATTTCACTAAGCATTCCTGAGAGCAAATAAAATCTTGCGAAAGCAGCAGAAAGCTCGCTAAAATAAAGTCGAAAAAGTAAAATTCCCCGTCACAGAATTACTTGACGTAATTTGCTAATTTATTTAACATCTCATTAGCTTGTAAATAGGATGCCTACTACTTGAGCAAACTAGAGTGCTTTGATAAAGATAAAGATAAAGGACGGTATATAAATAAGATTCTATTATATATACCGTTAGCAATAAAAAATTATAATATAATACTATCATTTATTATAAAGTTGTAAAAGTATTTCTTACATCTTTTGTGTTTGGCAGTTTGTTTGGGATTCACGTAAAAACTACTGTGGCAATTTAAATGCGACTTTCGCTGATCGAATTCTCGAACTCAAAATCTGCAGTGCTTTGTACACCGAGAATCCTATGGGAATTTTATTGGGTTTAGTTTAAAGTGGCCAGGACGATTTGTTTTTATTGCCTTAAACAGGCAAACAGGCAGACGCCCCACCTGACGAAAAGTGGTTACCGTCGCCTATTGACGTTTGCAACACCAGGAGTGTCGCCAACGCGTTGCCGACCTCTAAGAAATTTTATAACGCCCTTCTTAAAACTTAAAACCCTATGTCATAGCGCAAAAGGAAAACTGCGGCGGGAAGTTTCCTCCATATCATTGTTGTACGCGGAATAATTTCAGTTTCACCGATCGATAAAATCTTTAGTACCTAAAACAGTAGTTGTGTGTGCCTCTCGTAACAGGACTTATCCCAAGTTTGTACGGGAATTTCCGGGATTCGTGTATTTTATACTAAATAATCCATTACCGTGTTGAAAATTAAATTTGATTTTATATTAAGCCAAATAACTGTAATTTTTGTTACCTATCAAACGTGGAGAAAGGCTAGTTTTTAACACTTCACGAACTATAAAGGGTTTAATATTATTTTTATTACGAAGCTAACAAATAGGCAGATGGCTTATCTGATGGAAAGCGGTTACCGGCTACCAGCCGTATACCAGCGTTTTGATAAAGATGATGGGATATGAAATAAGGAGATAGAATAGAGACGATGGTACAGGAGAAGGGCGAAATGGACTAACTAATTCACACTGATCAAGATAATTATTCCAGCATGGCTTTACCACCTCGAATTGGACAGACAGTCAAGTGGTATTTGCCTGTTTATTTATGGCTACCACCCCTGATCTAAGGTATGTCGCTAACAACCTTGAGTTGTGTTCCGGCATTAGTGACCAGGTTCCAGTCTCCCTCTAGAGAGCGGCAGCACAATGGTAGCGCTTTTTGTGTTACAAACGTCTGTAGGCGGGGGTAACCACTTTCCATCAGGTGGACCGTCTACCTGTCTGCTAAACTCATGTCATTAAAAAATAACGAAACCTATGGCATTCGTTGGCCGTTGTTCGTGTCTCGTTTGTCCGCCACTTTATTCAACCCGAATGTTAATTGATCTCACTACCAAATAGAATCGTATTGTGCGGAATGAACCAACAAACATGTTCCCCCGAAGGTCAAACGTCCGGAATGTCCTGTGAATTAGCTTACTTATTGCTTATTAGGGACGCCTTGTACCTTTTTGCGTTTCGTAAGCAACGTCTGGGACGACAAATGTGTTCTATAGGCCCCTCGACGCCGTATTGCAGGATTTGCCGGCAATTTGTTTGTAAATTATTGCTTTTGTTACTTCCATAAATTAGTTTAACAGCACAATTTGCAGACAGGAACATTCTCCCTTTTTAAACATAGCTCTGCATGGTTTCTATATCAATCCAATGTCGAATTTTGTTATATTAAATTCCTATTATTTTCCTATTGATATTATAAATGCGAAAGTAACTTTGGCCTAACTAAATATTAGTCATTTTTAAAATTTTGGTCATTTTAGACACTTGAATTTTTTTCATTTTTTGGCATTTCTGGCACTTTGGTCATTTTGGCATTTCTGGCACTTTGGTCATTTTGGCATTTTGCTAATATTTTGGCACATTTTGAAAAATTGAAAGATAGCAAATTATCGTTGGTAACTTTTTTTATAATCTGCAAGCAAACACACTCATTGTATATTCCTCAAATTAAGCAAGTTACGCATGTGTTAATATACAATAAATCATTCTAATGCCGATTCCAGACACCCAGACCATAGTAAACGAATGTTTGCGAAACTTACCATGCCAAGCATCGAACCCAGAACCTATGTGTTCTAGTGCGTCTAGCCGATAAAAGATCAGCCCTCTAAAATCTTATAATATTGTAATTAATCTGTATCATTTATTATTGTATTTTTAGCGGGTTTTTTTGGAAATGCAGCCTAATCTAGCCTACTACCTCTACGTTCGGGCTATTTTGTGTTGAGAACACACGTCGTTGTCGGACGTCTTTACTGCGAATGTTCAGGATAAATGCAGACAAAGTCGCGGGAGGCCAATTAATATTTAGGTATAGCAAAAAACCACAACACATCGCTAAGCGTCACTATGTCACTCAGTATACATCATTAAAATAAAGCACTTTACGCAATATCCTGTTATGTTTTGTAATTAAATTCCTTTCGTTCATTACACAGTTTATTTTGACGATTGAATGTGTGGTCAATTACAGTGCTGTTCGTCATCAAATTAATAAGGTTCAATAAATGATATCAGTATCGAATTATAAGCAGCTAGATGCACTATCGGCACTGTATACCTATAGGTATAAGTCACATGCAGGTATCGATCGCTCGTACGTGAGTATGGATGAGGATGAGTCAACTGCATAATTCAACTTCACTGAAGAATGTTTCAATGATGAATTTAAACCCACGTATACACATTACCAGTACGGTACGGTACTGGATGACTACAACCCCTGGTCTAGAGTGTGCCGCCATAAAAACTTTAAGTTGTGTTCCGGCATCAGTGACCAGGTTTCAGTGTCTTTTTTTGTAACACCTTTGGTGTTGCAAATGTCCATAGGCGATGGTAACCGCATTCCATCAAGTGGGCCGTCTGCCTGTCTGCTGAACTCCTGCAATAAAAAACACATTGTGTACCCCAAGTTTTACAAATTACGCTTGTGTCATGGTTTATTACCAATGTGTGGACGCCATGCGATAGCCGGGGGAAGCCAAGGGACATGGAGGAAGAAGAACTCACCTCGTCATCAATCCACAGCCACACTTCACATTCCCCAAGGTCTTCACACACCACTAGGAACAACTCTGATGTAATTAAATTATCCAAGTCCGATGTAATTAAATAATTTAATTACCACCCACAAATAATCAATTAATTATATTATTTGTGGGTTTCTTAATTTAATTAGGCGATACGATATTATTGACGGCCTCTGGTTGAGCGGGCTAAGCTTTTGCCGGTCTATCTCACTGCAACAGAGGCTCCGGGTTCGATTCCTGGTATGGTAAATTATGGAAACGAACTTTCCGTTATTTAGTCTGAATGTCAGGGATCAGCCCCAGAGTTGTCGGTTGTATGTTATTCATAACTCGCTAAATTTGTAGATACACATGTGTTTGCCTGCCGGTTATTATTATTATTTATATATGTGATGACACTGCCACAAGATGTGAGTTTATTAGCGTATTCTTTATGTAAATGTTTTACAGTCTCATCGATATTGAATTAAAGTAAGATTGCAGGCTTCTTTAAGGTTCATAAAGAAGCCTATAAACTTAATGTAACTCAATATGAATAAGACCGCCATTCTTTTTCTTTATGACGATGTTCGGAGACATATTTTACAAGGTGTACCTCGGCGCAATTACGCAATTAATTTAACACTTTATTTTGATATTGGATAGGTTTGGTTTTTTTTTATTAAGATATTTCTACTTCGCGTCCAAATCCGCTATTTATTTTCAAACACGTATCTAAACTTTGGTTTTAAGACGAATATAACGATACCTCAACTGTTGAAATCCAAATATCCAAAAAGTGGAGGTAATAAAGAAATTTACAAACATACAAGAATGCGCGCGAAATTAAATTTATAAAATTAAAAATATGGAACACTTTTGCAGAGCTTCTAATTCTGATAGGCAATTTTAGTTTAAACAGACTTTATTCGCAAGCGGTAATGGTGAGGATCCGTCTCCATAATAAGAGTGGCGCTTACCATAGGATAAATATTTAAGGAACCGCCAAAAGCAATTAAAGTAAAATAGAAAAGTAAACAACAACCGCAAAAATTCCTTACAATAATCAAATCACCCTACATGTTTTCTCGCAGCAGTTATTGGGTTATATTTACTAAATTGTTTTAGACTGCGTAAATAGTTGATATTTTCTATATTGGCGCTTCATTAACTAGTCATGAAAAAAATGTTTGTCCTCAGCACACTTATCTACGTCTAAAACATCTAAATTCGTATAGCAGTAGTTTTTCGTAGACCAGCGCTATTGTGGAAGGCTCTATTTAACCGACTTCCAAAAGGAGACGGTTCTCAACTTGATCGGTATGTTTTTTTTAAGTATGTACACCGATCACTCTGAGATATATGATCCGATTTACGTGAATCTTCTTTAGTTCGATGCGGACTAGTTGTCATTTAACAATGTTTTGGCCCCGTAGTTTTCATTTTAAGATTTTTTTTCTGTTCCCGTTTCTTGGAACCTATATTTTTAAAGGCGCGCGGCACCCATAGGTAGGCCTACGAAAGGTGCCGCGCGCTAGACACTAAAAGTAACAAATAAAAAAAAATCGTTTAAAAAATTCAATATAAAATAACTTATTTCTAAAGCTATTTTTAATTATAATATCTTATTTTTAATATATACATATATTATCTAAAACATCTTGAAGTCGGTGCAAAGTAAAACATAAGAAATTACTATATTTTGAAAATTACTAAGCAGTATAAATAAATAAATAAATAAAAAAATAAATGAAAGTAGGATAAATGCAGTTGAAATGAGAGCTTTGAGAAATATATGTAAGGTTAATGTAAGTGATATGATAAGAAACAGTGTGATAAGGGAGCGTTGTGAATTGAAAGAAGATGTAGTGACAAGAGTTGAAAAGGGAATGTTAAGGTGGTTTGGCCATGTAGAGAGAATGAATGATAGCAGAATCACAAAACAAGTATATGATAGCAATGTGACTGGAAGAGTCAGTGCCGGTAGACCAAGACGTACTCACCATGATCAAATTGAAGATATTTTGAAGAAAGGTCAGATAAAAAGTAGTTTAAATAAGCGTGTATGTATGAGAAGATTAATGAAAGTTGATGAAGCGAAAAGTGTTTGTCAAGATCGTAACAAGTGGAGATCCATTGTCTCTGCCTACCCTAATGGGAAACTGGCGTGACAATATGTATGTATGTATGTATGTACTAAGCAGTCAATAGCAAGTTCATATAAGACGGATTCCCTTACCTCTATTCTGCATACTTGCTATGCACTCTTAGCTCTGTTCCACTTACACTATTCGTACACAGCCGCGCACTACTAGAAATGGTCTATTGAGCAGGTACATACGTCGGGTTTTTTAGTTGAGTAAAACTGTAATGCGCGAGCGAGACAGTAAAATCCATTTAGCGAGTGTCACTTTCAATGTCGAAAGCTCGGGAAATTGCTGCACACTAGCTCAGAATTTTAATAGATTACGAAAAGTCACATCTAAAATTACCAAACACTAATAATACAGGAAATCTCGAGTGTTAAGTGTTAATAAATTTGAAAATATTTCAATAATTGATGTCGTGTGGAAAAAATAGGAAACCTCCGGATTACGGAATTAATGTTGGAGGGTAGCCAAATCAAATTGCAGGTTACCGTAAATTTTTGGATCAGTTTCTTATGGATTATCATTAGAAATATTATTTTTCTAGTTTCTCCGTGACATGTCTTGGCTTGTGACGTAAAAGATTTCATATATTACGAATATTTTATAATACCTACCAATAATTTTGAAGTCAACGTAATTGCTTGCTTATTTCCTTTACAACGGTTTGGAAAATCAAAATTTGTCATAGATGTTTATTCTCTTTTCTTTCACCATATCCCAATTAATGGGGATTGGCAGAATATATCTTTTCCTTCCACATACCTCTATTCTGACAGACATCTTCTATCACACAAGAAATGATCATATCATCATTCATATCATCCATCTTGTACTTTAATACTCTTTTTGTCTCGTGACTTTCATCCTTCCTCATTATATATATACCAACTTAATCTTTTTCCTCTCAATTTTTCAGTGACGGCTGCAACTTTCAAAGTTCTCCTTATGTACTCATTTCTCACCTTATCCATCTCAACATTCTCATCTCAGCGGAGTGAGTTTGTCACTTTAGTGGCCCAACATTCGGACCAGTAAAGCATGACTGGTCGTATGACAGATTTATTTGTTTGACCTTTTTTTGAGTGGCAGTTTCATAGATGTTTATTAAATACTGTTAAATGTATATGACATACTTATACTCCTTAATACATCGGTTTTAGAAGGGAGGTTAACTATTTTTATAACTTTCAAAGTTAATAACGTGCCATCTGTTGAATAAATAATAGAGTATCAATTTTCAAGATCTCAATTACGGTCGTGTGGGAGACCAAGTATGTTGAAGCAAATTGTAACCCCTAAGCTACGTTTATGGCTGGCCACCCCCAAATTTGTAGATATTTTATGCACGTTTTTACTACAGCATCACGTAGCGGTATATTAATTACATATTCCTTTAAAATTTCTTTTGTCTGATCTGATCTGATGGTTTACGAGATAAATGACTGTGACAGAAAAAGACAAACAACAACACCGGATTCATAAAGCGATTCCAAAGAAAGAAGGAAAATAAATATTAAAGAAATAACGACGTACATACATTGTTTACATGTGTCTTATATTTAACTAGCTTCTGCCCGCGACTTTGGCCTCGTGGAATAGATTTAAAAAAAAGTTAAAATAATATAAATTTTCTCCGTGCAGGAACGGAGAAAGAATACAATTTCCTGCGGCCGGGCGGCCTGTCGTAAGAGGCGACAAAACAACCCACAGCCAGGTGGTAGGGCATTTGCCCGACTGGATGGCTACCGCCCCTGGTTTAAAGTATGTCGCCATAACAACCATGTGTTGCGTTCCGGCATTAGTGACCAGGTTCCAGTCTCCTTTAAGAGAGCAGCAGCGCATTTGTAGCATCTTTGGTGTTGCAAATGTCCATAGGCGATGGTAACCGCTCTCCATCGAGTGGGCCGTCTGCCTGTCTGCTGACCTCCTGCAATAAAAAAAAAACCCCGATTTTGAAACATTCTTCATTGGTGCTCCGCTGCTATTAGTCTTAGCGTGATGATATATAGCCTATAGCCTTCCTCGATAAATGAGCTATCTAACACTGAAATAATTTTTCAACTCGGACCAGTAGTTCTTGAGATTAGCGCGTTCAAGCAAACAAACAAGCTTATATATTAGTATAAGAGTTTAGTTTTTGTCCAAAATGACTAATCCGTTTTAAAATTGCACTTACGAAATTGGCAGTTATCGTTAGGACAAACGTTTCCAAGTGAAAATAATAGCATATCAGTTAGTGGTCGGTTCTTATAGCTTCTTATTAATTCACTTGCCTTACCTTCCATTGAACTTTGACATATAGTAAGGCAAACGAACGTGAGGTAAGATGTTCGATCAAATGATGACTTACTCGAAAGTTAATGTAAATCAGGCTTAAGAAACCCCAAGGAATATTACTGAACATAGCACGAAACTCATTTGGAGCAAATTAGTTATACCTAAGCACTTCATAGGATTTCATTTTATTCAGTAGTAATTACATATTTTACCCACAGCGTCCCGTGGCGCTACTGTTACGGTGTACTAAAATACATTAATCTATAGTCAGGGTGGAGTACAGAATATATATAACAGGCATATATACTACAGATATCTGCCTGTTTTGTGATTGTGATTTTCATGTTGATATGTGTTTAGGAATATATTTAAGGCTTATTTATAACAACTAAAACTGTTTATAAGTGTAGTAAAAAGCTTTTTAGTTAATTGGGACACCTTTTATTTTATGAATAGTGCCGAATTTCTATATATTGATTACAAGGCGAAGCCGAGCTCCCGCCTTAAGACTAGTTCGCACTTTGCTAGTAATTTAGTCGAGTATCAAATAATTTAGTAAGTAAAATACTCGCTACGGAGCAAATATCGTTCGCACTGAGGTCGAGTACAGTAGGTATACCTACAAGTGAGTGGTGTTTTACAAGATGAAAGTTCAACGCAATAAAGTAAATAAGCTAATAAAGCTACTGATAATCGCTATTTTGGAAGAGGTGGATGAAGTAATTTGTGTAATAAGAAGAATAAAGCTATGGGTACGACAATAGGAGAGATGAACTAGGAGCCACGAATTTTTCTTTATTTTTGTAAATTGTGCAAACTTAATATTGCACAAGCATTCATGTTTTAAATACGCAGAAACAAATTTTAAAGTTGTTACTTCGCTTCAACGAAACGACATTTTGCGGCAGCTGATGAAATCGAACTAAAACGACGGGTTTGTACGGGTTGTTTAAAACAAATGAAGAAGTAAGCTGTGACGCGTGGTGGGGGCGCTACTTACCGAAAAAGATATAACGAAATGGATCGACTCGATTTAATGATTTACTATTCTACTCGACTAAATTTTAAACAATTCAATACTCGCCTAATTTACTATTGTAGTGCGAACTAGGCTTACCTAAGCCTGAGTAGTTATTTTTTTTACAACCACCCAAAAGTAACTTTATATCTTAAATAATATATAAAAGTGTCTCTAACGCATTCGCTCATTACTTATAGTGAAACGGCCTATGTCTATAACGGACTCTGTAGTCATATTAGCGTGTAATTAAGACTCTATTCACGTCCCCTGTAAGGAGGGCGCATGGTATATTAACTCAGAGATTATCCTATAATTTACCCCGAAGAAAACCAATATAAGAAATTCTTGGAATGGAGACATGTGCCGTATTACGCTGCTATAGAAAATGCGAAGCTACTTCGTATTCGTACCGCGTTGAGCGGATTACATTCGGATTATACGTATTTCCACAAAAATGAAAATGTAATTTCCATTGGTTAGAAGTTCGTTCTTCAATTACATGCACGCGAATAATACAATCTTTTTTGTATACATTTCTATGTTGCTCGATAAGTTTAATATAGCCTGTCTCATGTTCATTGGTCCTCACTTCGATAAAGCGCGTCGGGATAACGGGATAAAACTATCCTAACAGTTGATATAGTATATGAGATATCTCTGTGCTGACTCTCATTTAAATTTCTTGGTTAGTTTTCACGTGATTCTCTAACAAACGGAGTCAAAAACTCTTAAATTTTATTTTCGGAATCTGCTCGTTCTAATTTTATTCTTGATCGACTTCGAAATGAAAAAAATGTAGGAAAAAAGAAACCGACTTTAAGAGTAACAATAAGCTTTAAAAAAAGGTTTTTAAATACAAGCTTTTGAGATCCTGGATATCATGTAGCAGCATAGTGCTAGTGAAGACAAGTGAAACGAGCCGTAACACGAGTTCTTATGACCATCTTCGGAATCCATCATCAGACCAGCTCCATGGTACCATATTAATGCACTGTGACGCGATATACATATGTGTGCAAAATTTCAGCTCAATCGTAAGCCGGAAAGTTGGTCAAATTTAACTTGCAAGATTTCATTCGAACTACATACATAGGTTCCATTGCAAGTCAAAAAAAGCTTTTAAAAATAAGAAGAAAACACTTTATTTTGTTAAAAAATATTATATATAACAATGTGTATAATATTTTTTATGTTTGATTTGGCATCGCCTTCAAAAGGTATATTTTTTTTAATATTATACTTTTTAGTTCTCTTGAAGTCGTACTTGACCGCTCTACGGTATTATATTATAAATAAATAGATGAGATATAGATAAATTTTACTATTATTTCGTATGAATAGATTACCCCAGGATACTATGTACTTTGTCTTTCATTAACTGATTCAACTTTGCCTTTATACCTGTATGGTATGGATGCTTGTTAACGTCACTAATTCCCTACTGTTTGGAATTTCCTTTTGTATGGCAGCTCCCCTGCCTACAGGCTGTGGTCTTGGGGCACCTGCTCGCTGGCCTAATCTCCTAGACTCAATGAAACGAACCCATACTCAAAGGCGGTCTAGACACGTTTGACTTTCAGTCAGGCTTAACCTACATTGTTCTTATTAACTGTCTAATGTGTTGAGGAGTATTCCAGTTTAAAATTATTTTTGGTTTAAATTAAATTAAAATAACATTAATACGGAGACTCGAGATTCCATAAAGAAGGACATGTTTATTATGTAAAATTGGTAAGCAAATTATTCCAAAGGTAGCTAGAAAAGGTGGCAGAGGTCTCAATCGATGAGGATCGAGGATCTTTGGAGATATATAACTTAATTTAGGCGACTATTAATAAATCAATAGCTGGCAGACATTTCCCTGCCCATAAAAAATAAAAACCCAGAACTCGATTGCAGCGGCATCTACCGGGACTAATTATTAATCTAAATCATACTCGAATCCACGTGAACAAACACAAAAAATTTCATCAAATTCGGTCCCACGGTTTAGGAGGAGTTCAGCGGCGCCACCTACCGGATCTAATCGTGATTCTAAACCAAACTTGGAACCACTCGAACACACATAATCTTGAAATCCGATGCAGGGACACCGACCGTGATTGTCAATCTAAACCATTTCCTAATCCACTTTAACACGCACAAAAAATCATCGCGGTCGGTCCTACTGATTAGGAAGAGTTCATCAGCGCCACCTCCCGAGTCCAATCCAAATCTAAACCATCCCGGGAACCACTTGAACACACACAAAAATCATCAAAATCGCTTCAATCGTTTAGGAAGAATTCAGTGACACACACGCGCAGAAGAATTTTATGTTACATAAAGATTTTTGGGTTTCAAACCCACACAGAAGTCCTCAGAACACCCCCGATTGTGTGAGAAAAAGTAACGTGAAGCTAAATAAATGAGTGTTTGTTTGTTTCGTATATAATATATAGTTTTTATCTTGACTAGGTCGTTACACACCGGAACCTAGTAAACAACAATGTGGCATTATCTCAGAGTGCTCTTCTAACGTTTACAACTGTTTTATGTTTTCACTAACGTTGATTAGATTTCTTGCTCTCCTTTTGCTCAAACTCAGTTCTTTGAAGGCCTTAGGCGTTCCTTGCGAGAAATAGTTCTTGTCATATAACAAAGAAAGAAAAAAAAATATTTGAAGAAATAGAGACGCACTTACATTGCTAACAGCCTAACGTGTATCTTAAAAATAAAAACATATGTTGAGAATTTGTAAGCCGCGTTTTCAGCAATGAAGGTTTGCACTTAGCAGATTGCTGTGATGACATAACTCCGACATAGCAACAAAATAATTGAATCATTTTTTTTTCAAATTATAATATATACGTACATAGAATAAAAAGAATAAAATATATTGTTACGAGTTTAGCTGTACTCGAATTAAAATGCCGTTAAAATTACTATAAAGTTTATTAGAACTATACAAACACGTATAACACAGATACATATATAACCGGACACAGCAAATCCAAACGTAATGCAGAAGGTCGTAATTCAATAAAACGTGCAAAGTCCGTCACTATTAGATTCCCGAATGTCACGCCCGTATCGTAATCGTAGCTCGACTGCTCCCTCTCTCCATCAGGCCATACCTCACAAATATGGCCCGTATCTTAGTCATCGTAATCCGCAGCATCCTGACTAATGAGCGTGTATAATAGAACAATAGGCTATTCTCCACAATAATTAGTAAATACATGCCAATAAATAAGTGAACAAAAGAAGTATTACGATTAGTTCAAATGCTGGCAGGTAATAAAATCTGATTCTACAGATCGGTACGTGGAATTGGTCTTTGTCGGCGCCTAGGTTGTAACAATATTTTGTTAACTTTATGGTTTAAATAAAATAAAAAAATATAACTCATGCTTGTCTATGTTGTAACATACTTGTATTTATATTGCGCATAACAGCGTGTATCGATTCATCTAATCGAATATGATTGGATACAGCGATTGTCTACTATTTCCACGTCACGGACATGAGACAACAATTATTAATTATTTTTGGAATATATATCCTATAAATGGTGTAACCTACATATGGAGTACAATGTCTGATGAAAATTACGTTCTTCATCTCATAAACTAACACTGGTCGGCCGTTGTCGAAATTCGACCATAATAATTAATGTCAAAGAATATACTTCTATAATTATAGATTTCGTCAAGGCTACACTGTTAAATTTAATGGAACGATAAACAAAAGAGTATATATGCGTGTGGGTTTCAAATACATGTTATTGTGTGTGTATTGTTTTTTATTGATTGAATGTACTTTTAAGGATAATTTAAGAAAAATAGCATTCGTCGCTTCTTCTTACTCCTCCGTCTGCACAAATTTCGTAAAAAGGGGTACTAAGTTTTTGCGTCACTTATGAATATAAAAAATAAACCTATGAAGCTTTACGTTATTTTTCCTTAGAAAACCATTTTGGTAAACACGCGAATGACTTATGCAATGAACTACGTCATTTAGTTATGTTTATATGTTTTATTGAACTTTAGGAAATGTCTAACACGTCTAGTTAAAGCTGAACTTGTACGGCTCATTTCTTCATTACAATTTGGATGAAACAACCAGTGACAAATGTGAACATAAAATTGTATCATTCAATGCCAATGAACGTCGTCGTTTTATTTAATTTCTGCACATCTCAATCAAATTAATTCAATTTGGTTGATCGTCCATCTTTAAATTTCTTTTATGTAACTTCTTTCTTGCCTTAGTCTTTTTTATAAAGGTTTAACTGCCAGACTTCAAGGCGCTATGAGCTCTTTCTGCGTGCAACGGAACACAAACCAATTAGACTGATATTTTTTTTCTATTTTTCCTTTCACCCATTTTAATGTTATATAAAATTATTAGAGCTAGGCATGTTTGCTGAAGACTTTCTTGCGCGGCTTCTTCTATTCAAGCCACAACATGTTGTGAAGCGGTGGTAAATTAGATTAGGCTCCCATAGAATAACCATAAACAATAATTAAAATGAACAAGTTGGCGGTAGTCTAGATAAAACTTTAACAATGCTCGTTGACACTTGACAAACGTCGGAATAAAGAAAATCAAATAAATTACCGCGCCTAAACCGTTAAAACTTAGTTTTATTATCTACATAAATGGCGTAAACTTAAGAACATAGTAAATAGCGCAACTTGATACTTGACGCACCATGTTGGACGTAATACTAAAAACGACAAGTAGGTATAAGACTTACTCTTGGAGTTCCTTTTATATTCTGCTCTATTTGGCCAGCCTGTAAAAATAGGACATGTCCATCGTAACAAAAAATGTAAGCAGGCTTGAAATTCTTACTAAAGTACTCGCTCCTGTTGACCTTTCATTGGCTTGAAGAAAAACAAAGCAAGCGACATTAACGTTTCCTTTCATAGTCAAGATTTATGTTATTTGCTTCGCTTTAAGCCGGTCATCTTTATGGGTTGAATTCTCTTTGTAACTACTTGTAGTTCCTTTCTGTGACATTCCTAATTTCTTTGAGATTTATGTAACAGACGGACTGTTTGTACAACAGCTCCATATATTGCTACTTTAAATATGCTGGACAAAAAATAAGGCAGCATTTAAAAAACAATGTAAGCTGACGTTTTAATTAAAACTGTATCGGAAAAATCTAATTTTTACATCCGAACAACTTTACACCGCTCCCTGTAAATTTCCCGCGGGGTTTCCGGAATAAAAAATATCACAACACTAAAATCACATTGAAATTCAATTTTCTTTTAATCTGGGTATTTTAAATAATTTTCAGAAAAATTCCCGTTCGATTCTCAGGATAAAAAGTAATGCAGGTTTTAAGTGTAAGAATTTTCTCTCGATCAGCGAAAACCTAATCGAAATCGGTCCAGTAGTTTTTACGTGAATCCCGAACAAACAGACAACCATAAACAAAATTAAAACTAAATAATTAAAATGAATCAGTTTGCGGTAGGCTAAATAAAACTTTTACAATACTGGTTGTCACTTAACATCTTTGTCTTCCGTGATCATAGCCATTGAAAAGTGGTCAAAACGTCGGAATAATAAAAGTCAAATAAATTACCGCGCGTAAGACCGTTATAACGTAGTTTTATTATTCGTCATAAGAGTTGAGAAAACGACCTCTTCAGGCTTCTGGTGTGGCGCATATCTTAATGATTTATGCAATTAACGGCGACTGGCCTCAAATTGCGTACCAGAGTTCAATTTAAAGCCTTTGTTTTGAAGCTATTATGTATGCTAAGTATGTGTCACTATCTTCTGCCCGCGACTTCCTCCGTTTGGTCTTAGCGTGATGATATGTAGCCAATCCTCCTCGATAAATGGGCTATCTAACACTGAAATAATTGTTCAAATCAGACCTGTAGTTCCTGATATTAGCGTGTTCAAGCAAACAAACTCTTCAGCTTTATTTATTAGTATAAGATATAATTAACAATAAGCTGAAGACATTTGTAACTAATCGAATACAATAAAAGAAAACTTATTTGTATTGTATTCTACCCAAAGTCCCTCAAAATTATAAATGGAATACTGAGTCCCCATCACTGTCTTCTATGGGTAAGGTACCCAGAAGGCTGGCTACGTTTCTTCGCTGAATCGCCATACAGTGAATGTGTCAAAAACATGGCAGTGTTTTGTGTTTTTTTTTTATTTAATGCATTTTTTTAATATTATCATTCGGCTCTCCTCTACAATGACTATAAGTATGCGAAAATTCATACTCCTCCGTCCGCACAAGTTTTGAAAAAAATGGTACAAAGGTTTTGCTTAATTTTCGCTTCACGATCCATATAATGATTTAGTTGTAGGTAGAATTGATATGAAAACTGTGTTAACGAAAAATCTGATTAAAATGTGAATAAAACTAAGTAAACAAAGTTTGTACTTACTTAATAGTTAAATCGCATAAATCGCTGGGTAAATTTTGATACACATTCCATACAGATAATGTCAGTTTTAAAGGAATTTAAAGAGTTGATAGCAAGAGGAAGAAATGTAGCATTTAGGGCTAATTTTTCAGTTTTTCAGTTTGAATAAATTATAACCTGACTAAATTCAGAAGTGAAACTATTCAACTGCTTTATTCATGCTACTGACTTTTTAATTTTTTCATATTATACGTTGTTCGATGAATAACTTTTATCTGGCGTATAAAAAGTCGCCCTTTACACGAATTTAAAAAGCGTATTAATTTTTTTAACAGCTATTTCATTAAATATGAGTATCTTGACAGTAAATAAAAAATAAGAGATGAAAATATTTTACGGAATTAATAACGTGTTTATATTTAATCAATGCCAGGATGACGCAAGTTTTTATTTATGGTGGATGCATTATGTCGAGTAGCGACTACATTGTACAATTAGTTTGTCCAATCTAAAGATATACTGCAACGACTAACCTCCTTATTCGTTATAATATTATAAAATTCACATTTTCATTCATTCATTCATTTATTTATATACAAAATAAGACATTTTTTTAACTGACTCGTTTGAGTGCTCAGTAATATTTAACATTTACACCTGTTTTTTCTTAGTTATATCATTGTATTTATTTATTTTTACTTTTTTTATAATTATGATTTTATGCTGAGTGCGGGCGTGCGCACCAGCTTATTAGGATTTGTATCAGGTTTAGTGCTATAAATTCTAGATAATAAGGCAAGCTGTGTCTTCATATAAAAGATCACATTCTTAAAATTACTACATATTATATTTCTAATGTATTTAAACATGTTTCTGAATGTGTTCAGTTTTGAAGAAGACCGTAAAAAAATATACTAAACATGCCGTATCTTCACATTTAAGCTATTTAAAAAATCAACTGGAATAAAGTATGTAAACGACGGAGATCGTGACGCATTTTTTTAAAAAACCGTCGTCGAAAGTGTACCGAAACAAAAAATGCTGATCGCTGTTTATTATTACATGATTTCGAACTTTAAAGCAATGAAATAAGATCTAAAATTAAAATTAATATCCATTACAGTAATATACGGTGTTTTGGAATTAGACGGCGTTGTTATAGCCCTTATTAGTATACCATTTCTTCGATAGTCTTCAACAGTCATCGAACCTTCATTGCAACCAGGTATCTCCAGGAAACCACGTTAGTTTTTCTAATTTTGAATTTCATTGTATAAACTGAGACCCTTCACAAATTTTATTATATTGTTACCCGCCGACAAAGTGAATGCACACCTGCAGTTTATTATTTATTACCTTTCCCCACATTTCAACTTCTTTTGTTTACTTTGTGTTTAAAATTTGTTTATAAAAACACCTCATATTGTTATTGTGCTTTTTTATGGCCGCTGGTGTGCAGATTTAGTTTTCTTGGCAAATTCAGTCTACGCGGTTGCGTGTTGTATACTGTATAGTTTAGTATAAAACAATGCCCAAACGGAGGGGTGAGGCAGTCAAGGCAAGACGTGTATATTTGATAAGCTATATAGTGACGGATTTTGCGCGTGTTATTGAATCGTGCAGTTTGTACTGGTTGTGTCCAGTTATATTTGTACCTGTGTTATACGTGTTTGTATAGTTCTAATATACTATAGTAATTCCAAACGTCATTTTAATTCGAGTCGCGTACTCGTAACAATATACATATTGTGTAGGTATTATGGACTCGCAGCCTGTTCGCAAAAACAGTTTCTTTTTCGTTTTGATTGTGACGTCTCTTTGTGACGTTTTGCGATTGTAGACAGTTTTCAAGTGCCGGATCGATTCCATTTATTGTACAAGGCGAGTTAGACCTATTCGTACATGAAATTTTACCAAGTTATTGTAGCGTATGCCATTCTATCCTCAAGACGTCAGCAGTACAATGTGCGCTCCTACCTGTTGTGGTCGGTATAAATATATTATATAAAATAAATTATAACACCACATTAAGTCACAAACACACAACTTACAACAAAACTTACACTCTTACACACACCAACACGCACCAACACCACTGCATTGCATTACACGCACACTTCACAAAAAACCAAGCCACACAAAAAGCCTTAAAATTAATAACCCAGACACAGGAAGGATATATATATATATATATATATATATATAGATAGAGACACAAGGCAAACATTGCACATGCACTTCCTCACAACACCAGCATGTAACAGATACACTCTACATTAGTATAAGTTTAGTATTAAAATTAGAATAAAATAATATAATAAGTTATTCGTAAGGTACACCATAACACAAATATCATTGGATAAAAGTCACACACAAAAACAAAATGACCAAGAAGCGTCTATAAATTTTTAAAAATTTCTTAGAAATTAAATTGTTAAAAAGGTTACGGAACTCGAGTCCGTAGAGCTGTTAAAAAAATATATGATACATATATTACATATTCTGATTTGCGCCCAAAAGTATCCTGGTTTTTGTGTTATTTATAGGTATAAACGTAATAAACACAATAATAGATAACTTGAACGTACATTATTTTTATTACATGAGTTCAACACACAGGCAGACCATCAAATGGAAAGCGGTTACCATTGGCTATAAAAATTTGTAACACCAAAGGTGCTATTAATGCGCTGCCGCTCTCTAAAGGGGGATTGGAACACAAAAAGGTACCTATGGCGGCACACTATAGACCAGGGTTGGTAGATACCCAGATGGGCAAATACCCTGCCACCTGGTTGTGGGTTTTGTAGTCTTCTTGCGACAGGCCGCCCTAACACAGAAACTTGTATTCTTTCTCCGCTCTTGCACGGATGAAATTTATATTTCTTCCAACAATTTTCACTCGACATTGCCTCGCCTCCGTGCTTGCCTTAGCTAGCCGACAAGAAGTGGATATACGCTAGAGCTAAGACTCAAGCTTCAGGAGTGGAAGTGATAAATGGAATAATGCCATAAGTAGCTTCGGTGAATCTGCAGCCCATGTCTGTACACCCCTTAGCCGCTCACACCCATGTTGCCCCTGTCTTCAATGTCATTTTTGGGGCTCATGCAAGGAGTGGCGAGTGTTGACGCGTTGAGTCTGCCCAATTTTTCCATGTTCCTTGAACATTGTGACGGGCAGACGCCATAGTCCCCTTAGTCCCTGATCTGTAACTCCACTAGCATTTCATCCCAATACATCTGTACTTTTGTTCTCATTCCTTACAATAGTCCTACCACTGACCGGGGCATGTCCTTGAGCGCATTTTTATATGGTGTAGACAGGGACAATCACCGGTCAGTGTCACACCACATTTACATCAAATTTGTCAAGGGGTCTTTACAGTTGGTCTTCCTATGGCCCCACGCAAGCCCTCCAAAAGTGTGATTCATTATTATGGCCCGTGGTCTTTAAGGATATACAATAATACTATAATTAATTTTTACCCATCATTGTTTCGTAATAGGTTGTGAATTTTGTAATTAATTTCTAAGAAATAATGAATTTTGTTTCTATGCGAGTAATAAAGATGAACTAAACAATATATAATATATATACTCGTTTAAAATTTATTTTAGAATATAAAAATATTGTATATTCAAATTAAGTACTTTTTATAAATAGTTTACTAATAATTAACTAATTTTTATAAAAAAAAATCAAAACATACATATAAACTTAGAATCTTGTAATTTCCATTGCCTAAGAGAGAAGACAACGAAATTTTTTCCAAAGATATCCCAGGTTATTTTCTACGAAATTCAAAGTATATTGAGTGGTGTGTGAAGTCTTTAAATTTGTTAGCACAGTTGCGTTGGCACTTTGTAATATTGGAAACAGCTGGGCATTCATTTATTTGTTCCCTTCAACACAATCAGAGGATAATATAGTCATGATTTATGATAATTACTGAAATGTCACTGTGGTCGCATAGCCGAACGATGCTCATTAGAGTACTAAAGAGGAAATAATCCTGCTGATTTTTTTTCAAGTATGAAACCTTGTCTGCCGTTAAATAATTTGTTTTGAAACATTCGTAATGTTATTGTTGAGATTTATAGTTCCATGGATAAAATCTCTATAACTCACTCCCCCATTATATATATATGCACATGCATAAACAATATTTTCAGTTAATACATATAAATATACTTACCATTAAATTAATCGATATCTATAGTTAGATATTAAATGATAATATTTTAAATTAATTATCACAACACAATTTCAATAAAATCTAAAATTATAATTTTTATACAGAATAATATGTGTATGTTGTAAGTAAATAGGAAGATAACATATCTGAGTTGGCCATTAACGAAATTACAACAATAAGATCTATTAAAAACGTATTTGAGATTCCTTTGACGAGATTACCTGAACAATCGCTCATTTACCGATGTTATCACAAAACGCATTATTGTTGTCGTCTTGTCATTCTATAATGAGTTCTGTACTTTTAGATGTTTCATTTGACAAGGTAGTAACTATAATTAAAAGTCGCAAGATTGACTCAATTGACAGGAGGAACACTAAGGTCGTATGGATATGTAACCAGGAGGGACGGAAGTCACGTTACATAAAAATGGTGGGTTGAAATGTAAAGATGGACCAAAAAAGTGACGAATGGATTTTGTGAAGGACAATAGAAATATCCAAAAAAAGGAAGAAGGTGAAAGAAGGTACAGATAGAGAAAGAGTAGCAACAAAATATAACAACAATAGTAGAATAATAAATAGAATATAGAAGTATACATAATAAATAGAAGATAGTGCAGCATACATATACAGTGTAGCATAAACGCAACGATATCAGCAGTTTTGGCAAGTATCTGTACCATATTGTAGGGTGAAAGTCGACCCCGTTCTTCCAAGAGTGGTGCGTTGGAGCTGGATAACTTTCTGCAAAGACGAATCTTTTCTGGTGCGCACTGCTGAAGAATGGAATAATTTTCCTGAGTCTGCTTTTGTTGACAAATACAATCTAGAAGTCTATAAGTCACGAATGAATATCTCAATATCAGGTGAGACAGTGGTCGAACGTGAAACTATGCAATCATATAAAAGTTATGCCGAAGAAAGAAGCGGCCGAAAGACTGAGAGGAAGATGAATGAGTAAACCCCCATCGAAGACGGCAAATAAGGAGTCGGAGGTGCCACTAACCATCCTGTGGACATAATGAAATCTGGAGTGTTCGGGCACCCCTCAAACGAGCCACACCAGTGAGCAGGCCCTGTGGCGCCTCACCGAGACACGGAAGGACGGTCGCAAATTTAGTGGGCAGTGTAATGGTCAGCGTCTCACAACACCTTCTTTAGTGAAGCTGTGTGCAGAGTACTGCAGAGTCTGTCGTCAGGAATCCCATATATCCCTCGGTTTAAAAGAAGTCGTAAACCGCCTCACGCTGGAATTAAAAGGTCCTCTGCCAGGCAGGGTATGCGATGTTGTGATGCCCTGGCATAAAGCAAAAGACGTAACACCGGAGGGGTTTTGGTGGATATCCTCGACTCGGGTGGACATGGTTAGCATAGATGATAGCATTTCTTCGGAGGTGCCATTGTCACCCCAACGCCAGAAATCCTACATCCTCCACTGCGCTTTTCCTACGGTGGGCAGTTTTTAAGCGAATTTTTCCTCGTCAAATCAAAATGCCGAGGGCTAATTAAGGGTTTCTTAATAAAATTACGTTTTAACAGTTTTAAGCGTGGCATTTTATTTGATTCTTATTTCGTCATTTCGGCCACTTTAGCAGCCATGATCACAGAATACAAAAGTGTCAATGAGTAGTGTTAAAGTTTTATTTAGCCTACCGCCAACTTCTTCATTTTAATTATTTAGTTTTATGTTTTAGTTATGGTTATTATTTAATCTAATTGATTATATGTACTAGTTGCAAAAACTTAATAAAATTCTATGAGTTTCTTATTTCGCCAAAAGAACCCTATTCTAAGTCCAGGTGCCCGAACACCTGTATTATACAATAAATCAGTTTTTGAAGAACAAAACATAATCGAGTGGAGGTGTCTCAAGGTCGATTTAGGCGTAACGAATTTTTGTAGTATTTAAAATTAACATATGTTTCATTATTTAAAATTATTTACGTTAGAATTTACATATGTTTACGTGTTTAATGTATTTCTGTCAAATTCTTTTAATATTTTACGGTCCATGAATGTGACGTTCATTATATTTAAGTGACTCCACGAACATGAGGCTTATGTAACCGGTGTTAGCATAGATACGAGTACTTACTTGTGAACTAAACTCGCGTTTCGAATGGCGCAGGTTCAAACACTGACCGGGAATGAGCCTGATTTTCATTTTCAATAGTTATGTAGATACTTAGTTAACTCTGTGGTTGACTAGGCTAAGCCTTTGCTGGCCTAGCTCACTCCAATGCAGTCTCGAGTTCGATTCTTCGAATGGTATATTTCGTAAACGAATGTTTTGCTTATTATGGTCCGGGTGTACAGGGGTCGGTCAGGTCTAAAATAGAGCTCTTTTGTATAAATTTCACCCATAACAAGTGTAACTTGCTTAGCTTGGAAGATACAATATCGGTGTTGGTCTGCTGGTTACTAAAAACAAGTCCTCATCGTGTGGACAGACATCCACTTATCGACAACTTACTACTTAACTAAAACAATTCTGTTCAAACGATAACTAAGAAACTTAACTCGCCGGTACACAAGTTAGCTAAAAGAATACAAACCAATGTCGCTCCTCGGGATCGTTCCCAAAACGCTGCAGCAGCGTTCCCGAATTGTATTACAACGCTGATACATTGAGTAAACTAAAATCCAATTTAGTAAATATGATTAAATCAAGTATGAAAGTTCTTTATCTAGTCTTAACTCTGACATTTACTTTAAAGTCGTGATTTAACTTTGAAGTTTTAATTTGATTTCAAATTTAAACCAATAAAGCTAAGCGAAGGCATTTTCAACTAGATCACCTGAAATCACATTAAGATAAAGTAAAGCCGTAATATCTTTAAGAAGATTAGTTTAGGTCTTAGTAAGATGGTTTATTATCTCGCTTAGGCTACTCTTGGCGGTTCTTTCCGTGTACAGTTTAAATCATTATTCTACTTGGAAGTATTCCATTATCTGGGATAAAAGGTATCCTATCCTTATTCCCGTTATGGAAAGTACAATTATATTTGTTTTTTGTAATTAAATTTAAAAGCCCAAAACGTTCCACCGCTGGGCACGGGCTTCGTATTTTTATAGAGGAACAGACATTATACCTGCCACGCATATCCAAACTGGATTTCCGGGTATCAACCTTAGTTATCTCTATGTGCATGTTTTATCAGAATATTCACGTATTTGATACCATCAAGACTTGTTTTGGTATATACGTACAACGTTAACTCATCGTCATGTGTCTCGATATCTGAAGACCAAATAAACTTTTTTCTTTCTTTCTTAAATTTTGATCCATACAAGAGCAGATAGATTTCAAACTATATTCTTGAAGGGCACTATGACACGAAGTCTAAAATTAGTATGCGATAGTCAATAAATGCGCGTCGCACGCGCAAGCAATTTTGGCAAGACGAAAATTTGCAATATTACCCTTATATATGTAGTAGTAGTGTAGATATATAAATTATTGTAATACTAATGAGCTCATAGCATCACGCAAAGTCAAATCAGTCAAATAAGAAATTTCGTACTAATATTTCATCTTACAATACAAAGTCACTTTTTACTTTTTAACAAGTTAACTTTAAATTTTTAAATTATGTTATACTATCAGTGCCTATTTTCTCACTACAATTCACAATAAATTGTAATTTACAAAGTTACAATAAATTGCAAAATTATTTTTATGTAACAGAGTGGAGATTAGCGCCCATGCCATTACTTGGCGGTGACAAAGGTGATGTAGGAAAGATTTCTTTTTTGCCTTCTAGTTATTTCTGAAGTCCGTTTTGTTTACTAGATTATTTTTGTTAAGAGACTAGCTCTAATTTGTGGTGAATTAATTAAGTATTTTAATTCATTCCTTGTGCAACAAGTACGTCGTAATTAGAACTGAACAACTAAATTTATAACAATGATAGGATTTAGAAGTATAATATAATACGTCCGTAAAACCCAGTGAGTCTATTTATTTGGTTTCATATCATTCATTATCTGACTTATTCGCTCATTTCGCGTCGAAAAATGACAGCTGGCAGTCTAAAAACACTTTCATTCCGATTAAGGACAACGCATACGACGCACTGATGATTTCTAATAGGACCCTATTGAAAAACTTATTATTCAAATTATGAATAAGTGCTTATCATCGTTTGGAGAGATTGGTTGGTGGGTTCCTATATCTTATCGACCGTTCATTTGCCTTACTATTGGTAAAAATTACCATAAGCTCCGTACAAGTAATGTCAAATTCAAGCAATGGTAACGCAAGTAAGTGAATAGTAAGAAATAATAATTGGCCATTAATTGACAACATATTTATTACTTAACTAAAAATATTGATAATAATAACTTGCCAGTTTCACAAGTTCACTAAATATTTAACTAATTCAATTTTAAATCAAGCTTTATCTGTTGACATAAATTGTTTCCTTATAACGCGATTTTTAAAAGTCTGCTAATTTATCCCGCTTTACGTGGTATCATTGATTTGTCCAGCGACAATCTTCTCAGTTAATAAAACTAGAATTATTATAAGTGTGCAGCAAGCAATACAAAACAAACGTTGTTTGTTTTGCTTGTTTTTGTTGTTATTGTAAAGCAAACAATTTTTTTGACTACTGAGCTGTACGGCTGACGATCCAACTGTTATAAAAAGTGGCTACCGTCGACTATAAACATTTGCAACACTAGAAGTGCTTGCTACGAATGTGCTCTTGGAATCGCATATGGAGCTGGAACCTGGCCCCTGCTGGCACATGGCAGTATGCTTGAGACCAGAGGTGGTAACTATACAGAGGGGCAAATGCCCTATCACCTGGTTGTGGTTGTTTTGTCGCCTCACGACGGGACGCCTGGTCGCGGAATTTGTATTCTTTCTCCATTCTTGCACGGATAATGCTACTTAAACAACATTATATATCCATTCTCATGAAATTCTAAAGATAAAATGAATAAATAAACATTTGTAACAATGAATAAGTTGATCCTGTTTCATTAATATTTTCATTTCATTTATAATTGGCTTGTTATTTCATTTCGTCTCGCCGAATTTCGCTTAACACGATGTATTTTTAAATGTTAGAATACGCGCGTCTAGCCTGTTCTAGTAACCGTTAGTGTAACGTCAATCCGATGACGTGACGTCGGTTGACGCTAGATGCCGCCTTTAGTATTTGTGAATTCTTAATAGTCCATGGGTGTAGTCCGCGAACACATGTTCGTCGTTCGAGGTAGCATGAAGTTTGTATCACATTGTGCTGAGAAATGAATTTTCAGTTGTTGTTGGCGTTACATTTGCTATTCGGAACGGATCCCGACGAAGCATTACAAATATATTTGTACATGGTTTATTTATCTTATTTACGCTGTCGCGGCAACTTTGCCTTTGTGATTTCTTGCCGTATTATTCGTGTTGGTGTGGGTTTGCGGTGTCTGAAGCGTATACAAGCGGGAGGTGTGGCAAGACGTTGTTTTTTATTTATTATTTTATAAACCATAGTGTATTCTTACGTTTTCGCGACTGTTACTCATTTCTACTACTAGTCCACATAGTATGGCGGTGCGGTAGCAACTAAGTTGCGGTGACGTGTACACAAGCGCTAACAATGTACAATTCTATTACTGTTTTGCGTAGTAATGGTTCTGTGATGACGAACCAAAATGTATATATACCCATAAATAGTGGAGAAACATAAGTAAGTATTAGTTTTAGAAATCTTTAAAATTTTTAATCAACATTATTAAAATGATAATATCAGCCCATAAATGTCCCACTGCTGGGCTCAAGCCTTCCATTATACGGACACTATACCCGCCACGCTTGTCCAAGGCGGCTTGGCAGGTTTGATACATCGGTTATCTCGATATGCAGGTTGCATCACAATGTTTTCCTTCACCGTTGTTAGCACGTGGTAATTGTATCAATATGCACATTAGAAAACAACCTAAGTGGTGCATGCGTTCCGACCAGGATCGAACCCATGACCTTTGAGTTTGAGACGCGTGCACTAACCATTACGCTACCACGATTATTACTAAAATGAATGAACGTTATTTCTGAAAATAACTGAAATTTGTAGTTACAATTAAATGCTAACTAACTCCGACTAAACGAACCAAAATAATACAAATTAATTTCGCACATTCCCTTTGTTCGTAATCCGAAAGTAAATCCGAAACTTAATTAAGTACCAATATTTGTTAAGTATGAACATAATTGTTTAATCTTAAGTTTTATGGGTGCCTGTCACCTTTTCTGTTATACATTATTATTCATGTTAACTCTAAAAAAAAATGAATCACAACGGACAAGTGGCAAAACGAATCGCAACAAAATTTTAACTTGAAGGTCTTTGGGCAGGTTTTTCAAATTGGACAAGTACATTGACAATTAATTGCCCGTAAAATTTCAAGTAAACATTTTGTTGCGATTCGTTTTCCCACTTGTCCGTTGAAGTTTCACTTCTACTATGTGTCCCAGCACACAAATCGATTCTTCGCAGGTTTACTGCAAATTACGATTTGGTTAGGTTAGGAATGTACATTTGGATTGATGCATTTTTTATTTAAACATATTTATTTTATCAAACAAAAGAACTGAATTCGATCCGGAACCAAAAATGCATCCATAATCTACTCTAAAATTATGCCGCCTCTCACCATGTCTATTTATGCAGCTCCTCCACGCGGTCGTAACGACTTTTCGTGACAGAAAAACCCTAAGACTCGGAAAATTGAAAAGTCCAAACGCACACAGCAGAAGGCAAATTAAATTCTAATAATACTGATATTACATAGTTTTTTAAAAGAGGTTTCAATTAATTTGACTCTTTGGCTCGCGTAGGCTCCTTCTATACATTTATTTCGTCTGCTGTTGAGATTTATAGGAATGAATGACAGTAGGTAGTCGGCAGTTTCTCCACGTTAAATAAGGTATTGAGTGTGGGCCGATTGTTAGATGCATATGTTAGATGAAGCGACCTCAATTGGTGAATAAATAATGGCGGACGGGCGTCCGATTTGTGACGTTTGGACGTTGACCCTCCTCAGACCCCTTAATATATTGGTGGGCAAAAGCAATATCTTTAAAAATATCAAACGAGTATGAATGTGCTGTTGTGAATTGCCTGAAGCAAGCAAACAGACAGACGGTCCATCAGGGGCCCAATTCTGCTAGTTCAATATCATGGAATATCAACGGTAGAATACGCAGCACGTCACAATATTTGTCTATTGACGATGACCTCCTTACGGCTTACCTTTACAGGGTTCCGTAGCCATTTTAGCAAAATGGAACCCTTCTAAAATCCACATGGGGTTTTTAAAAAGGTGTCATTAAATTTCTTCGAGGTCTGCAGCATGTTGGTAGCACCTGTGGTATTGCATATCTCCACAGGCAACGGTAACCGCTTCCCTTCATGCAGATCGTCACCGTGTCTACTGTACTGCACCAAAAAAAACCTCATGGGACTATAATAATAAAAACGAGTATACCGGCGTGAAACGGTTATTCTTAAGTTACTCGTGTTTCGTATGATGAGTGAGAATTCAAATAGCCCACTTTCCTTATCTCCTATTCCATATTTCCTATTCTAACGTCCCTATCCCAATTTCCCTAATCAAATTTCCCTGTTCCCATTTTTCGTATCCCAATTTCGCTATCCCAATTGCTCTATCCCAAATTTCGCTATCCCAATTGTCCTATCCCAATTACCATATCCCAATTCTTGTATCCTAATTTCCCTATCGCAATTACACAATCCCAATTGTCTATCTCATCTTACCTTCCTTTTCCATTTTTTCTATCCTACCATCCTATACCATTTTTCTATCACATTCCACCTATCTCATCACCTCCTGTACTAAAGACTTGCTGTTGCATAGGCAACGTTGACCACTTTCCGTTACTTGGGCCGTATGAATAATTGCCAGCATCAAAATGTATCAAAAACCATTTGCAATGCAGTATATTCACTGTACGTTTATTAATTCTAAACCTTGTTTTATAAGCAGCTTAACAATATTATTGTTTAATTAAACCACGTGTTTTACAGTTGAATTTGCATATTCATTTATTATTTCTCCATTAAACCTTTCATAGAGTTACGCCGATTTAAAGTTAATTATATATTCATCATTTAATTTTAGTAAACTTACTATCTTGTGTGTAAAACATTTAGTTAACTACCACTTTGCAATAATGGGTCGAAATGAAATATGTACTCCAGAGATTACTATAAACTTGTTCTTCGCACAAGTCCAAATTGGACTTAATAGTTTTTAAAGTATATACACGTTTAACCAACATCACATATCGTAAGGTTTAGGATAAAATCTGCTTACCTAGAAAAATGTGAAACTTATTTAAAATTATCTAAAAATAATATGTTTCGGGAAAGCCTGTGATGACTAGAAAGAGTTTCTCGATGGTGCGCATGCAAAATGATGCAGAAGTTTTAAATTATTATAAAATTATGAAAATATTTCAACTATATACATATTTCGAGGAAATTTTGGTTGATATTTAATATTTATTTAGTCAATTGATACATAATATACTTCAAAAGAGGAGAGGTGGGTTTCAATTCTTCTTGCAAGTATGTATTTCCTTTTTTTGTTCATGAATCGTTTTTGATAAATCTTTTTACGATGGATTCAGTATAGCTTAAAAATGGTTATCAGACTTCTGGTTTTGAAAATATAGCTGAAAACGTATTAATATCTTTCGTGCAAGAACGGGGAACGAATACAATTTCCTGCGGCCGAGCGGCCTGTCGTAAGAGGCGATAAAACAACCCACAGACCAGGTGGTAGGGTAATGCCCGACTGGATGGCTACCACCTCTGGTCTAGAGTATGCCGCCATAAGAATCTTGAATTGTTTTCCGGCATTAGTGCCTAGGTTCCAGTGTCCCCTAAGAGAACAGAAGCGAATTTGTAGTACCTTTGGTGTTGCAAATGTCCATAGGCGATGGTGACCGCTTATCATCAAGTGGGCCGTCTGCCGGTCTGCGGAACTTCTGGCATAATAAACAATATCATACAGGAAATTTATAAGTTTTTGGTGTTTAATACCCATAATTTTTTAAAGAGACTACAAACTCATCCCTTGTCACTTAACGAGACTCCTTTGTCTTAATAATAATGATTCACATAGGAAAGGGTTTTCCTTATGTGGTAATGAAAGGCGAATCCATTAAGTGTTAAGCAACGATCAATAGTATAGGCCGTAAATCGTCGGTGCGTTTCCCTTTCGGGTGTGAAATGGCACTGATACTACGATATTAGGTATAAAGCCCGGTTGCGTCCGCCTGAAACACTTTCCCGGATTTTCCCATACTCGGGTTTCACCCGCTCGTAACTGAGTTATGAAATCGTATTCGCTTTGGAGAAAATCAATAGAATATAATGGCAAAATGGATCCCTTTAGAAGTTGTTTGCGATAGCGTTCGGAAATTTGTGAACTTAATCATTTATTCGCGTAGAGAAAGGATTATATAGAAGTGTCGTAAGTTATAAAAATAATCGCGAACATGGAGTAGACCATATAGTCATTAAAATACTAAAGACCTAATCAAATCCTTCATTCTACGTTACAACAATACATATTATGGTAGCCATCCAGTCGGGCAAATGCCCTGCCACCTGGCTGTGGGTAGTTTTGTCGCCTCTTACGACAGGCCGCCGGGCCGCAGGAAATTGTATTCTTTCTCCGTTCCGGCACGGATAAAAAGTTCCTTTAAAACTTTAGATTCACAATCAAACCTGAATACCTGAATGGTGGCGCTGCAATCGGGTTCTAAGTTTTCTCAGGACTGGACTCGTCAGGAAAAATCCCCCAGGATTTCCAGGACATAGAATAGTTTTTAAATCTGACAATATGGCACCCATCTGCGAAAATCTTATCTAAGTTGGCCTAGTAGTTTTTACGTGAATTTCGAACAGAACAGCCAAAGAAACAGAGAAGACCGTTGCACCATGTCTGATGAAGGAGAATAACAGAAATAAAATGTATGAATAATCTTACAATCTATTCTAGTTGATATTTTTTAATATAATATTGTTGCGAGCTACAGGACTCAATTTAAAATGCCGTTGGAATTACTATAAAATTTATTAGAACTATACAAACAAGTATTACATAGGTACAAATATAACTAGACGCTACTAGTACAAACTAAACGATTCAATAACACGCGCAAAGTCCGTCACTATATACTTGTCGAATGTACGTCTTAGTCGTATCGTAGTCCTCGCTTGACTGCCTTACCCCTCCGTTCGGACATTGTTTTATACTAACTTTACAATAAAGGATAAGTTCGACACACCTGCCTAATGACGGCCATAAAACAAGTACAATAACAATAAAATGTTTTCTTAATTAAAAAATTCTAAACACAAAGTAAACAAAAGAACTTCAAAATGCGGGAATGTAATAACCAGCGCTTTATGATAGGCAGGTGTGCGTTTACCTTTGTCGGCATGTAACAATATTAAAGGTTATTAAAAGATAAACTTGATTATCAAGTTTGTCAATGAACCAAATTTCGTTAACCATCTCAATTTATATATACCTCCACAAAAATAGCTCTTTCAGGCGGCCGTTTTATACGAATCCCATGAAATTTTCAGCATGATTACCAAAGGCCCTGTGGTCTTATGAACGAATAAATGACCCGTGAAAATGGGAAAGTGTGAAAAATAACTGGCGCGAAAAGATTTCAGGGGCTGAATATTACCAAAGGCACTACGAGTGGGCGGGAAACGTTATAACAGGCTAACACCTACGGGCCTTTGGGGTTTTTGAGTGAAACGGGGTGAAAGCCGATATTTACTACTCTGGAAAGCCTTCTGATTTATAACATGGAATAATTATAACAGTGTGTTTCTCGAGTCTTATGATACTACGCGCATTGGAGGGTTCCCTCGTTGCCGTGATGACTTATTTGTTTATTAATTGCAAAAGTGGCTAAACGCAATCGCAGCACCATCTCTTTGGCTGTATTCGGCTATCCCAACGCCATTTGTCGGGATAAAGGCAATCCTAAATGTTGACCCGATATTCAGGCTGAGTTTTTCAACACTCAAAAGATGGATGGAAGATAGAACCGATAAATGTTGTTCAAAAACAACTCTTCCCCTTGGTTTGCCGTTTGACATTCCTTCACAGAAATTTGATTTGGATAGTAATACATGTATAATATTGTTACATGACATCAAAAAAATGCGCACACCTGCCTATCGTAAAACGCAGTTTGTTCTTAGCTTTCCCGGATTTAGGAATTCTTTTGTTTACTTTGTGTTTAGAATTTGTAATTAAGAAAAACATTCTATTGTTACTATACTCCTTTATGGCCGCAGGTGTGCAGATTACGTTTTTTGGAAAATTTAGTCCACTCGATCGACTGTTGTCTTGTATAGTTTAGTATAAAACAATGCCTGAACGGAGGGGTGAGGCAGTCAAGCGACGATTTCGACACAAGCAACACGTGTTACATTCGATAAGCTATATAGTGACGGACTTTGCGCGT
This sequence comes from Dendrolimus punctatus, assembly GCA_012273795.1. Classification (NCBI taxonomy): domain Eukaryota; kingdom Metazoa; phylum Arthropoda; class Insecta; order Lepidoptera; family Lasiocampidae; genus Dendrolimus; species Dendrolimus punctatus. The sequence continues at coordinate 272,227 of CM022549.1, read as the reverse complement.
ATTGTTGAATCGTGCAGTTTGTACTGGTTGTGTCTATAGTAATTCTAACGGCATTTTAATTCGAGTCCCGCACTAGTAACATGATACTGTACCTATAAATCTGTTTTATCCTCTATTAAACATTGCCGCTGTTATTATTAAAACTCACAGAATGAAAAGCTTTTTGTAGTTTTCCAATACGAAAAATTATATTTTGCAATGAAAGTTAAAAGCTTAAAATCACGTTTTACAGGAAACAGCACGAATTTATCGAATGAACCGTGATTTATTGCTACGTTTATTAACTGTTAAAACAACATTTAATCGGACATTTGACTGGGATTTTTTGCATGTTTTTATTGAGTTAACTCTTTGTCTCTTCCGGCGTAAAATGATTTTTAATTTTGACTATTGTGTTATCTTGATCGCATCTATTGTATGTTGCCCATAAGTTTCATGTTAGTAGACTTTTGACATGAAATATGTTTAAAATTCTTGTGATTTAAAACTCGATGAAACGAAAACCGACTTCAAAAACTAAAAAGTATAAAATAACTTATTTCTGAAGCTATTATTAATTATAATATATTATTTTATACATATTATCTTAAACATCTTAAAGTCGGTGCTTAGTCATTTTCAAAATATAGTAAGTTTTAATAATATTTAATAATAATAGCTTTAGACATAAGTTATTTTATACTTTTTGGTTTTTTGTTTTTAAATCGGTTTTTTAAATGAAGTTTGTTTGTTTTATTTGTTACTTCTTAGTGTTTAGCTATGTATGGGTAGACGTTCGAAAGGTGCCGCGCTCCTTAAAAAATATAGGTCCCAAGAAACGGGAACAAAAAAAAATTTCGTAAAATGAAAACTACTGGGCCAATCTATGTTAAGTTTTTAGGGGACCAAATGGCAACTATTCGTATCAAACTAAACAAGAATCACGTAAATCGGTTCATAAATCTCAGCGTTATCGGTGTACACATGGAACGGAATGGAAAAATTTTCATAAAAATGTTCATAAAATGAAAACTACTAGGTCAACTATATCAAATTTTTAGGGGGCCAAATGGCAGCTATTTCGCGTCGAAAAAAAAAGAATCACTTTAATCCAATCATAAATCTCGGAGTAATCGGTGAACATACATAAAAAAATGATTCCGACGAATCGAGAACCTCCTCCTTTTTTTGTAGTCGGTTAAAAACAGCTTAGAAGCTTTATTACAGCCACACTACTATCCGATCATCGTGAAATTTTGAATATACGTTGTCAGGAGCATACAAAAGTAGGGTACCTCTCATCCAGAAAACAAGTATCGTTCCCGACGCATAGCCCAATAACTTTTCGATGGTCGTGGTACAAACAGGTCTAGTACAGTTATTTCATTTTAACTGATTGACAAAATCTACATTAACGCTAATGAACGTGATTATCATGTCAATGTGAGTAAATTGTGAATTTAATTTAAATTAGGTTACTTTGACACATCCTTATATTGGTCTCTCTTTCGCGCACGGAAGGCTGTCTCTTTCTAATCATTATTGATTAAACATTATTAGAGACAAGATATGTATTGAAACGTTAAGGTACGCAGACTTGTTAAGGGTAAATCATGTTCCAAAGACGGAGCGGGTAACAATTTAATTAATATTAGACATTAATCTAGCTACCGTGCCATTAATTAAAAAAATATAATATCTATAATAGTCTTTTTTTGTCTGTGGCAAGTTGGGTTATTGCGTCCATCTTAAAAGTATCGAATTCATTGTAAAAACTGTCTACAATATAGCACTGTGCATAATTAACTGTTTCTTCCCTCTACTGGCCTACAACTCGAAAATCAGCCCTGAGGGCCTGAGGGCCGGCTCGATTGCTAACTTATCCTGCTTTCAAACTCTACTTCTGTATGTTTTGTGTTATTTTTGTGTACGAGTATGAAGAAGCAATTGTTGTTTTTTCTATTCATGTAGTGTGTCGTTTTATGTTGATAAATCTTTTTTCTGTCTTACTTTCTTCTTCCATCTTCCAAATCCAATCTCCCCCCCGATCTTCTCTAGCCCATTCCTTAAGGCTAGCGACGCGTTGACTTCGCTCCCGGTGTTCCCATTAGGTGGGAACATACATCTATTTGTTAGCTCGCAATAAAAAAAAGGATTAAATCGCTTCGCTCCCCAATGAAGCCGAACCCGCGAGTCGACGACATAACACTAAGTGGCATGCCAATCGTGCCATGTGAGCTGCATTATTGAACACAGCCTTTATACGTCTATATGAAGGAACCGGCTGATTAACAGGTAGTTTCAGTGATTTGATAGTGGTTGATAGTGTTGTAAGATATTTGATTTGATTTATATGTTTCATAGAGTTTGATCTTTTATTTAAAATGCTAAAATATAAATAAAAAAACCTCAGAAGTGAAAACTTTGTATCTCAACGAGACGGTAACGCGAGAGCGGTTTTTCCTCATCCCAAAAGTGCCCAAGGTGCTTAAAGAAGTTTTCACTTCAGAAAATAATTTTTATCCTAAACACTCCATACTTCAAAAACTATTTAATAGTAAAGTCTTTGAAAATATTTTTAATAGACGTGCAACTCAAACTTCCTAGGGTTTTGAAGGCTTTTCTATTGCATTGATTGTTTCTTTTTGTTTATTTGAATCAGTTAATAGTAATAAGATCATTGATTACCGTACTGGTATTGTAGTTCTGTTTACCTATATATATATTTTCTCTTCTTTCATTATACAGTTCTTTTTATTTTTTGTGGGCGTGTTTGTCATATCTGTTTTATGTTTCATATACTATTTGCTTTATAATTACTTACAGGTCGTTTTTAGTTTTAATACTTTTTTAATTTTCTATTTTTTAGTTAGGCAAAATACTTGAATAGCTCCAGAAAATATATAAGATACACGTTGTTTGTGCCTATAATAATCGAGGGTGCTTTCGATTTCTCTAGGATCCATGATCAGATCTTGATTTGGTCACAATGATATCACCTCAGGAGTACACTGTTTAGCTTCTTTTTCGAATAAAATCGGTCCACAATTGACGAAGAAATCGTGAAACAAAGACAGTCGAATTGTAAACCTCCTCCTTATTGGAATCGGTTAAAAATAGATATGTATCTATAAACAATACAGACATACAGACGGATGGAACCCTAAAAATAGGTACACCAAATAAAGAGAAGTTATTAAGGTATGACCACAAGCGTGCGGTTGCGGCGGATGATATTGCCTGCTGCACGAATCACTCTGTTTTGCGGTTTATCGAACGTTCCATATCAATAATAATGTAGTCTTGTCATTAAATAATATTCCGAAGCCTTTATTTAAATTTTAGATTATAATATTGTTACGGCCGACAAAGACCAATTCACACTTGCAGTTTATTACCTTTTCGACATTTAGACTTATTTTGTTTACTTTGTGTTTAAAATTTGTAACTATACAAACAGCCTATTGTGTATTGTAATCTTTTATGATAGTCATTAGCCAGGTGTGATTCGTGGAAATTATTGTTTCGCGGTCGAGTATTGTGTCGAGACATATTGCATAGCTTAGTATAAAGGAATGCCCGATCTGAGGGGTGAGTCAGTCAAGCGATAAACACAGGTGAAGCAAGACGTATGTACATTTAGTGACAGACTTTGTGCGTGTTGAATTGTGTATTACGTTTGGACTTATTGTTTCCGGTTATATTTGTACCTGTGTTATACGTGTTTGTATAGCTGTAATAAATTCTATATTAATTCCAACGGCATTTTAATTCGAGTCCCGTAACTCGTAACAATATCAATGGTTGTATTGGCTTACTTCGTTCGCGTTATCATATCAACGTTGTAGTCTTCAAAATACACAGGGTTCTATAGAAATGGTAATAATTGTCGTCATTTGGCTACATAAAAGACATTTTAATATTCCATTACTTACATTGCTGGAAGAGTTGCCACACTTCAAGACAGTAGAGACGCCGCCACTATGTATGCATCGGTGATGATACATATTTGTGGCTTTCGGGGTCGAGACTTGGGGGCCATGGGGACGCGAGGCTTATCAACTTTATCAAGACCTTTCAAGGCGATTGGAAAAAGTCTCGCGTGATCAAAAGGCTGACCTATATTTAGGGCGTTGCCATACAACGTAGGAATGCGGCCAGCATTTTGGGAACGCTCCCCACCGACAGCGATGGACTTTATATTTTACTTGTAAATAAGTTTTTTCCAGAATTTCCCTTTCATAAAAATTAAATAAAAAAAATAAAGTTAGGGTTTTTTTTTACGATTTTGGAAGTTAGTAATTCTTTGCCTGACGACTTGATTATTACTCATTATGACATGATAAGACCTAAGCAATTATAAGCGTGACGCTTTTGTACATTAATTTTTAATCCACTTATATTTGAGTTACCCATAATTTATCACAATTTATTTCTTACATATATCTTATAGATATTATTTCCTTTCAAATTACATCAATAAGATGATAATATAGGAAAATACTGTTACAACTCAGATTCCGATAAAAACAAAACCCACTTGCATATCTGAAACAAAACACATTTTATTACCCGTCGGCATTTGCACTAATAATATTGAAACTTTTGTAATTCTCTTATGATCGTCTTCTTTTGTTTATTTATTTATTGGGATAAGTTTCTAGAGAACGTCCTATTGTTGTAATGTAAGTAATTACCAGGTGTTTGAAGTACAAGCTGGTTCAGTCCACGTTGCCAGGCGGGCATATTACATTTATGCAGTATAAAACGATGGCCTGATTGAGGAAGGGGGGCAGGCGAGCGAGAACCACGATCAAGGCCAGACGTGTGTACGTTCGAGAATTTGGATTTGTTATGTTCGGTTATATTTGTACCTGTGTTATACGTGTTTGTATAATTCTAATAAATTCTATATCAACTCCAACGGCATTTCAATTCGAGTCTCGCAACTCATAACACATAGACATTCAGACAGATAGACATGACAAAATTAAAAAAGTTTCGTTTACATCTAGCTACGGAACTCCAAAAGATTAAATCTTTAAGACTACAATTATAACTGACTAGTTGTTAACTTGAAACAGTTGAAAAATACGTGGAAATTTCAAACGCCTATATTGTTACAAAAAAATGAGCTGTCATATATGTTACGTTGCTATTAGTCATAGTATTATAATGGCGAGACTATGTATGGCCCATTGAAATGTGTATGGCGGGCCGAAATTGCCTGCCTCTTTAGTCACGCGCACTGTACATTGGACTAATTATCATATCTTGTAACTGAGGCTGACCACAATGTACGAGTCAGAAGATTGTATTTCGAAAACAACAAAATAATATCTCTGGCATGGGTATCAACTAACTGTTACCCGCGGCTTCGTCTGTTTTTATTTTATACTTTATAAATTTTGTGAATAATGCGTCTATGATTGTAAAAGAAGAGATTTACGTTTGATTTGATTACTTTCTGTTTATTATTAAGGAAATGATAAGTTTTCTTTTAATTAAATTATGTAAACTTCCCTACTTAAAAAATACAAGTAATTAATTGATTACTTATGTCACAATTTTAAGGGAAAAAATCGTAATAAAATTCCTCAGCATAAATTTGGCCAACATTCATTCCATTCATTCATGTTGAAATATGACAATGTTTGTGAACGCAAGCCCAAGTGACATTATCTGTCAATTTTTGTACATCTCTTCTTTCAATAAATGCAGTAGTTAGCTCTCGTATCGTATTTCATTTTAATATCTAGGCTGTATTTAGTTACTTACTTTAAAATAAAGTTAATAATTCATAATAATAGTTTCTTCAATTTAGACTTTAAATTGGGTTGCTTAGGAAATCGTCTTGTCCGTCTGTCTTTACATGTTAGATTATTTTTTCTGGTATAGTATCTAACGTATGCAATATGACAGGAAGGTGTATACTGCCCCCCCCCCCTTTAATTTTTAAACTGAGTCGAGGAAAATGTTGAAAAATCTAGATTTAAAAAAAACACTTTGTACGAAAGTTGGCTTGAATAAAATCTTGAAAAAAATTTGATTTCATACACTTGATCACTGACCATTATTTGTCCATTAAATGAAATTGGTGGCAGTAAATAGAATTATATTTTTATTCGCATGTATATATGTAATATATATTATCATAATATATTTAGTTAAGTTGCTTCTTTAATGACTGGAAGAAATCGCTATAAGCTATAAGGCCGCCCATTGTTCTGATGGAAATGTATTCATATTAAATTGTTTAGGTTTAAGTTATGATGGACAATAAAGAGTTTCATTCAGACATTTGATATGTAGGATGTTTTTAATTAAATACCTTTTTGGTGGATAAATAATCACAAACTACTTCAGACAGCTTTTTATTGAGATCTCGCTAAGAATGCAGTCTATAAAAACAACTCGTCTTCATTATATTGAAGCTGTATAACGTGTTTTAATTAACTATCGCGGAATTTAACCTTTGATTTAGGATTCTAATACTCAGAGAAGAGAGCCATCGTTTAAATTTGTATCAATGAGTAAGGTTGTGACGGTTTTAAGCGCGGCATTTTATTTTTATTTTTATTAGATTAGACTCTCATAGAATAAATGACAACAATAATCAGAAATTGAAATTTATGAATTGAAATGTACAAGTTGGTGGTAAATGAAATAATAACTTCAAAAATTACTCATTGACACTTGACATTTTTCTCTTTCGTGATCACGGTTACTGAAATGTGGCGGAAAGGTCGCAATAAGAAACAAACAGAAAATATAAACCCCGCTTAAAACCGATAAAAATTATTTTAATTATGTGTACTATTATTGTATTGTATTACTTATTATTATTGTATATACCTATGTAAAGTATATGCAATAATAAATTTATTGCCACTCGCCATCAACAGACATCGCGTGACATCATGAGCCTATCGGCAAACCTTCTGCGCACGGGTAATAGTTGCGAAAACTTAAGAAAGTACTACGAGAAGATATGTATTTGTTTTGGAAATCGTAAATATTGTGTCCTTAAAGAATTGAACTATTGCTTGTATATTTTTGGAAAATTTCAAAGCTACAGTTCTTTGTCATAAACAGCTCGAACGAAAATTGGTTCAAGTAATACATTTTTTCATTGCTTTTAACTGAATATACAGGATAATATAAGTCGTTTTATTAAATTTGAACTCTTTCTCTTCCTTTGACATTCCTTTATAGAAATCGATCCTTACGAGCTACACACTTCAAAACATCTGTCTGCATTCTTGCCTGGGTTTTTGATTATCTGCGATTATCCAAAAACCTAATTATAACACTTGTTTTTATCATTATAGGTACAATACATGGACAATATACCACTGTAAATTTTAATTAAATACTCAAAAATAAACTAAATTAATATATATTTATAACACTTTAAGTTTTTACAAATCGGTCCCGTAACTCCGTTGAGTATTTTTCGCCATATTTTATAGTTTGCAATTTTCGTCATAGAGACCCGCTTAAAACATTTACCTGTGTGTGGCGAATTTATACGATTTCATAGTAAATCACATAAGAAATGGATCACTACGGAACCATTTAAAGTGCGTGGTCCCACACGCACTTGAGCGAATTAAATAAAAAAATATATCCTAAAGCTTACAATATCATCGTAAACAATGCCCATAAATTCCCATAAAATCTTAAATACACATACTTAAAGTAAGAATAATGACTTAAGTTGTTTTGTTTTAAGTACAGTTACAATGATAGATCATAAAAAGTCGAGACCTTGAAGCAATTTCGTGTATAATTTGTGTGCGGCCAAAAGCAAAATACAATAAGGGATGATTTATGTGACGCCGTGCGGAGGCGAGCCGTGCCCTCCATGAGTCCCGGGCGAGGCACAAAATTAAAACTTCAACAACATTACATGAAAGAACTTAACAGTCCAATCAATTTTATAATAATATTTTTATGAATTACTTTATGTATGAATTCAGCAAAAAGGTAGAGGGCCTACCTGATGGAAAGCGGTTACCACCGCCTTTGGACATTTGAAACACCAAAAATACTACAAATACACTGCTACTCTCTTAAGGGAGACTGTAACCTGGCCACTAATGTGGCAGCCATAACAACTCAAGGTTGTTATGGCTGCATACTCTATAGCAAGGGTGGTAGCCTACCAGATAGGCAAATACCCTAATACCTGGCTGTGGGTTGTTTTGTCGTCTCTTACAACTGACAATGGATAATGAAATTAAAATATTACCTACCAACATTACCTATAATCAATTGTGACTGAAAAATTGAAAGGAAGAACATGTAGGTGGTATGGATATGTAATGAGTGTGCCGGCCTAGTGCCGGGCTCACGGTAAAGTGGCGCTAGCCTGTTCTGCTCAACCCCAGCAAATAGCCCTCGTGACTTTTCTCTCTCTGAAATTTAATAATAATTCGTTACCGTTGCAGATTTATTATGTTATTCATTGTTTAAATAGTAATCAAATTTATAAAGACATTCTGAAAGTAAGATTGCAAGATAATTATTTAAATTACCTTCATATAGTTGTACATACCACACGGCTCGCGCCCGTCACGGTGTCGCATTAAGCCGCCACAATAAGTTGACGTCAAGAGAGATGAATTTATTGGCGCTCGCATTTCTTAAGTTGAATGGGTTTCCCAACTGAACAATTGGACAGGACAGAACAAATGCCACTGGCAGGATATTTCTCTAAAACAAGGAAGCAATTCTTCAATTTGTTTCAAACAATTACTTTCACATCCAGAATGATTTTCGCCGTTGGTATTTGAGCGAGCTTAAAGGGTAATTAATGTTTTGCTATTGCTTTATTATCAAAAATAAATAAATTATAAAATTGTTTAAAAGTGAAGAAGGGCCTAAAGAGGTCGTTTTCGCAGATTCACATGATGAACATGGCATGTATCAGGAACCTTACGCTATGTTTTACAACTTTTTTTTATATTGAATAGGTTCGCATTTGACTGCCATTGCGCCTAATGTCAGGTGGAAATGCAGACTAAGGTGAAGCACGCTTACCTAAAAGATACCTGTTCACGCGAGACTTGAAGACACCTAGATTGTAATTTTTAAGGAAAAACAGACGACGGTAAAGAGTTACACTTTTCAGCGGTACGTATGATAAAAGTGCAAGCATAGCGCTTCGACTTGGTTCGCTTTGTTGGTATTTCAACCATATATCGGTGGTGTGAGTGCGTAAGTCTGCTTGTCCGCTGGTAAAATGGTGAGGGAGGAATTAATTCTAATTTATATTTTAACCTACAAGATCAAATTTTAAAAAAAAAGCATTTTATCTACAGTACTGTGAAACCTAAGGCTAAAGCCTGCCGTAAATAAAATCCCTTCAAGACTTAAATAACGCCTCTAGAGTAGCAAATGTCCATTAAGTAACGTAACTAACTACCTTCCATTACATAAATTTTACTGTGTACCTCAATTTTGTAATTTTATGAGATTGTTTTTCAAAGGCGTGTGTGTGTGTGTGTGTACGTGCAATCCTTAATATAAATAAGCTTAATAAATATTTTTAAATATATCATAGAAATTCATGTCATTTTTTGTAGTGTGGTGTAAAATTTCTTAATATGCACTCGCTAGGTTGTGGAACTGTACAGTTGACCTGTATTCAGTACTAAAGGTATAAAAATAATTGGAACATTCTAGTAAAACGTTTCTCTCATAAAATAGTGAATGCTGCTTTATACAGTACACAGCATAGCTCAGTACTCGGTGACAGCACAAGTAGCAAGACAATGGGCACGAGTCGAGTCTGGGGACCACAATGCGAGTGCCGCGTACTTGCGGCCATCACGCCTGTCCACAATGGCCTGTGAGGTGGTGCAAGCTACAAAAGCAAGGCGTTGTGCCGTAAGGTTGTAGGGTATGGAATTTATTAGGCCAGAAGTAACATGACATTCGAACCTTCGTAATGATTAAATACATTTTAGTACTCAATAAAATTATACAACTATCCGAAAATCTTTTTCGAATGAAGTTGTTATCTGGCAAAAATCTTCACGTAAGGAAAAGGCTTGTGGCCCCTCCAAGCGACCTTTGAAATTTGTTCCCCAAAAAACAGATTTTTGGAGAATAAGTTTCTTGAACTGGGGCCTCTTGCCGCATAGTAAGCGGTGCAATACCGGCGGCACAATGTACTAACATAATTCGTATGGCACCGTAGTTCTGACCAGAGATATAGGCGTAGCTCTGCAAGTCACAGCGTCTTGCATATAGAAACGAGTTTTACCTACATCTCCGCGCTTCTGGTTAACCAGACGACAAACTGTACTGCAGCGTCGTCTGCTCTTCGTTTCCTTTACGAGGAAGTTGCTGGGGTGGTGACTCTTTGCCCCGGTTCCAACTCGGAGGTAAACGTTAGAGGCTACCCAACTGGCTGGCCTACACAGCAACTCTCAACGGCCGATCTGTGGCGTCCGATGGCCATCTTGGGCTTTAGTTGGCCATCAGAGACTTCAGTTGCACTCTGCGACTTTTGGGCCTTTGTGACCTTTTCATCGGTCTCCTCTGAAGCGTATGAGTTCACGAGGGGTGGAAACTGCAACTAATCGCACAGTGCGTTTGCGTTTTGTGCTTAGTTTTTAAAGGGGATCCAACAACCTATCTTCAAATTAGACCACGTTGCATTGAGTATTTTTATATTAAATCATTTTCATTAAGTATGTAAATATTTTTTGCCAAAATTGTTAAAGAACCTTGAAAATGGTGAGGGGACATCACCGCAAACAGTTATTAATAATAAAAAATACATAATTCAAATTGTTTATGTGATGAATTTGATAAGAATACAAGGTTAAAGTTTGACGTCAATTTATTATTCCCCGCTGTAGACTGAATAAATATTACGAAAATATAAAATATAATGCATATTAGGATATATCGTAATTTCTTCCAGTGACGTGGAAAGCCCATTGCTAGTGAAGTTCGTGGGCGTTATCTCTGTCTACTTTTACCGTTCATTTATTCATTATAAATAGATAAAACTAATATATATACAAACTAAAATTAAATTATAAAACGTAATGCCAGACCGCTGTCAGTCGGAAACGTGCTCAAAAGAATGGCCAATGCCTCGCTGAATGGCAATGCTATAATGCCTTTTCCAAGGTATGGACATCAGTCTTTTGGTTACGTGAGACATCCACCAGACTTTTGCCTATGTCTCGATAAAAGTGGACCCCAAAAGCCGTAAATATGTAACCAAACCTGATGGCTGAGTATTTGCGACGCTCTAGGGCCTCCTGTTGTACAGCAGCTGGACCGGCAGATATGCTAGTGGCTGGAGGATGGGACGCTGTCAAAGATGGTAATTCTTGTTATTATTGCGAAGTGGCAACAGGCATATAATGGAAACTAGCTACCGTCGCCAATAGACGTTTGCAACGCCAGGGGTGACTGTAACGTGTTTCCAGCTTTAAGATTAGGATAGGGAAGGGAGAAATAAATCACGATTAGATTAAGGCTAACCGTTTCACGTCGATATTTTGTACAAGCGTGGTATCACACCAATCGATCCGGCCTTAAGAGTTGTAATTAGGTAACGATACCAGGGTCTACTAAGTTAAGAAATTTTTAAACATAAGTTTTGAACTCAGTAAATTGCGCAATAGCACGTCACATCCTTGACGGTTTTTGTAAATAATATACCAAGGGTCTTATCCGAATGATATCCTCATGAAATCAAGCCATTGACGTCAAATATATTGTTATAAAAATCCGTCAACGAGTGAGTCACGTTGCAGGTTGCAATCTGCAGTTTGTGAATTATATGTGAATATAAATGGCGGAGTTTAACCTCGAAGAATAACTTTAATGACTTAATTAAACTTGCAATGTTTTAGACAAGCCCAGTATTTGCCTAATCTTTGCATCCTAAACAATAACCCTTAATAATAAGTTTTTGGACAAGGCCAGTAGCGGAGTTGACAATCAAGACAACAGAAATACTCCTTACCTTCTTATAAAACGCTGCATATTTTCAAAAGCAACAACAAAACTATTTACATAAAAAGGTTTGTAATATGATGATCAGCTACACCCGACATGCATTTGCAAATTTGGTTGTTTGATTCTGTTTTTTGTGCCAGCAACCCTCTTTGTTGCTGCTGGAGTACAGCAAACAGGCTGACGACTATGATGGAAAGTGGAAACCATCGCCTATAGACGTTTGCAACACTAAAGCGCACACAAAACAATGTGCTACCGGACTGTACATGGGAGTGGAAGCTGCTAATGCTAGACACGACAACAACACAACTCAAGGCTCTTATGATAGCATACTCTAGATCAGGGGGGGTGGTAGCCATCCAGACAGGAAAATGCCCTACCACCTATGGGTTGTTTTGCCGCCTCTTACGACAGGCAGCTCCAACGTAGGTATTAGTAGTAACAGTCTTCTTTCACAGTTCCTGCATGGATAGATCCGGGCTTCCTCGGGACAGCCTACCAAACTTTTATCACAATCTGATCAATGGTTTAGAAACGCATACAGGCAAACATACAGACATTTATTTATATATGTCAATAAAAAGTATGTAAAACACACATCACTATGGATAGTGTTGGTTCATATTCGTAATACGATCCAACATATAATACGATATGTCCAGCATATATCGCGTTGCACAACAGTTTGATATAAGCGTTGAATCTCGGCGCTGACCAGGGTCGGACTCATTGAGCGCTATTAGGCGGAACGGAACGGGCAGACAGACGATCATGTAGCTATTACGCGTCTCGGGTACTTGTTGATAACTGGCTAATGTAATGTTATTGTTGCATACTTTGAAAGACGAGGTTCCGTACAATATTATATGATTTTGTTCAAAGCTGACCTGCAGTGTAGTGTGTGCCTATTTACTCTACCTATGGATTCTGTGCGATACTATTGTACATACATATATGAAATAATAGTAGATTTGTACACGAGAGGTCAAAAGTGGCCTGTTTGGGTATGAGATGGTTTTTGGTTTGGTTCGGGTGCCTAAATAGGCCACTATACCTATATACTGTTTAGTAAGCAGTGGCTTTTCAAACAAACAACTACTCCTCTAATTAAATCAGGCGCTAAATCCATTTCTAAATCTGATGAAATCATTTACTACCATAGATTATACTCATATATGAATTTATTTCAAATTTATGTAAATTAGATAATAATTTAGAAAGAGTAATTTATACGTTTAAAATCATGTTATAAAATTGTTAATATTTTTATGTACTAAAACTTAAACACGAGTCGCATGTAAGCTTCGTACAATTTTGAATTAGGTACTTTTTATAATTGGGGGTTTAATTCTTTGGTGGGTATAATTATTTTGAACGAATCAATCTTGTAATGTTAGTGTTTTTATATTATTAATTGTTGAAATTCATTCACATAAATCGATTATTATACTTTATAACTTATTTGTGAACTTATTTTTAAGATTTCTCGTTCTCCAGATTAGAATTTAAATATTTTCCATTTTGTACTAGAAAAATATAACGCTTTTTAAACCATATCTCACCTCATTACATTTATTTGGCCTAAAAGTCCCGGTCTCCTTTAAAAGTTTAATAATCAAAAATTACTGTTTCAGAATTAAAACTGCCTTCTTGATTAATGTCACATCCCACAGAACCCTTATCAACTCGTTACCAACTTTATTATTCTTTTAATTACTACGGCTTTTATAATTGCTCTGTGAATCCCAAAGTTTGAGATTAATTGAATTGATCTCCATTAAAAGATACACGATTCCATGATTTTTGAAATCGGTTCTAAATACTGTTATGTTATGTACGAACCAAGGTCGTCGGTTAGCATCAAGGCGAATTACAATTATAATGATATTAGTATTTATGATAATAATATAGCATTCCACGCGACTTCACTCGTATACAATCCTAACTATCCCGTTTTAAGGCTTTACTAGTAATTTTGGTAAAGAAAGACCATACATAAGGTCAGACGATCTCCATCGGGATTAAAAAGTAGACCTCGTGACTAGCATAATTCAAAAATACGCTGGAGCCCACTAACAGAGCCTTCTTAGCCATGTAAATGTCGAGGCCATCCAGGTCTTTGATAACACAGATTTATTAAGAAGACTCAAAAGCACAAAACAATTTAAGCTTGTTCTTTAATAGTTTCGTAACAAAGATTAGTGCTGTGTGTCTGTTTGCCTTTACATACCATTTTTCTTTTTTTATGAACTCAATAGGTACCAAAATCGTTAAAATATATGCCTCCCACTCTCTAGTTTTTTAACCATGAAGTTAATGAAGTGTTACAGAGCTTAAAGCCACTTTCAACGGCTGTTGAACAATACCCGCTGAAAATGTGAACGAAGTACCTATTAACAACTAATAATAAATCGATAGTTTCCTTGAAAAATATCTAAACTAAGTCTAAAATAAAGGTCACCTGCCAAGAGATTGCTTAATTCAAAAATTGTTTTAACATTTTCGCCGAAAAGTATCTCTCGAATAAATCAGTGAAAGTGTCAATATATTATGCAAATAATTCAGTCCCTTAACACCCTTCGGGCTTTGAAGTCTCTAATATATTCATAGAGGTATCATTGTCTCCTTAAAGATTTAGTTTGTTCATAGCTTTAGCAGTAGAGATAGAAAGAGAGGGAGTGAGTATCGTCTTTATTCGAAGCTGTCAAACAGGCAGACCGCCCATCTAATCAAAATTGGTTACCATGGCCTGAATGCCGATGCAATAGTTAGAATAGAAGGACTGGACATGAAAAATCGGAAAGAAGCGATGAGATAGATAGATTCAAAAAAAGTTGGCTGTGTCACTTTGTACATTGGATGTCGACGTTAATACATTGTTCTCTCCAAAGTAATTTTAGTTTCATAATAAAAAGCAGGAGATAGCAACTTCCATTCTCATTCGCTGCCATTATTGAAACACGAGTAAAATATAGTGTTGACAAAGACCAGCAAACAACACGGTGGAATGGACCAACGCAAAACGAAATTCAAATGAAACTTGCCAACTGCTGACAGTGAGAGCTGCACATTGTTGCAACTTGCTGCCACTTTATTAAAAGCTGATGTCACGCCATTTGGGTGAGTACTGGCGTATTTTTTTGAAGGCAGCAACCGAAGAACTTTTACTAGTATTTAAACCAGTTCAGCTTATATAGTTTTTTTTGTTTTTTTATCGTTCTCCTAGCCATACAAAAACTTCAAGGTACTGTTGATATACAAAGTTTATTTACACACGCTTATCTAATACTTAGCTATAGACGTCTATTATCAATAGTCAGAGCTTTAAAGCTTTGATTATTGATAATTTGATTAGTTGATGCTCCACTTTAAAGTCGATCATCAACTAACTATATGAAAGCGTTGTGAATTTTAATAGATAAACCAATTCTCTAGCACACTAAAGGACTTTGAGGATAGCTCCTAGTTGACGTTTTACCACAGCAACAATATGCAATGTTTTAATGGCTTCTGCCAAACACACTGGCAAACACCTCTGCTGTTGCAACTGTTTTTCAGCGATAAAAAGCAGTTGTTTGATCGGAATCGCAGCAGTATATACAAACAATAATTTTTGGATACGTATTGTTACATATGAGTAGGGTACGAACTTGGGATTGGAAGAAAACACCAGTTTTTTTTCAACTAAATGCTTTTATTACATACATACATACATAACTTCACACCAGGTCCCTTGCGGGGTAGGAACGAACAACAGAGCGCCACACAGGCCCATTCTTACACACCTCATCTGCTTCTTTGACATTCATAGCTCTTGTCATGCACGCTCGTCTGTTCTTAAGGCTCCTGACATCACCTTCTACTAATACATGATCAATTTGATCATGGAAGGTGTGTCGTGGCCTTCCGCGATTTCTGCATCCATCCACTTTTGCATTGTATATCTGTTTAGTCATTCTTTCATCATACATTCTTTCCACATGCCCGAACCACCGGAAGATTCCTTTCCTTACCTTCATAATATATGCTATAATATATAATAAATGCTTTTATTGACTTACATAACCGTTACATACGTGATTCTTCTCTGCAGGTTAGCTCCTTTCACGCACAACTAACGACGCACTGCCTCCACGATAAGATGTCTCACCCACAATATCGTCGCTGATTTTGTGTACTAATTTCCTGCTACTGCAGTGCTCCAAATTTGTCACGTGTACCTCGCTTTTGTATCTCCTCCTTAACGACGCCAAGCTTCTTCTTCATTGAACTCCCAACTAAACTTTACACTTAACTCTCCAAGAAACTCCACACTAAACTCGTCACAGTCTTCTACTTTATTCTTCCAATTCTCTTGTATCGCACTTGTTGCTTCTGTCGTAATTGAACTCTCCAATATGCGCACCTTACACTGCTTATATACACAGAAAAATCTCCTGGAACCCATAATTTTGATCTTCTTTTCGTTATTTCTTTAGTTACTGTTTATCCTTTTCTAAAGATCTATCTATCTTGGTCTTACCCTTATTGAACCTTCTATTCTAGAATTTCAAACTTCATTTCGTTATTAATTTGTTCATCATCTATCCCTTTCTAAAATGTATCTGTCTGTGTCTTTTTCTTCCGGAATTTGTTTTTAATCTTGAGACCGGTTGACGTTGCCAGAACGTTCTACACTCGATCGCTACAGTATTAATAAATACCTTAAAATTTATTTCTTAAAGTATTTACGGGTTGCGAGACTCGAATTAAAATGCCGTTGGAATTATTATACAGTTTTTTAGAACTATACAAACACGTATAACATAGGTACAAATATAACCGAAAACAACAAGACCAAACGTAAAGCAGAAGGTCGTAATCCAATAAAACGCGCAAAGTCCATCTCTTATTAGATTCCCGATTGTAGTACACACGTCTCGCTTCGCTCTTGGTTATCGCTTGACTGCCTCCCCCTCCATCAGGTCATCGTTTTATACTACACAATTGCAATGCTCCCGTATCCAAGTCGATTAATCCGCCACACATGGCTAATAACTCGGCCGCAAACTGCCATAAAAAAGTACAATAAAACAATAGGCTGTTTTCAAATCACAAATTAAACAAATGATAATGATCATACTACAGTTACAATTAGTTTAAATGCCGGCAGGTAATAAAATGGGTTTTGCTTCAGATATGCAGGTGGATTTTGTTTTTGTCGGGACCTGAGTTGTAACAGTATTATTATACAAGAGAATCTACCTCTTTTGTAGTTAATTAAATATTAAATATCAAAAATGAAATACTCTTTCCCTCAAAGTTGATGAATGTCGAATCAATCACGGTTCTGAGAGTCAGGTTCACGTCATATTTAACGTCAAACTTTCTTTGATGAGTTGCTTCGGTTATTATGAAAATGTTGGAAACGTTTCTTGTTCTTGCATACTTGTTTAATTTATAGTCGAATCAATTTAGTGTATACCCCTTTAATCGATTTCTTTTACAGCGACGATTTACAAACCGGTCGTTTGCACGCCTTGGGCAGATCAAAACTTTACCACAATAGTCTTTGATCACTCTTTCTCTCTCTTTACATTCACGTCTTTGGTCTAAGATCGAGCACGATTACTTATGTAGAAGGTCTGGGAAGAACAGACTCCGGCAGTGAGTTCCACTCCTTGCGGTGCGCATAATGAAGGCGGGCACAAAGAGCTTTGTCCATATAGGTGTTATGTCCGGTATATAGGTCTGTCGCATGCCAGTGCGTTTGGTTGTCCTATGGCTTTTCTTATTTTACTAGTGATTAATTTAATATCAGGCATTTTAATGATGTAGGTTTCAATCGTGGCTGATGGTTTGCACTGTTTATAGGGCTTCGTGGCCATTTTAGTCCAAACGGTACCTTCTCTTATACAATCGTCTAATATTTCTATGACCATATGTAGGTCAAATGCAGTGATACCAGACTTGTTGACAATTCACGCTGTATTTCTACAAAGATTTATAGCTTCATGTCCTTCTATTCAACTGCCTTTATATATAGCAGTCTTTGAGGTTTAAATTATTTTACAATCTACATTTACATAATATAAAGTTAAAGTAGATATAAACGCTTCAATCATTATTTTATGTCTGGCAACAGAGATTCCTAAAGTGCTCGTAAAGTCAAACTAAAAATTCAAATTCAAAGCTTGCTTTGGATTATTTAGCGAAATGTTAATTATGAATATTTTCAATAATCCGAAGTAATAAATATACAAGAAAGATATAAATTCGCTTAACAAAGGTAGCTATACCAACAAATATTTGTTAGTACTGGAAACTTGGCTGAAGTTGTTTGCCTTGTTTTCTGAATACTTAAGAAGTAAGTTTATGCTCTAAATTGGAAGTTTGCTAGGGCTCTTGTTGCGCGGTGCGGGAGCCGAGCCGAGCCGAGCCGACTTGCGCCAGCGAACTACATCGCCAGTAGATCAAGTTTCATTAATTTCGTTTATCGGGATTCATTCGACTTCGATATTGCAATTTATTATTCGCTATTAGGTATTAATTATGAATAATAATCCAAATTCATTTTTTGTTATTCAAAATATGTTCCACTGGAGAAAAGTGTTCTCCAGTGTTCAAGTGTGCAAGGTCATAATTTACGCAACGTGTTGTCTCTTTTTAAAGGAAAAGAAGAAGCAAGAAACTCCCCAGCAACACGAGCAAAAGAATATTTCTTCATCATAATTACTTATACATTATCTCAAGGTTTTTTTGTCATTTTTATTTAACACATATAGAAGTTGTAATTTGTTGTCATTATTTTTCAGTTTTTATGAAGTCATATAAGTTTTATATATTATGTACTAACTAAGTTTGTGTTAAGGTATTTGCCGGTCTAGATGCTACCACTGCTGCTCTTGAGCGTGATTTTGTTTTAATATCTATAGTGTTTAAACAAAATACTTATTGTATTATTTGACCCTTCTTTATGACCGGGGATGAAACTAAATTTTGTCAATTTTGATATTTTTTATCCCAGAAAAGACTGTTTCGGGAGAAACATGTACAATGTAATTTATTATTAATATAAATTATATTGTACATGTATAGGAAATTATTTTTAAATGTATTTAATATTTATTGATTATTGACCGTACTATAACCAAAAATCTTTAAATTAAACTACAATATAGATATTTAATTTTTTTTTTATTTAAAATTGAGGGGTGTCAAGGGACACCCGGATGGAACGAAGTTAGTTACAATGCGAGTTTATTATGTACAAAAAACCTGTAGACACTCAACAAAAATAATCGTCGCGATACTACACTGTTCAATGCGAAATAGAAAGACGAAACGAAAATAACTGGCTTGCTTTCTATGAGAGAGAGAGAGAGAGAGAGAGAGACAGAGAAACACGCGCACGCCGCACGGATTACAACTATAGCAAAAAGTGTCGTTACAACTTTTGGTTTTATTTTTTTCCGTCTAGCCCCCTTTGGCAACGCACGATAAGGAACTTCGTTCCAATTAAAAAATGGATGCTAACTCATTGTCGATGGACTCAGTGCCAGTTATAAGTTTTCTAATTGTACTTATGTGCGGCTTTAGTGTGCTGTTTGCTGTGCAACTGCGGTCCTTGCGTGCGGTAATATTTTCCACGTCCCACTTGCATTCGCAGCTTCATATTGTGATGTCACTCGATTGCATTGTTTGCCGTCTTCGTGCCACAATGGGGGATCGGTTGGCAACAGGAATGTTGATATTGCACTCTATTCCTCATCTCACTGCGCCACTTGTATGCCTCTATTGTGGGATTGTTGGCAACTGGTTTACTAAATTTCTCTAGATTTACTTTTCTTCTCAACTTCACAACTGTCTTCGGCAACTGTTATTCTTTGAAAAAATAAAATTTTATATACCTACTACATAACCCTAAAACTCAAGTAGATACTTTAGATATACATATTATATATAACAAAATATTTGATTTTTTATAATTTCCGGTGATATCATTTTTTCATCAAAATTGTTATATGTATACAGATAATAATTATGTAACAATTTTGAGTTTTCATTATTCAGTCGTGGTAGCATAATGGCTAGTGCACGCGTCCCGGACTCAAAGGGCGCGGGTTCGATCCTCGTCGGAACGCATGCACCACTTAGTCAGTTTTCTGATCTAATGTGCATATTGTTACAATTACCTCGTGCCAACAACGGTGAAGGAAAACATCGTGATGCAACCTGCACATCGAGATAAACGATGCGTCAAACCTGCCAAGCCGCCTTGGGCAAGCGTGGCGGGTATACTGTCCGTTCCCCCTATAATGGGAGGCCCGAGCCCAGCAGTGGGACATTTATGGGCTGATATTATATTATATTAGTTTATGTTAAGATATAATAAAGTTTTAAAGGAAAATACAATACAATTAATAAATAGAACTTAATTAGTTAAAATTATGAAAGTTTTCTTAATTGTATTAGGTTATATTAACATTTTAATTATTTTCGACCTCTTTGAAGCAATTTAGTACGATTAATATAATATATATTGACTAAGTTAAAACGTGGCGTGTCTTCAGAAATAAGACTATGAATATTCGAAAGGATTTATCATCGTATCCAACTCAATTAGCGAGAGATGTCGTTTTGGGCATTAATAACAGACTAATAACCGACGAAAGATAATTTTCGTTTATTAATATTTAAATGATGAAGGCACGCTTGTCGTATTACTAAATACCATGGAATACAATGCTTTGTTTTCTTCTAAAAACCTTACTTAAATTCCTCATGTTTTCATTAAAAGTATTTTTAAGCTTTTAGCACCTCAATTTTCTACTCAATATTTTAAAAATTAGAAGGAAATATATAATTTTCACGAGTTTGGAAGTACACATATATGACGCTCACCCATTGCCGTAAATGAAAGTCAGTAAAGAACACCATTATGATGCATAGAGATCTAACTTACGATACTCAACACAACTATATAGTATGCATACATAAATACATACGGAATATTCTTGCCACGGGTTGTCTGGAAGAGATCGCTTTTTAGCGATAAGACCGCCCTTTGTACCCTACTATAATAATACTAGTTCGTAAGCTTTTCTGTAATGGTGTACAATAAAGTGTTATCTATCTATCTATCTATACATACATAACTTCACGCCAGGTCCCTTGCGGGGTAGGCACGAACAACAGAGCGCCATTTAGGCTTATTCTTACATACCTCACTTGCTTCTTTGACATTCATAGTTCTTGTCATGCACGCTCGTCTGTTCTTAATGCTCCTAACATCACCTTCTGCTAGTACACGATCAATTTGATCATGGAAGGTGTGTCGTGGCTTTCCGCGACTTCTGCATCCATCCACTTTTGCATTGTATATCTGTTTAGTCATTCTTTCATCATACATTCTTTCCACATGCCCGAACCACCGGAGCATGGACTAAAATATAGTATGGACTAAAAAATCTTACTTACTACAGACTCCGTAGTTGTCGAGAAAAATGACTGTGATATACAATGACAGGTGGATAGATATGACGCAAACACAAGAGTCCCTTTCGTGAAAAAATGCCATAAATTCTAAAAAGAGATTTCATCGTAAAGAACGTACGTATGTAGGCATTCACGCTGCCTGTGTCCTTTGACTTTCGTACGAAATACAGACAACTAGAAGAGCGAAAGGAATGGCAGTGGCAGGGCGAATACTACGTTTATATACTGGCACTTCTCACTTCTGATGTCACTCGTCTGCTGGCTGCCGTAGAAGACGACACAATATAAACAAAATGCTAGGCATAGTAAAACGGTTTTTTATACTAATGTGTGATGTTTCGCAAAGATAGAGAAAGAGATATATATATATATATATATATATATATATATATATATATATATATAAAACTTTATTGCACACCAAAAAATACAATTACAAAACAGACCATATTTACAATATTTTCTAGGCAATACAATAGGCGGCCTTATCGCTCAAAACGATCTCTTCCAGGCAACCTAAATCAAAAACAAATTTGAACTAATTTCAAAATAATCGTAGCTTAGGGTATTGTTGTCTGTTGTATCTGATACCTATTACACATTGTAAGAAATAACAAAGTTTATTAATGTTTCATTCCAAGAAGATGTTGCAAACAGGCCCACGGGCTATTCATCTTTTGATTTGAATAAATGGAGACTGTCGACTTCGTGCAGGGGTACAGTGTTTCATTACAACATAATGTAAAGAAAATCGATGACGTTTGAAAATGATCAATAAGTACAGTACACAGTAACCTTCCTTTACAGCTCCTTGTACGTTTTTGTTACAGGAATTTGGCCACTTTTGAGGAGCAAAATAAGTAGGTAGATATAATGTTTTAGGGCTCCAGACATTTTCTTGAAGACTGAAGCCTAGTGAATTTCTCATGTAGAAAGATGTCCTTCACATGCTGCCATACAACACTGCAATGATAATACGACAAGAATAATAATTAACGATGATGTTGACAATTCGATAGAGTGCTCGCCGAGTGTTGTCACATTCTGTGTGCCACGTCACTAATGATTTTTATTTAGGTCAATAATTAATTAATAGGTGGCAAGATATATGGTTCAAAAATTTAACGTATGAGTATCAATAAGTTTGATGTGTTTGGTCGTGATATTGTTAACAATTTTTCGTTACTTCTTCATACGTTGGAAATGCTAATATCAACAAAATCTCAAAAATAAAATAATGATTTTAAATGATCTTTCATTAGAATAATAAATAGTCTGAAAATTCTTTAAAAATACTCAACAACGTTTCTTTGATATCAACAAAAATATGAGGTATTATTAAGTTGAGAGTTTTAGAGTATCTTCAAAGAATTATGATAATTCTTTAAAGATTCTTTATCCTTAAGCGTTGTAGATGGTAATGCTGCTTTTTATAAATTTTGTTTTAAATGTTAATTTTAACCAAAGATTGACAGACTATTTGCAACAGCTAATTTTGTTAGTAATGAATGTTAATATTCGAAGAGATATTTGTTTCAAGTCTTACGTTTTATGGATACCAGCTAGATATGTCTTAGAACCGGTTTAAAATTAACCAGTAATAATTCGGTTATAGCCGTTAGTTAACCTTACAAAGAATGTTAGTTAACCGGCTTATTTATTCTGCGTGAAGAAGAAGTGTCATTGTATCTCTCTCAAGGTGTGTTTGTGTGCGACGTTTGTGCAATATTAAAAAATGCGTTGACGTTGATTTACTGTAAAATTCCCATTTGGAGAAGACTACATAGAAAAGCGGATCAAACGCTCCGAATGCAACGAAGATTTTACACTCAGTGATAATGTTTTGTTTTATGTATTAAAAGACTCCCACCCCTTGCCCAATAAGACGGAGATGTTTTTTTTTTAAAAAAAACAAGCTACAAATTCAAGCAGTCTACAAAAATTTGTATTACAAGTTAGTAGTATTTCAGTTATGGAGTATTTTGAGTTTTTTAGCTAAATTCCAAAAAATCCACACGCAGGTATTACAGTGATTTCTAAACGTTTACCTGTTATTAAGTGTCTAGTCCTATTATATTAAATATGGCCGACAAGAATTAAATTTTCAACAGGAAACTTGTTTAACATCGTGTCGGGTTATCGAAGCTAGCTGTGGCGCCACCTCGGGCGAAACTTATCAAGCACTGAG
Source organism: Dendrolimus punctatus (assembly GCA_012273795.1). NCBI lineage: Eukaryota > Metazoa > Arthropoda > Insecta > Lepidoptera > Lasiocampidae > Dendrolimus > Dendrolimus punctatus. The sequence goes on along the minus strand of CM022549.1, from coordinate 248,592 downwards.
CTAATTTGATTAATATTCATAAACAAGTTGAGTGGCGCCCCCGGGGAGCGAGGTGAGAGTGCCCTTGGTCAAATTATTCGACCAAACTTAGGCTTTGTGAAGAGCCTCGAGGTAATTGTCTTCGGGCGACAACGGTTCATTTCTTGACTATGCATATGGAACGTTTAATGGGTTAGAAGACAATAAATTCTACAATTATTTACCTAATAGGAAACAGGTGTTAAAATAATACATATAAATAAGTTTAATTACTTTTCAAACTATAATTAATTAATACTAGAGCTTTGGAACGGGGAAAAAGTACTCATAGAACAGGTTACAGGTTAAGTCATAGGAGTTCTTATTTTCAATTTTGTTCTGAACTTTAACCTCAATTACATTGCTTTTAGCTGCGAGGTTAAATATTTATCATGTGATGCTCTATCAGCCAAATAGATAATATTCTAAATTTTCGGAGTCTCCTGGTCCAAATGAGACCCCTGTTTATTGGAGTTTGTTCTTTAAGAACTTTTTTCAAATGCATTGTGCAAATCCGACTCCTCTCTACATTAATTTACAATCAATGTATCAGCTCCCTTGGCCTTGCACATATCCATAAGCGACGCTATCCACTTGCCATCAGATGAACTGTCCGTAATCCCAGTAACGAAGATAAATGATATAGGTACTTTATATCTATTAAAACGGGATTCCTTCCTCGAGATAAAAATCCGAAGCTTATATAAGCGAAGCAGAGTACATGTAAATATCTAATGTATAATAATGAAGACAGAATTCGCTTTATCTTTATGTTTTATCCTCATTTGTGTGGTGTTATCAGTTTCATGAATGGATCTTGTTTCATATTTCTGGGGAGATCAAAGTGATGGCTTTGCTAATGTATGCAGCCACAAATTGGCACTTGTAACTTGACACAAGACGCTGGGAGTATATAACTTTAATGAAATTAAAGGCGGATACATACTGTTACGAGTTGCAGGGCTCGAATTAAATGCCGTTGCAATTGTTATAGAGTTTATTAGAACTATACAAACACGTATAACACAGGTACAAATTAAGTAACACGTGCAAAGTCTATCACTAAATAGATTACCGAATGTACACACGTCTTGCGTGGCTTGTGGTTATCGCTCGCCTGCCTGATCTCAACATTGCGGCATTGCTTTACCCTGCACAGATGCAATATGTCTGCCCAACCGCGTGGACGGATTATCCTAGAACCAGTTTGTACTTTTTAATCCGAGACACCTGGCAGTGTCACAATACAATAATAGGCCGTACAATATTACAGTACACAATAGGCTGTTTTTAATCACAAATTTTAAACACAAAGTAAACAAAATAAATTCAAATTCCGAAAATGTAATAAAATGTGTTTCTACGTCAGCTGCAGATGTGAATTTCTCTTTGTCGCCACCAGGGTCATAACAATACTACGTACTAACGTGATGCGACCCGTTGCCGCGTGACGCGTGCTTTTATATTGCTCTACTATACATACAATAAAGAGTTATCTACATATTTAAAATTCTTTAAACCTAACCTTATATATATAAGTTTAGATTGTGTGTTGATTGTAACATTATATTTTATTTTATTTCAAAACGATTAAATCTGTTTTTGCGATTCTCCTTACAAACCCTGTACAAAAAAGCATCCTTTTGCTAACCAATATTGAATTTCAGTTGAGTTTCCCAGCCACTTTAAATTGGGTCATAACTTTAACTTTTTAAAAGTCAAACCCGAACAACAGAAAACGCAAATTAATTTTCGCAATTTCGATTTAATGAAAAAATCATAAAGAACTTTGGGCACAATTTAAATTTTTAATTGATACCGCACCGCTGCTGGTTTGAGCTGCGGGTTCCAACATTGACCATTTTAGGAAGGATTCGCCAGACAACGTAACTCCGTTGACTTATTTTTTAAATCAAAAAGTTTAATGACTAAGTTTAGAAATTGTTGATAAATTTCTTTATATATAAAAATTTGTGAGTTTACATTCTTGCACTTTAAACGTGAGATGATTTGGCATTGCTTAGACTTTCTAAATAGGGTAGTAAAATAATATTCTCATTACTTAAGTAAATATATTTTACAAACACGACCAAGACGAAGATAATAACTTCATAGGGTTAAGTAACGTAATGTTGGATTTCTTATTGATTTATTTTATTCACATTTACAATTATATATTTATTTTCTACCAAAAGTGTATTTAGAAAAATCAGCATTCTTACCATAAGATTAACAGACTAGTCTTACTTTGAATTCATTTTAAAAATAGTATTGAACTATAAAATATATACTTACAAAAGTCAGCCGTATGCTGTCCTCATGCTCCAATTCAGTCTTATTTATAATTTTGATCGCCATATTTTTCTATTATATTTTCCTTTACTGAACTCTTCGAACGCAACTGGGATTTAACGCTCGGATACTGATGATTTTCCTTCATCACTATTGCGTGAAAATAGTAACAGATTTAACAATAACTATGAAAACAATCTTATTAATTATAAAAGTCCAATTGGAGCATGATATCTGACAGAAATATGCCCGACCGTTGTGAATCGTAAATCCTTTGCGTGCTATTTGATGGTTTTCAAGCAACAAAGGATCTCATTAGTCATTCGTTCCCGGACGTTCCCGAATCGTACCGATTGATTGGCATTCTCAAATTTACCTCTTTAGTTCCTATGTGTGCCTAACCACCTTATCATTAAAGAAGAGGGTTTATTAAAGGATTTAGGAAAATAATCTAATTAATTATACTTCAGCATTTTTACGTAGCTTTTTTTTCACAATTTGTTAAAATAGTTTTTGAATTCGGAGTATTTCATATTAGATGCTTTTTTGTGCTCTTGCAGGTACTTGACTACGGAACACATTTTTTTAAAAGTAAAAGTGAACTTTTCTTACTATTCTAAACCTTGATGACATCTTTCACAGTTTATAAAGAAAATTAATAATTGTAAACAAGAGTGGATGAAGCAGTTATCTACGTCCACAGAAATCACAAAAAAACTTAAACCGCTCAAATATGCAGCCCTTGGAACAGGTTACACATTTAAGCTGTTTGTGGTGGAGACTTTGGGTCCATGTGGGCCAAGTGCCCAAAAATATTAGAAAACGTCTGCTCGATACAATAGGAGACCGGAAGGCTGAAGCTTACCTGGTCCAAAGGATTAGTCTCTGTACCCAGCGAGGTAATGCTGCCTTCTGGGTACTATGCCCAGTACAGTTGTCTGGTGGGGCTGGACGGGTTTTAAAATAGGTTTTCATTTTACTATTGTATATATATTTTTAAGTAAGGTTTATTTATAAGATAGTTTAGTTTATCATAATAATGTAGAAAAATTGTTTAAGCTCTTTTTTTACGCTGTTTGAAGTTTTAATATAGGTACATACAAATCGTAATGGTGTAATATCTGAAAGCAATACTATTTGAACTTGGTTTTAAAAATAGCAACTGATCAAAGATTTATGTATAGGGAACAAAATGATCACAAGACACCCTTTAGTGCCTATCTCTTCTCAATACATACCAATCTTAAGATGTCCCCATAGTGTATAGACTCTCATATATCGCCAGTATATATTGAAGATAATTTTTGCAGCTTTACTTTATCTTTAGAAACTACCCGTAGCTTGGTTTAAAATGACGGAAAGTTGCACCAACAAACGCTGTACAAGAAAACTTAATCAAAACTTTTTGATTTTACTTAAGACTAGGTTCTTCCGTGAACTGTCCTATATATAGAGCTCCAGCGTTTCAAGGACCAAGTTTTCCAATATTATTGCACCGGACTCTAAGACATAAATTAATTTTATGAAACCTATACTTTGGAAGGCTTTAACAAAACTTGTAATACATCTGTAGCGGGTTAAGTTTGTATAAGACAATACTTCAAAATTAATGAATTTATCGGTCTCCAGTGATAAGTTCAACAAGTACAATATGAAATATTGCTTAATTTAACATTACGCGACAAGGATTACTCCCCTTTAAAAGAGATAACATTATAATTTTCTTTACTTACTTTACATTTAGTTTAGGTTGTTGTACCTACGACCGGCAGTTTATGTATAAGGTATTTTAATGTAATATCATCAAAAAAGAATCAGTAGTTTTACACCAAATTATATTATAATAGAGAAATATGCGAAGACGAATGCCTATTACTAAGCAAACATCGTCACAATTTTTCTCAATTATAATAATAGGACTAAAGACTGTGCTTAAGAAGTATTTTTACATACAACATAGAGCCCCGTCTCTTTCAAAATCCATCCATATTCATTTTGAGAGACAATTTGTAAGAGAACTGCAAGATTATCGTCCAAAAATAAATTTTAAACGATCGCTTCCTCGTTTTATAAATAATTTGAAACGATTTAGACGGATCAAATGTATTCACTGTGAAAATTAAGAACTAGAACTTCCCTAATTTCCTTTAAGATTTCGCACAAAGGATATTCGGAATAGGCAAACTTAAATTAATATTTTAATTGGTTTAATTTTGCATAATATTATAACTATTAGAGAACCAAGTTAGAAGAGCGGCAACATCGGTTATTGTTCAGCTTAAAATAATAATTCATCCCATTCTGATTTCTTGTACTGCTGTCTACACCTATATATCTTCCCTAAATACCCTGTATTTCTAATATGTGGCCAAATGCGTAAAAAAATAACTTGTTGAAGTGTCTAACGTCATTGGCAATTAATGACTAAAACGCACCACAAATAATGCATTAAATCTTTAGCTAAATATGTGTACGTACCACTGTCACTGACGTGAAATGATTACACTACACCAGTGTTTTTCAACGTGTGGGTCGCGATCCCCTAGGGGGTCGCCAAGCCTCCTTAGGGGGGTCGCGAAGCTTCTGTAGCGGAATTACAAAAGGTTGGGAAAGCTACTGCAGTAAAGTTTGCAATCAAATTCATCAAATTGTAAGAACACAAAAGTACTTTCTTTTATTTTTACTAGGACTTGATCACGAACATCAGTCGCCATATCGCTTATCCCGCGTTCAATGGTACTGCAACACAGAGATGTACTTTTGAGTTTTTCGACCTCGTGTTTGCCAAACATAACCTCCGCCATATCTAATGTCGCTGGTAAAATCAAACTTTCGGCAATAGTATTGGGTTTTTCTGATTTAGATACAGGAAGAGCTACTGGATAGCAACGCTTTCTCATTTATGTGGGAGGAGAAAGGGCGGGGCGGCCGGCATCGGACGTGGTTGTACGTATGTGCGTAAATTGCGGCATCTATTGGCGACGCAAATGATGTAAAAAAAATATTTCCCTACTTAATTATGTATTTAGTCGAACCCTAATTATGAAAAAGAATAAATATGTTGGATTAAATATTGATCACAAAATCAAATACATACAAAAATAGCTCAAAAATACACTTTTATAGGAAATCCAACTAAAAAATAGAAAATTAAATTTGATAAATTTGAATTAAACATAGTGTAAGAAAAAATGATTGTATTGTAAAAAAAAGCGTGAGGTGCTTGGTATCAATAGTTGTAAATATTTTATGAACAGATATGAATAGAAGGGTTATTTTGATAATATCCTGAAAAGCACCCCACGCTTTTTTTAAAATAGAATCTTTTTTAATTCAAGTTTATTTTTAATTTTTTAGTTGAATTTTCTATAAAAGCGTATTTTTAGTCTTTTTAAACTATTTTTTTATATTTTTTAGTGATTATTTAGTGATTTAAATCCCTTTTCCGTGGAAACTTTGAAAAAAGAATTAAATACATTCCTATGATAAAACGGTACGGTATGTAAAATAAGCTTTTTTAAAAAGGTTTTTAAATACAAGTTTTTGAGATCCTGCATATCATGTAGCAGCAGAGTTCTAGCCAAGGCAAGTAAAACGAGCCCAAATACGACAGGTCGATCTTGTTTAGTACAGGAGTTCCTATCGCCACATGGTACCATATTATTACATTGTCACGCGATATACACATACGTGCAAAACGTCAGCTCAATCGGAAACCGGGCAGTCGATCAAATTTAACTTGAAAGATTCCGTTACATGCTAACATACGTATAAAGCTAGTGTATTAAAAAGCAACGGGTAGGGGGTCGCGAAATATTTCTTCATACTAAAGGGGTCGTGTCATGAAAAAGGTTGAAAAACACTGCACTACAGATGGAGCAAGATGCGCGCGAATCAGCTGTACGAGTATAAACGAAGCGTCACGGAAATGTCCGAAACCATGTTTGGACATCTTTGCATCCAAACTAATCGGCTAGTCAGCTAAAGTCATAATCGGCACATCTCTAATAAAAATAAAACAATCATATAAAAATTTAGCATTTATATCTAATATACTAGAGTTTACCCCGCGGCTGCGCCGCGGGTTAACCTCTAGTGCGTGTCTCTTGTTTATAGAGCAAGTGCTACAGGTTATATTATATCACAATGTTTTTATGTATTTGCCCACGGAAGATTCACTTCATTCTATATCGCTAATTATATATACTATCCCCCGTCTATCTGTCTACAAAATAAATTACAAAACTTGACCAAAAAGGCCAAAATGGTCTAAATGACCAAAAGACCACAGTGACCGACATGGCCAAAATGACCGAAAAGGCAACAGTGACCAAATAGGCCAAAATGACCAAAAAGGCCAAAATGACCAAAGAGGCCAAAATGACCAAAAAGGCCAAAATGGTCTAAATGACCAAAAGACTACAGTGACCGACATGGCTAAAATGACGGAATAGGAAAAAACGACCAAAAAGGCCAAAATAATCAAAATGGTCAAAATGACCAAAGAGGCCAAAATGACCAAAAAGGCCAAAATCACCAAATAGGCCAAAATGACCAAATAGGCCAAAATGACCAAAGAGGCCAAAATGACCAGAGGCCAAAATGACCAAATAGGCCAAAATGACCAAAGAGGCCAAAATGACCAAAGAGGCCAAAATGACCATATAGGCCAAAATGACCAAAGAGGCCAAAATGACAAAAGAGGCCAAAATGACCAAAGAGGCCAAAATGACAAAAGAGGCCAAAATTACAAAAGAGGCCAAAATGACCATATAGGCCAAAATGACCAAAGAGGCCAAAATGACCAAAAAGAAAATTATCCCTTGTCCATCCTCAGTATTTAATTTACATACGTGCCGAATTTCAGCGAAATCGGTCCAGTAGTTATTCCGTAAAAGCATAACAAACAAACAGACAAATATCATTTTATCCCGGAAACTATCCCATTTTTCGGGTTAAAAAGTATCCTATGTTCATCCTCGGTATCGAAAATATGTATATACTGAGTTTCAGCCAAATCGGTCCAGTAGTTTTTACGTGAAAACGGAACAGACAGACAGACAGACAGACAGACAGACAGAGTTACTTTCGCATTTATAATATTAATAGGGATTTAGTAATGTCTATTGCAGAACAAAGACGAGTACTGTAATAAAATTCTAAATGTCAATGTTGACGCATACAATTAACTAAAATATTTGTAATTATTTCAGGTAGTTTGAGCAACGCTGAACTAGGCTTACTTCCGAATGTTGGTAAGACATATTGATAAATTTTCATGATTCCCTTACCAAATAGCAAATACGAAATTCTTATACATATATTCATATCCACCCGTATGTGTGTTTGACACTTCGTAAATAGACGAAATTGTTAATGGTTTATATTTGTTGTTGTATGTTCTACCGCCAGCAGCATAGATATTGCAACATATATGTCATGAGCCTCTCTGGAATAAAATATTAAAATATCATTTACCCTGTCTGATAGATGGCGCTACAATCGATAATTGTATAAAATCCACTAGATGGTACTAATAGGTTATAACTTGTTCTAAATTGGAATAAAGCGAAAGACAATAAAATTCATTTAATAAACCTATAAATAACAGTATAATATATGGCGTGGGTCGCATTACTTTGTGATTAAGCAGGTGGGCACTGAAAATCCGTGCTGTGCCGGACTATTTTTCGGCACAGCAAAAACTGAGTGCCAACCTCATTTCGTTATCTTTATTATAATTATTGTTAAGTGTCGCAGTTTTAGAAATAAATATTTGCTTCATTCTTTATTTTCATATCCGCAATATTAATATTAAGATTTATTCTTGTGAAACAATTGCAAAGAGATATCGAATAAATCAGGCCGAGGCGTATTGAGGGCTCGGTACAGTCGCCCAAGCCTGTTGCCAGGACTTACCAGACGATTGTCTGAATTAACCAGACGTTTGTCTGGATTGGCCAGGCGATTGAGTGAATTTGCCTGACGGTGGTCTGGATTTGCTAGACGCTTATTTGACATTTGCCTGTATGCTAGCACATTATACGGCTGTATTAAATTATAGTTTTGGAATCTAAATTGGTTATGATTTCTGTTATTATCTTGCCAGTCTCGCTTCCAATCATTAGGCCTTATGTTTCTCCGATCTATGAAACTTGGTGGTAATTTCCGTTGGTCCACGCTCATTCTGCTCATAATTCGATCCTTGGTTTGTTCATCTTGGTTGAAGTAAAGTTCTACCATTTCTTCGATGTTGCGAGACCTTCTTGTGTACTCGTTACAGTCCCCCCTTTCGCCGTTATAATATGCAACGTCTGAAAATTAAATCGTTTAAGCTATTATCACATATAAATATGTAACTATAGCTTTCCACGCCGGTTCTTTCGAAATACAGATGAAGTGAGATTTTTTTTTAACTCAAATATGAAATTTATAAAATAGACTATGTAATCACGTTAAGATATATAGGCTCACCGCGGTCAGACCACTCTCCATATACGGTTTTGTTCCTCTCCATCCTCTGCCTGCAGTTGACGAAGTAGATGACGCACTCGTGCAGGTATTGCGCGAAATATCCCGTTTCTATGTGGAAGGCGCACACCCAGACCAACGGACTGAAACAAATAAACAATTAATTCTGCTATTCCAATATCTTGCAATAGTGTCAAGAACTCGTATTCTACTAAATCCACAATCTCTTCTCGATATCGTCGCGGTAGAATATAGTAGAAAATAATTGATATTACCATTACCAAAAATGGCATTAGCCGAAATGAATATTGAAAAGTTACCAAAATTTTAAACATGAATACGCCACTTTCCATCAGGGAAACCGGTCAGTTTATCTACAGGAATAAAATAAAAACAAAAGTAAAGTTGAACCTACAACCTACTGCTATGAAATATTAAACTCCACAGGATAGGAGAAGATTGAATGCTTACGTGGTGTGCCGGATGCACCTCAAGTGTTGTCCGAAGCAGTCGTGTTGGACGTCGAAGTGCGCGCCGGGCATCTCCGTGACGTCGACGCCTTCGAAGTGGTACCTGTTAAAGGGGGTCACCAGCCTGTTCCTCAGGCGGCGCTTGTCACCAACACTGGCTTCGAAGTCACATTCGCAACAGTTATACAACTTTAACTTCAAAAACCTCACACATTTTTGAAGACATAAATTAATTTACTTTTTTGAAGTGAAACTTCTTTATCGCCGTTAGAAAAAAATTACCTTCACATTTTTCGGTTACGCGTCACATTATGTTGCAGGATGGCCGAGTGTAGGATGGTGGTTGATCAACAACTGAGTTGTTGATAGATGGATTGTGAGACGAGCATTGTAATATTTCTTTACTGTATTGTGTTTTAATTAATGTTATTTATTTATTACCTTTATTTAATTAATTTCTGTAAAGTTGCATATAGTAGATAATTTTTCGAAAAATAAGGTCATAAAGAAGTTTCACTTCTTACGTGTGTACACTAGTACACGCACACGTGTTTTTTTTATGTAGGAGTTCAACAGAGAGGCAGACGGCCCACTTAATGGGAAGCGGTTACCACGCCTATGACCATTTGCAACACTAAAGGTGCTACACATGCACTGCTGCTCTCTTAAGTGAAACTGGAAACTGGTCACTTATGCTGAAACACAATTCAGGGTTCTTTAGACAAAAGGACAAACTTTAGACCAGGGGTGGTAGTCATCCAGTCGGGCAAATGCCCTACCACCTGGCTGTGGTTTGTTTTGTCGCCTCTTACGACAGGCCGCCTGGCCGCAAGAAATTGTATTCTTTCTCCGTTCCTGATAAATTATCAAATAACATAATATATTTTTATCATAACACAAATCTATATAACACAAAGCTCAACAATAAAATTATGAATCTATATATATATATTTATATTTCTTTATTCGCCAGCGTATTTGTCTGTCTGGATCTATCCAGATCTATCCCTAGTCGTGTCTAGAGTATGCCGTCATAACAATTTTGTGATGTGCTCCGGTATTATTGACCAGGTTCCAGTCTCCCTTAAGAGAGCAGTAGCGCATTTGTAGCATCTTTGGTGTTGCAAATGTCCATGGGCGATGGTAACCGCTTTCTGTCAGGTGGTCCGTCAGCTTGTTTGCCGAACTCATGCAATGAAAAATATTAGAAAAATGTAAATCAATTCTTGTAAAATAATGGTTTTATTATATGACACACTGGCTGAATCATTTTTTTATGACAGTCGTAATATTATTGTTGAGATTTGTGTAACAAAAATTTGTCCTATGTAAATTCTCTCTCTATTTATTAATTTATTCAATGTATGTTAGTACCTACGTACAATTAGGTACTCCAATGTACGCTAAATACCTAACATTGTATGCACTAATCACTAAGCTTTCCTTAAAAGGCAAAGATTCGACATTCAAAGTTAAGTCACATAAAGTCGTATTGAAATAATATTAAAACTTGTTATTTAATGTGAATCACTTATCAAAAATAATCGTAGATTCAACTGTGACACTTAGGTCGCGTGCCACTTAAATACTCACATACATTGAACATTTAAATACGCGTTCCCTGGGTAACAATTTCTAATTGTATATCTCATTACATAATTTCAAAAAATGCGCGGACGATGTAATAGCGAACTCCATTTATATCATAAAAGTTTGAGTTTGAGAACCCTGAAAATTGCTCTTAAGTTTTGAACACGCCGTATCTTCCGATTACATCGTGAGGTTTCTCGGGCACAGTATAAACTGACAAGGAAAACATGAACACACCATTTTGGAAGCAATTTTCACTTATCTACAACTTATTTTCTTATCTAAATCCTTCGCTTGTTTTCCGAGCAAACTTCCAAGATCTTTATGGACTTGGTTTTATTCGGAATAAGAATTATTTTCAAACCAGTAGCGGTTGTATACTCACCATATATCAGAACACATATTAGAAAAAAAGATGCTCTCATAGTGAGATCTGACTTATTGTAAGTAAGAACAAACATAAATAACTGTTAACGAGTCTGTAATATGTATTAGTAACGAGCAAGGCAGGGACTGTAAGGCGCGTGGCTAAAATTCATAAGGGGATCTGACTCGCATCTCCGTGAACTAGATGGCGGTAAATTCTTGAATTCCAATACAAGAAAACCTCGTAGCAAAATGGGTATACTAAAATTTGACAGTAAATAAATTTGCTGCAATTTAAATTTAATAAGATATACCTGTTAAGATCGTTAATTATACACTAAATTTATTTAATTGAATTCCAAACACGATAAATCTATACGGATTAATAAAATGGAAGCGTTTGTTTCTGACATCCAAATAAAAAAGTGAAAAAAAATCAGAGTGGATAGAAATGCAATTTTAAATTTTTGTCTGTCTAGATGTTCCGGCTAATTTCTAAAACGACTGGAATGATTTTGACGAAACTTTCACTGGCAGATAATTGATGTTACAAGGAGTAACTCCCGCTACTTTTAAAATTAGGCATTCTCGAATAAAAACGTACGTAAATGAAGTCGCGGGCACAGCTAGTAAATTAATAAATCAGCCCATAAATAGGTGCCAATATAACAAACGACAACCACAATTATGGATGTAATGCGGAAGAAAGAAAATAATTATCTCATCAAGGGCTGTGACGAATTAGAAAAAAATTCTATCTTCCCCGCTGCAGTGAAGTAACGAACGAAGTTTCCTTTTTTTAAATCACCCATATATATCCGAGTTGGGCTTGAGTTAAGGAATAGATATTATACCCACCATACTTGTCCAAGACGGATTGGCGAATTTCAGGCATCAGTTTCCCGACAGGCAGGTTTCATCATGATGATTCTCATCGTGGTCAGCACGCGGTAATTGTAACAATGTGCTTATTAGATCAGAAAACAGCCCAAGTGATGCATGCTACCCGCTCAGCATTCGAACCAACTTCATTTGAGATGGAAGTTTCAGACGCGTGTGCCACTAAATCTACCAAGCCTTTTTTTAGAAAGAAAAATTCACTGGATTATTATAACGCTGTCGCTTTTGAGCCACGTGAAACGTGGAACATCGGATCCCCTTAACTTATACTATAATTAACTTCCTAATGAACTCATTAAAAACTTCTAAAGGCGTTTCGTTAATTATTTGATACTCTTCACGTTAATGAGACAATTACATCATTCTGTTACAAAGTAGAATTTCCCAGAGTTAACTTTGCGTTATTTTATTAATACATACCTTTTGTCACAAAAACTACTTCATTATCGGTATTTTTTAGGTTTCCGATGGCCCACCTACCTCCTACCCTATTCCATTCTCTATCCCATACCTTCTAAGTTATTCTAAAATCTGACAACCTCCTTGGCGCTGGTGTTGCAATCATCTATCAGCACCACCAGCTTCCACTGGGGCCCGGTTCCTATATCTTGCCGACCGTTCATTTGTCTTACTTTCGGTTAAAATTTGACATAAGTTCCGCGCATCGCTTTTCATTGTCCGTATCCCAATTATTTCGGGTCGACACAATAAATGTATTTTCCTCCCAAATTCTTCAATCTGACATACATCTTCTGCCATATCACAAATCATCATATTATCCTTCACACAATACATCCATTTCTATCTATCTATCCATGCATCTTGTACTTTAACATTCTTCTTGTCACTTGACATTTATGGCCTTACTTATAATCGTTTGTTAAATTTTAAGAAACTGTTCAGCAACTGATTAACGAAAATCTTACTCATACACTCCTCTTAATGATAAGAGGTGGTGGTAAAGTAACTCGTAATAACTGTAAAAAACAACCAACATCGAGAGGTAGTTTATGTGACTGCTAAGAGGCAAGATGGCACGTTTTATTTGACACAGCCGTTGATTAGGGGCATAAGAGTCTCTTATTTAAGAGATGGCTAATCCTTTCTTAACGAGATTATTATAAGTAAGGCCCTTAATATTTTACTATTTATTAAATAGTCTTAAATTTAACCACTAGTACGCTGAGTTTGTTATTGGGACAAGAAATGTCAATTTTGAACCAGTGGAAGCGTAGAAGAATATAGAATGAGATATAGAAGAGCCAGCTTACTTGAGTGGATGCAATTTAAACAGCAATGCTCGTAACCGCCATGCCATACAGACCCAGAACGACCTCAGGCGGAAGCTGTAATTGGCAATCTGCCTGATTGGTGGCTGGTTGGCCACCCATCCCACTAAGGATAGGATGTGGCATAAGATTTACAACAAAAAACGGCCAAGTGGCTGTTGTTCTACGCATAATTAGGGGTATTGCAATAGTAATGAAGGACAATTCGTTCCTGAAAGGCCATGGAACCCAAAAATAAGTTGTGTTTTTTAAATTTTATGACTTGGTTCTTCTTCTTTTAAACGTTTGGACCGATTTTGATGTTTTTTTTGTGCGTTCGTATGGATCCCGGAATGGTTAGATTTATAATTGGACCTGGTAAGTGATTTTTAGTGTTCAGAGTAGAACAACGTCTACCGGACCCATTAGTAGACTATACTTTTTTATCTTTAAATGAATGAGAAAAAAAACTATGACATATACAGATAAATAGACATGATGAGAGTATAAAGGTTTCCCTTTGGTGCAGAATCCTACAAATTTCCACAAATTTCGCACCTACCACGTTGAATTCCAGACATCAAAGCAATGTTCCTCTCCGTTATAAATTGCTGTGATACGTTATGGTTTCCCAATCCTCGCCCTGCCAATGGGGCCAGTGTGGCTAGCCGCCCTACTTTCGTGTTAACAGCTGCGTGTTATCATATTCACGTCAAAATATTAGACATTTTAATTTACCCAGTTTTAGCAAAGTAAGACAACCGTGATATACGAGTATATCCAGTTTCAAAAAATAATAAATTTAAAACTGAAATTTTATTTTAGAAATATATTATCCAACTATACGAGTACCACTGACCTCTATTCTTGTCATTGATTATTGTTGTTGTTGTTTTGTTCGCCACAATAGCAGGCAAACGAACTTAGTCCATACAGTCTTGTCTGATGTTATTAACTTGTGTAATAAATAAATCGAAGGTTGGGAAAGAAGTTGTTGACAACTCGTAAGGCCACATCTCACTACGGTTCTTATCGTCAAATTATGAGAAAAAATTGTTTTGCTTTCATTCCGCTAGTCATCCTTGGTACTTTTGTTATATCCTTATTTAATCATTTTTAGTGGATTTTAGACAAATCATAATTAATACTATACTATAAAAATTCTGTAAATGGTTTGAGTTTGTACAATGCGTTTAAAATTTTGAGAGGAGATAATTCTGACCAGGAGCTTCAGAAAATGAAATTTTTAATTTAACTCTGTCTGTCTGTTAGGGCATCACATGAAAATTACTGAACGGATTTAAATGAAACTAGATATAGAGCTAGCTCATATCCCGGGGCGTCACTTAGGATACTTTTTATCCCGACAAATTACGTCATTTCAGCAAAATAGATGACGCTGCAATCGCGTTTGTTCAATTCGCCAACAAACACTTTGTTGTCACTCACATATTACATAGTGCAAATCAGGTTGGCTGCGACTCGCCCATATGTGTCGGGCACTTACCTCAGTTTTTTTGTGATTATAGTGAACTTAGTAACAAGAAGCAGTAAAGTTTTAGGTAAAACACCGATTAAATTAAACGTATAGAGTACAGAGCTACGGTTTTTCACACGGCGTGGCCGCAGGGTCAAAATAACAATGATACATTCGCTTCGTTCCCAATCCACTGTTATTGACGACAAATAAGATATAAATTATTTCCAGACGGCAAAAAAATAGTCATGTTGTAGATGTTACGGCCAGGTTATATGCAAGTAAAGTTCGCGCCGCGAAATAACTTCTATGGAAAACCAAGGAACTAAAAGTGGTAGCTTAACCTTTTCTTTGAATTTTGTTCTCAATGTAACTAGGAAATCGATTTACGAGTTTATGCAGTCATTAATATTTATTATTTACATGGATTTACAGCCGATAACTACTCTGGTAGTGTTGGCAATCTGGTAATGTACGGCGATTGTTGTATGTATGCTGCGCAACCAGCGTTTGCGGTATTTTTTGTGTGGGACTTTTGGCGACAAGTATAATGACAAAAGAAATGTTACAAATTGCGGGACTCGAATTAAAATGCCGTTGGAATTATTTAGAGTTTATTAGAACAATGAAAACACGTGTAACACGGGTACAAATATAACCGAACACAGCAAGTCCAAACGTAATACAGAAATTCAATAATACGCGCAAAGTCCGACACTATTAGATTTCTGATTGTAATACACAACGCTCGTTTCGATCGTGATTCTCGCTCGACTGCCGCCTCCCTCAATCAGGCCATCGTTCTATACTGTTCAAATGCAATGTGCCCGTATCGTAGTTGTCATAATCCGAAACACCTGGCTAATGAGAGGGCCCCAACCGGCCATAAATGAGTACAATAAAGCAATGGGCTATTCTCTAGAAACGTATGCCAATAAATAAGTAAACAAAAGAAGACGATCATAAAAAAATACAATTAGTTCAAATGCCAGGTAATAAAATGTGTTTTGTTTCAGATATGTAGGTGGATTTAGTTTTTCGGGACCTGTGTTGTAACTATAATGATTGCATGTTACCGTATGGCTTATCATAAAATAAAATTTTCTGAGAAGTGGATGTCATTGAAATAGAGAGTGAAACCACTGTTCATCTTCATTCCGATAATGCCACATCTACACAATTTGTGGTTCGGTGGTTGAGTGCAGGCATCGTTCCTGTGATTGTGCATTCCTACCAATTGCGTTGCGCTGTTGCACTACAATACTAGGTGCATAAGTATTTATGCATAGTATTGTACTTGTAAAATAAATCAGCCTAGCTTGTTCATACACCACGCGCAGTGAAGGGTTCCTTCTGTAAAGGCAACCTAACTCCTAAGCTATAGTCATGTTTTTCGCGCGTATTTTGTGTTTCTAAATTTCTTTGTTACCTCGTATCTTCTAAACGGCTTGATGGATTTGGACAATTAAGCTATCGATATATTCGTCTTAAAAACCCAAGTGTCCTTAGATATCCGCCCTCGACATTTTACCACCGGACAAGCAGATGCACGCACTCCACTGCCATCATGCCACTGGTATATGGTAGAAATGCCAACTAAGAGGATGAACCGCTATGCTTCCACTTTCGTCATACGCACCGCTGAAGAGTGGAACTCTTTACCGTCATCTATTTTTTCTGGAGAATATCCTTACTAAATTTCAGACTACACAGCTTCCGAGAAAAATGACTATGACCTATAAAGACAGAGGAACAGACAAAACACTTTCTCATCCAATACAGGTAAATCTGAAACAATACAAGCGTAATTGAATAACTCGCCTCTTGTCGTCGCTCACAAAGGTCAATGATGAGATCTCCGTTAATTAATGGGAGATTAAGCAAATCTCCCTTTGAGCCGTCGCTAATATACTTAACAGAATTTCTTGAGCCCATAATCAAAAGGCGGCCAAAATTGAAACGCCTCGCGAAATCTTGTTATGATTTTTTTGCATAATATTTTTATCCCTAAGCTGAAATAAGGCTTTTGGTGTATCTAATAAAAGCTATTTGGGTTCCTTAGTGGTTTTTGGAAAAAGGCTTCTTTTCTATATAATCTCTATATCCCGACTAATATTATAAATGTGAATGTAAGTTTATTTGTTATGCTTTCACGCGAAAACTACTGAACCGATTATCATTAAACTTTATACACATATTCTTGGAGGTATTAGAAGTAACATAGCATACTTTTTATGAAAAAAAATCCACGCAGACGAAGTCTCGGACAGAAACTAGTAAATATTACAAACGCGAAAGTTTGTAAGAATGTATAGATGTATGTTTGTTACTCTTTCACCCAAAAACTACTGAATGGATTTTGATGAGACTTTACAATAATATAGCTTACAGTCAGAATAACGCATAGGCGATTATAAAGATATGGTGTGAATTATTCAAAGTAGAACGATTTTCCATAACAACGCGGATGAAACCGCGCGCCGCTACTGTTTTATATTTTATATGTCAATTGGCTGTGTCCACAACTTCGTTCACGTGGAAATTTTTTTTCGCAGAAGCCTAAAAATGTCTCCTAAGTCACTCCTCATAACATAAGATATCTGCTAGTGAAAGTCCCGTCAAAATCGACTCAGCCGTTTCAGAGATTAACCGGAACATCCAGACAGATAGACAGACAAAAGTTTCAAAAATTGATTCTTTGATTCAAGTACCGTATACACTTGCATATGCAAGTACAAAGCTGTTATTCTGAATTTACAAACAGCCACTAGTCTATAACAATATACGAGTATATTATTTATTATGTATGTGTTCTTATTAAATATGTATGTCCTATGAATGTGTACGAAAGAAATGGTTTTCCTTACTTTTCAAATTGTTTTATGTCGGTAGGTTAGGTACACATTGATTTTTCTTAGATCATTTTATTACATACACAAATTTTTCTAACCAATTACATCATTCAATGATTTTGAAATGTCTTATGGCCGAGGCATATATTCACTCGCCCTTGCCATCGGTTGAATTATGTTATCATTTGTATGGAGGCTTATATAAAATATTAAGCGACAGTAAGACGAATGGACGATCGTTAACACATAGGAACAGGTCATTAGTCAACTTAAGGAATATCTTGAAGTTAGTTATTCAAGTAAAATTGTGTTTCAGTTAACTGCTTTATTTAATACAATTTAATTTAAAAGTATTTCTCGCATGAAAAAACAGTCAACGTCTGTTTTCATATGTCAGTAACTTTTTCAGAAATCATTTAGTGTCCATGGATGAAAACTCCAAAGGTGCAGTTTATATGACGCTACACAATCGTGAAGTAAAACAGCGAAACACCCTAAAATTGAAGTCTTCAGACATATAAAATAGGGTTTTTTTATTAGGCAGATATTACATGGTTCTTTGGAGGTCTTCAGGTAGAAGTGAAACAATGTTGTGTGTTTGAATTGCAGTTCAGGAATGCATGATGTAGGCTCGCTCCGCGCTTACTAAAGTACTACAAAAATGCAGACGCTTAGCAGCTAACGGAGCGAGCTATGTCCCCGCGGTAGGCGGGGCGTAGTCGCACGGGCTTTACGGGGGTGAGGTCAGCGGAGTGATTCTGTCCGCAACAATTTGTGAGCGGCCGCCGTGGTGATCGGACGTCTGCGGCTACAGGGCTCCCCCTCAAGCGAAGCGTACCGGTGGTTTGACTCGACGTCCGCTGCGGGTGTGAAAATTTTCTGTGCCAACTACCTTTTTCAAGGCATCCGTATGGTCGTCACACACTGTCTTTTTCAAGGCACCCGTATGGTCACTACACACTGCCTTTTTCAAGGCAACCATGTTTCCGCAACGATCTTTACTGCTTTCTTCCATATTGTCTGAGCTTGATCGGCTAAACAGACGAGCAGAGTTTTCTATCCTGCAGGAATTTTGTTTCGAGATGATCCTTTCTTCAGAAGGTGGTTTTCTTGCGGTGTCACCACTTTGGAGGTCTTCAGGTAGAAGTGAAACAATGTTGTGTGTTTGAATTGCAGTTCAGGAATGCATGATGTAGGCTCGCTCCGCGCTTACTAAAGTACTACAAAAATGCAGACGCTTAGCAGCTAACGGAGCGAGCTATGTCCCCGCGGTAGGCGGGGCGTGGTCGCACGGGCTTTACGGGGGTGAGGTCAGCGGAGTGATTCTGTCCGCCACAATTTGTGAGCGGCCGCCGTGGTGATCGGACGTCTGCGGCTACAGTTCAACCAAATTGAATTAATTTGGTTGAAATCTTCACAAATACTGAAACGAATAATAATTTAAACATAAATTCTGTTGGCGCCAGGCCATAAGGACTACACTGGCAACACCAAACCAACGCTAAGTGTCAAATCGCTTTTTTGCTTCTTGTCAACTTTGCCGCTGAAACGTATACTTGGCGTCTAATCTGTTTATTTGTAATAATTGCTGTAATATCTTTAAAGAAATACATCTCGATTCATATTATTATTATATTGAAATCTTGTATCACTTTACCTTAATAGTTTTCATATGTGGAGAAGCTGTTAAAACCCTACAATTCAATTATATGTTTTATGGTTCCGTAACCAATGGAAGATTGTTAACTCTACAGAACGCCGTTTATACTTATCAATAAATTATATGATATCGCTTAATCGCTTAAAAATAATCGTTTCAACAAATTAAAAATAAATTGTGTCAGTAGACATGGGTTCCCCGTGCCGTATAATGGGCCCTTGGGAACCGGCACCTGTCTCCCTCAGAACTCATTTGCAAGTCTTTTAAACGCAAGACCCACTTCCAAAGTTCGCGTCTCGAGTTTGACGACGGTTCAATTTGGAGGGAAAAATAACTGGGCCACTCACGAGCACATCGCCAGGTGGGATCGACGTTGGATCACATTTTAATTATGGCTGAAAGAAAAGCTACTCGCTAACTATAGCATGAAATACATATGTTTAATAATAGTGTTGTTTATTAGCGAATTGTAGCGGTGGGTCCGAAACAACAGCACCGCAACGCCACCTGTTTGGCAATATTCTCGTATCCCACAGAAACAATGTCAATGTTGACCTGATTTCTAGGCCAGCTCTGTGTCGATTTTCATTAAAATTCGTAAAGTAAAATTTTCTCCGTGCAGAAACCGAAAAAGAATACTAACTCCTGATGCCGGGCGGCCTGTCGTAAGAGGCGACAAAACAACCTACAGCCAGGTAATGGGGCATTTGCCCGAGTGGATGGCTACCACCCTTGGCTTAGAGTATAGCACCATAACAACCTTGAGTTGTGTTCCGGCACTAGTGGCCAGGTTCCAGTCTCCCTTTAGAGGGCGACAGCGCATTGGTAGCACCTTCTCTTCTTCAGGTGGGCCGTCTACCTGTCTGCTAAAGCTATGCAATACATGAAAATTATAAAAATTCTAGAAGTCCACAGAATATGCTGGTCCGAATTAGCCTTGCTGAGTTTTTACAAATTGAAATCCCCAGTCCCCAACAAATTGTTATAGAATAATAGATTTTAAATACAAAACACACCCAAAATAAATATGATAATTTACACATTCGCCATTATTATAATACGATTATATTGACTCAGCAACAATAAACCTTAATTAAATCCGCAAAATGAACAAGAGCGTGACAGTCCAAAAAACCTTTTCAACCGTGGTAATTGTAAAAATATGCAAATTAGTGTCTGAAAAGTGCCTAAGTGGTGTATGCGTTCCGGCCAGGATCAAACCCGCGCCCTTTGAGTGTGGGACGAGTGCGCTAGCCATACGCTACCACGACTTCGTATACATACATTCATTTATACCCATAGTAATTTCCAAGGAAAATGACTTACATACAGGCGGCAAATGGATAGATAAGCGTTTTTAGCAAAATCATTGCGAAGACCTAATATATGTAGAATAGAACGTTTTAGAAACAACTCATGTCTAAATATAATATAATATGTTTTTCTGATAAAATGCTCGAGTAGTCCGGATTGATGAAGTAGCAGAAGGGATAAGTCCCAATTAAGTCCATATTGGTCCTACTTCGGGGGCATGTCAACCGTGAAATGTCGCGTACAAACAAATTGACACAAATTCGTTGTTTGTACGTACAAGATCAAAGATAAATAAGTAATGCGCCATTCTGTAAGTGGGGGCGGCATTACTCCCACCTGAGTACGTCGGGACAACAACAAAGTTTGGGAGATAAGAGGCGAGGAGCGGAGGGGCGGCCGGGGGGAGCCGGCCGACGACTAATTCACTCCAACTTCTTACTCGCAACTGAAGCGTTCAATGTGTGCCCATAACACATCTTTTTCACTAACTTGTTGACTTTGTAGCAGTATCAAAGTAATTTCTCATATATCAATTTAGAACACCATATTCAGATTATTTCTTACAAAAACGTAACACCTGACAATATGAAGCTTGACAACACTTTTTTTCTTAAAATTTAATGACGTGACATGGAGATTTATGTATAATCGAAAAGTTTAAACATTTATTTTTTTTACATTTTAAAGATAAAAAAGACAACGAAGCACACAATATATTTTCCGTAACAGTAAAACGATTTAGTTTAATCGATATTTCTTGTAACTACTAAAACCAGTTTGATAGATGCCAAACGTGGCTTTATAGGACAGCCAAACTATATCCCCAGAACATATTTCATACCAACTGGACTATTTCTGCAATGTACTTTCCGTGCGTTAGTTTTGATTTCATTTCCCACGAAAACTGGTAAATTTTGGGGTATCCAAAACCGATATTGTATGTTAGGGCTCAGAAACAGCATAAATTTAGCTGCTGTTAGTCGGCGCTTTTTTACAAGTTCCTTACACAAATACAAAGTCCTTGCTCAAACATAACCATTGTACACATACACTGGTTCCGTTCGCGTTAAAGTAAATTTTGTCAATCCTGGGTTTTTCTATCCCTCTAGAACAGAACGCTTTTTTCAGATTACAGATACCCTATGCCCTTTACTGTACCCGTGACGGCGTTTTTAAAATTTCATGATAATTGGTCGAGTCATTTAAGTTTGCATAGAAAAGAGAAAATTGTAGGTTTTTTCTTTTCTATGCAAATTAAAAGGCAGTTTGTCTAATTTCAGCTTAATGATAGTAATTTTAAAATTACAATAT
Source organism: Dendrolimus punctatus (assembly GCA_012273795.1). Taxonomy (NCBI): domain Eukaryota; kingdom Metazoa; phylum Arthropoda; class Insecta; order Lepidoptera; family Lasiocampidae; genus Dendrolimus; species Dendrolimus punctatus. The sequence continues at coordinate 226,603 of CM022549.1, read as the reverse complement.
TCCTTCGAATATTTAACGTTTATATATATTTTAACTAGAACTGCTAAATTAATTGGAATAGACAGTCAAAGACAGTCGTGGGAGTATTAGTATAAAAGGCGAGACCAACGTGTGTCATGTCACGGCACACGTGAGTAGCGACTCGTACGTGACTTATCGGGAACAAATTGAAGACAAAAGGTAAACGCCTCACTTCACAAGATTACAACTCACGTGCCACCTGTCTTATCATTACAAATAAATAACTTTATTGCATTATATTCTGACATGATAGAGCCATTTTGGAATCATTGTCTTGATGTCAGCCCTTAGGGCCGGCTCGATCAGTGTGATACGCTCTTACAGCCTATTAGCGTGAATTACTTAGCCTTGAGCTTATCTTATTACGTACTAACTGTGCCCGCGACTTCGTCCACTTGGAGGTATTTTTCGCGGAAACCTAAAAAAATGTATCCTAAGTTACTCCTTATAACGTCAGCTGTCTGCCAGTGAAATTCCCGTCAAAATCGGTCAGAGAAACATTCTAAAAATTACATTTTCAGAATCTCCTGGTCGGAATTATCCCACCTGATTTTTCTAATATTTTTATTTTGACATAAACAGAGATTTCAATGTTATTTATCTGTATAGATGATGAGTGAGTCTCTGATGCGTCTTAAAGGCTGGCAACGTGTTGGCATACCTCTTGATGTTGCAAACATGTGTAGGCGACGATAACCATTATCCATAAGGTGGGCCGCCTGCCTGTTTGCCAAGTTTGCAATAAAAAATCTGTGATTTTTCCTCCATGATCTTCTGTTCTGGTACACGTCATCTATCACACCACAAATCATCATGTCATACTCCATACATCTCTATTTTCGTCAATCAATCTTCCAGTTTAACATTTTCTTTGTCATGTATCTTTCATCTCTTCTCATTCCATGCCCGTACCACTTTAGTCTTCTTCCTCTATTTTAATGAATGACGGTGATATAGATTTAAAATAAACAAAGAGAAAACAGCTTTCAGAATATATAAATGGGTATGACAAAATCCCTAACCGCAAACTAAACTGAATAGCTAAATAGGAGGTGGCCCAATAGATGCGTGCCAGCGATAAATATATTTTTAAACTGTTCTTATCTAAGCTGAAATTATATTTCCTCCCACCCATTTCAATATCATATAAAATTATTAGAGCTAGGCATGTTTGCTGAAAAGTTTCTTGCGCCGCTTCTTCTCTTCGAGCCACAACATGGTGCGAAGCAGTGGTTAGTCCATTAGAGTAACCATAAAGAAAATTAAAACTAAATGAACACGTTGGCGATAGGCTAAATAAAACTTTAACAATACTGATTTACATTTGACATTATTGTCTTTCGTGATCAAGGCTACTGAAAAGTGACCGAAACGTCGAAACAATAAAAATGCTTAAAACCGTTAAAACGCAATTTTACAATAGAAATTAAATAGAGTTATATTTGATGTTTTGACTTGTTACGTCTTATATTATAAGAATCAAATGAGTAAATATGAGAATGTTTGAGTTACACCCGTGACTGAAGAAAATCAGAATAAAGGAATGGACGTGACAAAAATAATTTAAAACTAAAACACTGGCAGATAAAATTGTAAATTTAAGCCAAAAAAGAGATGAATAGATTGTATGAAGAATGACATGACAATTTATTCGTGTGACGGAGGATGTGTGACGGCGGAATTGTCAGGTGACGGATAGATAGCAGACGTATTGGAAAACTTTCTTACGGTTTTTTCTGTGTTTTTCTGCTCATCTCACTTTTCCATATCTGATTTTTTGGCTAGTAGTGTAGTTAAGTATAATTTACCTGTAGTCGGCAGAATTTATTGCAATCATGTCCTTTGTAGGCGAGGACATTCCACCAGATAGAGGTAAAAAAAATTTAGACATTAATATGGACGAGATTTCAAAGGTTCATCAATCGTCTGACAAAGTACCAGCAAAGCGTCATGCAGATTCGAACATAAATAGTCAAATTAAAAAATCTGCTTCTATCCCCCTTGCTGCGGCCTCAACTCAACATACATTCACCCGCCCAGGTTTCGAGTCCAACTCCAATATTGCTTATTCTGAGCAGGACTCTGGTCCCTTTATTGTTCATGTTGTCCGATCAGGGAATGACGAACATCCTTCTTCAAATAGCATGAAAGCTCTTAAGATTGCCCAAATAATTTATAATAGTAAGGCTGCGGGTGTTGACGAAATTAAGAGCATTGGTCGCAATAAAGTTTCAGTTATATTCAAAAATCACCAAGATGCAAATTCTTTTGTATCTAACTCTACCTTATCTCTCTATAACTTAACTGCATCTATTCCCCGCTTTCAGATTACTCGCATGGGAGTCATTAGTAATATTCCCCTGGACTGGTCATTGGAAGAATTGGTTGAATCAACCGAATGTCGTTCTGGCGCTTCTTTAGTAATTAAGGCAAGACGTTTAAATAAAAAAAAACGTATTGATGGCAACATTGTCTGGGAACCCACTGGTACTGTGGTTCTTACACTTTTGGGTCAAGTTTTACCTGACCATGTCTACTGTTTTAACATGTCACTTCCAGTCAAAATATACACACTTCCTACTATTCAGTGCCACAAATGCTGCCGGTTTGGCCACGTGCGTGACCAGTGTCGCTCTTCTCCTCGTTGCTCCCGTTGTGCTGGCCCACACGATTCTTCTATCTGTAATTGCGCCGCAGAAAACGTGTCTTGCCTGTTTTGTTCAGGTAATCACGTGGCTACGGATGCGAAGTGTCCAGAACATTCTCGGCAAAAAGCCATAAAATTAGCTATGTCTCAAGAGAATATAAGTTATATGGAAGCTGTTAAAGGTTTCCCTCGTGTGCGTAAATCATTCGCTGATGTTGTTAATGCTTCCGTTCCTAGCAAACCGGTATATATTAACAGATCTCCTCCTAATATTTCTCCTCCATCTCCCTCGCCTCAATCTCCTAGTCTGTCTCAGCAGGCTAGTTCTTCTTACAAAAAAACTGTTTTAATTGCTCGCCGTGCTAAACCACAGTCTGGCAAGTCCTATGACCATCAGGCGCTCAACAATATAGTATCTACCCCTGTCTCAATTGTTCCCAATGGCTGTGCTCTTAATAATTCCCCTTCTAATGTCTCCCAAAGTGATGATTTGGCTCAATTAATGACTATGTCTTTAGTAAATATGTTTTCTAAATTTACAAATGATCTACCGAACAACGTCTCAGAAATGGTTCAATCCATTGTTTCGTCCTTGATCAATTCTTTTCTAAAGCATGGCCAAGAATCTCATGCAATGGAATTGTCGTAGCGTTAAAAATAAAAAACAAGAGTTCATTTATATGCTAAACAGGTATAAGCCACTTGTCTTTGGTATATCGGAGACATGGTTACTCCCTGGTTCCTTGTTTAGGTTGCCAGGTTATTCGTGTCTTCGAGATGACAGAGATGATGGCTGGGCTGGGTGTGCTTTACTTATGAATCGTAAATTCACATTTTCGCAAATTTCAATTCCTCCCCATTCTTTCAATTTTAACATTGTTGCTGCTCGTTGTATTGATATTACCTTTGTATCTTTATACATCCCTTACCCTAATGTTAATCTTATCTTGGAATTAACTTCGATTTTAGCTTCTCTTCCCAAACCTCTTGTTGTTTTAGGTGACTGTAATGTTCGCCATACTATGTGGGGTTCTTCCGTTTGCGATTCTGTCGCTTCGCCTTTTTTAGATTTGTTAGACGACATAGATTTATGCGTTCTTAATGACGGCTCGCCCACTCGGAGAGTTCCGCCTTTTCAAAATGTGAGTGCTCCAGACTTAACCTTATGCTCCCCCTCTCTAACCCGGTTACTTTCTTGGTCGGTTTTGGATAATTCTTTTGGCAGCGATCACCTCCCTATTCTAGTGTCTATTGTTAATTCTTCCCCTCCAAACACAATGGTTCCTCCTCTTTTAAACTTCATAATTAAAAGGGCCAATTGGGAGTATTTTTCTAATTTAGTCGAGTATAAGTTACTATCTCTTCCCCCTATCACAATTAATAATGTTTCCATTATCTACCAGGAATTCACATCTGCCTTGATTTCTGCTGCTAATGAATCTATGCCGCTAAAAAATTCATCCCGCAACAAATTACCCTCTCCAGCTTGGTGGGATGCCGAATGCTCCCAAGCTGTAAAACAAAGAAAGGATGCTGAATTAAAGTTTTCTAAGGATCTTTCTATAGAAAATTTTGTTAATTTTAAAAAAATCTGCGCTCAGACCAAACGCTTTCTTTACAAAAAGAAAAGATCTGGTTGGCAATCATTCTGTGAGTCTCTGTCCCCCAGAACTCCTTCCACAGTTGTTTGGAAAAAGATTAAGGCTTTTCGTGTTTCTCAATCTAACTCAAACGTCTCTTCTAATGATCCCTCGTGGCTTCCTGGTTTTATTTCAAAACTCTCTCCTCCCTTTGTTCCGTATATCAATTCTATTCCTTCCTTCTTCCCTCCTTCCGAAGCTGATTCCAGCACGATGAATTCCGAATTTTCTTTTGCAGAGCTATGCTGTGCTTTGGATCACCTTCACGATTCTGCACCAGGTGTGGATGGTATTCCATACTCATTCATAACCAAACTAGCCAACCCTTCCAAAATGTTTTTTCTTAAGCTCTTAAATGCCATATTTTTGTCTGGATTTATTCCAGAGTCATGGAAAACACAAATTATTATCCCAATTTTGAAACCAGGTAAAGATCCATCTTATTCAGACTCCTACAGACCAATAGCATTATCATCAGTTCTAGCTAAAATTCTAGAACACCTCATAAAGAACAGACTCGAATGGATTGTAGAGAGCAGAAACCTTTTTTCGAACAGTCAGTTCGGGTTTAGAAGAGGTTTAGGCACAACGGACAGTTTAAGTCTTCTGATTTCTGACATCCGTCTGGCTTTTTCTAACAAAGAGCATGTCATAGGTGTTTTCCTAGATGTGTGTTCTGCTTATGATAGTGTTGATCTTTCCATTTTAAGGGAGAAAATGCTTCTTCTACGTCTGCCCCCGAGAATTATCAACTTCATTTGCAACATGTTTATGGAACGCTCCATATTAATCCGCTCTGGTAACTGCAACACTTCCCCAAGACTCATCTGGCGTGGTCTTCCTCAAGGTTCTGTACTTAGCCCTCTCCTTTTCAATTTATATACAGCTGATCTAGACTCTTCAGTAAATTGTTTTTGCAAAATTTTACAATACGCTGATGATATTGCCCTATACGCATCTTCACCCTCTTTTTCTGACGCCTGTAACCGCCTTAATTCTGCCTTATATTTCTTGAACCAATGGCTCTCAAATAACGGCCTTTCTCTTTCCCCTTCAAAGAGCTCTGCTGTAATTTTCTCTCGTAAACGTATTGTTCCTGACATTGAAATTCATATTGACAATCATCCTATTGCAATTCTTGAAAAAGTAAAATTTTTAGGCTTATATTTGGACTCTAAGCTCACAGGCATCCATCACCTTAACTATATATGTGAAAAAGCTGAAAAAAACATAAATATTCTGCGAGCTCTTTCAGGTGTCAGATGGGGGTCACATCCATTTAGCCAAAAACTTCTTTACAATGCTATTATTAGGAGCCACTTTGATTATGGTTGTTTCCTGCTAGATCCCTGTAACAAACTCGCTTTATCGAAACTTGACCGGATTCAGGCTAAATGCCTACGTATCATCACAGGTTCAATGAAATCTTCCCCTATTAATGCCCTACAGGTGGAATGTTCTGAGCCCCCTCTCTCCCTTCGTAGACAGCTCCTTGCCGACAGATACTTTTATAGAATGGTTGAACTCTCGAATCACCCTCTTTTGTTAATTCTTGATCAGCTTCACCAGCTTACCTCTACTTCTCCATACTGGAGTCATAAAACTCTTCCATGTTTAGTAAAATCTTTCAAGAAATTAATCACCCTTCCATATAATATATATCAACATCATAAGAATCCCATTTTTGAACTCAGTTTCGATTGTCTTCTGTTCCAACCCAAAATTATCTTCAATTTCGGCATAGATAAAGACTCTTTTGGTTCAAACCAATTATTCAATAAGATTATGCATGATCATTGGGCTGACTGGCTTCCCATATTCACCGATGCTTCAAGACTCGCGGACGACGGGCCTATTGGTGCTGCAGTCTGGATCCCAAAATTTAAGATTATTCTTAATTTTAAAATCTCCCCTTTTAACTCAGTCTTTACTGGTGAAGCTATAGCTATACTTGAAGCCATTCTTTACATAGAATCTCACCGCATCAAAAGATCTATAATTTTAACAGATTCTTTGAGTTGTCTGCAAGACATCGCTAAGTCTCCTTTTCGTTCGAAACTAGTCTCTTCATTGTCTCTGGATATTAAACAGGCTCTCCATCGATGCTATTCCTTAGGCTTGGAAATAGTTCTATCCTGGATCCCCGGTCACTCTGGCATCCGTGGAAATGAAACTGCTGACAACTGTGCGAAGCAAGCTGTTTTTACTGGGTGCAGTAAATATAATAAATGTTTCCCTCGAGACCTTAAAGCTCTTGCTAAACCAGAAATGCAAAAATCCTGGTATGAGTTATGGCATCGCTCAAGTCAGACTGTTGGAAAACATTTCGGTAAGCTTCAACCTCTCATCCCTTCTTCCCCTTGGTTTTTCCGATATCGCAACTTTCCAAAAAAGGTTACTTCGATTATTATCCGTCTCCGTTTAGGTCATGTCTGCTCTCCTGTTTTCCTGTCTAAACTCAGAATTCGCGATAGCTCTATATGTGAGTGTGGTTTAGGTGAAGGTACTGTTGAGCACATCTTTTTTTATTGTTCCAAAATTATTACTCCTTTGTACGATATCCTCCCTCCTGATTATCCTCGCCCTGTTAATGTAAATTATTTGCTATCGTTATCTAACAAGTACTCTGTATATATTTTATGTAAATTTTTAGTTGTTAATAAAATTGTCTTGTAAGATTTCTTTTCTATCAGGTTATTCTAAGTAGAGTTTTGTAGTTTATATAATATTTGTAAATATTTCGAATATCTAATTTGTTTTATCTGATTTATATTTGCATGTATAGATATTGTATTATATTATAATCCATGTATATTATATTCATTTATCTCCAGATTTGCAGAAAACTAGTATAAATTACCGGCCAAATTTTAAGATTCACTATTATTTTTTTATTATTTTTTTCACCTGCCTCTTCAGACCCTGTCATTGGCAAAATCAGTGCTAAGAGCATTGCAGCCACGAAATTAAAAAAAAAAAAAAAAAAAAAGGATGTGTGACAAAAGTGAAGAGTACGGAAGGAAAAGACATATCGTGACAACGGCGTAGATTTATTGAGAAGCTGACACGAGCAGGCGACCCATTTAATGAGCCACAATTACCGTCGCCCATGGATGTGTGCAACGCCGGGGGCGAAGTCAACGTGTTGCCAGTCTTTACGGTAGGATAGGGGAATTAAGAATAAAGCAATTAGACAGGATTAATTTTATAGCTAACAGGATTTGCTCAAGCCTAACCGTTTCACGCCAATATTCTGATAAAGCGTGTTATCACACCGAGCGAGGCGGTCCTAAGAGCTGTAATCCATTAATGATACCAGCTTGGCTCAAAATGATTAGTAGAAGGTGAAAGAAAAGATTGTGAGAATCAAAGTTGAATGTGCAAGAGTAAGTAGCCTAAGATTGAAAAGCAAACATCGCTTTGAATTAAGTATTCTTTGTACGGAAGTTGAATAAAACAGTTCTCCAAGTTAAACATATCTTGCTGGATGAATTCAGAACTAACAGGACCTTATGAAAACTCTCATACTTGCTATAGAACTTGTGCCACGGGCGAAGTCAAAAGAAGTAACTTTGTCCGTCCGTTGAACATAAAACAATCTGAATCAAATGTAAGTTGGACCCACGGCTGATTTATTTCATCCGCTTTTATTCCTGTGCTACATACAAATACAGTTATTTCATGGACTTTGGGGAAATCGATTCTTGTAATGAACCAGTGTGTCGTCTGGTTTCTTTTAATGAAAGGAATTTATATATTTATGTCAGTAGGTTTTAATGTTATTAATTTCTGCCTCATCTAGATGGCGCTGTAGGTTGAGAATCTGTTTATCTATTTTTGCAAGGTATGTTTCCATTTTACTCTTAGTCAAATAGAAACATACCTTGCAATCCTATTAGGCCAATGAGCGATAATTCCATTTTGGATATATTTAATGGTAGCACTAGGGAGTTTAACCGATTGATCAGAGCAACAAATGTCTCTGGCATATACCAATTTTTTTGTCATCAACAAACATATGTCTTAGAATTTAAACTACTGTACGGTATACTATTATTTACGTAACACTATATCTGTATTTCCTTTATTCACATGTCTAGGAATACGACTTAGATTCTAAAATTGTGTTAAAAATACATAGTTAATTTATTCATTTTGCGTATGATAGTTAATACACCAGAATGTATCTACTGGAACCTCTTCCACCTTAATCCGTACTTAAACGATTATTTAATACTAAGCGGCGCCATCGGCTTCCTTTTTCGGCTTCACTCTGAGAGTCCGACACTCCGTCCTTCTATTAATTAAAATAGTATCGCCCAAGTTGACAAATTTCTCAGTCGTGTTTCTGTTCTAATGCATTCAGTTGCTACGTGTGACTTTTTCCAACATATTCAATCACTAGAATTTCTGTCACTATACTTAAAAGTACCACTAAGATAATGTGCAAGGATTGCTGTTTTATACGGATTTTTTTAACTATTCCTGGAATAACGTCTCCTTGGTATGTGGTGGTGATGGTTGATAGATTAAATGAAACTGCAGTGGATATAATTTGATTATCTATATTGGTTAGGGTTTAAGCAACGTAGTTTATACACATTACACATTACACAGTTTAATACTACGCTCGCACTACCGAAGGCACACAGAGAGAAGAGCAGACATGAGAACCCCGATTCGAACAAAAAGGTTACCGGAAGTGTCATCAAGTGACATTTATCTACCGGATGCTTCTTACTTTTTAATATTAACAACCTTGACATACAAATAATGTGTTGGGTGATATTCTCATATTTAACACCCCCCTCAACACATTATTTATTAAAAATCAAACAAAATTTTATAGTAAATTAAATTAAACAAATATCTTATAATAGTCCACACTCTCGACTAAATTTACAAATTAAATCTTTACTTAAAGCCTTGGTAAACATATCTGCCAATTGGTTCTCACTCTTAACATAATCAAGTTTAATTTTCCCCTTTTTAACAATATCTTTAATGAAATGAAATCTTATATCAATATGTTTCAAGCGTTTCACACTATCTGTACTGGCTACCATGATAGCAGACTGATTGTCACATAAAATACTACATGAATCTAAATTTTGAATATTAAAATCTTTTATTAAATTCATAAGCCAACATGCTTCACTAACTGTTATACTGAGTGCAATGTACTCAGCCTCTGTAGAGGACAAACTGACTGAATTTTGTTTCTTTGAACACCAGGAAATCAAACAACCAGAATAACTTATACAATAACCAGTTGTTGATTTTCTATCAATTAAATTACCACCCCAATCTGCATCACAATATCCTAGCAGTAAATTATCAGTACACTTATAAATCAATTTATAATCAATAGTATTTTTAACATATCTTAACACTCTTTTTAAACACATCAACAAGTTAACATTTGCACAATTTTGATATCTACTTAACATGGAAACAGCAAAATTTAAATCTGGTCTTGTACCAACAACAGCATACATTAAAGAGCCTATTATTTGTCTACACATATTTTCTAAATTTTTATCTTGTTCACAAATTTCACTTTTTAGTATTTTAGTATTAAAGTTTTGATCTAAAGGCGTTGACATTGGTTTGCAATTTGACATTTTATATTTATTTAAAACATTTTTTAAATACTCCTTTTGACTCAACTCAGTAACACCTGTTTCCAAATTTTGTTTTACATGTATACCTAGAAAGTTTGACACATAGCCTAAGTCTTTAATATCAAATTTGGCACTTAACTTTGATTTTAATTGATTTACTTGAATACTACAAGTTCCAAAAATTAACAAATCATCAACATAAAGCAAAACATACATTTTATAATCATTATGAAATTTAGTATAAAGGCATGAATCACACATTGATCTTTTAAAACCCTCTTTTATTATTACTGAATTAAATTTCTCATTCCAATATTTAGGTGACCTTTTAAGCCCATATAAGGACTTCTTCAATTTAACAATATTGTTGTTACCACTATAAGCACCTTCTGGTAAACTAAGATAAACATCCTCCATAAGATCTCCATATAAAAATGCCCCCTTTACATCTAATTGATGAATAGGTAATTTTAACTTAGTTGCAATGACTACAAAAAGTCTAAAAGTTGTCAATTTTGCTACTGGTGCATATAAATCATAAATATTTAAGTTATCATTTTGTTCAAAGCCTCTGGCAACTAAACGTGCCTTATACTGAATTTCATCATTTATATTTTTAATTTTAAATACCCATTTACTACTTATAACATTTTTATTTAAAGGTTTTTCACAAAATTCCCATGTATCATTACACTTTAAAGTTTCAAGTTCTCTAGCAATAGCATCTTTCCACTTACTTGAATCGTTCCGAGCCATAGCATCACTGTATGTCATCGGAGATATATCACTACTAACACAAGCACTATAAATATATGAACTTGGCGGTTTCCTCACTCTCTTACTTGGCCTTGACTGACCAACTTGAACATCCAGGTCTTTATAAAATGACTCATCACATGACATCATGTCATCATCTGTTTCTTCACCTGACTCACTTGGTGAATAACAACTTTCATCAGACTGCACCTGCAGTTCACTGCACTGACCTTCCTTACCTTCTTCTGTTTGTTCCTTCATGCCTTCTGGCATTATTACTGGTAAGTTTTCTGTACATTCTAGTACATTTTCACAACCAAGAGTCATATCATTCTTTTCCATGAAAATCAAGTCTCTTTTCACTTCAACTTTGTTCCTGTGTTCAAAATACACCCTGTATCCTTTGACATTTTCTCCATAACCAACCATAATTCCTTTTTCTCCTTTAGAATCCCATTTTCTTCGCTTTTCCTTAGGGATATGGACTATAACCTCTGTTCCAAAACTTTTTAAAGTTTTTATGTCAAAATCTCTCTTTGTCCAACTCTGGTATGGTGTTTTTCCAGTTTCCTTGCTGTTTCCTGTCCTATTCAGTACATAAGCAGCTGTATGAGTAGCCTCCGCCCACAGTCTTTTGTCTAAATTCTTTGAACAAAGCATAGTTCGGGCGGCTTCCACCAATGTTCTGTTTTCCCGTTCAGCCTTACCATTTTGTTGTGGCGTGTAGGGTACTGTATTTTGGTGTATAATACCATGCATTGACAGTATCTGTTGGACTGACTTATTCACAAATTCCAAACCGTTGTCACTTCTTAAATATTTAATTTTCTTTCCGGTTAAATTCTCCGATTTCTTTATAAAATCCATAATACAATCTTTAACTTCATCCTTGTTCTTTATAAAGTATAAATTTCGATAATTCGAATAATCATCCTTGAAAAGAACATAATATCTTGAGCCTCCGAGGGATGTCACTTCCATAGGACCACATACATCTGTGTGAACCAGTTCACAGATCCTTGTACTCGAACTTACACTGTTCGTAAATGGAAGTCTATGTATTTTCCCCTCTAAACAGGATTCACACTTAATATTGTTGCTTTGTTGATCATACTCAATGTTATTTTTGTCCAGTATATCCTTTACTTGCTTGAAATTCTGGTGTGCTAACTTTTCATGCCATTCCTGCAAGGATGTTTGTTTTGTACCTGCCACCCATGCTTCTCCTGACTTATATCGTAGATCCAAGTAATATGAACCACCATCTCGCATTGCAATTGCACAAACTTTATTGTTTTTGTAAAATTTACATGAATTGTCATCTGTCACTATATAATAACCTCTGTCAGTTGCACAGTTTACAGAGAATAAATTGATTTTAAGGTCGGGAACATATAATACATTCTCCATGGTTGTATCAACCCATTTAGTTCCATTATAAACTTGTGCTGACAATGTTCCACAGCCTAATGTGCTGATTGACATTCCATTTCCTATAATGACGGATTTTCCAGAAACATTTTCAAATGTTTTGAACAGTGTCCGATCACAACACATGTGTTCGCTTGCTCCACTGTCCACTAACCACTTTGATGTTTGTGCGTTATTATACAGGGAACTTGAAACAATGAAGGCATTACTATCCTTGTTCTTTTTATATTTACAGTTAGCTTTATAATGTCCAAATTTACCACAATAAAAACATTTATTATTATTTATATTCATTTGGTTGTTTATTTTACTTTTACACTCAATTTTATAATGCCCTAATTTATTACATTTGAAACACTTTATATTATTTTTATTATAATTTCTTTTTGCAAAAAATGCCACTGAGGTTTCTCCATTATCTAAATTTTTCTCCTTTAACCTTTCTTCTTCTATTAGTAACCTCGCAACCAAATTATCAATGGTCTGTTTATTCTCTGGAGCAGATTCCCATGCCGATATAAAGTGTTTATATTGGTCAGGTAGTGACATTAAAATTTTTGTTATTATGAACTTGTCTGAGATTTCTTCTCCCATTTGTTTCAAACTGCATTGCATCTCCTGTATTCTTGACAAAAAGGTGGACATATGTACTCCTTCTTCAAATTTGAATTGAAAAAATCTTTGTTGCAAGATGTGTATGCTGGTTTCTGTCTTTTGTTCATACACGCTTTGAAGTTTTCGCCACATATCCGCAGAATTATTGCAGGATATTATATGCAACATTACGTCTTCTGACATTCTTGTAACAAGCAATGTCTGTGCCTTCGTATCCTTCGCTTCCCATGTCGTACGGGACGCTATTTCATCGGGCTTTTTCGCTCGACCTTCGACAACCTCCAACAACCCATGACCACGCAATATAATGGATGTCTGGAACTTCCAAATATTCCAATTTTTAGCCCCTTCCAGTTTAATTACTGTACTATTTCCTTCCATTTCGTGTTTTCTTTTTGCCTTCACGAATTGTATTGCGTCAGCGCACGTTTTGACCACGCGTTTTTAACACGGCCCGGCGTAATGGCGTACGCTTGCGAATGCGATTCAGATAATCTATTACCAGGCTATGAACTTCGCTGTGGCTGGGCCCATAACCTGATAGATTAAATGAAACTGCAGTGGATATAATTTGATTATCTATATTGGTTAGGGTTTAAGCAACGTAGTTTATACACATTACACATTACACAGTTTAATACTACGCTCGCACTACCGAAGGCACACAGAGAGAAGAGCAGACATGAGAACCCCGATTCGAACAAAAAGGTTACCGGAAGTGTCATCAAGTGACATTTATCTACCGGATGCTTCTTACTTTTTAATATTAACAACCTTGACATACAAATAATGTGTTGGGTGATATTCTCATATTTAACAATGGTGACTGATGACTCTTTTTTATCATAATAATAATCGGCAGGCAAACACACATAATGTAAATCCCCAAATTTAGCAAGCTAATCTTTTGTTATGGGTAATATACAACGGACTACTTATTCTGGGACCGATCCCAGACACCCAGACCATAGTGAATAATGGAGAAAATTCTTTCCGAAATTGAACCCGAGCCTCTACGTTGCAGTGAGGTAGGCCGGCAAACGCTTAGGCCGCTCAACCACAGAGGTCTTCAAAGGTCAAAGGTGTGTTATATATTTATTTCTGGTTCCTTAGCCAAACAAAAAATAGACTTGTTTCATTTACCTAGCATTTAAAAATAAAAATTTAACTTAAAATATCTCTGGAGCGGTCTACTTGGTTAGGAGGGGCGCGCGGGGCTGGTTGCATCGGGGTCAAGCGGCGCGCGGCGATGTGGGGCGCGAGCGGAGCCCGTGAAGGCATTCGCTTTGTGCTCGACTGATGACACGCTCCACAAACGGAACGAATCTCGTCTTTTCACTTTGCTTTGAGGTATACTTAGACCTCTGGATCTATATTAATAAATAGGTTGTACGTCCCGAGTTTGTACAATTCGCTGCAGTCTACTTTTAGAATTTTGGTCAATCAATACGTCTATTAGACCATTATGTGAAAACTACTGAACAAATTTAAATAACACTCAAATGGCTTATATCTCTAGTCAATACTTTGGATACTTTTTATCTCAATTACTAGTAAACACGTAATTTCCGTGGTCTTTACCAACATAGGGAAATGACTTTTATCCGTGCAGGAACGAAAAAAGTTACAATTCCCTGCGGCCGGGGGGCCTGTCATAAGAGGCGACAAAAGGGCATTTGCCCGTCTGCGTGGCTACCACCCTACTCTACAGTATGCTGCCATAACAACTTTTTCTGGTTTTCCGGCATTAATGGCCAGGTTCCAGGTTTTATACTAAACTGTATAATACCGACAAAGGGGCCCCTGTTCACGTACATCGGGCAAGCCTCAACGCAATGCGATAAAAAAACAAATATTCATTCGTTCGACACTAATTACAGCCATAAAATAAGTACGATAACAATAGATGTTTTTAAAGTTTAAACACGAAGTAAATAAGGAATTCGTTTTTTACAACATGCAAGTGTGCGGTCTTTGTCGGTATGTAACAATGTAGCCGACCGGTCATGTTAATTTGCTTTGTGTAAACTTGTTTTAGATAAGATGAAATTCACGGCATTCGGAATACTTATATTAGAATTGACCAAATTAAAGTGAAAAAGGAAGACAATAACATTAAATTACTCGATTTCGTGGTTATGTCGATCGTTTTGGTAGATTTATCGATTTTGAAAGACAGAATTGAACTGTCTAAAACTTAATGCATTTTATTATTAACCTACAATACTTGACTTTGAACTCGAAGCATTTTAAATAATGATTAAATTAAATAACTATAGTGGTAATATAAAACCTAGGAAAGTATTTTCCATTAATTCATTATTGAAATCTGTTGACTTTGAAGTATTCGAGTTTTATTTCATATTAAACATTCAAATTGTTGTTATTACCTTTGATACTGGATACTCAAATATATATTCACGACTAATACCATGCAAAGCAGTGTTAGCTTAAGCAAGTTAACGCCGAGTTCCAATATCTTACCGACCGTTAATTTGCCTTTCAGTTAAAATGTGACGTGAAACGAAGGCAAGATAAGCGAACAGTAAGATATGAAAACTGGCCATAAGCAGATTCCGTGAAGCATAAAAACACATGGTTTTGTCATTAAGCTACCTTCCTTGTAGTGTTGGAGCCATCCTGGAATGATTATCTTCATTACAGCTCTTAGAATCAGCTCGATCGGTATAATACCACGCACTTACAAATAATCGGTGTAAAACAGCATCAGGGACCATCCACCAATTACATCACACGAATTTCGTGATTTTTTACTCGTCCTCCGTCCATGTCACAGCTGGTCACATTCGGGAGACTCCTCGCACCCTAGTGTGACATAACGTATTTCGCAATTTTACATCAGAGATTATTAAATCTAAACAGCAGTGTCATAATTAGTTTTGTATCTGTTTAAAGTTTAGATTATTTAATTTAAGTCGAAATTTAGCAAGTTACGCTTGTTTTGTGGGTAAAACGGACTGCTCTGGGACCGATTCCAGTTATTTTGTAATAATTTAAACGTTAGTTGGAAACATTTTGAAGTTTTTCACTAATAATTCAGACTTCGTATTTTAAAGCTTAAATATGTCCGATTTTGGGATGTGTCGTCGCGAAACTTCGGACTCCTTCCACCCCTGGCCACACAATGTCACACTTCGTCGCCGCAAAGCTGACCTCTTCACCAACGGTGCCAAAAATAAATAAAGACCGTGTACGTCTCGGGACGCCCGACAGAAGTGATAACTTAAGTTGAACTATTTAATATTGATATTGTTTCACTTGAGAAAACTTAAATTTTATGTATATTAATTCGATAATGTTAGGAAATGTTATTAATTAATAACATCCTTTTATTGATTATAAAATATTTTTTATTCTTAGTTTCAAATTCTTGAATATGTACATTAGAAGAAATACGGTTAGCGCTGTGAGTTAGAGTGAGAGAGGAGGAGCCTGTCTACCGCTGCGCTATACGCCGTAACGCGTTACGTAACGACTGTAACTGTTGCCCAATCACCTTTCCCAGCCGCCATCTTGCGTTCCGTTAGGACTATGCTTGTTGTACTTACCGCTGTACTGATACTGCTCGTCTTTACGAAGCAATCTGCTGTCGACCCTTGTACAAGTGCAGTTATACCGCCTTTATATATAATGTCGAAGACCTCAAGGAGACAAACCAGAAATCTTGCTGCAAGTTTCACACGACTTGGTAGTCAGTGCAGCCCAGAGGCACGCAGGTTAGTCTCCCTTCTCTCCATTACCAGCAATCCTACCACCGCCATTTGGGATGCCGCGTTGACACATCTCAAAGAATGGAACCCACTCGAATGTTTCTTTCAAATTCCGTTCGTTCCGTCAGTCCGTTGAGACATAGAAAGGGTCTGAATTTCGCAAAACTATCATAATGGGTTGAGCAGCCGAAGCGCCATTTAATTCTAAGGAATGCAGTAAACAAAATGTATGTATAAACTAAAATAAAATGCAATTATATGTAGGTGTTGATATATGGACGCACACGTGCGCGAGACATCATTTAAATATCTATGTTATTTGTAATTTAGTGACATGTCTGAATATGATAATGTATTATATAAATGCTTTATCATTTAGGCCTCGCGTATTATTTTTATTTTAGATAAATAAGAAAGAGTATATCATAATATATGTAACATTAGGGCCGTGTGAGATATTTCTCATTTTATATTATATAGCTGTTTATATTGGTATCATCGATGAAAGTAAATTATTTCTGCTTGAGTGGGAGGGATGGATCCTTGGATGGTTTAGACTTTAGATTCACAGGTGGCGCTGCAATCGGATACTAAATTTTTTAACTTTTCAAAGCAGGACAACATATGTACTTAGTATAATACCCATTTTATTATTTTTTCCATGTTTTTCACTATGTTTTTTCTTTCTTTCTAAGTGTGTTTTATAGTTCTGTAATCATTTACAACATATCGACAATCCATGGAACTATTGGGTCTACATGGATAAAATTTACAGGAGGCTGATAAGCGCTTAAAAGTTCTATATTGAGATTACGAACAGAATAGGGTGGTTACCATACACGTAACTGAGAGTTGATTTAAGATATTGTTGTAAGATCTGATCAGATCTTAAAATTGGTGTCAATTTTCCTGAACAACTTTTTATTCAAGTCAAGGTTGTGAGATGTGAAAATCATAAAAATTGACTAAAAAAGACAACGTAGTTGCATGTAACAAATACTATCAACCAAAATTATTTTGAATATTATCGTTAGCGTAATTTTTAACATGTATAGAGTATTTTTGGTTAAATGCTTTTTTAGAGTTTCATAGACATTTTCATTGTCATGAAAATGTCTATGAAAGAAATAAACATTTGTTATCTGTAAGGAACCCTTTGATATGTAATGTGATTTTGTAATTGTTCACGTTTGGCTTGTAACTTCCTAGTACATATTTATGAATGGCAACATTTGACCAGCAGTGATTGATGGAAAGCTTTCTATATGGACTATCACATTTCCGGGCAGCGTTATCTCGTAATATGCACTCTGCGTAAATATAAGTCGGCTAAATTTAGAACACCGCAAACCTCGACCCGTTGCTTTGGAACTAGTTCCTACTGTAAATATAGGTATATGCAGGGTTACGATAGCTTACTGTCCGTTGTGTTATCGTTGGTAGAAGATTTACATTACTTTTATATATTTTTTTAATCTTGGGGTAAAGCCGATAGACAAATGGCCTGCCCAATGTAAAGTGGTCACAGCCGTCTATGTATACTGAAACCCAAAAGTTTTTTATACAAACTTAACTTAGTGGTACTCCACTGGAGATTATTTTTTGAAGATTATCCATATAATGTCCCTCCTATCGCATCCATTTCCACCCCACTCTTAAGGTTGGCAAGTGGCAACGCATTAGCTTCATCCCCTAGTATTGCTAACGTTTTTTAGGCAATGATCACCTCTTTTAGTTAGTTCTATGTTCTTCGCTTCGCAATGTGTTACTTATCTTTGTTTAATTAGAAGAAGCGGCAGCAAAATCCCCAGCAACACTTCTGCTTCATATTTGTCTGCCTCAAACTCTTTTACTTAAAACCATAACACAGTGGTAGCATCTGCGGTGTAATAATGTTACTACCAGTGTATTGGCAATCTAGAAGGGACTTGTAGGAAGCTCTTTACCCAGTAGTAAAGACAATAGATTGTAACATATAGGACATAGGTACTCGTATAAATACGACGATAGATATTTAGCTGTGAATATACGATGGCAAGACTGTTGTCTGCTGGTTTTAATGTTTCCATCGTTAAAGCTAATAAATAGATTATAGCATAAACTATTGCATTATGTACAGATAACTTCCCAGTTACATCTAGCCTAAGATCCCGCTATACAACGACCTTCACCGAGATGCTTATTTGATGAAACCTATTTTATATTAAACTAGCTGTCCCGGCAGACGTCGTCCTGTCCGGTAAAAAATAGGGGTTGATCGTAGAGGGTTGAAAATTTAGGGTTGTATGTATCTTTTAATGCTGTATCATAAAAAAATAGAGATTAAAAATTTTGTCTAAAAAATAAATAAAAAATTTAGGGGTGGACTACCCCTAACATTTAGGGGGATGAAAAATAGATGTTGGCCGATTCTCATAGATACCGGATAAGCACAAAAAATTCCATCAAAATCGGTCAAGCCGTTTCGGAGGAGTATGGCAACGAAAACTGTGACAGGAGAATTTTATATATTAGATTAAATGTGTCAATAAATATATTGCATATGGGTTGCCTAAAAACTTTCAGTCCAGTATATGATTAATTAATAATTTAAAAAAAAAAACATTTCACCGGTTTGTTTATTAAACAAATTGTATACCAATCGAAAGTATGACGCCCATAGAATATGCAAATGTTGCCTATTCTTTTCCGGCCACAACTCTCTTCCTTCCCTTCAATCACACAGGCCGTGTAAAGCCGTGATAGTGCCATACTGGAATATTTATTTTGATGACAGTTCTTTTGGCCGGCTCAGTAATACGCGAACACAGAATATCAGCGTGAAACAGTTGGTCTTGAGCTACTACTTTAGTTGCGTACGACTTTTACATCCCCCTAGCCCTTCTCTTTATCTCATTCGCAAGGCTAACAATGCGTTCGTGTTGCCCCTGGTGTTGCAAACGTCTACAAGCGACGTTAGCCACTTTCCATCAGGTGGGCCGTCGGCTTGTTTGCCAACTTCGCAATAAAAACAAGAGAGACGGAAGTTTTTAAGTAATCATAAAATGGCCGCAAAATCCTAAAATGGGTGATATAATCTTATAATCACTGTGAACGATGTCAACTGCCCAGTTCTAATACCGTTTCTGTGGTGGTCGCAGAAGTCCCGGGTTTGATATCTGGCACAGTAAATTATAAATAATCGCCGCCTTATTTTTGTGTCATCTAGGTGTACAGAACAATGCTAATATACAACGGAGTACTCTGAGGCCTGACACCCAGACCATAGTAAAGAAAAGGGGAGGTCATCAATATGTTTCTTCCATTTTAATATTTTCAAAACGTATAGAACTTCCAACTGATTTCCATGTGGAATTCCCAACTGAATCCAAAAGCAGGGCATCATTGAATAAAAATGTCGATATGTAAAATTGAGAAATTTGCTGACATTTTGAACACACTCAACACACATTTACAATATGAAAACGCGATACGGCGACCGATTCAGACGCGAATTTCAACTCATATTTAAGGACGCCATGATGTTGGAATAACGTATGTTTTCATTTAATATGCTTTCGCATGATTCGTTGTAACAATTCGTGGTGGCTCTGTGGACGAAGCACGCGTAGCCATAGATATGAGTTCGAATCCCAGCCGATGTGTGGCATACGTCATCTAACACTTACAACTTTAAACATCATTAACCACTATTAGTTCAAAACTTAGTTTGGACATAATTATATGACATCGTACGCTATAGGCATAATATCCTTTTTCTTTAAAAATATATATATTAAATTATTAAAGTTTAATGGACATTGTACCTAAATCAGTATAATTATTATTGTAATTGTTTTATTTTAATATTTTAGTTATTTTGCACTACTATAACTATATGGTGTAATGTACTGTGCTTTTACATTTATATAAGTTGTCATAAGAGTATTTTTGTGCAAATATGGTTATTGTATTTTTTTTAAGATGGCCATTATGTTAAAAGCTTTTTCAAAAAGTTTTTTAAGTACAAGTTTTTGAGATCCTGGATATGTATGTATGTAGCAGCAGAGTGCTCGCCAAGACAAGTAAAACGAGCCCAAACACGACGGGTCTATATCGTTTAGTATAGGAGTTCCTATGGCCACCTTCCGACTCCGTGATCAGATCAGGTCCATGGTGCCATATTATTGCATTGACACGCGACATACATATGGGTGCAAAATTTCAGCTCAATCGAAAACCGGGGAGTTGGTCAAATTTAACTTGCAGGATTCCACCCAAACTTACATACATACATTGCAAGTTAAACAAAAGCTTGTAAAAAGAAAATAAACCCTCGGTTTCATGTGTGACTCTTATTTTTAATCATTTCGCACTAACGTGTAGCCGTATACAGACTACCCTCCTTTTTAAATTTCATCCATACAGTCCTACATACATACATACATACATAACTTCACGCCAGGTCCCTTGCGGGGTAGGCACGAACAACAGTCCTAGTACGGATAAAAATGGCTGTAATGCACAAAGACAAACGGACGAACGAACATATTGCCGATTCATTGTGTGAAGTTCTCCCACTAGCCAAAATGGGCATAGAACCCTGAACTAGCATCTAACAATAATAGCAGCAAAGTCAAGGGAACATTACCCAAGCGAGAACTGACTAATGCAGTGCGCGATGTACGCGGAACTGTGACTCCGCTGAAACGATGCCAACTGCACTCGAGAACTTACCCAAATACTGTCCCGATATTAGGACAGACTGGGATGGTCCCATAAATAAGAAACACGAATCATTACTCTCCTAGTTTTAATCCCAGTTGTCTCTGAGACATTTTGCCTGGACTCTAGAGTACATTTTCATAAGTTGACATTGACGAACAGTTTGACAACCACATTTTTGATTCCAAGGAACATATTTCGATGAATGATGATATTGAGTAAGCTAAGCCTTGGTGAGCCTAATTCACTGCAACGCAGAGGCTTTAGGTCCTATATGATCTTTCCCGACATTTGTTACGGTCTAGTTGTCTGTGATCAGCTACAGAGTGGTATGTTACAAGTCACCCGTAACACAGACGTCACTTCCTCAGCTTGAGAATAGACTCAACTTACTACTTAAACTTAGTAAATACTTTAAAGAACAAGGATAAAAATAGACTGAAAAATGGAACAGCTCCCGTGAGTACAGAGCTGAAAGTTAAGTAGGTACGGTGTTTTAAAAAAATATTAAAACAACAACTAAGAACTATATTGTAGCAATTTTATAAATAAAGTGAAACTCTGTAGCAACGGTTTATCCACCAAAAAAAAGTTGAATTTTGTTAAAATCTCTGCGAATAAATGTCTAATGGTATTCGATCAATAACATAGGACGTAGTGTACTATCCGTGCGCAGAAGGTTTGCCGATAGCTTCATGACGTCACGCCTCCATGGTCAGTAGGGTTGACAAAAAAGGTTACGTAAATAGTTATTGCATTTATTTTTAATTTATTATTTTTAATGTATATACTTTACATAAGTATATACAGTAAGTAATATAATAGATTAATAACAAATAGTCATAGGCAACCTGCGTGCGGCTTATAAGAGTTTAAATTAAAATGTTAAATTTTGGTTGGGTATTTGCCCGACTGGATGGCCCCCAGTCTAGAGTATGTCGCCACAACAACCTTGACTTGTGTTCCGGCATTAGTGACCAGGTTCCAGTCCTCTTAAGAGAGCAGCAGCGCGTTTGTAGCACCTTTGGTGTTGCAAATGACCATAGGCGATGGTAACCGCTTTCATCAAGTGGGCCGTATGCCTGTCTCTTGAACTCCTGTAGTAAAAAATATAAAGTTCAGTTGTAATTAGATGCTTCATTCAAACTTTCTTCTACTTTAAATAATTTAAATGTTCATTAAATTATGTATCAAAATAGTTTAACTAATGTATCAGAATGTTTTTTTTTTATAGTAGGAGTTCAGCAGACTGGCAGACGGCCCACTTGATGGAAAGCGGTTACCATCGCCTATGGACATTTTTTACAACACCAAAGGTGCTACAAATGCGCTGCTACACTCTTAAAGGGGACTGGAACCTGGTCACTAATGCCGGAACACAACACAAGGTCGTTAGACTAGGGGTGGTAGCCATCCAGTCGGGCAAACACCCTACCACCTGGCAAATATATATTCTAATACTCCTGCTTCATCTGGGATAATATTAAAGTTATTATATTATATTGACTGCGGCCAAAATATGCGTCTTATTTATACCATTAAAAATAACGCCGTTAACGTTATCTGTCAATATTTAACGTCATTAAAATGTCGCCATATCTGCGTAAAACGGCTTATATCTGTAACATTATCGCAGACGAAGCCCCAACATAAAAAAAATTACAAAATCTGTCCCACACCGTAACGGAGTAAATATATTTATGGTATAATTATTTGTAGAGACTTACAATTTACAACAGCTTTGCATGCTTACTTAATACTTATAAACTTTTTACTTTCTGAATTTGAAGCTGGGACATTCTTTAGGATCTCAAGACACCCCCAACCACAGGCGACCTTGCCTCCAACCTTGGTCAAGACGTAGTCCGAAATGGCACCAAAATAGTTGTGTCCCCTCCTAATGACGGATGGCTCGGTGCCAACATTTTACTTTAAATCAGTAAGGTCTGTTAAGCAATACGAGGAGATTCCCTATTTTAATACTTGTTTGCATAAATATAAATGAAAAAAAATCGTATCGAGGTCTGAAAGGCTAAGGTGTGTTGTGGTCGATACTTATACTAATACTTCGACAGAACTCAAGTCGTAAGTCCAAGTAAGCTACTTGCTTCAAGTGATATTTTGAAAATGTACTAAAAGAATAGATTCAAATGACTATGTACATATTAAAGCTACATGTTTCAATAACTTCTAACCTTATTTACATATTAAAAACGCACGTTCAAATATCATCTTATCATCTAACTTTTAAAATATTATTATAGAAACAATAATAATATATTAAAGTGCTGTTTGGCCCATTTTATATGTAGGTACATTCTTATGGCGTCTTAAGTATATACGTTCGCACAAAAAGTCTTAATATATCAAAAAAATCTGTTTGCGTATGTCACTGAACTCCACTTAAACAGTTAAACCGATATTGATGAAATGTTTTGTGTGTTCAAGTAGATCCGGGATGGCTTAGATTCACAATTGGACCCGGTAGGCGGCGCTGCATTTGGGTTCTAAATTTTGTTCTTTTAGGGCAGGAGCCCGCTAGTATTATTATATTGCACATTAGACAGTCTTATATATAATTAAGTATTTCTTTAAATCAATTACAAAATCAGCTCTTTTTCTAAACATGCATTTCTTTCCGCTATCATATGCCCAAATTAAATAATATGAAACGATAAAAACAGTAAGGTGAATCCATTCTTCTTTAATCAAAGCTGAATCGAAGACAAATACGAACACTGAGATACTGGTTTTATTTAAGTGTTTCTTTTTTTGTAATTTGTTAATGGCACGCGAGTGATTGATGGCTTCATTGATACGTAAGTATATTCACGCTCACGGCAGTTGTGGAGAGGCAGAAACTCTATTTCTTCTTTTTTTTGTTGAAGCAGGTGGATTACCTTTTGTACACTACCGAGTCCTTTGTGAGGGTTAGACCTTAGCGGCGAAATTAAGCACCGCCGGTATGTGTGGAGACTCAGTTGGTGAAGTCGTTCCCGTTCATGTGCCCCCGCTTGTGGTAGGAAGAGCATGGGACTTGCTCATCCGCGCATCAAGGCCTGGATGCAGGTGGACCCCTGTAACGGAATCACCGGACTGATGTCTGTACCCGCGAGTCGCATGCGCACCTCTCTCCCTTTCTCGTTCAGCGGCATCCTTGTGTCACATTGCTGCCTCACAGAAGCTTGCCGTCGTCGCTGTCTAGCATGGCCTCAACCACACTACTCGGTTCGAATTGGTCGGCGCTACGACGACTTCGCGCTCAAATCTCTGCGGTTCCCATGCAGCGCATTGGGCCAACGTATGAAACGCACTCTTGTGCGCCACTTTGGCGGCACTGAGGGAAAGGCAGACATACCACCATCGGATGCAGATACTTATCGAAGCATCTATGCCCGGTACGTATCTGCGTCATGCGACCTGCAGGTCAGAGACCCGCGTTTCCGCGCAACCCATCGTATCAGGTGTAGGCGCACGGCCTTCACTGTATCAATGCCAGCTGCAGCAAAAATTCTAAATCTCTTGAACAGGTTTGGATCATGGTCTGGGTTTCTCGCGACCTGATCGCCTCAAGCTTGGCCTGGCAACAAACCAGGCCACGGGTGAGGGCATCTTGTCGGGAGCGATAAACTCGAACTTGACGAAAGAGAGGCCAGTACGGATCGCCTGCCACCAGTGTCGCCGCCGTCCACGACACTGCACAGTGTCCACGTATGGACCTAACCGCCAGGACCCGTTGTGTGCGGCACAATCAAGTCCTATTGTGGCGATGAAGTGCAACGGACCACACGGGTGGTGAATTCTATTTCTTGTAAAAACCGCGTCTTATACGTTTAATACATCCATTTTAAGCTAGACTATCCATGGGTTTTGAGCTACACTAGCTTACTTTAATGAACTTTTTATCCGTGCAGGAACGGAGAAAGAATACAATTTCCTGCAGCCGGGCGGCCTATCGTAAGAGGCGACAAAACAACCCACAGCCAGGTGGTCGGGCATTTGACCGACTGGATAGCTACCACCCCTGGTCTAAAGTATATCGCTATAACAACCTTGAGTTGAGTTACGGCATTAGTGACTAGGTTCCAGTCTCCCTTAAGAGCGCAGCAGCGCATTTGTAGAGCATTTTTGGTGTTGCAAATGTCCACAGGCGATGGTAACCGCTTTCCATCTAGTGGGCCGTCTGCCTGTCTGCTGAACTCAAGCACTAAAAAAAAGTGAAATAGGTATTGGTAGAGCGTGAGCAAATGCACTTACTTGTGTTTCCGGGGCTCGATATAAAGCTTTATCATTTTTGTTAACATTTAAAAGATATTTAGAGCTTTATTTACCACTTTTCTAAAATTTGTTACTGTTCACTAAAATGCAGACATGTATCAGAATGTAATGGTCAAAGAAAATATTTTTAATAATGTTATTTATCTTTTATTTTTTCTGTATTTTTGCGCTTTTTCCGAAATACATTCAATCTAGCGCTATAAAGTTGACACGGCGCATTTTGTCTAACTAATGTTGGCAACACTGAACATATGTCAGATTGAAATGTAATCTAATCGGTGAAATGAAGAAAAACTAATTATATCAAAATTTTAAATTAATGCATTTAAACGATAATTGCAGATATATATTTGAGAATAATATATTTAATATTTACTTATTATGTAGGTACTTAATACATCTAAACCAGCCATAAGAGACATAGCTTGCTGACTGACTTTCAAGTAGTAGTCTCCATATATTCAATATACTCTTTGGTAGTAGCACAACAGCCGTCGGTGTTCACATCTCAACAAGTAAATACTGTATCTTAATTTTAAGAAAACTTCCTCGATAATTCTCCTCGTTTTGGCAATGAAGAAACAACAGTTACATTATTATTACCATATAAATCTGTTGAATAAATGTGTTCTGCAATCATTTTAAATTTGAATAAGTAGGTACGATATATATAAACATAAGCTGCTGACGGATTGATGTTCTCTAAACGTATTATTTTGGTTTTAACAAAGCAAACTTGGTTTCAAGAATTACGTAGTTGAAATAAAAAGCAAAACAAAATTTTAAAATATACACAAGTGCAATGACCTTTTAAAATACATTTCAGCGAATATAAGGTAAACTACTTTCCAAAATTATAAGATGTTCAATTGACAATATCTTTATACCTTCATATAAAATAAAACTTTAATACCGCGGGTGGACAAGGGATACTTTTCATCCCGGATATTGGGATAGTTTATAGATAGGATAGATTTATGTAAAGATTATCATCAGAAAGATATTATCCAGAAAGTGGGATAGGTTTTTATATTGTGAATTGCCAATTTTCGTCATTTGGTCGATCTGGTCGTTGTGGTCGATCTGGTTGTTGTGGTTGGTGTGGTCGGTGTAGTTGGTATGGTCAGTGTGGTCGATCTGGTTGATTTGGTCATTTTGATGTACAATTATGTAGTTTTAATACCGAAAATTGGCATAGATACTTTTCATTCGGGAGACTGAATAGCTTTCGATATAAAATGAAGTGAATCTTCCGGGGCAAATAGCAGTAACATAAAAATGTAATACAATGTAACCTGTTGTAACCTCTTTAAAGAAGAGGCACGCACTAGAGGTTGACCCGCGGCGCAGCCACTGAGTGAACTCTAGTACATGCATACGAGTGTGTATGCTCGTGATGTTGCAGGTGAACGACAAAACATTATTTTAAAGCTAATGTCTTCAAATACGTGTATGTTGTGTCCATGAATCATTAAAATACGTAAACATTCGTTACCATTAAATAGATGTTAGCATGTTTAATATAAGTCTCGAAGATATTTCTCGTTAAAACATGAATACTTTCAACCGGCGAGAATTGTGTAATAATAACACAGCCGATCGCATGTGTTACGGTCTTTTTATGTAAAAACAAATGTTTATGAATTAATAAGATACGCAAATAAACACAAACCCAATTGAGTTAACTTATTGTCTTTTCTTATACTGGCAAGTATAAGGCATGGCATGGCATGGAGTTGCATTTTTTTCTAAAACTATATTATAAATTAAACTACACTTTGAAATAAAATACTTATACTGTTCCCAAGCGTTTATTTTACTTTTGACGTGTGCATGTCTATCAAGTTAGACATTTCTTGACATTATGTACTCTATTGTTGTGGGCGACGTAATAGTGATGTTCTGTAAGGCATGTAACGTCCAAACTATCAAACCATCGACTAGAAACTAAAAAATAGTTAAAAGTACCGTACTTTAAAGAAAATAATACCACAATTATTGTAAGTGCCGTTTTAAATGTCTTTTATAATATATTATGTAAGACATGTTTATTGAAATGTGGTTATATTTATTTCGCGATATAGTATTTTTAGCAATAAAATATTTTGTTTGTTAAATTGATTAAAACTTACAAATGGAGTCGATTTTTATAACAAATAAAATCGGTAGAGTATTAGAACATTACTAACAGATCTGTCATCAAGCTGTCGAAAGTAAAATAAAAGCTAGGAAAATATAAATATTGAAAACAATATATATACACATTAAATAGTTTTATCCGAAATTATTTGCAATTTCTCCGTCAATTGTGGACTGATTTTCACTCAAATATTATAGACAAATACAACATGTTTCATATATTTTGTTTTTCTAAAGCTGTATTTGCGTAACTGGAGAGTAGAAAATATATATTGTTTTACAAAACCGACTTCAAAAGTAAATAAAAAGCATAAAATAATTATATTGTACATCTTGAAGTCAATTCCAAGTAAAAGATAAAATAACAACAGTTTGCTAAATATAGTATATTTATTTTTTGCTTTTTGTTATTTTTTCTGTCCGATATGCGACAGTTTTGATTATGGTTTCCGAGCTTCATAACATCCCTACTAACAAACATAGGTGTCGTACTTATACATTCTGTGAAAATATTTTAGTAGGTAAGTATTTCAATTCTATTTTGAAAAATGAAAACGCTTATTTATTTTTCTTGATTACATTTTGTGAAGGTAATTTCCGGTTGTATCTGTCGGCAACAGATAAAATATTAAAGAAATTAATTTGAAGTTTCTTGTCTTTGAAGGTTGAGTATTAAAGAAAGTTAAAATAGCTGAAATTATAAAACTTAATTAATATTTAACATGTTTCATTTTGTATTTTAGTGGAGGACCTTAAAGGCTTAACAAATGCTGATTTTGATCATTAAGAGGATGTCTTGGGACCAGAGATATAGGACATTGTGCAAAAATTAGACTAACTGAGGAAAGAAGCTCCTCAGGACCCAAATGAAAACATTGTTATGATTTAAATTAAATGCGAAAGGCAAGACATCCGATGACATGAGTTTGTTTCCGCAGACTCGGAAAACGGGTGGCGTAGGACATTACTTTTGTTGACTCGCTGGCTTCTTCTCACCCCCAAGAGTCCGAAGTTGAGGCCAATCGTACTGTCACTTCTACAAAACATCTTAAACAAGGCCTACATGCGATCGAAACAGACAAAAACGACAACATTTTGACCTTGTGAAGCTGATGTATAATAGACATAGACAACACTTTATTGTTCACCAAAACAAAAATGCACAACAATACAATACAATAGGTACTTGGTAAAGCAAAAGGCGGCCTTATTGCTAAAAGCGATCTCTTCCAGCCATCCTGACTCAAAGGAAATTCTTAAATTATCTGTAATTAATATGTAACAAAGAAAAAAAATTATAAAAATAAAAATTACATACATGGAGAGAAAATTACAGTCTAAATGTTTCCCGAGTGATTTTTTAATGATGGCAAAGGGATTAGCTTTTCCGACGTCAGTGGGCTAAGAGTTGCGAAATAAGGCAGCCTGCGTGGCGATAACTCCATCGCAATAAAATGTTGCCATTAACAGAAGATTATTAGTGGAGGGCAAATTTAGGATGTGTAACGTATAAAGGAAATTGAAACAGTCTTTAACGTAAGGGCAAGGCAACCACTTGAGTTTTTTGCGGTATTCAGAAACCGTGGTCATGTTTTTAACCAAATATGAACTTTATGCAAACATTTTGAAGACGGTCGAGCTTAGTAGGTTTCTCTTGAGTGAGATTAAGCATGGGCATATTTGACGATGAGCAGTGAAATTGGTCGAGCAAGCGAAATCCTAGTGGCAGTCGCAAAGAAATTTTTCAGCTGCCTGAGCAATGCATAGGATGCAAAAATCTTACGGTTTTTATGATGTATATAAATTATATAAACTTTAAAATACATCATGTTGCATTAATTTGCAAAAATAATAAGTTGGAATTGCAATAAATAAACAAGTTTGTCGGTATTGTAATACAAAACGGAATACTTGTAAGTTTAAAACAATGTCCGGGCGGCGTGAGCTGACACCTGTCACCGCCGTCAGTGGAATGTCACTTCGTCTTGTCGGTTTGTGGCAAAATGTATGTATATACTGGTATAGAAACAACTCGAACAATATCTTATGAATATCTGAGCTATTTTAGCCCTTCTATGTTCGTTTTCCACGTTCTTTATTGATGTGTGTGTTCACGCCCCAATCCTCAGAGGTAGACAGTGTAGAATTTCCAGCGATTGCTGGGTTGCCCACTCAAACACCCTGGTGTTCCTCAAATCTATAGGTAGGAGCCAGGCTCGTGGAGCAACAGCCAATATCACGGTTTAGCCACAAACCGGTCTATAGATTAACGCGAGCTTCTTCTCACTGAACACGTTTATTTATTCATATATTATTATTTTTTTTGCCTTTATTGTGCTCAAAATAAATTAGCAAAAAATATCTGTACACCTAGTTGTTATATAAGTTGAGTTTATTCTATTATAAGATGAAAGTATCAGCCCTAAATTCTAACTGGGTGACGAGATATCTTTAAAATAAGACAAATGAAGTAAGTTATCGATTAGCATAATTGATTTCTGTAAACAAAATCCTACAATTAATAATACAAAAATACATACACCACACTATTAATTTATTCAAAATAACTAAACCCATTACAACTATAAACCGTCTCCTTTATGTAATACGAAGTTATGATTCAGGTTATGTATTACGCTGGCATATAAATTTGAATTAAAAAACGTTGTTTTTGCGGAAGAGATTTGGTTGCGTGAAGGGGAACATGTCTCCGGGCAGGGTGCGCTAGGCCGCAACGCACCATTAACTGTCCCATGGGCGATAAAACATCTTTTTTCGTCACCGTCTCGGGTGATCCGAATCTATTTCAGATTCATGCATTTTGGAAATGGTCCAATATTGTACAAAGATCTCTCTGTCGCGTGTCGCGCTCGTGTCGCAATCAATTTTGTTACAAAAATATTACTTTTACGAAGCGTTAAGTAACAGTCTGTAAATCTCTATTTTTCCAACTACACTATATTATGCATCGAAATGGCAAAATTGCACGTCAAAGGAGGCGAATGCGAATGCAGGAGGACGCTGAAAATTCCGTGGATAGCACACCGAGCACCTGGAATTTCATAATATTGGAGATCACTAGAAATCATCAGCAGTATACCGACAACGGATACTGAAGCACTTTGACATCAAAGCTCACAAGAATCCAGATAACACGGAGAGACTTGTGGTCACGGGGAAAGTTGAAGGCAAGAGACCTCGTGGTAAATCTCCAAACAGTTCGATTGTACAGGTTGCTGACCAGCTGGGCATATAGATTAATTCGGTCTTCAGCCGTGCTCAAAACAGACCTCGCTGGATGCGAGCAATTATTCACTGCCATCAAATTCACGAACCCCACCAGTGAGGTACCGATTTAGAAGAAGGAGGAGGAGGAGGCAAAATGTATTGATACTTCGAAAAACGAGTACCTTATGTTGTAAACACATTTTTGGCAATTTATTATTCTCACACAATACGTAACTGAAATTATACCTTCCTGATAGATTTACTATCCCTAAATCAACACAAGTTTTTCGAAGAATGTCCACATTCTATCAGTATACGATACAAATCAATTAGTTTAGTTTTAGATTTTTTTTTACATGGAATGTGGCCAGATCTGTGTCTTTATTATTAGCTGTCATTAATTCCTTTCTGGTCAAAGTTGTGTTGTCAATCTAAGGTGAATTTAAAGGCTGCGGCTGGATCATGCAGTACCATATTCCTTTTTCTAAGGACTTTACTTTGAAATATTATAACATTCTTTTTCTTATTTGTTACAATGTTGCCTGCCCACCTACGCTAAATCCTTTTCAATTAGTACTATATATAGCATACTAAATTAAAATTCAGTGCGGTGTACTAGCTATTTAAAAAAAACACATGAACACATGTCTTCGCCACAATGGAACAATAAGAAAGTGCTAATGGACCTACGTCTGTTTAGATGAGATTTTAATATGAGTGTGGTATTTATGTACTACTCGTATAAAAAAAATACTACTCTAAAACGAAAATAAAATAACGGTTTGGTTGGTTCATCCACATTGAAACACAGAAGTGAATTAATATCGCCTAAGGTAAAAGAATGAGTAAATAAGACACGAGAACTCATTGAACAGTTTGTCCCAGAGCAACACATGTGGACCGAATCTCATGAAACTGATTATCTGAGTTATAATAAGGCATAACGCAACAAAACTACGTTTTAACGGTTTTAGGCGCGGAAGTTTATTAGATTTCTATTCCGACGTTTCGGCTACTTTTTAGTAGCCGTGATTAAGCATACTGCTGAAGAGTTTCTTGCGCCGCTTCCTCTCTTCCAGCCGTAACGTGTTGCGAAGCGGTGGTAATTTAGATTAGGCTCCCATAGAGTATATAATAACCATAAACAAAATTGAAACTAAATAATTAAAATAAAACAATTTGGCGGTAGGCTGAATAAAAACTTTAACAATACTCATTGTTACTAGACATCTTTGTTTTACTGAAAAGTAGCTGAAACGTCGGAATTAAAATCAAATAGGCATCATATAAGTAGCAGTTTTTGGTTAAATTTTGAAATTCTATTGGAACTGTGCCCGCGACTTCGTACTCGAGGATTTTTTTTCGCAGAACCCTAAATTAGAAACAAAGCAGCCTAAGTTACTCCTTAATATTAGCTATGTGCCAGTTAAAGTCCCGTGCAAATCAATCTAGCCATATGGTCGAAATTTCTAAAAGTTGCTTTATCGGAATCTCATGCTCCGAAGTATCCCCCCTAATTTTTGTCATTTTTATTTTGACATTACAAACATACATTTCAATTTTCGTATCAAAATAATCATTGTTGCCCTCTTCCTGTCCTTTAATAGCCTGTCACTGATTGACGTGGGCCCCCTACAAGTTTTTCCAAGTCTTCCCATTCTTTACAATTTAAGTCCAAATTTTCTCGTCATTTGTTATGTCATCCCATTATATTTTCATCTGTCTATCCATTTTTCTTAAAAACCCTCTGTGATATTTTTTTTGTCTATTTAGTTGTTCTTTTTTCTAATAAAATTCGTACTCGCCTTTCATGGTCATTTCAAATTTTTGATACTTTTTTCTTTCAGTCGTGATCGAAATGTACACCTATAATTTTTTTTAGCTTACCTACGTTTAACAAAGTCATAACCATTCATAGACTAAAGTGGTTATTACTCTGTGCTGATTTTGGGGTCCATTCTTTGGACCAGACTGAAATTAGGATATTGCAATAAGTAAAACAAATTCTGAAGACTAACTCATGCCAATTTTCTGTATAATAATAGGCAATAAACGTCCCACGGCTGGGCTTAGACTTTGCATTTATAGGGGAATGGACTGTATACCTGTTTCGCTAGTCCCAAGTAGATTAGCGGGTCTCACACATCGGCTATCTTGATGTGCAGGTGTCATCACAATATTTTCCTTTACCGATAAGCACTTAACAAGTATTGCACATTACGTTAAAAAACTGCCTTTGTGACAGGTGATGCATGCATTTTAACCAACTTACGACAGGAGGATCTCAATTGAACTGTTTTTTATATTTGTTGCGCGATTTCTCCGTCAA
This sequence comes from Dendrolimus punctatus, assembly GCA_012273795.1. Lineage (NCBI taxonomy): Eukaryota > Metazoa > Arthropoda > Insecta > Lepidoptera > Lasiocampidae > Dendrolimus > Dendrolimus punctatus. The sequence goes on along the minus strand of CM022549.1, from coordinate 193,460 downwards.
TTGTGAACCGATTTTCAATGTTATAATACGAAACAATGCACTGCTCAAGTGTTACCAAGTTAGGATCTGTTAAATGGATCCCGGCAAATCGAGACCAACCCGCGAATTCACAAACATCTACCCGTGTATCCCAGGCCCTTGTCTATAGCTATCCAAGTATGTATTTTCTTAACGAATAATAATAATAGAGAAAATAAATCTTTTTAACAAAATTAAGAACCGACTTTAAATTATTTTGATTTTTGTAAAAACAATGAGGCTAAGATTCGTAACGCAAATAAAAGCCAGGGAGGCCCGTGGCTAGCAACAAGACCTTTATGAGCTGTCATCATCTATAATATATGGGCAAGATGTTTGTTACTCAATCACCCAAAAACAGCTTGTTGTGGTCGTTGAACGAGAGATATAATTAATTTTAATGGAAATATCCTGCTTTTGTATTCTTTTAATATATATTAACTCAATAAATACGACAATGGATATTAAAACGTGTGTATCTCTCAATAATTTTCACTCGACAAAACAAACAAAAAATTTGACATATAAAAATAAAAATCACATTCAAAATTCTGTTCTATGTGAAAAATAGGTTTAACGCCAATGAGACTGCAACACAGCTGAACAAATCTGGATGAAATTTGGCACAGAGATAGATTACGATCTGGACCAGCACATAGGCTACTTTTTATCCCGGACAAATGTACAAGTTAATCCCTTGATTTTGTACTGTCAAATAAAGTCGTTGCCACATTAGCCAGTGACGTGTAGCGGTGGTCGGTCGTCTGCCGGCGCCGGTGACGTGCGCCCACGCGCTGTAAGACGCACCGCAGCAATCATTTAACTAAGAACATTGCTAATTTTTACATTCATCTTTTGTGAAAATTTAAATAAGAAATACAAAATGACATAATGAAGATTAAAATATATTTAGGAAAATATACTCCATTACAAAAGTGAAGGCTTAAAATAATTTAAATAATAAATAAAAATAAATTAAGATTATTATTACTTCTGAGGATCAAGATAAGTGATCTGTTAAACCCGTCAAACTGATTGTCACCCCTCGTTTAAATCCAGGGAAGCAAGCACGAAAGTGTAGAAGGGGGCAACGTCTGTAAATCCATACGGCATACTCGCGCTGCCCACTTCCCTCACTGCTTTCCTGCTTGCCACCGTGAATTTGACTAGTAATAATAATGTAAATGAGAGAACCGATGGTTTATTTTTATTTTCTTGTTTCTATTATTTCCTACAAACAAATATATCAGAATCAAAACAAGAAAAACTTAAAGTGGAAAATACAGGAGTCTAGACTAAGTTAACTTGAATGTGATGGTATTCCTGGCCCTCGTCTCCCTATCACTATTATAACCACTGCCAAAATCAGTTTAGATAACATGAATTACAATCGAATAGTGAAAAATAAAAACTTATAAAGAAAATGTAGTCTGCCTATAGCTAGCAGTGTATTCTTCGTCTTGACAACGTTGCCTCGTTGAATCGCCATGCTGGCCTGTCCTAAGTAACCACCAACCCTCTAACAATTAAGTGACCTCAAATCAATCAAGCCCTTTATGAGTTGTTTAAACAGGCTCAAGGTCTCGGGACCCCAAGGTCCAAATGAAGGAAAGCTCAATAACTCTCAATAGTTCTTATTAGCTTTGGATTTCGTAATTACATTTATGTAAATTATTGGAATTGTTCATATTTGAAACCATATTATCTGCACGGAAAGACAAAGAAGCAGTATTAATTTCTAAAAAATTCATTGAAATCCCAACCAACAGACAAACTAACAAACAAACAAGAAACCAAAAAAAAATCGCATGGTGTTCTTTCCTGGTTCATGTAGTCTATTCCAGTTTTTTTAAAAGCTTCAAAGTACAGACACGGCATGTTTAGAATTTTATAATATTATAGACTTCGCGTTAAGTAATTAGACATTCAAATATAATTGTAATTAAAATAAGTTTAGATTATAATAAGCATCTTTATTAATAACACCAGAAGTTTCCACGCGGCTATGCCCACGCATATTTTAGTCCCAGAGAACCAGCACTTCCCAGATCAATTAAATTATGATTGTGCACAATTGTCTTTGGTTGAGTGGGCTAAGCCTTTACCGGCCTATGCAGCGCAGCCTCCGGGTTTGATACTTGGCATGGTCAATTTCTTAAAGAAACTTTCAATTATTTACCATGGTCTGGGTGTGTGTGATCGGCCCCATAGTGGTCCGTTGTATTGTATAGGTATATTATCCATAACACAAGAGTAACTTGCTTAGCTTGGAGGACATGCAATGCTGTACTTTCTTCACGTAAGAAACAATGACTTACGACTCATACTATAAGTTTTTAAAGTTTTAAAAGTAAAATAGGTGAAGTTGCAGCAAAGGCATAGTATGTCATAAATCATGCCACGTCCATTAAACACATTAACAATACGTACCCAGAGAAGTGACAACATTTAAGCCTGCGGTCAGATACTAAATACAGGGACAATGTGTAATTAGCTATGCACCGGTTCCTGCTGTTGACGTGTGTGCGCGGATCTGCTCATCTGTGTGTATCGCTCCATTCAGACGGACGTTCGTCTGGAACGAACGCCAGCGTTCATTGTTGCGGGCCACCGATGGTAGAGGCTGTGGCTAGGATTTACTGACACCAAATTTGGTGAGCAATCAATTATAATAATAATAATTCTTTATTTCAGGCATTAGATATAAAGAATTATTATTATTATTTCACATATATATTTATTTGAATTCTTTTTTATATTTTTTTAATACATATATATATATATAAAATAGGCACATATTAAAAGAATATAAAAAGATGACGTCCGTCGGCAGCGGGGCCTAGGGTCCAAGCTACCGGTGGTTAAGGCTCCAAGGACAGGAACTTCCTCACAATGCGTGTCGTGCTCAGGATAACCGCCTTCTGTATCTGGCCCTTCACCCATTTACCGAGCGAGAGCCTCTCTAGGTGTCGGTTAAATTATTATTATTATTATTATTATAATAATAAATTATAATATTATTATAGCAAAATTCATAGTCGTTTTAATGGCATGGCTTCAACAACAATGTTATACTTATTAAATTAATAATAATATCATGACCCAACGGTAAAAGAAAACACACTGATGTCACTGTTGTGTCGAAAATATAAACATAAATTTAACTTGATTTATTTTTCTCCACTAATGGAGAGATCGAAATCCAATAGTCACATGTTTATAAACCCAAATCAATTACTTAGATATTATTATAAAACATGTCATACAATGGTCATAAACATTGACGACTGATTTTACCAATTTGGCCATTGCTGGGAGGCGTGAAAATTAGGATCGTGAAACCTTCTTAGGTGTTGTAATTAATGACCAAATTCTAGCCCTGTAACTCCAGGCCCAAGTTTGTATGGATTTCGGGTTTCTCCTTTCATTGCTTGCTATTTATTTCTTTACTCTCTCTCTCTCTCTCGCTCGCTCGCTCTCTCACGCGTTGCTAAGGCAGGTTTTTTTTTTTTTTTTTTATTGCAGGAGATAGCAGACAGGCAGACGGCCCACTTGATGGACAGCGGTTACCATCGCCTATGGACATTTGCAACACCAAAGGTGCTACGAATGCGCTGCTGCTCTCTTTAGGGAGCCTGGAACCTGGTCACTAATGCCGGAACACAACACAAGGTTGTTATGGCGACATACTCTAGACCAGGGGTGGTAGCCATCCAGTCGGGCAAATGCCCTACCACCTGGCTGTGGGTTGTTTTGTCGCCTCTTACGACAGGCCGCCCGGCCGCAGGAAATTGTATTCTTTCTCCGTTCCTGCACGGTTTCAAATAGTTTTAATGTTATAATGAAAACTGTACTTTAGAAATAAAAATCCAATCATAATATTTTCTTAGGGTTTCGCGACTAGTACACATAATTAAAACTACGTTCTAACTAACGGGTTTAACCTCGGTATTTTATTTGATTTTTATTATTTTAAATTTTGTAGAAATGTAATATTTTTTTGTTTACTTATTATACAAACAGAAAGCTTTCTTCCGTTAGTTGTATTTTATTTCATGTTTTGCAGAAGATTCTCTGCCAATTTACGAATGAACAATCCGTCTCGACTTAACTATTTTTGTTTTGATAAACGGAACTTGATAAAAATATATATAATTATGATGTTCGAGACCAACTGTGACACAATTTACAGTCCAGACCTTGATTTGAAATCGTGCTAATGTGCGTACAACGCTCAACAAGTTGGCCAACGGAACAATAAATTTGGCGAAATGAACAGCAATAGGCCAAACAGATTTAAACTCAACAAAATATGCTTGTTTATTGTACAATCACTTTGTATCTTTAGTGCGTTTGGCTCGTGTTAAAGTTTGTCGATTTCGGTGACGGTGTGTCTTCGTGACCATTAATCAACGCGGAGGAGAGATTTTTGTTGGCGGTATCAAGTTTTGTCTTTATTAAGGTTTAAATATGACTTAATCACAATTATTCAATGTTGTGATGATTCCATAAGGATGTTTCACCATGGTAATTGTCGTATTGAAATTTAAAGCATTTATGTACCCAGCACGCCTTGACAATATCAACCCCGTAAACATTTCACTGCTAAGTTTATGCTCTCCCAATTTTAAGCATCCCCATCCACCATGTTTGTCCAAGGTTTATATTATCTCATGTCACATAATGGTTATCTTATCGATAAATAACTTCGTAGGGACACGTGGACAAGATTTCCTTAAGAAATTCTTCGGCTGCACTTTCAGCATTTGCGCGTGTAAATTGTAACGAAATATTAGCTCAATAAATTTACCAAAATGGCACATGGTCCCGGAATACAACATCGAACCTATATCATTACAACGAAGTGAGAATGTCTACCATCTTAGCTTCTGAGCTACCATAATTGCATAGCAGACAGTGCCTATTGTTTATTGGGATAAATGAAACTTCTGTTTTAATTAAATAAACCTTGCAATTTTACTTTCGCAAATTCAGTTGAAAAATTATGAAATGTTTTTTTATAAATAAAGAAGAAAGCTTTTATACCTAACCACTTTCATTTCGGTATATGTGCCCTCTCTCTCGATTCAACAAGAAATTCTTTACCATCATATAACAGTGTCTTCCAGGACCGTCCAATTTATTATGGCCAAGGAGATTAGCTTAATAACATGCTTTCCAATAAGGATAGAAGATAATAGTGTGGCGACTCCCGTTTAGGAGTAGCCCCTGTTGCTCCGTGTAAATGTTGGCCAAATACAGACGCGTTGGCCGCCGCGCCATCTATTGTCTCCACATGGCCGAGGTACGTGCCGACCGTGTTATTATACTGTGACGAATATTAAAATAGATCTTTAATGATTATTATGCAAATTAATTGGTCTCTTACTTCGATATTAGGAAACTTAATGGGTCGTTTGTCATCAGCGACATTATTATGAATGAAATTAAACCTCGTTTACTTGTATGTTAGTTGTGATTAAGGGGCTACATAAATGGAGTTCGCCATCTCGCTCGTACATTTTCTAAAGATATAAATTAACAGAATTTAGTTTAGAGAAATATGTATCTTAACAATAACTTTATGCATGTTTCACAAACTTATTGTTACATGCCCACAAAGGTAAACGCACAGCTGCCTGTCGTAAAGCGCAGTTTATCATTTCCCGGATTTTTGTTTATGTTTTGTTTACTTTGTGCTTAGAATTTGTAGTTAAAAAAAACATATTGTTGTTCTACTTGTTTTATCACCGTGTTAGTTAAGTATTATTATTGTCGATTGTTCTTATTGCATTGCGTCGAAGCTTGCCAGGTATGGATCGGTGCATTATAAAGGAATGGCCCAAGGTGGAGAGGGGCAGTCAAGCGAGGATTACGATACGAGCAAGACGTAGATTCGATGAGCGATATAGTGACGGACTTTGCGTGTGTTATTGAATCGTGCAGTTTGTACTAGTAGTGTCTAGTTATATTTGTACCTATAGTATAAGTGTTTATATATTTGTGTAGTTTTAATAAATCCTATAGTAATTCCAACGGCATTTTAATTCGAGTCCTGTAGGCCGTAGCATTATCATTCTGTTACAATTAAGATATGAATTGCTAAAATTAATTTTATGTATTATTTTTCTTTTCAGGTAAGTAAATGTGAAGGCGGATCTTCTAGTATACTATATCTGCTGCTATTGCGAACTATTGTGATGGTAAGTGCTTACCGCTACCATATAAGACTTTAAGAATCTTTTTATACTCTCTCTCTGAAACACTTTTCATTTTGGTATTTCTTTAGTTTCAATATCCTCATTCGTTCGCTTTCCATAACATACACAAGATTTAGATTACCAAGATAAGTTATCAGTATTAGATATGACAAGAGTGTGATAGATAATCTCAGTACATACAGACTAGAAATATCGACTAGCTAATGTTTTATTCGAAAATTTGTCTCGTAAGAAAAACAAAGTATAAATGTAACTGAAAATAGGCCTTGCACAGGCGGATGGGTACACGGATAAAACGCAAAAAGTAATCGTTTATAAGCCGACCGAGTCTGGGCTCCAATAATAGTAAAACGAACCCCACGTTGCCCTCCCCCCCTCCCCCCTCCTGCCCCGTGCATAGGAATCCGCCCCGTTCCCTCACTCACGGGAAATTCTTATTCAGGGAACGTTCTATGGGTACTTTAATAATCCGCTTTGAGGCGTAGCCTCAGTGACGGCGATAAAGCGATCTAAACATAAATAATGTTCTAGAGCTTGTTACGCTTACAAATATTTTTTCATTTAGCTACAGAGGTCACAAAAAAGAAATTTTGACAAGACACCCAGATCTCCAAAACTACTCAAGAGATCTTGTTGTCGCTAATCTATCCTATATCATTTGTAAATTGTTGTGTGAGAAAATAAATAAAGTTTTATTTCATTTCATCTTAATAAAAAAATATACAAGTTCTACTTATAGAGACATATAAGCTAAATCTCGTTCATTGTCATTGCATCGTTCTCGATGCGGCCCAATGTCGCCCGCTCGCACTGGCACCGTACCTCCCGGTGGGTTGTATATTTGAGGCATTCCGTCCGTCTGGATGCCTCGATGAATGAAATCGTCAGAAATATGCCGATAAAATGGCACTGCTATAAAAAAATTATGCGCTTTCAATATCTACGCACAAAATGGAAGCTTTCATGGAAATCTTGGCCACAGTTTGGTTCAGTAAACTACATTTTGTTGCAAGGTTAAAACCAATCAATTTTGTTGTAATTCCGTAATAACTACGCCTTAGTTTATAGATATACCCACTGATAAAACAGTCCGACTGTCAAATGACTGATATTCATATTGTTGCAAGCCAGTACTTATCCTTTGTAGGTGTCTTATTGCCCCTTTGCATTTTTGAATTGAATTTGCTCACGCCTCCGTAAGACGTTATAAAACCTTCTTTCCTCTGTTGTCATTTCATGCGAATTCTTGGAAGCCATTAAGCTGACCAGTTAAGGATTTCAATAATCAGTGGATGGTATGTTGCTAAGGAGGCCATGTCTAATTTACAAATGGATGATGATCAGTCAGCCTGGAGCATATGAACAGTTCCAATTCTTATGCAAGTATTCGACCTTTTATCCATTTAATGAGATGCTGAAGATATCTCAAAAATAATATAAAAACTATTCATCGACGACACGAAAAAAATGAATTGTGAAAATATCGTGTCGATTAGTAGCAGTCGCGTGAACGTGCCCCAAATAACTGAAAGGGCTTCATCTGAGAAACAATTTCGAAAGAATGCTAAAAAGTTTCTCACTAACAATATAATAAATTTGAGCAACGACCTAAATTATAATAAACTCCGAGCAGTTTCTCTTTGGAACTGCTCGGGATAAACTTCCCAATAGTTTTTGAAATATTCTACAATTCCACTTTAATATACAATTTCGTAGACTTTAGTATTATTTTGAACTTTAACTTAAATTACCAATGAAGTAGTACTTTTACAACAGGTTTAAGTGTTTTAATAATTAACATTTTTATTGGGTAGGTGCTGATATTAAATGTTTCAACCAAATCAATCAATCAATTTTGTTGCAAAACACATAACTGAATCAATAACATTGCATGTGTTAGATTAATGTACTACTTTAACTATGAAAACAATAATAGAGGGTAGTGTGTATGCATTGCCCAACTACTCGACGGCTCGTGACGTCATCGCTCGAATATAAAAGCTTACGGGTGACGAGGCTACTATAACCATAGATAATAATACACTATATATTAAATAATTGAGCCTCTCTGGAATAAAATACCGAAATATCACTTACCCTGTCTAATAGATGACGCTACAATTGATAATTTTATAAATTCCACTATAGTAGAGAGATAACTCTTTATTGCACACCAAAACATACAATTACAAAACAGACAATATTTACAATATTTTCTAGGCGATACAATAGGCGGCCTTATCGCTCGAAGCGATCTCTTCCAGGCAACCTAAATGAAAAACAAATTTGAATCAGACGATGTAGGTGGTGCAGGAAAAAGACAATGGACACATAAATACTCAAACTAATTTAACAAATAAATATACAAATACATACATATATACATAGTATAAATATAATATACGTATACAATAATATATTACAAAATACATATGTTATTATAATAAATGTGTTAGCATGATTATATTGTGTTAATCAGACGTAGCTATTTATGGATAAATAGTGTTTTCTGAGAAAGTTTCTAAATGTTGGTAAGGATTTGGCCTCTCTGACAGTAAGAGTATATATATATATATATATATATATATATAGTGTATATAGTAGTATATAGTATAGATGGTACTCATAGGTTATAACTTGAACTAAATTGTAATAAAGGGAAAGACAGAATAAAATTAGTTTAAAAACTTATATATATATATATATATAACACTATAATTTATGACAAAAGTAAAAAATGGTTCACACTTCATGTAAAAGTGTGCGAGATTCTCCAAATACGACCATAACTTGTGGCTGCATTTATGCTCTTAAGATCTCGTCAGCGCGATGTATGGCGGAATAGATTAGTGTGGAAGGGAAAGACATATTGCGCCGAACCCAATTAATTGGGATATGGTGAAAGAAAAGAAAGATTGCCATCTTAAGTGAAGTTAAGTACACTAAACGGAAACTAATTATAATTTTTGATGACCACTTGATGGCGCTAGTTTCCGTACATTTTTTATTATTCGATTATGTAGGGAGATCCACTGGGATGACTTTGACACTTGCAACAGTTCAGAAGAGTGGTAAAAAAATAAAAGAAACTTGTTTACTATATGCTTTAATACAAGAATCTTCCGGCTCAAATACAACCAATGTACTGCACAACGACACTAAAGTCGGGACAGCCATTTCTAGAACACTTCGCCAGTAAGTTCCTATACATTTTCCCTCCAACAATTTTACACTTTAGAAAACCTAAAAAAAAATGTCATAACCGATAGTCGATTGAAGTCATCGATAAACTACTTTTATTAAAATGTTTATGAATGACAAAAATTGTTACATTATTTTTATGAAATGTTATAAAACCAATCAATCTTACACAATAAAAATCGATTGATTCTACCAACATTAAAATAAAATGTAGTGAATATGTTTATGTACAATTAGGAGATTTTGAATTATATCCAAAAGTTTTTATTCAAAATAAGTTTCACTGGAGAACATTTTTTGAAGGTCATACATATAGGTTAAAATGTAATTTTACTTCTTAATCTATGTACACATGTATAATTTATATAACTACCATATTATATTGTAAATCATTACTGTTGCATCTAATTATAGAAAATTATTTACTCTATATGAAACAGGAGTTAATCAGTGAATAAATAAATAGATTCCATAATTATTTTTCCATTAAGAAAGTGGTCGATTGTATTGTTTGGGAAACCGTAAAAAAACATTACTCAAGTAACTAAACTGAACGTAGACTACGTTCCCCTCCGACTTTGGCCATTATTATGCGAGAAGTGAGATTCAATTAAATCGGCTATTAACTGATCCAAGTTTATGTTTGCATGTATGTATGGAAAGACAAAACGGAACCATCTATTATCAGCTTGATTCTATCTGAAAAAACCTTTGTATAATTTACGCTTTCAACGCTCAGTTACATGTATGGTGGTCACCCCTTAAACGTTGGTTGTCTTTGACACTATGTTCGTCATCTCACTCAAACGACGGCATTTGTCGGGATAAAAAGCATCCTAAGTGTTGACCAGGGATATAAACTAGCTTTCTGTCGAGATTCATTTAAATCCGTTCAGTAGTTTTCACGTGATGTTTTAACAAATAATTAACAACATTACAAAAATTCGTATTTTCCGAATCTGCTGGTCCGACTTCGGACCTCGATTTTATAGAGTAAGTTTTCCTGTCAAAATTCATCCATATAGAGCAGGGCCTCAATTCTACTATCACTATCTCATCAAAATCTCTATTATCTCAATCTTAGGTTTGTCTGAAATATGTATTCTGTTAATTCCATTGGTGTGTCACGATACCTATAAATATTTATAAGCGAAAACTTCCGATATAAATGTTTAATAGTTTGAAGAACCAATTTTTTTCTAGTAATATCCCGCCACGACGATATCGAGAAGATATTATGGATTTTATAGAATACGAATTTTTGACACTATAGCGATGGAATCTATTGAAATAGCAGCATTGGCCCCAGGTTGATTCTCAGACAAATGACAGTGTGTACCATATAAAGACAGGCCCTTCCAGACTAGCTCTAATTTCGTCAAAATGACTTCGAAATCCTAAAAACATATAGACACTTAGCCTGAATGCAAATACTGGTAGAAACACAAGAACCCCCCGACAGGCATCGATGGCGCGAGGGCGTGGCGTCGCCGTGTCCCAGATTTCGGCAAAACGTTATTAAGTGTAAAATTAAGATTCTCGTCTCGACCACTTTGCAAACTTCGCAATTCGTTTGAAGATTTAATAATTACATTAAATTCTTTGATCTAATTAGTTTTTGAAGATCCATCTCAATTAACCCTTTGGAAAGTTTGCTTTGTAAATGGTGGGGCGTCGAAAGGGCTGTTATTACAGTCGGCCACTATTAAAGCGATTACAAGTGTAATTAAAAGTAACCTACTCAATGATCTGTAGTCCCTTTTTATAGGGTTTCGTAACCCTCTTGTCTGTTTGTGCGTTTGTTATGTCCCTCTGTCTTTGTGTGTCACAAAGATTTAGGTAGTTTTTAGAATGGCTACATCTTTGAAAGACGCTGCTGGAGCAGATCTTTCACCCAAACCCGGCTATTCCTTTTTGACAACACGGTGCAAGCTGTCTATGCTGCAATTATGTTTGCTGGAATCACTATCTTAGTTACAGCTCTTAGGGCCGGCTCGATTTGTGTGATACCACGCAAACACAGATTATTGGCGTAAAACGGTGTCAACCTTGTACTCCCCCTCTTCGTATTCGGTCAGATAAAAAAATCGTCATCTTCCATTGAGGCACGCAGAAATAGGATTGAGTTGCAAGCCGCGGAAGCAAAAGTCCGTACCATATTTATATAGTTTTTCTGCGTGTCTCAATTGGAAGATGACGATTTCCTATACAGCGAGGCATATTGTCGTTATGACCGTAATATCCAAGGGCACTCTGTCTTGGGCCTGGCGTGCACATCGACCTTTACAACATTTGCACTATCTGACGGTAGTTTTGGTATATTTACTTGTTCTATCACACTCGAATTCTTCCTTGTTTGGAAGAACTTGCTTAAACTGCAAGTGATCCAATAAATACAAGATAACTGAAGTATTTCAGTGGTTCAGTGTGAGATTGCCCTTAGGAAAATGACTGCTTGTGCCCAATGGAAGGGTGGATCTCTGTTGGGATTGTATCACGTACCGCGTTTAATTTTGATGATATAACGCCGCCGTGCTTCGGCCGCGTCGAGACAGCGTAGGGCAGGGAACGCGATTTATCGATGCTCAATATTTATATGTAGGTAACTCATGGAATAAAACTTCAAATTGTTTCTTGTTAAAACAAAGAAAAGGCATATTCAATTAGGACAAGATTCAAAATAATACACAACAAGAACAAACAGTCAATGAATTTACACGTTTTACGTGTTACTACAATACGTTACAACTTTTCAATTACTTTATAGAAACAATATTGTAGTTACAACCAAATGAAATACAAAGGAACAGAAACGAATAAATAAACTGTTTAATGGCTTGTTACGTTTAAGTTAAAATGTAAAAAAAAATGATCAAAGACACTTTATAGTTTGAAAATTCGGTAGCAGTTTTGATTATTAAAAAACTCTTATGCAACCATTTTAAATCACTAACCTTTTTAATATGCTATATTAAGTAACAATAATAGAAGATTGTCTATAATAAAACATGAAAGTAATAAAACTCAGTTCTTATACTATATATAATACAACTATGCCTTGTCAAAAATTAACTAATTCTATCGATATTCATGGAACTAATGACAATTCTACGCCTCCCTAAATGAAACTTGTTTAATAATGTAAGCGCGTGAACAAATAAACATTTGGCTTATCCCTAAACTTGTGGTAATTCCATTTACTCAGATAATTTATGCAAAGCGCGACCAACTAGTGCAGTGATATTTTACTATTGACGGTTAATTAAAGCTCGAAATACCGAGTGTATGTCAATTTGTAATTCAGTATACAGACCCATAACCTAAACAGGCGGATCAGTAATTTAAATATGAACTAAATTAACTTGGAGTATTCAAACTAAGAAAGTGTCCATTAGTACCTTTGTTGCTGTCTCTATTAAAGCGAAGACAATTTGTTCATGTGTGAAGGATGACTTGATGATTTGACAGAAGACGTCTAACAGAATAAAAGAGCATAGAAACAATATTCGTATTTTGATGACCGAAAAAAATTGGCGAAAGAAAAAAGAGAGTTAATTAAAATTGTATAATGTTTTCGAGACTGGCAACGCCCTTGGTGTTGCAAATTTTCCAAAATATATTTTCCATTTAATAACTCGGTTGTCTGTTTGCGATACTTTAAGATAAGATAGGATGAAAGAGATCATGGAACTCTTCATAATGTCGCCGTCGTCATCTTTCTACCACCGCTCTGCTCGCCATCGGCTGGGCGTTCATCCCCATGTCCGTAACGGTTCCCTAGAATGTTCCAGAGGTTTTCCCACAACGCTTCCAACAGCGCACCGATATGGATTTTTTTCAAAAAGAGTGTCATAATTTTTTTTTGAGGCCGGCAGTGCGTTGTTAACATGTCCGGTGTTGCAAACAATCATATATATGACTGTAATCGCTTTCCATCAGGTGGGCCGCCAGCCTGTCTGCTGTACTCCAGCTATAAAAAAATAGGTAAATGTGATTGCACAGGGACAACTGTTGCACCAGAACTCTCACTCGTCATAAGAACCACGATTACCACACATCCAACCGTTTCACGCCGATATCAGCATGACTGCCACTTTAAGAAAGTACTCTTAGAAATATCACTAAGAACGTGTTTCTAACCATTTGCCTACAGAACCCTATAAACCACTTCAACGAATAAGTTGTCTAAGAGGTCTTCATGCGAGGAAACCATAAAACAGCTCGTTGCAAATTGTAAATCAAATGAAAACGTAGAAATATTTTCGCGAACATCAATCATCGTTGCTTATTGAGTTCAGCTTACAACGTCTTCAAAGGGTTTCTTTCGTAAATTGTAATAAAGTAAAAGAAATACTAAGTTCTTTTAATTTCAGAAATAATATACAATGAAACTTGGGTGATATAGTAATATGTATATTTGCACAATTTTCGCTTTGTCAAGAAAGTAGTGTTTGTACAAGACCTATTGTGAAGCCTTGTGTCTCCACATTCAGGTACGAAAACGTAAATTGCCAAAACACACAAATTATACAGACGCCTCAGCCAAAAGGCATCTAATTAAACACTACAGCATTCGCATCTGAAACGTGTCACTTGTGAACAAGGTTTGTTTGTTCCACCTGCCAACTTGAGCGGTGCGTTGAACACACGGAGCAGCGGCTGTCGCGCCTCTTGACTCCTATCTTTGGATCTAACTGACATTTCTATTAGGTGTCTATACTTAGTAAATGTTTGTGCTGTACTTAGACCATTAATAGAAGACGGAGTCTCTGGGGTCTAAAAGTGAAAGATGCCAAACGCGTTGCCATGCGTTACGACTACGCATTTTTTTGACATTTTTGCTTATTCAGACTCCATCTGTGTAATTATGGTCTAGAGTGCTGTATATGAGTGGATGTCTGTAGTCGCTACCCTTAAGGACAACCAAATCCGAATCGGTATTATTAGTTATTGTTATATTTTTAAAAGTTTTAGGCTTTACTTATAATACCTATGTAGGTGACAGTTTGTACTGGTTCAATAATGTACAAAGTTTTATGATTATTATGGCGAAATAAAAGGGATGATGGCGTGCGCAATGGATTTCAATAAAGACAAGGAAACGAAGCGAAGATGGCCGCGGACCGTCTCACACGCAGCAAGCTTCAGACCGCGCTCTGTATAAATGTGCGCCTTCGCACGCATCACTCATTTTACCATGCCATAAATTATTAATTATAATTACATCGCTCATAACCTACGTTCCAGAACAAAGTTGTAAATAGATAGATAGTTAAATCTTTATTGTACACCATTTATTACAGAAAATACAGATGAACTTATAGCCTAAAAATATTCTAAATGTGCTCACAATGGGCGGTGTTATCGCTAAGAAGCGATCTCTTGTGGTAGTAGCAAGTTGTGGTAGTAACAACCTTAAACATCAACTAAGTTAAGGATCTTACGATCTAATTCACATTGAATTGTGACCACCTATAATAGGAGGTGCATTTACTATGAGTATTGTTTAAATTTAAGACGAATGTATATGATGTATCTCCTGTTGATGAGAAGAGAAGGAGGCAGTGTAAAGCACTTTCGGAGCGTGTGGATTTTCAATGGAATGTTATCAGCGATGAGTAAAAGACAGCAGATGAATGATTATTAGAGAGACAGGCTGTTAGTGAACCAGGAACGCGTGTAATCAGTTGCAAGACTGATATCTGGTAGCAATAACGTGTTTGGGCGATAGCACGTGGTCGCCGTGCTCGCGCATTCCGGCCACGCGCGTCACCCCTGGGACCAGTTACCGATTATTGTTTTTGCCGTCAATTCCTCCCGAGGGGCATTACACGGCGCACGGGCTGGGACCCGAGGCAGACGATAACGGCGGAATTAATTTGTTCAGTTAAAATCTGTAGCTTTCATGACATATTTTAATTTATCAATTTTCTAATTGTGTGTGGTTTTGTATCAAATTTATCTATCTTTAATATTATAAAATTGTAAATGTCTTTTGTTTTTTTGTGTTTGTCTGTGGGCGGTATTCTCGTAAAAGCAACTGGGCCGATTTCGATGCGACTATCATTGGTCGATAGCAAATTCCCAGATTTAAAATCTGCGATAGTTTGTATCGAGCGAAGCGGTTGAAAGTGGCCAGGTCGAAGAAAATTTGTTTTCTATGCTAAATTTTCATGGATCGCTAAAATCTTTAATAAAACAATTGTAGTTGTGTATGCTTTTAGTGTATTACTTATCCCGAGTTTAATTGTAATCTTCCTTACCTGTCTGACATGGACAAAACCGCGGGCGATTGCTAGTATAGACATAAAAATTCTAAACATTGGCATTTCGGAATTTGCTGGTCAAAGGGTATAAAGGGCAAAATACATTGTTGATTTGAATGTCAAATTATACAATATTATCATGGTGTTACGAGTCGCAGGACTCGTATTAAAATGCCGCTGGAATTACTATAGAATTTATTAGAATTGTAAAAACGCGTGTAATACAGGTACAAATATAGCTGAACACAACCCGTACAAACGTAATGCACGATTGAATAACACGCGCAAAGTCCGTCACTATATAGATTATCGAATTTACGCACGTCTTGCCTCGCTTGCGGTTATCGCTGACTGCCTCACCCCTCCGTTGGGGCTTTGCTTTATACTGTCGGAGTACAATATGTCTGTATACTGATTTTCTAAGAATCACTCCTGGATGCTGAATACCATAAAGATTACAATACAATATTTTTCCAATAACAAATTTAAACACAAAGTAAACAAAAGAAGACGGTCATAAAAGCGCTTCTATTAGCTTAAACACCGACGGGTAATAAATGTGCTTTGTCTACAAATATGCAGCTGGCCCAAATTGTCACAATAGTATAAAAGAACATTCTTTGTCCTTTTTTGTCCATTGCCTAAAAACCATTCGCTTGTACACCACCTGGCACAAACTTTATATATTGTATGCATGTCATATCCTCGCTATACGTTTGTGGTTACGAATTCTCGATAATTATGTATCATGTTGTTAGAAAATAGGCTGCGAAAACGAACAGAATTTATTTTCAAGATTCTGTTCTCTCCTCGCGTCTAGTAATCACCAAAAGCTTTTGACTTGCGTTCCGGAGAAAGTTCCTTAGGTAAATTTGTTATAATTATACTTTGGTTGAAATTACAGCACAGGTTATTACGTAAATATATTGCGATTAAACGCGTTACGCAGTTATTAAGGGAAGGCCCCTTATCAGTATTCATTTTCACACGAAATTACGGTCCAGCGTTATTAGGCCCTTTATTTATGGCGACCATGTAATATTTCACGCTGTATTTTCGGCGCTAAGCGGATCTCGTGGACAGGAAACAGTTTGATGAAATATATCCTCGTGATTGAAAATTATTTTTGGGGTTCTTTACACATTGTGGCAACACCGGGAAAAACTTATTGTCAACATTTTGCAGGAGTAAAAGGAGACAGTGCAATCATCATTCAAATTGAAAATATATCCATCATAATATGGTCACGTGAAAAGTGACACTTTGCCTACTTGCATTAATCTCTTCATACATGTGTAGGACTTCAAGACCTTACGCTTATTGCCATAATGACGATTTGAGGCCAGGCGGCCCATAAACTCGTTCCAGGGGAGCCACCCTCCTTTCTTATGGGGGGCAGTATCAAAACAAGCTCAATTTCTATCGGAAACTTGTTAATCACGCGAGGGGCTCGCGTGCGCCCTAATGGGCCCGCGCGTCCCGACGCGGCCTTCCGCGGGTTCAACCACCATCAAATCACAACAGAACACGTGTAAGCCCATAATTAGAGATTTTCTTGTTGCGATAACATTCAAATTAAACCAATATATACGCAATCTATTACGGCTTATTTTATGAGCTCGTTAGTTTTTGTAAAAAATTCTTTCTTTTAATTAAAATTGCGTGTAACTTAATTAAAACTACGTTTTAACAGCTTTAAGAGCGGAATTTTGTTTATTTCATTTTTATTTCGACGTTTAGACGAAATTAAGTTAGAGACGTATTAGTTAAGTACTAAGTCGCCTTCGGTCTTAATTCGACCATAAATAATTCGAATGATAAGTTTGATGTTAAGTTTTATGCATAATTTTTAAAAATGTTAGCGTTCAGCACTTCTTCTCTACATAAACTATAAGTGTGCCAAATTTCATACTCTTCCGTCCGCGCAATTTTTGCAATAAAAAGTATATATATATATAATGGTATTTGTCAAGAAAACGAAGAAAAAAAAGTAGTATGCGTATACTCAAGTTAATAAATACAATTAATATTTGTTTTGTTTACCGTGAAATTATAATTTTAAATCTATAATCCGTTTAAGAATGAAAACTGACTTAAACTTCCTAGTATGGGATGGTCTGTCGTAAGAGGAGATATAACTCACAGCCTGGTGGTAGAATGATTGCCCCTCTGGATGGCTACCACCCCTGGTCTAAAGCATGCCGCCGTAACAACCTTGAGTTGTGTTCCGGCATCAGTGAGTGAGTAGAGTCATCTGTTGCAAATGTCCATGGGCGACGGAAACCACTTTCTATCATGTGGGCCTTCGACCTGTCTGTTTTTTTAAATTTTACCAATCAATTTCTGTAAAATACTTTGAGAACTTTTCTAAATAAATTAGTTTTGCTAGAGGTTTAACTCGCGCTAACTTTGAACTGAAAGTTATCCTTTGATCATTTTCAATATCAGAATACTTGGTGTTTAGAATATTTCGATGGATTGAGCGTGATCTTCAAATTGTTAGTGTTTTTGACACAATTGTAATGGTAACTAGAATACACACGGGGCTTCGTCCACGCTTGACTTGAAATTCCCGCGGGATTCACAGGACATAACATATGTAATGTAATGTAAATAATATAATGCTGTCGTTTTAGTAGAAACTGTGCCGGAATAAGCTAATTGTTAATGAATCCGAACCACTTAAAACCGCTCCCGGTAAAATTCCTGCGCTATCCCTAGCGGATTTTTTTAATACAGTTTAATACCTTGTTATTGATCAGTGAAAAAATTCTTCTCAAATTTTCTCATTCTCAGGATTCTTAGATAAAAAGTAGCGCAAAGTTTTCAATCTAAAAATTAACTCTCGACCAACGAAAATCACATCTAAATCGCTCCAATACTTTTTACATTAATTCCAAATAAACAAACACACCGAAAAACGTACAAGAAATCGAAAAAAATGGTTCTCCGTCGTTATATAGTTTTTTTTCTAAATAGCTTCAAAGTATAGAAACGGCATCTATTAAAATTGTCTAATATTATAGATAATAGAGCCTTTATTTTCAAAATCTTTCACATGTGCTTTTTTCATTTCCATATAATTTGTTAGTGGTTAAAGTCTTGGTAGATGTTAGTTGTGTTGACTCGTAATTGTGACCAATCACGATTTCAATCCCTCTTCGGATAAAGTTCTCCTCTATCTTCTAACATCGTCCAAGCCTTGCCTGCTGCTTCAGATATGTCATCGGCCCACCATTTTACTGGTCTTCCCAATTTTTCCATTGTACGTCTCCACTTTGTGCTTTCTGTAGGCAAGTCGTAGGCAAGCAACACTCCACTGCCACTTTAATGTTAGAGTCACATTATGACACAATACGTAGGCATACGTTTTGTGTATGCCTTCACTTTTGCATCGTTAAAAATTCTCTCAACCGACCAAGAAGAAATTGGATTCCTCTCGAAACGGCATATTAGAATAAATTCTATTCACTCGCTGAACTCTCGTGAAATACGAGTATGATTATGAGAGCTTGCATATTAAATTTTATTCCTTACGAATGAACTACGATTTTAGGAAACTAAACCAAAATGTGCAAAATGTTGCCGTGAGCATAATCATTATGTGGGGTTGTTAGTATGACTTGGAGTTTTTAATTTCCGGAACAAGCTTTATATTATTGAAAAAATTTAAAAAGTTATTTATGTTTTAAATATTTTTAGTTGGTGTTGTAAGATTTATTTTCAATGTATATCTTCAAGCCAGTTAGGCATGCGTTATATATGCACCTGTGTAAATAACATCTCAGACCCCAGGGGAGGTCGACTGTTCTCATATATAAGTTTATTGAAGGAATCAACTCAACTCACCTCCGAACTTACTGCGCGTGGCTTGCTTTTAGATCTCCTTTTAAATTACGCTAAACTCCTTCTTCATTTGCTTGCTTACTAAAGTTTTCACTAAACTCACCACTAAATTTCCACCAAACTAGTCACTATCTTCCAACACTCTCGAATCGCAGTGGTTACTTCGCTGTCTTCAACTGAACTCTACGTCGACGCAGCTTGCACTGCTATCTATACCCACAAGAATCTTCTGGAACCCATAATTTCGATCTTCTTTTCTTATTATTCTTTTGTTTATCATCTATCCCTTTTTTCTTAACAGAATGTTCTACCTTTTTCTGGAATTCTTAAGACCGGCTTACGCTCCCTGAACTTCAAACTACATTTCAAACCATTATATGAAAAGCCTTTGGGTATGTTTAACAATAATTATGATCCTTTACGTATGTAATAATAAAAGGTTGAACGGTCCGCTTGTTACTATTTGAATAACCAAAATATCCTTTTGGTCACAAGACACAGGCAAAATGTACTCTACCTTTTCCAAGTTCAAAGGGAGGTAAAAAGGATATTCTGATAATATAACAATGGGCACAAGGCGATAGTAACGATATGGCAACGACGCAATGTACGGAATAACGTGACAGCACTTGTGCATATTTAAAATATTAATATTGCTATTGAAATCGCACAGTATTCGTGTTACTGTCAGCGTGCTCACTCACAGCTTAATGTTTTTTTAATTGTCCATCTTTATTTTAATATTTTATCTATAGGGAAAACTATATATACGATTCTTGAGACCGTTCCACGGTGATTGGCACCTTGCCAATATTTAAGAATTTTGAAGTGATAACTTCTTATAGGAGGGTAAACCGCTCCGTTACGTAACACGTTACGGCGCCAGTCTGTCTGGCTTCCCTTTCTCTCACGTAAGATTACTTTATGTTATCATTTCTGTCGGGCGTCTCGAGACGGACGCCGTCGTTTTTTTATCTTAAGGTATAATAACAATAACAGTCTAGAAACGTCCCATCCCGGGCTACACTCTCGTTGTAGAAGAACGAACAGTATACCCGCCACACTTGAGCAGGGCAGGTTGGCAGGTTTGACATATCGGTTATCTCAATGTGCAGGTTTCATCCGAAGATTTCCCTTACAGTTGTTAGCACGTGGTAATTGTAACAATATACATGCACATTAGGTCAGAAACTGGCTAGTGGCGTACATGCGTTCCGGACAGGACATGTTGTTATTTTAGACAGATTTGAAAAACGGTTTGAACGGTACCGTGGTTCCGTATAGGTGATGAACGTCAACTTTATGGCTTTTGTAATATTTTGGCACGAGAAATATCACATATCTTAGAAACTTTTCATATCGATTTCGGTGTAAAGTATGTGTATCCCACTAACTTTGTTCTACCCATAAGCAGACCAATTATTATTCTGGAAATATTTCTAAGATTTTTTTTTTCAAACTGTCAAAACATTAATTTTCTTGAATAGCTTTCTTTCGATTGCACTTTGAAACATGAACGGTTCGGCCGGCAAACTTTGAGGAGCACGCCGCAGCGCTCCTGGAGAGGCCGTAGACATTTAGACTGCGGCAGAGGTGCAGCGGAGGCGCTGCGGCGGATGCACCGCACACGCGCCGAACCACCATTATCGTGTAATGCCCTGTGCGATGGTTTTGCGCAATGCGGCGGATTAATGCTCAAATTTGTTCATTAATGTTGCCATTCCTTTCTTTTTTATTAGTTTACGTTTTCTTAACATTTCCGATACTCAATCATTTAGTACATTTATATTATAATATATAGTATACATTTCTATGTATTTGTCTCCGGAACTAACTATCCTATCTCCTGGGATGGAAAGTATCTATGTCCATTTTCGGTATTCACACAGACAGATCTAGTTACTAGGATTTATTATAGACGATGATTTTTTAACTCTATAAATTTAAGAAATTATTGGTCCCCCATACAAATTTCATCCCCTATTTCAACTCGTTCTAGTTATATTATCTATCCCCGTCTATCTATCTGTAAACTACACAAATGACCAAAATAAACAAAACTACATAATATTAATGTATTCTATTTCATTATATGGCAGACTTAGTCCTATAGATTTATGCGCTTATCTCTTTTTAGTGTCGCTTTATCGTTTCATCGAGTTTCAAATCACAACGGTTCTAAAGAAGTTTCACTTCAAAAACCGCTCAGCTTTGTATATAGCTATAATCTATTATAAGACGTACTTTATTTATTTATTGTATTTGTACATCTAGTTCTTTATTTATATTTAACGTAAATATGGGTTTGTTTGTACGTACTCATTTCACGTCTTTGGAAATTATTTTGCTTTGATATTAGTAGAGACCTCTTACATTCTGGAGAATATAACGAATATTTCTGTTACGAAACTGACACAAGAAAAGCTCTTCGTAATAGCAATTATTTAATGATTTGTTGTATATATTTATTACTTAAATAAGGCGAACGGATGGAACGTGGTTGCCTTCGCCTGTTTGCAACACTAGGGCTGTTGCCGACGCATTGCGTAAGTTTGACGAGGTATTACACCTTTTGAACAAAAATCAATTGTCAAATTTCAGAATGAAATATAACTGAATTAGACCATCAATGTTTAGACGGAGCCTAAATAAATAAAAGCGTCTTAAAAACTTGCATGCGTAAACTTAGCGCGTCTGCGGACTGTAACGCACTGCAGTCCAATCGGCATCCTATTTGAAAATCGGTATCCTTTATCCAACCTCACTTTACGAGTCCGTCCATTTGTTAATGGTCTAAGATTAAGATTACAGATTAACAATTAATTTAATACGGTCAAATAATTAACAATAAAAGCACCATAGCTTATTCTCTCTCTCGATGACAGAGAGTGCCTCTTCTCTTTACAAGTGCAAAGCGTTTTCCAGATAGGTGCCAAATTTGTGCCCCCATTGGGCAAACGGGTAAGCGATTGTTTTGAAACTTTTTTCATTTGGCCTGAAGCCAAGCTAGACTCGAATGGAAACAGGAAAACCGATAACATAGCACTTGCATTCACTTTCCACTACGAAATATCTTTTGAATTGCCTCTCTGCTGCCGTGGGCAGCTTTCTGAGCATGCGGAATCCGCATCTATGCGGAATCGGTATACGCCGCAACGAGACCTTAGCGAACCCCTATCTATATATACATGAGCGTTTTCCGATTTGCTCGATGCGTGCAAAATAAAAGGCTTAAAGGAATATCGCTTAAAATGTTGCCATATTATTGAACACGCTTCAAACCAAGTTCTCAAAATGCCACGTGTATGCGAAGAACAAACACCCATCCATACAAATTCTGACCTGTATTTATATTATATATTTGTATGGATTACTTTGAATGCTAGTTTTGCTGCTTTTTACCCAGAAAATGTATTAAACTTAACTCAAGTAAGCTGGAATAATATCTAATGGTCCTGCTCCACTTGCGTTAGTGTTGTTACTGATTATGATCAAATACGACTTACTTTTAGCGTTATAAAACGACTTAATGATTAGATATATTAATGCAAATGCTTTATCTATCAATATTCAACGTCAAGAATAATGTCACATCTAAAGTAAATCATTAAACCGTTGGCCACATATTTGTGACGCAGTCACTAACACTAACATTAACATTATCCTAGGTATAGCAAAGGAATTAAAGTATTTATGTATTATCCTCGCAAATTGCTATTGCGCCTGGCCGCCATATTGGTGACGTAACCGTAGCCTAACACTCAGTAGTCAGTTGGCATCACTGGCCGGCGAGTACGCGTACATACAGAGTTGCGGTTTACGTCACGTGGATGTTAATTTGACAAGGTTCCAGCGCATTACCAATTTGCGGAGATAATAAGTCATGATTCATGTTACTAAAGTGAAGTGAGCGCTGCGGATGAACGCCCAATGGATGCCAACAGCAGTGGTGCCTTGAATTGAATGCGCAGCGTTTAAACTTGCACTTGCGAGGTATCGATTCCGAGTCCACCTGCACGCTCTCGCCCATTCATTATTAACGAACGCCTTTCAGGGCCATTCACTAACTGACCGTTGCAATCCAATCTGGATTAATCCTTATCTTTATATAAAATATTTATGTTTGGGAGGATATGCCCGCTATTTTGTCCACTCTTGACTTGAAATTTTCGCGGGATTCAAGGTATCGCAGCATTTCAAAAAAATATGTCAACTATCGTTTTAGTGGAAACTACGTTGAATAAGCAAATTTTTATGTATACGAATAACATGGTGGACATGATCAAAAGCTTTTGTCATGTCCATAAAAAGAAAATCATTCCCGGGCAAATTCCCGTGGGTTCCTCGGAATAAAAAACTTCACACATTTTATAAATATTAAAATTTGCTATCGATCAGTGAAAAAATTACATTGGCCATTTTAAATAATTGCCAGAAAAAATCGATAATAATTGAACATATTATTATCGATGGGACACCTCTGCCTACCCCCGCGGCGAGCCGCCGCCACGCCCACGCAGCACTCAAGGCAATCCAATACAACACCTACACAAAACAACCATTAAACACAATCAAAGTATCGTTACAAACAAACTCTGTTCCGATACACTCGTGTATATACATATTATTAAAAAGCGATCAGTGTTACCCTATTCAAAATGGATGTTTGGACATTTTCTATATTATTTTCGAAGCAATTAGAAATTAATGGCGGCAGGAGAGATTAACTTGAGTGAAATCGATATTTTTTTTATACTCATATTGGTTAACTTTATGTGTAGTGTTTTCGTAGTCAGACGATATCAACGTAACCTTTAATTTTTGATTTTTTTATACTATTAAAATAAAAATCTGATATTATACCGCTTTCGAATCTGGCCACGGCATAGTGGCTATGAGCGAAGATTAGCCGCGATGTGACAAGCGACAGAAATAAAAGTATAAAATTTTCAAAATCTACATTTTTTATATAAAATAATTTTGAAGATTATACATTATGTATGCGCTTCCCGTGAAAAATATAATATGTACACTGAATTAAATGTATGAAGCGTATGACAAATCGTCGCATTCGGCGTCAAACTCCGTGGTATCGCCCGTCGCTAAGCTCAAGGTCGTGAGCGGACCGTTATAACAGAGTAATGTCTGTTTTGAGATAATATTCTGGTTATCCAAACAAGATTTATACTGATATAATTTGTAAAAAAAACTACGCCATATAATCTCCATAAACCGTTGAATGTAACACGCCGTGTTTTGGCGCCGTATCACGGAATGGGCGTCGCCATGGCTCGTAACAGTGGCGATAAACTTCACGCTTTCCCAGTTCAAGTACAACAGCCCGCTGTAACTATTATCATCATTCTAGTTAAATCCCAGCTAACCATCATGATATCAAAACCATATCATTTCAAAAAGTGGACGTGTGATGGAATACCTCAAGGTAAATTAATTTTTATGTCTGATATAGTCCACCAGGTGGGGAAGTGGTTGTTGTCACTAATTGACACAAGAACGCCAACGGGGCCAATGCGTTGTCCAACTATTGTCCTCATTTTTAGAGCTTTCAAAGATGTTTTTAAATCAATATATCCACCGTTCCGACAATTACTATATCTCTCTATATTACAGCACTGTTTTCATTACAATATGTATTTACATCTGACAGTGTAAATGGAAATCCATAGTCTCCACTTGCAACGATCCTGACAAGCACCTTCTTTTGCTTGATCAACTTTCATTCATTTCTACATACATATACGTTTATTTTAGGTGCTTTTTGTCGCGGTCTTGTTTTGTGATTCTACTTCCATCCATTCCCTCTAAATACCCCATAGCCAACCACATAGCATACTGATATATTATCACTACTCAATACTCATATGCCAGCCTCTAGCACTTATTTAACATTTCAACATTTTATTAGAATGTTAAATAAATGTAGAAGACTAATCATAATAAATTATGAAAACAGTAAAACTCAATTCTTTTATCATTTCTATTGAGATTCCATAGTAAATGGGATTGTGTGGCCACCGGGCTGAAATGATGAAGTACCCTCTATAAAGTACATGAAAATCCAAAGTAAAATCTTTTGTAATAAAATGAAAATGGGTCCAAAACGAATACTTTCTTTTTTACGAGTATAACTTTTACATCGTTCCCGTTTTAATAAGTTCGTTCTTTTCGCTTAGGTTTTTTAAGGTTGTCTTATAATTTTTGTGCCGTAATTTTATTAATTTTTGCTAACATCGCTCTCTCTTCTGTGCATCTGTTTTACATTTACTTATTTACATATTAGAGGATTCCATAAGGGAAACTAACGCTTTAACTAACGCGACAATAAAGGCACTGAGCAGTCCAGCTGACGGTCCAACTGTGATGGAAACTGGTTACCGTCGCCTATGGACATTAGCAATACAGGTTCGGTATTTACCCAACCACCTGGCTGTGGGTTTTTTGTCGCCTCTTAGGACAGGCCGCCCGGCCGCAAGAATCACTATTGTTTTTCCATTAGTTATAGCGCTATTTCAACGCTATAAACAAGATACATTTGGAAACAATCATCAACGCTAACTTCAAATTTCAATAACTTCAAAAAGGGATCTTGTTGAAAACAACATTTACAACAGAAATAGAAATGTCTTACAAGTTAGTTACAAGTATATCGGCCAACTTTAATTTTTAGTGTGTTCGTGACGTGACTACACCATGACATAACACCATATAGATTACAACTTCATGAAGAAAATCAACCATAAAAATCAGTAATTTCTGTAAAAACATAATTGACAATTACATACAAACTGCTAACGCATATGCATCCTTTATCTCCCTTTGTTGGCGAAATAAAGAAAATGCTCTTTCTATATAATCTGTTAGATTACCTACATCTTATCGTTAATTATTGAAATCTTGAGTTTCCTTACATAGAAATATAAACCCAGTAGCTACCGGCAAAAACAATCAGACAGACGAACATAACTAATTTGTAAAGGTTGTATGTATCTCTACCAAAATGGCCGCAAGGTTTTAAACATTCAAAACTCACCACAGTGCTGAAACGAGTTAATCCATCACAAGGAAAGGTGGTACGGTTGCAATCTCTCCACTCCTGTCATCCCACATGGAATGACAGGAGTGGAGAGATATTCACATCTCATTTTCACGCAAGTCGTTTAAAATATTCCCCAACGCACATTAGACATTAATTTAAATTAGGTAAATTAACAACATTACCCAATAGCGGTTAATTAGGAAAGTTCGAGTTAAGCAAGTTAAGCTGCCATCAAGACTTTCCAGGAGCCGCCTTCCCCGAACATAATCGGGCCTCTTTCGATCCCTGCTAAGATGTAAGTAAAGCCTCCCTTATTTAAATTGACTTCCCTTTTTAGCGTGGTCCTTTAGAATTTAGTTAAATCCAAAAATATTTTTGGTTGGTTGGTATTTGTATATAACGAATACAAACAACAAAAATTAGGTAAATGAAATATCGTCTGTACAGTTTTCAACAACTCCATTCATTCCTCCAATAGTCATTTTAGCAATTGTTTATTTTGAACAATAATATTATTATAAATTTGCATAGTATCAATTCAGTGTTGCTGCAATAGTAATGATTGTACTTATAAATATACTCAAAATAAATTATATCCTAATACTACTAGGATATGCTCGTGATTTTATCCACGCTTATCTTGAAATTCCCTGAAATGAAAACTGTATTGGAATAAGCTAATCTTTATGCACCCGAACAACTTGAAACCGTTCCCAATAGCACACATTTTATTACGTTATATTGGCTTTTTTTATCTGGTCATTTTAAATAATTCCCAGAAAAGTTCCCTCAAGGTTCCCGGGATAAAAAGTAATTAGCTGTTGATCAGCGAAAACCGCAACGCATTTGGCCCAGTAGTTTTTACGTGAATCCCGAACAAACAGGCAAGAAATCCAGAAAAAAATGCACGGTGTTATCCGTCGCTTATATAGCCTATTCGGCTGCTTCTTTACTCGCAGACACGGCATGCTTAGGACATTATAATGTTATAGATAATTCAGGCAAATATAACAATAGAAGTAAAAGAATTGTTAGCTGTTTTACACGTGTCGATGGGGAGTCTTTTTCTTCCATTTCTTCCCCTTGAACAGCGGTAAGGTGTTGCAAAGGGAGAGAACATAGAATAAGACTTCGTTTTTACGTATGAAATTAAAACCACAGTTAAATGCAATCGTTTTTGGCAAAAACCTATGGCAAAAGTAATATCATTAACAAATATCAATAAATGTATCTGAAAGAAATATTTGTTTGTTAGTGTGCGTGTCGGTATACATTAGAGAAACACGCGATCATTAGCCAGATTTCGCATTCCTCCCTACCGCTCCCCATCCCCAAAGGAATCGGGACTAACATTCGTATTTAAACAAGACAGCTGGTTTCATATTTCTTATGCAATTTTTTACTGTCTTAGCCATCTTAATCGTCTTAGTCACCCTTAACATTAGAATTAGCTTTTAACACTAAAACTGAAGCCCACCTGCTTCATAAAATAGTGTACACAATAATTGTATGGGCAAAGTATTTATAATATCCCTGGACATAATCTCAAAATATATTAAAGTACTTTATGAAATTAGTCAACTTCGTCCAGGATGCCTTATGCCGACGTAATTTCTAGACGTAATAAGGGTCAATTTTTTAATATGTTTGTTAATGGCGAGGTGGTAGGGTATTGTCTTGACAGGATGGCTACCGGCCCTGGTCTAGAGTGTGCCGCCATAACAACCTTGAATTGTGTTCCGGCATCAGCGGCTAGGTTCCAGTTTCTCCTCCTTTGGTATTGCTAATGTCCAGAGGCGACGGTAACTTCTTTCCATCACAGTTGAGTCCATCAGCATAGACCAGGTGGTAAAACTAAATTTTAACCTATATGTATAACCTTCAAAAAGTGTTCTCCAGTGGAACTTATTTTGAATAAACAAATTGAATTTGAATTTGGGCCGTCATCCTGTCTGCTGTGCTACAGCAATAAATATTAATAATAATACGCAAACATTATGGTTAATTTAAGTACCTTATTGTTCATGTAAAATAAATACTTATTATTATAAAGTATTTCTACATTTGACCTATTATTTCGAGGTTTTTTTTCCTTTACTTCAGTGTTGCGCCTGTTTTAAAAGTGATTCATTTATCTCCTACATTAGATTTAAGTAAGTAGTAAGATATTGCGCACGGCTGCTGCCAGATCATAGATGAACTGAACAATTTATTCATATTCGGAATGAAATGCAATTTGAAGATCCTTTTACACTATGTGCAATCAAAATAACGTAAAAGAGTTTCTCTACGTTGTGGATTCTAAAAATATGAGCGTTTGCAATATTGTAGCGAGTCTTATATTAATGGTGTATACATAATACTAGCGTTTGCCCGCGGCTAAGCTTTCATTGAAAAAGAATATATAATAATAAAACTACGTTTTAACGATTTTAAGCCCGGTAATCTATTTGATTTTTATTATTCGACGTTACGCAAAGCATGTTTGCTGAAGAGTTTCTTGCGCCGCTCCTTCTCTGCAAGCCGCAACATATTGCGAATCGATGGTAAATTCGATTAAGCTCCCATAGAGTAAATAATAACCTGTAAAAAAAATTAAACTAAATAATATAAATGAACAAGTTGGCGGTAGACTAAATAAAACTTCAATAACACGTCGTGATCACGGCAACTGAAAAGTGGTCGAAACATCGGAATAAAAAAAATTAAATAAATTACCGCCCTTAAAATCGTTAAAACGTAGTTTTTATCTTTTTTTTATTTTGATTATATATACAAGTCGCGAAAATGTAAGACAATATTAAAGGATTTTTAAACCTTGTTTTGCTTACAAGATAAAATTTTAGCTAAATTGTGTTTTCAGACGATGAATATAAAGAAAGCATTTTGTACTGTTATATCTATTTCTACATGTGGCTTAATTTGTAGTTATTGATAGAATAAAACACAACATGGGAAAATTAAAAATGACATTGGCATGAACAGAGTAGTTGACCTGTTTCATCTTGAATTTAGTCCGGTTATTATTTATTCGACTGATAACTTTTATCGGATGATTATAAGATTGGCCTTTAAACATTTAAACATTAGGTAAATAATGTAATTATTTGCAAAATTCTTGTTTGTTGTGTACGAAAAATATTGGCTAAAGAAAAACAATGTATACATAATTATGTCATGAATTGGACTTGTTATAATTCTTAGAGAAATATTGAATTTGAGTTTTATTTCAAAGCACCTAATGATAAACACCTATAACGCCATCTAGTAAAACGAAGACGGAACTAACCATGATAGCAACACATCAAAATTGTCGCTGTCATGTCATTGTCGTTGCCCAAGCGATACATTTGCTGGTGAATTGCAACGGTGGCGCCACCACCTTTTCAGCTATATTTGTTTGCAAAATTTCGTAGTGATCCGTTGTGTACTCGAGGCATTAAATCGTCACAAAACAACCCATGTTAGCATTTATGATGTTAGCTACGGTGTATTTCTAGTGTTGCTTCTACGTTTTTATGAAAGGAACCAAAAATCCGACTCCCTTTCATGTGCCCTTTTGAATAAATAAATCACACAAACGCCGCATTGAGACCCATATTTCCCCAAAAATAGGTCAATTGTCGCCGAAAAAATATCACTGACAAACAAAATCTCTCTCGCAGGTGAAGTTGGCAAATAGAGCCCTTAAGCCCTGAACCCTTTCGCGAGGTAATGGTGAGGGATGTCGGCGCAAGAAACCACTTCGCGAGTCGAGGGGATCCGATTTGCCTGATGGGCCTGCCTTATGTCGCTACTATGTGAAATTAACTTTTAACACTGAAACTTCTTGGTATAAGAAAGAAAGAAGTAATATATTTCATACGAATGCAACAATACCATTACAAAGTATAGGTTTCGATTCAAAAGCCCTTGGAAAAATTACAAACACTATTAGATGCAAACACACGTACCAAACCGTAAAGCAGAAGAATTTGATACGTATGTAAATTCCTAGCGATGTGAGATTTGTGTTTCGAATTTGCACTTAATAACTACTCGATCCCAGTTGAAACTCGACTAACTCCGTCTCAACGGGCCGACCTTTTATATTTCCAAAATAGATATTCACCCTTCAAAAAATATTCACAGATCATTAATTGAAATTCTTTAACTTCTAAGTTTAATCTAAAACAACATGGAATCTAAGAATTCGCAGCAAAATTTGAGCAATAAACTGGCTTATGATGTCTTATTCGAAGGCCGACCATAAACACAAAAGGATTATCGATTGATAATAGATAGTTACATTTGTATACTTAGCGAATTGGCGAAAACAAATGGCAGTAAACGATTAAGACAGTCATAACATCAAGAATTATAGATAATTTAAATAGCAAGTGAAATGAAACTAAACATCCTGGTCGGTTACGGGTTACAGGGATTTTAGCTTCTGAAAATACGTCGGTTGTAGCAATTCATAGATGTAAAAATAAAATTCACACATTTATAATACTCGACCATATTATATGGTAAAAGATCACAACTATATGTAATTCGGTTAAATTCATAAATAACCTGAGCTTACAGTAAACCGAACTAAGTAATACAAAGATCGCGCTGAAAGCCTTGACACGTCAGATTCGTGCCAATAATAAGTTAATGAGCCGCAAACAAACGACTGGATCAAACACATCGAGATGCAAATAAGTTTACGGTTAACAGATGGCAGTGCGCAGCGGGGCGGGGCGGCTGTGATCTTAACCGCAATCGAGTGCAGTCGAGGAACATCAGCGGGTGGACTCAGAAAGAACAGCTTCACTTCACTACAACCTTTGAATAAAACAACTGTGTGCGCCTGTGCCGTTCACACGCAGTAGAAGTGAAACAAAGTGTGACGAGGGGTGAAAGGGATGACAAGTTTTTTGACATCACATTTCATATATCGTTATAATATATTTTAGCTTTAAAATACGAAATTAGAAGTATTAACGAAAAACTTAATTTGAACATTTCCAACTTTTGATCTTGGCTGTATAACTATAGGGTCGTTGCCCATTGTTTTTTCTTTTGGCATAGATGGCAGCACATTCTCCCTGCGGCCATGACTTCTTTGTTACTGTGCAAATATTTTTGTTAATCTTAAATAAAACAAATTAGTAATTTTTCTCAGTTTTATTCTGTGAAGAAGCCCTGCCCGAACCTGAACAAATTCAAAATCATTATATCCCTATTAATATTATAAATGTGAAAGTAACTCTGTCTGTCTGTCTGTCTGTTCCGTTTTCACGTAAAAACTACTGGACCGATTTGGCTGAAACTCAGTATATATATATATATATATATATATATATATATAATGTTTTCGATGCCGAGAATAAACATAGGATACTTTTTATCCCGAAAAATGGGATAGTTTCCGGGATAAAAATATATTTGTCTTTCTGGTTGTTATGCTTTTACGGAAGAACTATTGGGCCGATTTGGCTGAAATTCAGTACGTATGTAAATTAAATACTGAGGGTGGACGAGGGATACTTTTTATTTTGGCCTTTTTGGTCATTCTGGCTATTTTAGCCTTTTTACTCATTTTGGCCATGTCGGTCACTTTGGCCTTTTTGATCATTTCGGTCAGTGTTTTCTTTTTGGTTATTTTGGCCTTTTTGGTCAGTTTGGCCTTTTTGGTCATTTTGACCTTTTTGGTAGTTTTTACCTCTACCGTCATTTTGGCCATGTCGGTCACTGTGGCTTTTTGGTCATTTTGGCCTTTTTGTAATTTATGTTGTTTACAGATAGACGGGGGATGGTATGGTGAGCGATATAAAATGAAGTGAATCTTCCGTGGGCAAATACATAAAAAATTAATATAATATAACCTGTAGCGCTTGCTCTATAAACAAGAGACACGCACTAGAGGTTAACCCGCGGCAACTCTAGTTTATAAATAAAATTACTTTTTATGAATGGAAAATGACACTAATACTTTTTGGTTTCTGAACCTATTTTGATGTTTCTTTTTGCGTTGCATTTAGTACAGCTGCGAAATGGTTCCTTCCTGAACTTCCGAAAATATATCTGAAAATTCATTTAAATCAAATATAAAATGTGTAGTATTTCAGGTTTCTCTGTCATAATTTTTTTAGAAAATTTCTGAATCGTTCTATTCGTGGTGGGTTTAGTAAAGCTTAAGAATAGCTTTAAATATTTTTTGAATTTTAAATTGATCTTTAGAATTCCGAAGATATGGCAGGAAATTCCTCAAAATCAAGTAGATAACGTGTAGTGACTAAAATATTGTTAAGTTACGTGCTGTACTGGAGTAGGGCAAGGAAGGCGTAGAAAGGAACTACGCAACAACAAATTGTACGAACGTGTCAAATGAGTTCGTTTCATTTAGCCACCGTTTCGTGTACCATTACTAAATAGTGTTCAAAATTGTAATATATTTTCTGCTCTACTGATGTGTAAGTACTGTGTTGGGAATCTGTAGTCATTGGCGCCGGGCGGCGCGGTCAAGTGGCCTAAAATTGGCATGGCGTGGGTCATTGCTAAGGACTCTCTCGTCTGCATTGACATTCCTGCTTATTTATACACAACGCATGTAGTTAATTAACATCCATATTCTAATTGGGTCAGGTTGAAATTAACGCGCCTTCGAAATTATAAATATTTATTTTTAATTTGGACGAACCACGAGCCACCAGCACTCAATGGAAGATCGATTAAAAGGGCCCACTATACTCATATCTGAAATAGCGGTGATTATCAGCCGATCAGTGATCGACCGGCACTTTGTTATTACAACGGAGACTTACTTACATATCTAAGACATTAGTACAAGCTAATCCATATCGACTTTACCCCGTCGGTTGGGAAACCTAATATTACGTGAATAGGACCCTTCAATGGAAACTGATTTTTAAGTGTAAGGAAAATATGTCTAAATTTATACCTTCCTTGAATGAATGGAAGTGGATAAGGACGGGGCAGGAAAGGAATATATTAATCTCCAATTGCTTATAATCATAGTCAACTACTTTAGAATACCTAAAATATTTATTATAACTGCTGCATAACACCAGAAGGTACAAATCACTAGCAATGTGTCTAAAATTGTCATTGTCAGCCAGTCGCAGTCCACTCCTGCAATTAGGTCTCCTCAAATCTGCCTATCAGATCCCGAGCCTCCACTGTACGCAGGTCGTCGGACCACTGGTTTGGAGAACGTCCTATACTACATTTACTGGGACAAAGTTTCCGTTTCGGGCCTTGTGTGCTCCATCGGCCCCCAACTCTTGACAGACGTGGTCACTTCAGCAATTGCACAAATCTTATCATCGGGCACATATCTGACATTTGCTGTGCAAACATGGCTTGTGGATTGTTTCCTTCGTGTAATTTTGCTATGCTTTGTTTCAATTTGCAACAATACCATAGAATTGTAACGGTGTACATTGTAGACGTAACAAATATACGAGAACAATGCAATTAACCTTATTGGGCCGAAATAAGTCGACCATTGTGGGCCCCCTCGTCTGAAACCGATTCGAATCGAATGAATCGATTGTTCGCATGTGATTGTTCATCGATATTGGAATCGCTACAATCGAAATGAGTTTAATTGAAATGTTGGATTCGATTAAATCAATCTCGAGTATAGTTATTGTGTTCTGAATAATCTTTTAAATTAGATTTTAACTGAGTAAAATTTATTTATTTTATATTAGGAAGGCTTAGTCCAATGCCTACAAAATATATTAACAATAATATATTTTTTTTGTTTAAATGCTGATAACAAGCCTCCGCCTATTTGTAAAGAAAAAAATATACGTACACGATATTGAGAGATATTATATGTAATAAACATTTTAGCTGTTAGTACTCTCCAAAAATTCTTAAGCCAACTTACGCTTGAAAGAATCTAGACTTGTGCAATACGTATCTAGATTCAAGATTACTACTACGTTATTAAAAGAATTTGAGCTTCTCATGATAAACGCTTTATGTCTGCAAATGGTAGTGACGATAGCTGTATGGAGCAATTCTCTCTGCCTAAGGCCAAGTCGACTAATCCATAATGATACTTTGCAAAATTCAGATATAGCCCTTCCGATTTGTATGCCGTCAAATCACTTAGCATATCGTTTATTGCCCAGTTTATTTACTTCACTACTTGTTGATTTGTCATAAGTTTCATAAAAGCAATGTCAAATATAGGATGAAGAGAAGATAGTTTTTGTTGCAAAAAGTGTATATGTGCATAGGTGTTGGTCATTACCGCAATTGCCAGTATTGCGGTAATGCTATCCAACACCTATGCCACAACTTTATATTACTTAATTAAATGGTACTTTTACAAAAATCGATCGCACCTCTACATTAGAAACTTCACATAGAAAATTAGATTTATGACTTGATGTGTTTGTTATTTAACATCACAATATCATTTTGTAACCATATAAAATAAGTACATATGTGAATAAAATGTTTCCTTTCAAAATCGTTCAGGAGTGGACTATGAATAGCTGACTACGAAGAGATTTATTATTTTTCTAAAATAATATTAATACATGTAGATTATTTCAAAAACTAACTACCATATTAAAAGTTACAATCACCTAAAAACTATTCTCAAGAAATCTAGTTTAATTGAAAACCTCGTTGGGTATAGCCGAAACTCTCTCGTACGTGGATTATTAAAGACGATCTTATATCAAAACAAAAAAATCGGTTTATCGTATTTTCTTATATTTATATTCGATACGAAAACCTTTAATGGAAACATCAAGAAAATTGGTTTTTATTCCACGAAATATTTGGCTCTGGTTGATTTATTCTGTCTCTTATGGCATTGTAATGGGTCGATCTCCGCTTTTAGAATACTGCCTGATTGATTGAAAGTGAGCATTTCACTGAGAATCAATTAAAATAACATTAAAAATAACTAGGCACATCATTTTGAACTACATTTAACCTAAAAACTATAGTACAGAAACATATTACATGCAACAAACACCATATTATAGTATAAACAGTGTCAGCAAAACTTTTCCTTGGCCTGACGACATTCATTAATAAATTTTAATGGCAGCACAAAAATAAGGCAACTCCAATGACACCTTTTTGGCTATACTCGTCTATCCCTATCTGGTCAGGAACGGAAAAAATACTAATTCCAGCGGCCTGGATGGCTGGAGTGGATAGCTAGAGCATGCTGCCATAACAGCCTTGAGTTGGGTTCCGTTGTCTGTGTCCAGTTTTCATCTTCCTCGGCCTTCCTTGAGGCCGGCAGCATATGGCAGCAACTTTGGTGTTGCTAATGTCCATAGGCGACGGTAACCGATTTCCATCACAGTTGGACTATCAACCTCTCTGCTGTGCTGCAGCTATGAAAAATGAAACATATCCTCGTCATCATTTCGAGATAAAAAGTATACTATGTTCTGACCCGGTATACGCGCTAGCTCCGTATCGAATAAATTCTTTCAGTAGTTTTCATATGATGCTCTAACCGACAATTGTAAATTTTCGAAATGTCTGGTCCAAATGAGGCGCCCAAACTTTTTTCATTTTAAGTTTTATTTAATAAAATCAATATTTTTTATCAAACATTATAGATAAGAACATAGATTAGGAAATTATGTTTTTGATCATTTTGAATGCAGGATAAAATTGGATTGTCATTATTTTAAAATTGTAAATATTATTTTTTAAGTTATTATGCGGCTTCTGAAACATATCCACATGTGAGTAGTCATACGTTGTACAATATCTATTTCTACATAGAATGGAATAAAAATGAATGTGTACGTATTGTTGTAAGCGCGAATGTTCGCGGTAAGTCACTTCAGAATAGTTATAACTTGTAGGAGGAGGCTTTCATTGAGATTAAACGTCGCGTGGCTCGTGGCCTGAAATAAATATCTTTAGTTATACATAAATAATACGCTTGTAAATGACTCAACAACTACCCACGGGGTGTCGGAGAACAAAGGGACTTGACCGAAAGCAAGCTCCAGGCCTCTGGACCCAGGGTTTGCTGATCTTGCAAACACCTCGCCCACTTTTCTTTTTAATCTGAAAATCTGAATATGATTAAATACCGGATAAGCTCCGAAGAGTACACTGTTTTTTCTTCATTTCGTTTTGGTATCCTAAAGAGGTATATTAAAAACATCGTATATTTTAAAAACTTTTCCACGGATCTTGCTTGTTTAACGTGGTGGAGTCATACTGGAATATCTTGACAATAGCTCTTAGGATAGGTTCGATCGGCGTCTTACCACGTTTTTACAGAATATCGGCGTGGCACGGTTGGCCGATTTCATCTCTTCTGTCCTAATTTTTTCTCTGATCCTCCTGTCTCATCCGCCTAACCCGTAATTTTGCAAACGCCATAGACGACGGTAATCACTTTCCATGGGCTAGCCCGTCTTCCTGTTTGACAGCTTCGCAATAAAAAACATAAACAAATAATCTTTGACAGTGCTATTAGGATTCCTTTGTCAATTTGGCAAAAACTGGACTATAGTGTCGTCATGTCCGTCCGTCTGTCGGCCTTGCTTTTCAAACTGTCGAGTCTGTTAACACCACATGTATGTATTTCTATAAGTCGCCACTAATTTCTAGTATTTAATCGCAAGTTATTTGATCCTGCTTCTGCTCGTGGAAATGGCGAGGAAACAATTAGGGGCGGTTGTCCTACGTGCCTTACTTACTTGCTAATAATACCGCAATCAGAGTTTATAGTAACGCCCGGAAAAGTATTACATACGAGTAATGTCCGCTTCTCTAGAAATCGTTTTATATCTAAACTAAGTAAATAAAATAATGTCTGGTTAAATAGTTTGCTTTCGAAATTAGTGAATGATCGTTTGAACAAAATTCAAGTAGTGTCCAAGACAACGATAAGGACTTATTTGTTAATTAATTTACTTTACTAATACAAATGTAAATATATACACATTTGTATAATCAGAGTTTTGCTTGTATTTGTATGAAAGGCTTCCATCGGCTCGTTGGTAATGATTGAATATCCTAATTACGGTGTTTCTGTCCTTTCGGGGAGGAGGGGGAGGAGGGGGAGGCGCCCCTCTCAGTTTAATCTTGAAGGGAATTTTCATTTGGGGCCATTCCTTTTTTATCTCTCAATACTCGAAGTAGATTTTCTTTTCATTGAGTATTTAAATGAAAGCACATTGTGTTGGGTTTCCAATTGCTTTTCTGTTTTAAGATATTTTTGTTTACTTTTAGACTTATTTGAAAACGCTTTTGACTGTGGTATTAAGAGGTGGATATATTTTATGAGTCTTTAATTAACAAGCTAAAGTCAAATAGGACAAACGGTATGGGACAAGTTACGTAAATGGATAACTTAACATCGTGATCCAAGACTTACATGTACTCTCATATAATTAAAACTGATATTTATTTCGCAGTAAGTTGACGATATTGTTACAAATTAGGCTTTATGATTGTTAGGTATAAAATAGATTTCAAGATTATTCTTTTGATAGCGTATCTTTTATGTTATTTGTTATGTATATCTTTTTGTAAGGTAGCGTACAACATTGCCATAAATTTAAAGACAAAACAATATAGAATAATATAACTAAACCAAAAATAAATACTTAACTAGAAACAGAATAGACACGTGAATAGTAAATTAAATTACACTAAAACTAATTACCCTATCTTTCATAATCCTGTAACCTTTCTGACGGGAAAGCTACAAATAAACGATTAAACCTAAATATAATATTGTAATCGAAGACAATATAAGAGAAGATTCTTGAATGTAACCCGGGCCCCTTTCACCAGAAACCATGCCAGTGCCAGTCAAGATGTATTCGACTGACGATGGTCAAATATCCTTAGTCTCTAAAATTCATATCGAAGTTACTGTAATATCAAGACTGATTCAGTATTGAGCCGAGATAATTTGATTCCAATTCGAGTTACAGACTCGGGACTTTCATAGACGAGTCAATAATATAATAAAGAATGCTTTAGCTGGTTTGTGGTCGAGTCATTGCGTTTAGAACCGTTTGCGTACATCAATTATCTTGAATACAATTTCATTTTATTATTTTTGACACTGTAATGGTACGGAAATTATATTAATTTTGGGCTAGATGTACTTCCTAACTGCGTGATGGCCGGATCGAAACCCATTCCCATTGGTGTTAACCACCGAAAGATCGTTATTCCATCATATTTATTAACTGAGCTTGCATATTTTATTATACGTCAGAAGCAATTTGGCCGCCACTTCTGAAGGCATCTTAATTGCTGTCGAAAGAGGAAACGGCGCAACAGGCTCCCTTCCCTCCCTACCAACACATTTATAATTTATGTATTTTTTCAAATATAGCATATAAGTAATGGTATACGTCTTATGGAAATGGAATATAAAAGCTCTTTGAGAGTACACCCTATCCAATTCGGTTGATGTTTAATTATCTAGATTCACAATAATAAGAATATTACAATAATATTTAAGGTAAATACATATATTTTCTGGATATTTAACTTCTTAAAAACTTTAATTTGCCTTATACATTCAATTAGTTTTTCGAAATGCAAATAATTTAATTTAATAATAAATAAATAATTTGATTCATAATGCAGACTTTTAAAACCTTTTTGTTTTTTTAAATCAACCTTATAAACTATTCTAATACATATGCCATCAACATTCTTTTATTTGCATGTACCACGTATGTTCTTTGCAATAAGTGTTAATGCGTGTGTAAAACCCTTATTTAGTAATTACACGCATAACAACTACTAGTTCAGGGACGCGCTGCAGAGCTAAAGATGTGCTGTATATCTTATTATTTCACCCTAATTTGAAAATAACAAAGAAAAAGACTTTGTTTGAAGAAATAGCGACGTAATGGCATATTTTAAGCACTTTTATGCCGCTATTTCATGAAACAAGGTTTGTACTCAGCATATTTCTGTGTTAGAATAGAATTTTCAGTGCAAGCCTTCTTTTTGGCGTGATAAGTAAACGTTAAAATAAGTTTACTGTGGACATGTTGGGCCCTTGGGCGTCAAGTAGATAATAACGCATATAAGCTCGCAACATACTTGTAATAAATTGAAACGTACGCGGCGCGTTTTAGTCGGATTAAAGTAAAGTACAGCCGCCTCTAATAATTACAGCATGTTAACCGTTAACAGCCGCCTGGAAGGGCCACTTGGCGCCCAACGTATATTCACGAGTGCGCCGCGGACTAACTCATTACGGCTCTGATACGCGCCGGCCGCTTTCTTATAGACTTTTAACAGTATATTTACGAACACGGTTGGGAACCGAAGAAAAAAGTTACGAACCGATTATAGTTAGGTACATAGGACTTTATCTTGTCGGGTTTTGTTCTACCTTTAGCCTCAAGTAAACAGTCTTTAACGACTTCAAAATAAAGAGTAGGTTCTCAATTCGTCTCGTGTTATATATATATATATAAAAATATGTTCACAAATAAATAAGTAATGACTGATTATACATAATATATATATATTATGTATAATCAGTCATTACTTATTTATTTGTGAACATATTTTGATTATTCTTTTTGCGTTGAATTTAATCATTAGTGTTTGGATTTCGAAAGTTTAGAAGGGAATTGCGCAAAATAAGCAACAACAGTTAATTAAATAGGTTTTGGTGAAATAACGAAAAATTCATTTACAAAATTAACAATGCCGGCAATCGAACCCACTGAATTACAGTCTGACTTGCTTAGCTTTGGGCTGCATTAGCAGGTTAGTGACCACTTGTAGCAACTACGCTTTTACGAAAAAGCGTATTGAATTTCCACTTGGCATGTTTATTGTTTACTATCAAAAAGACAAGCCTTGGAGAAGCTCGCCTGAGAACGGGCGAGGGGCCAATATCAGCCTCGGCGGGTCATGTCACAGTGCAAAGAAACAGTACAGTGTTTTCACGCCTTAAGGAAATAATGAAACTATAACTAACTCTAGTAGAATTATTTTGTCCGTGCAGTTTGGGTCATAAATCAAACCCGGCCTCAGTCCGGCTAGGGCGGTGAGCATGCTGCGCGGGCGCAACGCCATTAACGGTAAAAACTCATTCTTATCAAAGAAAGATTATCATTCTTATAAACATCATTATTATCTTTATTGCTGTTAATTTTAAACTTACATATAAGTATTTATATTTATTTTTAATATAACTTGATACATTCCAAACTTTTGTACCTATAGTTTTTTAATACATAGATACCTAATAAATAATTTATTTTCAATCGTTATTATTCTTATTTTAAGTAAGTAACAATTTATTAAAACAATTATAAAATTACATACTATTGAATACATTGTAAGAAATAAAACTTATTTTAATAAATACATTGGTTTATCTATTTTTTTCTTTCATTTATATCACTAACCCACAAAATGACAAAACTAAATACACTATCAATAACGCTTATCGAAAAAAATAATGCGTATCACTATGCCTGCCCATAAGGCCCGTATTTTGACATTACAAACAGACACTACAACGTCATTTTTCTGTAAATCTGTTGGAGGTGTCAAGTTAGTTCACTTCATTTAAAAAATTACCAAAAATCTGAAGTTAATTTGAACTAGCAGAATTTAAAATTGGAACTTTAAGAATTACATACATACATACATTACTTTACGCCAGGTCCCTTGCGGGGTAGGCACGAACAACAGAGTGCCATACAAGCTTATTCTTACACACCTCACTTGCTTCTTTGACATTCATAGCTCTTGTCATGCACGCTCGTCTATTCTTAAGGCTCCTGACATCTCCTTCTGCTAATACACGATCAATTTGATCATGCAAGGTGTGTCGTGGCCTTCCGCGACTTCTGCATCCATCCACTTTTGCATTGTATATCTGTTTAGTCATTCTTTCATCATACATTCTTTCCACATGCCCGAACCACCGGAGCATTCCTTTCCTTACCTTTACCCCGACACTCTCTTTCAGACCAACTCTCTTTCTTACTTCGGTATTACGAACGCGGTCCGCGAGCGTCACTCCGCAGATTTTGCGTAGTGCTCGCATCTCGACCGCGTTTACTCTACTTTCATGCTCTCTGTTCCATACCCAACTCTCGCTTCCATACGTGAGCGTAGGTACCAGCACCGCGTTCTGTATGGCAAGCTGGGCCTTCTGGCTGAGGTTCTTAGCGCCTAGAAGTTTACCTGACGCTCCATTCACACTATTCCCCAAATTTACTCTTCTTTCTATGTCAGCGGTGTACCTTCCATCCCTGCTAAAAGCACATCCAAGATATACAAACTCATTCACTTGTTCCAGCATTTAACTTAACTTTAAGAATTGTTATCTAAATAAAACTATTCGTGGGATATAATATGGTTATAGCGAAAAAAGTGCAGCCACTGCAACTAACTACATGTGTCGTTGGCATGCCAACGAAGTTCTGTTGGCACAGTATTTCTATTTGGGTAGTTGAGTCCGACGTATAAAGGCGCGGTGGGCGTGTAACTACTGATAATACACAAACACGCTGTGTGAAAATATTGAGCAAAAAGGCGACCTTTCTCGACCATTGTTCCCTCTTCACTGGAGATTACTAAAATTAAACAAACAGTGTACTCTTTTAGATTGGACAGATTCGGGGATAACAGGAGTCCGTGCGTGTCATCCCGCCGTCCCGCGGGCGGGCCTTAATGAATTCCACGGCCCGGGGCCCGCTTCAAAGCCTGGCTGACATTTACGACACGATACACTCTTTTCCAGCTTGTGTTGTAGCAGAAAAGGTTTGCACGTATCGACGATTATTATTTTTTACTATATGGACCCTGTTAGAGAAGTACATCTTGATATTATATTTGTAGTTGCAAAACGTATTTCAAAATATTATATTATAAAGTATTGTGACCAGTTGCGGTTCTTTAACTAAGAAACCTTCTTCTGAGTATTACATTTTTTTTAATATTTATGCTACAGGTATCAATAAAGATTTTTTTCGAATGTAGGTACTACGCCACGACACATACATTGTCATGTTTTATTATTAAACAGTATTAGGATTAGCTAACACGGTTGACTTCAATCAAAGACTGAAATTTATTTTTGAATTCCATACGCATTACTATGAATACGACGTATTATTATGAATACGACATCTAGAGTTGTATTAAACATTTAGGAATTATGTCATAGTAATAATATGCAAAGGTTGGAAATAGTTAATAGCCATAGCAATAATGTTCCATTAACAATAAACGTATGCATTATACAATGTACTAGTATAGGACAAAACCGTGTGCGCAGGAAAAGCCTATTTAAACTTACGCGAGGGGCCACCGATATACTGGCAAAGACTTCGCGCTGGATGGCGTATGTTTCCATCACATAACAATTGTTAAATTTTTACAAAAAACATTGACATAGGACAGCAGACAATTTACACAATTTAATTATATTAATGTCTTAATTTCAAATACTGCATCTCAACTCTTATCCGTGCAGGAACGGACGAAGCATACAATTTGCGGCCGTCTTTCTTTAGAGAGCGGCAGCACGATGGTGTTGCAAATGTCTATAGACGATAGTAACCGTTTTGCATGAGATGAGCGTGTACCTGTCTGCTAAAATTATTGTTTTATCAATTCATTCATCAATTTACTTGTGAAGATATAATATGTAAGTAAACGCTAATAAACAATCTTTGAGGCTGTGACTTTTGCAATCTGATAAAGAGTGTCTCATGGCCGGTTTCTACATCTTATTATTCCTACACTTACCTTATCATCAGTAGAAATTTGATATTACTTGGAGCTTACTTAGGATCTTATGTCAAATTTTAATCAGTAATAAGTCAAATGAACGATTACTAATATATAGGATCCAGCTATCAGTTTATTTGACTGTCCGCTGCCCTATTGACCATAGTAATTTGGTTTACCTGTATGTAAGTTTGATAGTCGAATAAGCATACGATACTTTTAATCGTGCTAAATTCAGTTTCTTCGAAGCACGATGCGAGATGTACGCGAGCAAAGTTGATTGATGATTATTATTAACTATGGTGTAAGTATA
Source organism: Dendrolimus punctatus (assembly GCA_012273795.1). Taxonomy (NCBI): domain Eukaryota; kingdom Metazoa; phylum Arthropoda; class Insecta; order Lepidoptera; family Lasiocampidae; genus Dendrolimus; species Dendrolimus punctatus. Next base: position 149,801 of record CM022549.1, on the reverse strand, counting down.
ATTTTAATAACTGGGAATTCTTCGTATGGGAAATCAGAAATATGAAAGCGACTCGACTTGGAGAGCCCATTAAATATGGTTTGTTGGGATCATCCTTTGGTTGTATATCTTGGACGCGCTCCGCAGCCGGACGCAGTGTAATGTGCAATTTCCTCAGAAATTTGGACCAATCACAAGTTTGTAGCGGAAAAGGGAAAAAATACCGAGTGCCGCGCGAATCCGTTCACAAAAAACAGCTGAAATTTTATTATTTTGTATTAGGTAGAAGTCTTTAGTCCGATGTCAACATCTTTAATAAAATAATACTCGCCCGCGACAGTTGTCTTACTGATATTTAACATCAAATGGTATTTCCAGGGCAATGGGTTTTTTAATATGAAAATACATAAATGAATTACGGTCGTTCTCGTGAAATCCAGGGATAATTTATATATTTATTAGATAACATTATATATTACTTAGTAAATATAGAAACCGCTGCAACAAGCTAATACTAATAAATTAATTAAATCCTAATAATTAATATATCTTTAGATAAAGTAGTACATTAGATTTTCCCAAGCTAAGCAGCTTTACGCTTGTATTATTGATAATATGTAGTTAGAAACAAAGAAAGAAGAAAGAAAAAACGTTTATTTAGAACTACAACACATGAAAACACAATATACAAGCATAAATAAATAAATGTGCAATATGATAGAATTCAATAGAAAAAAAGCTAAGAAAGGTTGCTATCTCGTAAATAAGCTGGCTGTCCACTAGATAATTAATAGGAAGTTCGTTAATGTAATCTACCATGCCCGAAATCAAACCTGAAGTCTCCCAAGTTCCCGTAAACTAGGCTAGGTAATAATCATTGACCATGTCCTAATTTCGACTTTGGGCTCATTTGAATTCAGTTCTTGAGAGCCTTATTTTTTGCAAGCATTTATTGCCGGAGCCCCATCTGGCGGACCCGGCTTAAATGACGGGGCTAAAGATTCGTACATTTCTTATATGTGCAATGTACACAATATCTGTCACACAGCTCGACACTCGTACCGCCTTGTGTATTAACATATCTGCTATAAAGCTGCCTATTGTGGGTAGAACAAATAGAGTAGTCGATGGTAATATCAACAAAGATAATCTCATAGACTTCAAAGGAGTGTAGCAAGTTATGACGAAATATATATCTTGGACGAGTCAAATACTAATGTATTAATTGTTCAAATTGTTTTTATCACTACATTGTTAAAGGAAAACGGTATAATAAAGATTTTCTTTATAACATGTGGCAGCGACCCAATTATTTCATATGCAAATACAATCCTGGTCTCGTAAAGACTGCCTATCTATTATCTATTGCTTTAGTCGATCCTTCAAAACTTCTGCGAGCCCCGAGGCTACATGGATGATGAGATTAGACCAGCTATATGCAACCTTTTTTCCTATATATTATACCTGGTGATTGGGTGCCGTGAGCTGCAACATTATTTTTCATTTTCCACACTGGGAAAGTATGCTTTAAAATCTCTGATCACAGGGATGAGAACAGTACTTTTCAACCCTGGGAAAGGATTTCTCCTGTTGTCAAAAACAGGAGATCAGGAGAAAGACCTATCTAGGCACGCGATGGTTTGGCCTAAAGACTTTTTACTACATAGAACGAACAGTAGACAAGCTGACGGCTTACGTGATGGAAAGTGGTTACATTGCCTATGACATTTGCAACACCAGAGGGGATACCAATTTAAATCGATTAATATTATACAAATAGGTGTATCACTCACAAAAGATCTAGGCCTTTACCTGCTTAACTTACGGAATGTCAAAGAAGCAAGTGAGGTGTGTAAGAATAAGCCTGTATGGCGCTCTGCTGTTCGTGCCTACCCCGCAAGGGACCTGGCGTGAAGTTATGTATGTATGTATGTATGTAACTTACTGAAAAGCAAAGGGTTCATCTCAAGGAATTTACCGCAAGTCTAGGTGTCTTAGATCAATTACAGGGTTGTACGGTGTATTATAACTAAAGACAATAACTCCGCGGAGTTCCCGGAATATAAAGTACAACAGATTTTAAAGCAGAACATTCGCTATTGATCAGTGTAACAATCGCACCGAAATTAGTTCTTTTTCTTGCGATCTTTTTCTTGTGATCTCACGACATTTAAATGATACCAATGCCGTTGATCTTAAATGTGCCCATTAGCTAGCGATCAGTGAAACCTGCATCGATGCCGACCCGATGATTGTTGCTTGACCCCTGAATAAGCTTCAGCTCAATTTTATAAATTTATATATATGTTTATTTTATAGACAGATAACAAAACCGTAACTTGTTTAGTTTGAGAATTACATTTTTCGTGTCCAGATTTTAAAAAAAAGGTATGGTCAGGTATTCTTAAGCAATAACCTCATTCCATCAAGTATAATGGCAGTCTGTCTGATGGACTTCGAAATATGTGTTCATTCAACAATAAATAACAATGCAGAACATTGAAATATGTATGTTAATGTTGCGAACAAATTGGCTAAATTGTAATATATGGTCGCACTCATTAATTCTATTAATTAATGTCCGTCGTGTCCAACAACTAACGCTCGATTAACGACAGCTTACGACAACTACGAAATTAAAAATGAAATGCCACATAAGCGCCTTCTGTTTCGGAACCACAATAAGTTTAACTTATCTTACAAAGCATCGGACCCTCTTATACATTTTACACGAACACAAAAACTTATGACGTCGTAAGTTTTGTAAGTTGCTAACAAGTATCTCGGTTGATTTCGACTGTCCGCTGTTTCTTCTGTAATAATACTGTTGGGTTTTGTAATATCACACAATACATTATTTATATCTCAAATATATAAATATTCAAATAAATAAGGCTAAAAAAACATTGTTTAAAAACAAGCTCTTATTTAAAGCTCTAAAAATAATAAAATTAACTTTATAATATAAATAAAAGCCATCAATATATTACATTACACAATTTGTGTGATACAAAGCTTGTCGCGAGATTTACTTTATTGTAGATAAATAAGAATACAATAACTATGAACTTGATGTTGATATAAGTAAATCAAAGAAAAAAACTACGTATTTTAGCAAAATAGGTAAATATATTTACATAAGTATATCTCGCTACTAGCTTCTGTATCAAATAAATTAAATAAAAACTTCTAAAAAGAAAGCATCCAGTAGACAGATGTCAAACATTCGGGGTTCTCATGTCCGTCCTCTTTCTTACTGTGCCTTTGCGATTGCACTTTATAACCGTAAGCGTGGCCAATACAGATAATTTAAGTTCATGTAATATACGAATATGTTAACCATAAAGCTACAAAGACTTGGGCGACGAGATCAGAACTGAAGTTGATAAGGACCACAATGAGAGACGCCATTACTGTCGGCGCTGGGCCCCCGCCTCGCTCTGACAATGTCTTGGCACATAAATCGCACGCGCCCTCGGAATCACAATACTCGCACCGATTAAACTTCGAGTACACACGTATAATAGAGGAAGATAGGGCTTTTGTGTTAAATAATTATTATACAACTTGTTCGTGCTTATTGCTTCCTCCTCTATGAACTATATATTGTTACGAGTTACGGGACTAGAATTTATTAGAACTATACAAACACGTATAACATAGGTACAAACATAACTAGACGCAACCAGTACAAACGTAATGCATGATTCAATAACGCGCGCAAACTCCGTCACTATATAGCTTATCGAATCTACACACTTCTTGTCTGTAATATATCTTGTCTACAATAATAATTTCCAAGATTCACACCTGGCTAATAACTACCATAAAAGATTACAATACACAACAGGCTGTTTTTGTAATTTTAAACACAAAGTAAACAAAAGAAGTCCAAATGCCGAAAAGGTAATATACTATAGGTTTGAATTGGTCTTTGCCGGTCGTTAAAATATAATATACAATTTTTTCATATACATTCATATATGTATGCCATCATATATATATATATATTTCATATACATTCATATATGTGTGTATGTCTATATACCTAACACGCATGATTTTCCAAATAAACCTATTTAATGGTGTTATTACATTTGTCTCATACAAGACGAAAATCAAATCAAAATTACACATTACATGCATACAGGCCTTTTTTTGTCACTTCTTTTTTGAGAGCACACTAGTAATTCTCGAAAGTTGTAAGTCTATAATTTTATGTATGTTGCTGCATTCCAAAAAACCTTTTAAAAATCAATTTTTTTATAAAGGTTACCAAAATTATTATTTATTTCATTTTCAGATTTTATGGCAATTTTTCGATATTTTCAAAATTTCTTTTTATATATGTAATGTATTCTTTGATTTCCTTTAAAGGCACTGCGTGCCCCCGCTTGCCTCTACAAAAAAGCTTTGCATGCATATATCACAACTTTGATGAAAAATTTTGTCAATAAGTCACGTAGCAGCCAACATGATTTAAAATTTCGACTTTTCATCTAATAATTTGTGAGTCAAGTGATTTTAATACACAATCACAGATGGACATAGTGCTTTCGTGTCGGTTTTTCGTTTGGCAAAATGCTGACGAAGCCCTAAAAATCGGGATCACTGACTTATTTCATAAAAAGTATTTGATGGACGAAGTAAGAGATCTCCAGCATCTCCCAAATGTGATTACTTAGTGTTAATTCCGCTTTACTCTGGGAGGGCCCTCACTTTTATAGGCGGACGTAAAAATCGGAATCTTTCGGGGTGGCAATGACACAGTATAAATAGTGCAGTCGGCTCATGCATTTAAAGTAAATGTCACAGCTGTCATCGTTAAGTTTGCAGTGGCATATGAGATCATTATTCCCATAATATTTTCTTAAGCTTCCGTTACTTGCGTACATAATAAAACTACGTTTTAACGGTTTTAAACGCGGAAATTTATTTGATTTTGGTTTATCCGACGTTTCGGCCGCTTTTCTGTGGCCGTGGTCACGGACGACAAAGATGACATTTGTCCGACGAGTATTTTAAAGTTTTATTTAGCCTTCCGCCAACTTGTTCATTTTAATTACTTAGTTTTAATTTCACACTTCTCAGTCATGGTCCAAGACAAAGCCTATTTTTTTCATTTTTATGATATCTTTTTTATAATATATTTTATTACGAGCTACAAGACTCGAATTAAATAATTGCCGTTGGAATTACCATAGAGTTTATTAGAACTGTACAAACACGTATAAAACAAGTACAAAATAAAACTGGATGCAACCAGTTCACAGTGCACGATTCAATGCAATTCAACACGCGCGAAGTCACTAGATCGCTAATCGAGAGTACTACAAACGTCTTACTCGTATCGTAGTCGTCGCTTGACGGCCCCACCCCTCCATTCCGGCATTGTATATACTAAACTGTATAATACCGAACTAAGGATTATGAGTTTATCCGCCATTGGGCAAGCTTCGACGCAATGTAATAAATTTAAAAGGATTAGTTCAATAGATGTTTTTCAAGTTTAAACACGAAGTAAACAAAAGAACTCCGCGTGCAGGAAAGACAATAAACGGCGTTTTAAGACAGGTATGCGTACTTTGTCCGTATGTAACAATATTATAAAATTTGGAATAAGTTCTATAATATGAGTTAGTATTTTAATTATATAATTTGCACTTTTGTATTATATTGTGATCTTGTTCATATATTTATATATATTTATGCACATTTATATCTACGTAGGTGTAGAGAAAGAAATAAAAATGTAGTTTCGTAATAAAGAATAAGTTTAGAGTAACAATAATTCAAATATATACTTTTTAATGTATTTTTTATCATTAATGTTTGTATTATTACAAAAATCGTGAAAGAAGTCAATGATTTCCCAACGGAATTACAAACCAAATTCACATATAACTTGTTTTTTCTTACATTTTTTGGATAAAGTTTCAGTTACATTTTGTTTTTATATGATTCATACAAAACATTTTCTACTATAATATCTAACTTGGTATGTGGCTAAGTTGTCTAAGACATTTAAACATCACTAGTCGCAAAATAATATTGCTCTCTGTAACCACTGGTAGCGCTACAATTGTACTATAGCCCCGACCTGCGCTCGTAAACCGACTACCGTTTCAGACCGATCGGCTGCTTTTCTATATGTGCACTAAATAATAACTTTGGTAATGGGATTTATGGGCGGTATATTTCAAACAATAGCTCTTACTATCTTTATTAAGGTCTATAAAAGTTTATTTGTAGGCCTTTTGGGTGAACTAGACGATCGAAGGGTCGCCGGGCGTCTAGACCGCGCGCGGCGTCGCTCCGCCACAATCGATTGCGGACCCATTAACCAGATACTGCTTTCCATATATTCTCGTTTTATAAACTGACATTCGAAAAGGTGCTAAGGTGCGAATTTTCAATTGATTCTCTTTCGTGACTTCAAAACTTCAGCTTTTATCAATTAAAAAGATTAGTTTTTATATAAGTTACGGCAGTACGCTTCGTAATTGTTAAACATATATTAGATATCGTCGCCATTTTATTCATGCGAGCCTTTGGTTTTTATTCATATCTTCTGAACCTTGCAAGATATCGAAATGAAAATTTAAGATAAGAATCTTGTTTTAATCTGTGAGCGTTTGCGGTGGCGGCGCAATAACTGTGTCACATAAACACACCCTAATTTTTTATTGAAATTTGAAACCAAATTCTGAAACTGACAACATTTCTAATGAAGGACACTTGTAATAAGGAATCGTGTTAACAGCAGTTCTCATTTTAATTTTACTTTTATTTTGAAATCAAATAATTGATTGCATCAAAACATGGTAGCTATACAAATAAGTGTTGTTACTGTGTTGTCAGTAAGGAACTCCGTTACACTGTGGTAGCTTTTTGTATTAGTATTTCTTTTAATTTTTAGAACTTTCAGCTCTTATAGACTTTTGTTATATATTTTTGGGGCCATGCATACTATGCTTTTGTACAGTTTTCTTTTGTAAAATAAGTGTTATATTTAGATTTTAAATTACATAAATTTGTTCCTGTCTTATTCTGAAACGTTTCTTTTGTGAGACGTGAAATAAACAAATCGTTATTGTCGAATATTTTTCTTAATGAAAGAGAGCTGCGGGGCGCGCCATTAAACAAGTTGATTCTTTCGCTCGGTTGGCTTCAATTATGTACCGAAACACCCTTCTGCGCCATTCGCTTCACATAAAATAATGAAAAAATGGATAAACGATGGCAGGCCGCGCACGGACAAGGGTTCCACACACAACAAACATTCAAAGTTAACAAAAAATTATAGTAATATAACTGTTTTTATTGAGAAATAATGTTTGTGGAAAATATTTCTATGTTCTATAACCTTGTTTCTTTTTCATTTTCCATGTAGTTCAAAAGTTAAGGGACCCAATTTTCATGATCATACTAATTTGTTATGTATTCACATTATTTATGTATTAATATGTGAACAAAAACTTTGTAACCATTTTTACGAAAATTGCGTGGACGGAGGACTGCTATTTTTTTTAAATTCAATAAAATAAATTACACACACTGCCATATATTTGACACACATATGTATATATACTGTTTTGTTTATTGTTCACGTCAAATTAACAGTTCGGCCTTGACGAAATCTGTGATTATAGAGGTATAGTCTTTGACAACAAATTATTATGGTCATATTGCGATCACGGGCGTGGTCGCCCTAGTTATTATTATTATTTAAAAAGTCGTTTAGGAACAGTTTAATACGATGAAAAAATATTTCAAGTCTTCCGTTCGTTCCTTCCTGTCCACTTCATTACCCTATCCTGCCCCTTATAATCGGTTTGTGTTGTCTCATCCATTTCTCTGAGGGCTGGCAACGCGTTGGCTCTATACCCCTGCCGTTGCAAACATCTAAAGGCGACCGTAACCACTTTCCATCAAATGAGCCGTTTTGCTGAATTGGCTACGGAACCTTAGGAATATCCATGGGCCCCTCGGTTTTCGCCGACGGGGAACAAGGGCCACTTTTAATTTCAATTATTATAGCGGTCTCGGAGTTAAACGAGCTCCGAATTATAGACTATTTATTTTATACTCAATTGAATTTATTATTAATAAAGATTCAAAAAAATATTTTGATAAAACGTTATACAAATAACAATTAGATTAATGTTATATGTGATACAATAAATTCTAGAATTAATTACAGACTTTAAAATATCATCTTATCATGGTGCTTTTAGTCATCGGTCTAACAATAGTATACATGACAACTTAATTCGTTAAATGTACGATGTAATAACTTGTTACTCTCGTACATAATCTGGTGGCCGCTGCATTTTGCAACATGACAAAAAATATTCCAGTTGATATGACTTTCAAGTTTCTTTCATTTCTTTAAAATAGTTAATGTTTATATGTGTTGTCCTTGCGGGTAGTGGCAGCGAGTATTGCACTATACTAATATTTGCGGTCAGTTGCTATTACTACACGGCTCGTTGGGACATCGCTCAAGTATAAGTGCGAGCGGCGAAGGTTCATAGTCAGCTGCAAACCCACCCCGAACATCTCCACTAGAAAACGTCGCCCTCGCAATATACTCATCGAAGAGCCCGGCAATATCACCCGTCTCCTCGAGATTATGAACCCCCAGGCTCAGAACATCAGCGTGGCATAACAAAGGCCGGAGAGCCCCCGACTGGGATCCTCTCACACGTAGTTGATACCCACCAATCGCACCCACTCGATACAGCTCCAGCTACAACACGTTGTTGTTGTGTGAGGAAAATAAATAAAGTTTATTCGTTTACTTCAGCTGAATCCTATAGAGTCAATCCCCGCAGCGGTCGAGCCGAGGTCGAACCTCACGGGAGGTGCCTCCTCAAGCACACTGCTTCCGGGCTGAACGCCTCCGCTCCTCGCTGAAACAGCCGTCTGCGGCTATTCATCTCGATCCTTCTGCGAATATCATAATATATTGTTAGAACTCTGGTCCCGACAAAAACAAAATCCACCTGCATACTTGAAAGAAAGATTTATTACCCGTCGGCATGTGAACTAATAACATTGAAATTCTTTTATAGTCGTCTTCTTTTGTTCACTTTGTGTTTAAAAATTGTCTTTTAAGGCAGTCATTAACCTGGTGCGTCGGATTAAGTCGACTTAGATACGGGGGCATTGCAATTGCGTAGTATAAAACGATGACCTGATGGAGGGGGGAATCTGTCGGGCGATATCCTCGAGTATAATATATTCGAGTCCTGCAACTCGTAACAATATAATTAATTGTACTTTAGATCGACATTCTTCAATTCAATTTCATTCGACGTTCTTCAGAAGATAAATTAAACGGTTCCTCGAGCTCTAGATTATAAAAATAATGTGACTTAAACATGTCAATATTCGCATGGAAAAGCCTAATAAATAATTTCTTGTTGTTGCAGATAATGTTCTCTTGAAGAGGAACAAATGAAAGATGGTCAATAGAAGAGCCGAAGCTGGAATAGAGACGGTCAAGAAAAAAATGTGTTTGCTCCGAAATAGAAGATACGCGCTTGTTCTGTGATACAGTGCCAGTAATGATGATAGGTGAACTGGGGGTCCCTTCGAGAGCGGAAGGCGGCTGCAGTCAGCTCGGGGACAACGAACAGCGGGACAGATAAAAGGTCACTATATCGCTACATCGTTCAGTTCTAGGTGGCGTTACTAGTCTTACATTTTGATACAGCAGACAAGTAAACTCAACGAATACTATATTATTTAAAATAAATCAGTGGAACTTGAATTAAATATTGCAGGAGTTCAGCAGACAGGCAGACGACTCACTTGATGCAAAGCGGTTACCACCGCCTATGGACATCTGCAACACCAAAGGTGCTACAAAGGCTGCTCTCTTAAGGGAGACTGGAACCTGGTCTCTAATGCCGTAACACAAGTCAAGGTTGTCATGGCGACATACTTTAGCCCAGGAGTAATAGTAGTGTAGGTCTGCTTGATTTCCCTCACATTAGAAGTTCAGTGGGACAAACAGGTTATATAATATACATTCATTTAATAACATATGTTAAATTGCTTCATATATTCCAATATTTAGAATCGTTATATTGTTTTACAAGATCACGAGCTACATTTTAAATTGATATCATAAACACTCAAGTCTTTTTTGTACTTGTCATCTCCAATATAAATTATGCAATTAACTCAATAAGTGACTGTAAGTTTTTTTTTAATTTATCGACTGTGCACCAACGCTTTATCTTTCGATTTTGTGGAAGATACGGTTTAGTACCAAAATAGGTCACTGAATGTGTCAAGAGATTTTGATTTTTGACTTTAAGATTTAATTAGACCGAGCTTTTAAAGAAACTCTTGTGGATTTCTACCATGTCTTCACAGAAAATCAGAGCAGAATGCTACAAATCATGAATTGAAGGCACATCTATTTTCGACCACCACAAGTCTTACCGGCTTCCTCGATGCCTCTTAACAACTCCGACATACCATATTTCCATGGTACCCAATTTGACCCATCCAACTTGAATATTTGCATTTTACACAAATCCATTTTTACTTATAACGAATTTTAATGCGAATTAAGGCAAATTCTTGCGGCCGCAGTGCCGGCAGATGGTCACGCCACGCCGCCTTGAATGATGTGTTACGGAGGGCGCTTGCCACCGCCAACCTGCCGGCTTTACTGGAGCCGGACGGTATTGCACCTGACGATAGTAGGCGTCCTGACGAAATGACTCTAATTCCCTGGCAGCGTGGCAAGCCTTTGGCGTGGGATGCGGCCTGCGTAGACACTATCACACAGTCTAAACTAGCGAGCTCGGCAGCGGAAACAGCTGAATTACTCGAGCGGCGCAAATATGCAACCCACAGTGAGAGTTATATGCCTGTGCCGTTCGCTGTCGAGACGCTTGGATCGTGGGGTCCTGAGGCCATGAGACTCTACCAACATTTATCATAACGACTCATTGACTCTTCATATACAACGGTGATCTAGGCTAAGTATTCTACTTATAATCTTGAGGGACTATGACTAAAATATTATTACAAATAAGTTAAGTTTTATTTTATTGCATTAGATTATTTATGAATTTCTTCATTGGTAGGTAATAAAAAACCTTACAATTTTTGTATAGATTTTCTAAATCAGTACGGCCCATAACAACTTAAAATGTGTGGTCGATGTAAGGAGAAAATAAAAAGCCACAATATAATTTTGATACTTCCAAGAGTGACACTCTCACCTCTCTATTATTTATTCATATTACAACTAAATAGATTGCTTTTCTCACTATTGGCCCCAATAGTATCCATAGACAACATCAAGTAAAAGACTACTGATGAATAACAATCGTCCACTAAAAAAGGTAACTCATAACACTCTGCAACTAGAGTGGGCTCCACCAGGCCGTCTTAGTTACTTTTTCCCTTACTATTAGCTCATTTACAAATTTGTACGTCTCATAAATTTAAAGAAATTCAAATGAGGTAATTAGGACTTGCGGTTTATGACTTATTTATGTTAAAGAAATCAAGCGTTAATTATGATTTTGTATAAAAACAAGAAGGGACTGCCACTGGGACGCCAAGTGTAATATATTTGTACATGCTAATATTATGGTTATGTATAAATCACATGCATTAAAAATTATACATTGTACATTAAAAGTAATGTATATTTCTGGTAATGGGGAATGGAAACATGCAAGCTCCGGAAGAGCAGAATTCCAAAGAGAGGCCGACGACAGCGGAACGACGGCAAATAAAGCCATCCAATTACGAGCATGCATCTGTTGGCTATTGTTTTCCAAATGAGTAAGTGTTTATCGAAGTATCAGTAATAGGGTACCCTGTGCACCTCACTCGCAATGGCGCTAAAAATAACAGCTTTATCAAAGGCACAGTTGCCACCACTCATAGAGGGGAAATTTTTGAACGGCTGTTATTAATTAAAATAATTAGTTCATATTGTGTTCAACACAATATGCTTCAACTATGCTTCGAATAACCTTATCAAGTCTAAACAGCAAACTAGTTTGTTGTTTTAGATTTAATTCCTTATATAGATGCTAATGTTAATATCTAATGTTTTTGTTCCCCAGTACTAGTACATGTTTATAACTATTTTTAATGTTCCCTATCCAGTTCAATAGTGGCAGATGGAGGATGCGATTCTGCACCTGAATATACAAATCCTTGAAGAACATAGTCATATTTTTATATCAAACGAATATACGAACTGGAAAAATTCAATCCTCAATCACATATACATATGACAGCCGTATGTTAAGCTTCATTCATACAGAACCAGCACTTTCGAAGAACATTATCGGAGTAGAAGCGCAATTAGCAGCAGCAAATTGTTAGTACCTATAAGCCATTTCATAAGCCGCCATTGAGATGTGCATGAACAGGAATATTGATATGGAAGCGGGCACAGACGCCGTCGGCGATGCACTTACGTCTCAAAACAAAACCATAAACATCAGAGGGAACGATAAAATTTGATCTAGTTTTAAAGGAATTTGTTCCGATACATAGAACTGCTTTACATGCAATACAAGTAATATTTCACTCTAATAATAATACAACATTTCGCAATCATAATATTCGTATTACTTTGTATTATCCGATTCGCGTCTTAATACACGCGCTTTGGCAAAATTCTGAAGAGGCCGTACACTCGTACGTATTGCAGGGAGCCAATTCGCTTCATCATCGCCAGAACATTAACATTACTTATATAGAGTTTATATCTTAACAAGAAATAATACAAGGATAGTAAAATGTCTGCCTGCTATTTATCGATTTTTGATAAACAGCATAACGGATTTAATTTCAAAGATAAAATTTGCACTCAGTATGTTCATCTTGATGATCTTGATGACCTTTGCTATCTAAATTTAGAAGTCTCGCTGCTTTAGATTTAGTTAATTTCTGAGTAGATTAGTGTAAAGCAGCACAAATAGTCCTGAAAGCAATTTTGTTACCAATCAAAATCAAATCGATATACCCTTTTTTGCTTATTACCATTTTTGTTACAAGTCTATTTCGTAAGTACTCGTTCATATTGAGTTAGAGTAAGTTTAAAGGATTGTTTAAGGTTCCTAAAGGATCCTTCAAACTTACTCTAAATCAATATGAATAAGACCGTAAGTTTGTAAGTAAAGATTAGAATATCTTGGGCCTCTTCGAGCACTCTTCGTGTATTTCTATCCCATAGTACTCCTGGGAAAAAGGGACCTGCAACATCTTGATTCTACCTTTCATACCTTTATCTCTCTTATCTTCTTGTCCTTTTTGTCCATTTTACTGTGCTTTTTCTTATCCACTCCATCTCCATTTAAGCTTTACCAGTTTTTTCCAACTTAAATCTTTATACACTTCCTCCTCGCTGGCAAGTGAGACTATCTTATCTGATAATACTTAATGAGTTAGAGTCAAAGATACTCATGCCTTATTACAGCAACAAGGATTAGATTCTTAGTCGAGAACACTTACCGTTTAAACAGCTTACTAAACATCATTAATCTCCTTAGCAAGTCCTTTATTCACATTGGAGTAAAGTCAAATGTATCTAAATTATGCTACAATCACTTAAAAACCAGTAATAAAACTAAATTGAAAGAAAAATCATGATAAACAGTAGCAAAGGTTGCCTGGAAGAGATTGCTTTTAGCAATAAGGCCGCCCATTGTACTACCTTTTAGTAAGATTATTGTGTATTTTTCTATGTAATGTGATGTACAATAAATAATATTGTATTGTATTGTACATACTTTTTAAAATAAAAATTAGGTTCGCTGTCGACCACGGTCATGCCTAATATTAAACGATGATACGGTCGAAGATGAAGCACGCTTACCTAGGCTATACCTATTTACACAAGATTTGAAGACATCGGAATTGTAGTTTTCAGGAAACATGGACTCTGGTAGCGCATTCCACAGTTCTGCCGTACGCGGAAGGAACGTGGAGGCAAACGTTTCGTTCGCACTAGTGTCGTTTTCACTGTGAAGCGATAACGTAGACCAGAGTGCCTTGTCGTCCGAAGATGCAATGGTGTAGGGAGAGTTAAGTTGGACAGTTGTGAAGTGAAGTGAAGATGGATCATGCGTTTGTGTTTGCAGGCCGCCCCACATGGATCGCGACAACGGCAGTGCGCACGCGGCGGGCGACGGCGGCGGCGGCGCCGTGGGCAACGGCGGCGGCAACGGCACCGCGCCCCACGAGGAGCTCGTGCAGGGCGTGTTCTTCAAGCTGCGCATGTCCGTGTTGCTGCTCATCGTCATCATGGCCGTGCTCGGGAACATGCTCGTCATCGTCAGTGTCATGAGGCACAGGTACGATTGTCAGATCCATTATACAAATCTCCAAAAGTGGCCAATTTAAAACAACTGGGTTCGCATACCCGTAGCGCGTTTAAGAGTAAACTACTAGAACATGTCGAGGGAAATAAACATTTTTTTATTAAAAAACAGCAATGTGTAAAACTTTTGGTACAATTTAATATACCAATTGACACATAAACAATAACTCGTCGTGCTTTTAGTGAATACATTCTTAATTGGTATTCGTAGAGAAAACTAAAAGAATTACAAAAATCTATTATTGGTCTAAGTATAAAATATATGACTAGTGTTGCCAGCGACACTACGCACGCCTCGAGTTTAAACTCTGTAGGGATATGGTTGTCGTGATCGCTGATAACATTATAGTGTTTAATAAACTTTAGTAATTACAAATAGTGTACCATAAAAATACTTTACATCAAAGTTATTTATTATTTCAAATTCAAATAGCTCATAAAATATATGCTTTGAAAAATAAGAATATATTCGCCAGCAACGGGTTGTGTTACCAATGAATAGCCCCATCTAGTTTGAAACATCACAAGTTTGAATTTAGAGATTTTTGTATGTCTTGCCACATAATGTTATCATTAGGCTTTAATTCTTTATAGTATACAGCGATCATCAGTGGAGCTCTCTTGGACATACTTTATCTTAATTATAGGACTAGTGTAAATAAAGAAAACCACTAATGAATGAATAATATTTGCTTTTTGTCGCTAGAAAACTCCGTGTGATAACAAATTACTTTGTGGTGTCGCTGGCGTTCGCGGACATCCTGGTCGCGATGGTGGTGATGCCGTTCAACTTCAGCGTCCAGTTCTACGACAGCTGGGTGTTCGGCCCCACCATCTGCGACCTGTGGAACTCCTCCGACGTCTATTTCACCTCCACCTCCATCCTGCACCTGTGCTGCATATCCGTCGACAGATACTACGCCATCGTCAAGCCCCTTAAGTACCCCATCAAGATGACTAAGAAGGTCAGTGGCTTCTTCCGCATGGGATTTTTGGTGCATGTCGTAGCACAAATCGAGCGTCCCACGCTCCCCACGTTCGACAACACTCGCTCAAGCAGAATGGGGGTGGACATCCCGGCGCTGGCGAGCGGTGCCATTGTCAAAATGACGAGTTGGCACGGGTTTACCTTTAATATCAATATGATTGGAATGTACGTAACTAACTAAAACATCTTTTCTCATACACCATAACATTTGTTGTATAATATTCTTGTATCGACAATTTGTACACAATATTAACTGTTTCACATCGTACGAGATAAATGATTGTTGTTTTATTCATTATATTTCTAAACAATTCTGACAACACATTAGCATCTGCTGAATATTTATGTCAGTTGAAAACACACGTGAACTCATTACACACGTCGGCCGTTGTTACAATCAAATTACAGCCAACCTTGTGACCGAGCGAATGAATGAACTCTAAATTAGGCATAAGCCTGTGGCACAATATTATTGCAACTTATGAAAACATTGAACAGATTATTTTGCTTCAGATGGCGTACGTGATGCTGGCGGCGACGTGGCTCAGCCCGATCACGATATCGTACGTGCCGATATTCATGGGCTGGTACACGACCAGCGACTACCTGCAGCACCAGAACTTGAACCAGTGCGAGTTCAAAGTGAACAAGCCGTACGCGGTGATCTCGAGCTCGATCTCCTTCTGGATCCCGTGCACCATAATGATCTTCACGTACCTGGCGATCTTCAAGGAGGCGAACCGGCAGGAGAAGGCGCTGCACGCGCGCGCCGGCAACGCGATGCTGATGCACCGGCCGTCGCGCGACGGCGGCGACAAGAACGGTGCGCTCCACATGAGCGCCGCCACGCCCACCAAGGACCGCAACCTGCTCAAGATGAAGCGCGAGCACAAGGCGGCGCGCACGCTCGGCATCATCATGGGCGCGTTCATCCTCTGCTGGCTGCCCTTCTTCCTGTTCTACGTGTCCACGTCGCTGTGCGACACGTGCCAGTGCCCCGACGTCGTCACCGTCATCATGTTCTGGACGGGCTACTTCAACTCGGCGCTCAACCCGATCATCTACGCGTACTTCAACCGCGACTTCCGCAACGCGTTCAAGAACACGCTCGCGTGCGCCTTCTGCAGCTTCTGCCGGCGCAGCGCCTCCGACCTGGACGCGATGGAGCGCCTCGAGCGGCGCGGCTCGGCGCAGCTGCGCGTGCCGCTGCCGCCGCGGCGCGCCTCCGACCTCGCCTCGCTCTGAGCGCGCTATTCGGGTGAGGGTGGGTCGGCGCGGTGGTGGTACACCGTGAGCACTCACACTTATGAAATATTCATGTTCATCCCAAAAAGGAGGAGCGAAACACCTGTTGAAAATGAAAACCATAGCTAAGTGCAAACAATAATTTGAATGACATTACAGTGAGTACGTACATAATGGTGCCGTCTTGTCAGGACTAATATACGCGCCGACAGAAACAAATAAGTTTAGTCTGTTGACATAGGACTGTTTTCGTTAGCATAAATTCATTTCTTGGCGAGGAATATAAAAGCGTTGATTAATGGTCCTCTCGAATGGCGGATGCCGTCACAAAGGAGGGCCGCTTTACGGCGGAAGTCAAATGTCAGGCCGCTTTGACAGTGGGGTGAGCAGCGACCTCTGCGACATCCGCGTCTTAGCAAATTAACTAATCGAATTAAAATAAGTCCTCGCAAACTTCACTCTATTGAAACGCATTTCGGCCAAACTATGGAGGGCAAAAGTAACGAGTACCATCTTGTACGGAGGGGAGGTTGAAACAGTGTCCAGCAGTACGCTAGTAGAGTTTCAAACACCTACAACAATAGCGTTTGTGTACTAGAAACTACGATTTCAATTAAAATTTGTTAAAGTGCCATAAAATGAATAAAATATCAGTATAGAAAACTAATAAAAAAATTATTTAGTAAATATCATTTTGTGAGAAACAACTTGAGCGGTTCAATTAATGGGAACTTTAATTAACCGTCTTCAAAAAAGGAGAAGGTTCTTAATTCGTCGTGTTAATATTTTTTTATGATGTTCGGCCATAAGTTTGTTGTTTCTTAACCGACTTTGATGATCTGAGTTCGATCTAGCAAAGCTTCGAAATGGTCCCCATATATTTTATTGCTGGCAAACTTAAGGTTCCGAAGATATAACAGCAAAATATTTGAAATCAGGCCAAAATGTGAAAATTATGCGGTTTTTCAACCATAACTGTTCAAATGAAAGTGCTGCCTGGCGACACCGGACGATGGGCGTAATCATTTAATTAAACAATTTTCGTCAAGTGCTTACACCAATCCGAATTTTAAAACAACGGACAAAAATGGGTTTTGAAACGCGGCTGAAGTCGCGTCGAGCAGTTGGTTTTCCGTAGCAAAACGCGCGAACATAAAATATATACATTTATTAACTGATCAGCATGTCCTAGTGATACTTCATTAATTTACACTTGGCGGCACTTATTAGAGGTTCTTAAGTGCATATACGTAACTACACTTCGAGCTGCGCTCAACAACGTTTTCTAAATTTCCGCATTTGAGAAAATATCTTAATAGGAATATTATATGTAACTTAAAAGTGTAAAATAAAAATTTTCGACCAAAAAAGAAATCGACTTCAGGATTAACTGAATAGCAAAATAATTTTTTTCTACAACATCTTGCTGTTTGGTGAATCTTGAAGTTGGTTCCTTTTTATTGTTAGAAAATTTTTATAACAATAAAATATAAAGCGGACCTCTTTCTGTCCTTGTTTATTTTTCTATCGCACTCTAATAACTTTTGACGCCTTCTACACTCTTTCAACACAGAGATGGTACTCCTTATTGCTTCCCTCCATAGACCAAACTAATACGTAAATATGGCGAACTTTGATTTAAACGTGTAAATAAAGTTATTTTAATTTGTATCTCGATAACGTACTTTTGAAATTCGCCAAAACTACAGGTAATAATAATAGCTAGTCGTGATCTCCGTCACCAAAAAATGTAATAGGTATAATTGTGCATCTACAATCGCTTCCGAATAGATGATACTTACTAGTCCAAAATATACAAAAGCGTCACGTTGTAAATGTGCAAAAAAATAAGTCGTATTGTAAATATAAATAGTGAAACTAATTTAGAGGAAAGGCCTAATATTTGAATTAGATTCATTTTTGAGGCCGATTTCGTGTAAATAATGAATATAGTCAAATAATTATTTTATAAAATAACTTAAGCAATAATAATCTGTGGATGTTTTGCTTAAACGGATATTATATTATATTATATGAACTCGTAGACAAAGTTGATTAAATATAGTAAATGTTTTGAATCCTAGCAAAGCTCGTTGTTTCCTTTAATTTATTCATTTAACTTATTATCCTAGTTAACAGGTAGATATAAATGTATTAATTTTTCAAAACTAAGTATTAATTACAATAAGTACGTATAAATATTAATATGTTTGTAAATATAATTTGTAAGTAAATTACTGATAGTATTTGTAAGTAGTATAACTTAGGTGATAAATAGGAAGATACTAAGATATGGGGACAAATAACGCTTCAATAGAAAAAAAAGATTTTTAAAATAATTATTGATGTGCTAATTAACGTTTAACAAAATCCAATTAGAATCGGTGTGTAAGTGTCGTGTCTACAATAAACCCGTTTTGATGTTTCGTAGAGTAAAGAGTGAAATCCACTAATCCTTCGCATCGGCCCTCCCGCTTTTACCCGCTTTACTCTACTCCGTCATTGGTAATGATAGCTAGAGAAAACTATACCTTCGATGGCAAGCAGTGATTTGGCCACCTTTCTCAATTTATTATTGTTCATATGGATAATACATTAATAGCAATTTTAATGATTTGACGAAATTAATAGTGTACCAACGATTGCGGAATGTCAACAATGGTATAGTTTTCTTACCTGTTTTTAAGTGTTCATAATAAATATACACGCACAAAGTTACTGTTTGTTGCTTTCCATATAATTTGACATATTTAACGTACATGTTATGAATGGTAGAGGCAAGGACGACCGTCTTCTATGGGGCTCGAACAAGGGGCTAGACTCAGCACATTAAATTAAAACTTTTTTGAGTTTAGTGCTTTATAATTTTACCCTGAAGCTACAGTAACAGCACCCGAAGAAAGTCCTCCTTATCTCTACCCTCTATACTGCAAATAAACAGACAGAAGGAATACGCTCAAAAAATAAAAGACAATCTGGCAACACTGAATTGTGTATATTTGTGTTGGGTGTGGCCACTTTCTCGTCGGTGTACCTTCACTTGGCTTGCATTTCCGCGTTCTCAGAAAAGTGACTGAAATCCTGTGACTCAAAACTCGTGTTGAGTGACAGAATTTGAGCTCTTACTATTGTACATTCAATGTGTCTTCCTTTTGAATAAGTGATTAGGCTCAGCGATTGAATATTTAAACGATATGTAGGCGTTTAGTGTATGGTCTTAGTGTCTGTGTGTGCCGGAAACCTCGACAACTTCAGGCTGTAAATGTAAAAAAAAGTAATAATAAATGGTTGTGACTTCTATTAGATATTACAGCTAACTATCGTATCTCATCGGAACACCTCTTTCCTTGGTTCATTATCCGCGCTTCTAACGTTTGGTGATTTTTAATGTTCTTGTGTATAACAATGAACATCGTGAATGCTTGGACAGGTGTGCTCTCAAGTTGACTGACTTCTTCTAACAATCAAATATGAAGCACATAATGATCTTTTTCAACGTCCCAATTTTAAACGAATTTTGCCAGGTTTGTGTAACACAGGGCTAGGCCACAAAGCAAGCGTGCGACGCGGTGACGCACAAATCTGCGATGTTGCACAACGCATCCTGGAATTTCCTGATGCGATTGCCGCCCCGGACAAATCTCATAACTTAGTATAAACTACTACAAGATAATTATATGATGGTTTGAATGATATTAGAGTTTGAGTGTTCTTTACTCAAAATCTAATATCATCCAAACAATAAATATAAAACGCCGTTGACAGCGGTCACCAGCGAAATGTCCTACTTGACGTGCCATACATAATCTCGTAAACCTCCGCTATATTATTGTTAGTAATTACAAATGAAACTATCCTTTTAGTTTTTTTTTGCATCTTAAATGCTAAGAAGTCGGACAAGTCGAGTTCAGTCCATGTTCCATTGCGAACTGTACTGATGGCCAGCGCCTACTCGCACGATGCCGAACGTCATGAAGTGCTAGCGTTTCTGCGACGCGGCGTCGCTTCGCTGCGTTGTGGCCTTGGCTTTACTATACGCTCTTTTACTCTACTATTGGTACAAAATTTGCCTTACTGATATAGTATACAGTGTTTGTCAAATTTTAACCAATAGTACTGCGAAAGCATAGATAATGAGATATACTAACACCGCATAAATAACTATTTAAAATCAATATGTAAATGTTTAAAATGATTCGATTACCGGTACCCAATGAATTATTGAACTCATTTTGGCCCAGAGTCAGTCGACGCTTCAATAAGTTTATTCAATTGTTTACTTTATATCCGTCCATTACTTTCTCGGTCTTTCGTATTGAAATTTCCATAAATTAAATTAAATTTAGTGAAAATAACAGCACACCATTTTGTAGTTTAATTATAAATGATAAAAAAACAATTTTCATTAAATATATAACTGTGTAAATAACCGGGGTGTCGAAATTTTTTGACAAACGCTAATTGTAATTAGCAATTTGCAAAACATAATAGGAATTATACACACATAGGTTATTTTATTTTCGAATTGCGGTTTAATACAAATGATTAACTATACGTTTGATTGATTTTATATATTTTATAGTGCTTTATGGTAATTATTCCGAAAATTAAATTTTATTTCTAAATGAAATAGTATTTTTTCAGTCAACACTTTAAGAGGATTCCTAAATTCGCTCGCGCATTAAACCAAAAACATTTTTGAAAATATAAATTGACAGATTTAACTTACGACATAGATGTATCATCCGAATCCAGTCTTCATTAAGAGACCAGCAGGGCATTTGTAGCGCCTTTGGTATTATAAATGTCTATAGGCGATGGTAACCGCTTTCCATCAGGTGGGCCGTCTGCCTATCTACTGAACTCTACAATATAAAAACCATAAAAACCAGTTCTTTTGTATTTATATCTTGGAAAAAGTGGTAATGTGCGAGCGAGGTAGCGATCTTTTAGACGCTAAGTACTCTGCATACCTCAATCGTTTCAAATATTTGAGATTGTAATAGTTATCCTGTTAATTATAGCAGTAACTATAATTCCCTTAACTTTTAATAAGTTAAAAAAATCAAAATATGGATATGTTATAATTTCTTCAAAAAGTTTTCGAAATTACCCCAAAGCACTAGGTTACTTTTTTGTGCAATACTTGATATGTAGCGAGATCCAAATGTTTTTTGTTATCTAATAATAAATTAGTAAATTTATCGTCGGTACGAATATTTAGCTTAAAAACACAGCAATATTATGTAATTTAAATAATTAATAGTCGTATTAAGAATTGATGGACATTAAGTAGCTCTGTGTTAGGACTCCATTTCCAAAGAAAAATGCCTTCTGTGTCATCTTCGAGTGAAATTATCATTATGCATAGTATAATAAATGTATAATATTTATCTAGCAACATTGAAAGTGTATTTTAAACCTTTATATAGCAATAACGACTCTATAGATTTTCGAATTACTGCAATTTCGAATTTCGATTTCGATATTTTTAATAATGAATGGGTGGATGATAAGTGTCACAATAAATTCAAAAAATATTTACATGTTTAAAAAAGCAGCCGCTAAAATGTCATCCTGTTGTCTCGCGTTTGCGATATCGCGATGAGAGTAATTTGAATTAATGTTTAAACAATCTTTAATACTCGATAAAACCTAAGAGACTGCAATGTTTTATAACAAAATATAAAGTCTATCGGAAGCTTTAAGTGTCATCTGCCCTAAATTATTATATATTTATTTTATTTACATTAATTTAATAGCAGCTTTATTATTTTTGGCAAGTCGGTGGTTGGATATCTAGTGAGGAAAATGTTAAATGATTGATATGGTCGTTTGTTACGTTTTATCGGTTTCGTTGTCGGTCTGTAGCATCCTGTTCCGACTGTGATAGTTTCATTATGATATCATAGAGTGTATTCTGTTAGTTGGGTCACGAGTGGCGCTGAATGAGTTGCGGACCTCGTTGTGGATCACAAATAATTTTAAGACGTTGTTTAGGTTCAGAGTATATTAACGTTTTTATTTGTAAGGCGAATCGATTGAATCGTCAAATATTGTATGAAGTTTGCTGCTAATGAACGACTGAATATTTACAATTCAACCGATTACTTAAAGATTTGTTTTTGCTCATTAATTATTTTAATAATAAAATTGCGAAAGGTCGATTTACACTCAGCTGGTGGCATGCGCCAAACGCACATTTGGGTCGTTTCATTGATATTACCGTCAATCCTAAAAAATATTTTGTATGTACACCGCCTTATGAAAAACACGACGATTCGGGTAGATCAATAAAGAAATCATAAGCGGTCGCGGTCTACTTGAAATACGCAGAATCGTAATAACACATCTTTCGTTCTTCGAGATCTTTCATTTGTGGGTGATTTGAGGCGGAATCCATCGGGTAAAAACCTAAGAAATATGAAAACTTTTATTAAAATTCCAAAAGAACGGTGTCGAAATGAAATATAAAATATTATCATATATCCATTTTTCGCTACGAGACAAAAGTAGGCCCATATCTGTTGCAATATTCTGTTACCTTTGTCGTAGCAAATGAAAGAGCTCTTTAATATTTATTTATTGCAGCGACTCGGTGTGCAAAAACATCAAAAACTGAAAACGATCTACGTCACTAACAGGTTAATTACATAAAACTTCGTGTAAATGTCTTTATAAATTTATCGCTTTCATCGGTTTTGAATCTGGTAGATTTTTGCATACATTATTATTTGTTAAATCCTGCAATATATTAATTATAATGTGGGTAGTTTTGTAAGTGCCGCCAATGCGTGATACCGGTCTCCGAACCACGAGAGAACATTGCGCATGCTCCTTGTGCCCGGGTCATATCCTTATTGAAGCCTGTGAGTGTCGTGACCTTCTAAAAGCTGAAACAATTGCCTCACTGAAGGTGGAAGCGAAGGCAGGATTTAGCATACTGGTCATTTCCCTCAATATCTGACCAAAATACAGCCATGTCTATAATAATTGGGCGTTTGTCTTGTGTGGGTCGCCTTGCTCTATCGTTGCCTCTGTACACGTGCCTTCTTTGTTGTGTAACCTCAAGCTGGTTAGTGAAAAGACGTTCTCCGGCGTTAGTGTAAATCGACCTTGTATGGAGTTGTAAATTTCGTTTGATTGCCATACGTAATTATAATAGTGAAATAATGATTAATTAATATTAATGTACTATTATTGCTATTATTATTGATAATGTTTAAATTATTTGAACAAATGAAACACGACGTGTGGTGAGATTCGACCTTTGGGTAAACACCTGAACATAAAATGTGCGTCTTTTCAAAAATGCTTTTTGCAAAATAAACGAAAATTGTTTCGTATATGTTTTGAATTTTATTTCCTGCCTTTTTACGGTCTTATTCATAGAGAGTTAGAGTAAGTTTCAATGCTTTTTCAAGAACCATAAAGAAGCGTTCAACATTACTGTAACTCCGTATGAATAAGACCGGTTAAACTTTACTAATACAAAGATGAGGAAGTGAGGTGGTGGTTAGTTTTCTTTTCAAAACAGGCGATCTTCATACGATCGGGTTTAGATATTTCAGTAGATCAGAGAAAACCGAGTGACAATAAAGGGTGCCATAGAGAAAATCCCCAAAGGAAAATAATATAACCCAAAATAAACACTTCGCACCTCAAAATAAAAAAGGTTTTTTTACTGCTTTTAGCGGCCTGTAAAATAATCGTTCCTGCCAGGTTTCAAGTGTAAAGGGAACATCGAATACTATCTGTCCAGTGAAAATGTGTCAAAGAAAATACTCAAGTGAAGCTGCAGGCAAAAGTAGTGTTAGAGTATATCAGGCATTTCGTAATTTTCTACAATTTGCGTACAGTCATAAAAGCAGTAGCATCAGATGGGGCCACAAGCGTAAAGGGCAATAAAAGCTATCTGGTCCGAAAGGCGGCGGAGATAAGGAGATAAGGGCGGCAGACGGCATCGGTCCGAGTGCTTACGATTTACCTTCGACGATACCAAATTCAGTCCGAAGTCCAAACTTCAATGTTTTAACAAGGAGAAGCTCTTTATCTTTGTCCCGAGTTATTGGTCTTTTATTTTGTTATTGGTGCCCAATTGACATCAGGTAGGTAATAGTATGAAAGTCAGAAGTAGAACAAATTCACGTCCACTGTTGTTATTTGAACTTCTAAAACAAGTTGTAACATAATTATCCAATTTTACTTAATATTTAGGCGTCATTATTACTACTTTCAATGCTAATATCTTTTAACTTATTTTGTAGAATAGTATAATTGAAGAAAATTGGCATTATTCTCAAAATGTGAGTAATTGTACTTCACATGAAACTATGTGCATTAAAACTATTTTGCTATCCCTAATTTTCAAATTATGTGCGGTGCATTGTGTGGGGAATGCGCAAACTACATAGTACAGAACTAGCTCTTGTCTCACGAAAGGAGTCCCGCAGACGGGGCATTGCAGTAGCGCAACGGAGTACCTACTACGACGAAATAATCACTTTAGAAAGATTCCGATTCAATATCAATGGTAAGTAAAATAATAATGTAATGTAACGTTTACATTACACCGTCAAAGTTGATGAAAACAACATAAGAACTTGGGTGGCCTGATCTGTATAATTTTTGCCGCATGACTTGTTTCGTGAGACGCGCTCTAGTATCTGAGAAAATGACGATTTCATAAGGTTTCTGCTTTGCCGAATTGACTACAAAAATGGTACATTCAAAACCTTATATACATCGCGATCGCGACCGTAATACAATCACCATACAGAATGTACTGTCCGATGTTTGGACAGTTTTGAATTTGACTGGCGATTATACAAACGCGGGTCGAAATTCACGACAATAGGTACTTAACAACCTAACGATGGCTTCACACGAGTTAGTTATTAGTGCCAAACACCGATAAACGAAAATATGTGGTGTTACAACAATAAATACCCCCCATTTCGGTGACACACACATCGTTTCTGATAGCAGCAATCACAGTGAGGTAAGTGGATTTCAGAAATAAAGGTGGCTGCTGCCATTTCGAGTGCGAGTCTCGCTTCACTGAAACACATCGAAATTAAATGTAACGTAAATTTAAGTGTGTGTTATCCCTATTCTTATTGGAATCTGTTTCAATTGAAGCAGTTTCGGAATGTATGAGAAACAACCTTACAAACAGATTGGCAGACAAACATTCTAAGAATGGCGTTTCATGGATTTATTCACACACACCAGACCCTTAAAAAAATAAGTGGTGTCAACTATAATAGATCTTTTTGTTTAAACTAATTAAAACAAGTTCAATTAAACAGAGTCTAGTGGTGTTTTAAGCACTGTTTAAATTTTAATGAACACTAGACTAAATATATTGCTAATTGTAAACATAACATTATAATTATTTAACAAACAACTCACAGCATTATACAATACATACAAAATATCCATACATTTGAAATCAGCATATATAAACCAATAATGAGTTTTAGTTTGCAAACCTCCTAAATAAAGATAACACAAATTGAAATCACAAATCATGTGAATAAAAGTTAATTAACATAACTGTGCTCAATACAAAAGAGAAATCAATACGAAAGCCTGAAGACCCTCAGGAGATACTGTCGAAGATGAGACCAAGGGTGACGTCTTTTAAGAGATAGCAAAATAATTGGATTATATTCCAATTGCAAATCGCATCTGAAGTATAAAAAATGTTTATTTTATATACTAGTCGCCTTCGAGGCAGAAAAAGCGATGTCCATCGAGGCGGGTACGCAAATTTCGGAAAAGCATAAATCTTTAGCTCCACCACTCTCAGGGATCTCCGAGGATTCGCACTCGCGCCCTGTTGCCAAGACGATAAGGTCCGTAATTGAAGAGTCCCTTCGCGTTATTGAGCTGGTGGTGCGTAGTTGAAGGGGCTTCTTTTATACATTTATCACTTGTCAAGCCTGGACTCCGACATTAAGGGGGATGTACACAGAAATATGGCCGGAAAATTGTCCTTAAAAACACTAATGGCGGCCATCACTTATTGGACTCTCATTTATTTTTGGCAACTTTGTCAATATTGATACCGCGACGAATTTTATCTAGGTCAATTTATAAGTCACTGATTCGATTATTAACTGAAAGTATACTATAAAAAACATACATTTTTTATTGTTTAACAATACAAAATAAATTTACAAACTAAAACTGCCTTATAATTGTGCTCAAAGGGTTTGTCTTGCGGTCTTATCGCTAGAAAGTAATTTCTTCCGGACAACACCAGGTGGTAGAACATTTGTACATCTGGCTGGCTACCACCCTTGGTCTAGAGTACGCCGCCATAACAACCCCAAGCTGTGTGACGGCATTAGTGACTAGGTTCCAGTCTCTCTTAAGACGGTAGTGTGAGTGCATTTGTAGCTCTGAACTCCTGCAATTAAAAAATAAAAAGAAACACCAGGTTATATGCTTTTAGATATCAATATGTAATGATTTTGCTTGTCTGAAAACAGTAGGCAGCGCGTTTCAAATTCAAATAGCCCTGACAGTGCAAGCATAGTTATAAAGAAATGATTTATGTAATTTATTATAGTTAATGTTACATTACAGCTTCCACACTGCAGGTGTGTATGGGCCCTAAGGACTACGGGGTCTATATTTCGTCCATAAATCACTATTGGATTTGCATGTGAATGGGCCCACATAGCACACATACATATACCCACCATAAATCTATTTCAATATTCAGTATTAAGGGGGAGTTAATTGCATCAACTATTTCAGGGAGACTCTACGAAGTGTTACACATGTTACTATGGAAATAAAAATTTGCACTCACCTTAAACTATTATGTCTCACGTTTTCACAAATTCGAAGAATGCCGTCTTTTGTCCTGCTCTTTTGGACCGCAGCATAATATGATACTTATACAATCTATCATTAGCAAAAATATCTCCGAATCGGGACCGAAGTTCCTGACGCAAGTCTTGACACACAAATAAATAACTTATATCAATGCATTTCGTGTCAGAAATATATTATGAAGGGAAACTGCTTTAAAATTGTTGTGACTTGAAAATCGATGAAACGAAAAAGCGACACTAAAAAGAGACAAACACATGAATCTATAGGACTAAGCCCGCGAGAGAATGAGATACGAGTTCAACATCGTGCAGCTCAGATTAGAGGGTCGAGTCGATAAGACCGATGATTAAACATAGGTCCAATATAAATATAGGTCTTGGAGGCTAAAGGAATAATTATGTTTATATTAATAAAAGTTAGAGAAGAACTATCTGTGAGTATATTCTCTGAAGTTTCACTTTTTAAATACTTATATGTATTTATAATGGGTGTCATTGTTAAATAAGCACATGTTTAAATTACATGCGCATGAATCAGACAACAACTATGATGAATTCAATTCACTATTCGCACTGGTTGCCTCGAATAGTTGCTCGCGAGCGGCCGTGTCCCCAAAGAACATCCAGACCTCTCACTCGCTACAATGCAGTAAGAGCGTGTCACTGGAATGTTAATCTTCGCGTGTCCGCGTGTGTCTGCGCCAGTCCCAGCGAATTGTAATGAGTGAACATTCCCGTGTCCTCTTTGGCGTCTACTGCGGCGACCTCACCGGGAAGGAGGAAGCGAGTGGCGCGAAGGCGGCTGCCCTCTGGCGAGGGGCCAACGCCGACGATGTATTAGGCACTTGACACTGGCTTATAATTATAGTAGGTAAATGATGATATGTCAAATAATTAATTTCAACTTCACTGTAGCCTATTTCAAATCTGAAGGTATCCATAAAACGTTATTCGTAGCGTTGTAGTAAATTTCGTAGGAAACAAATATTTATTTATATTATATAAAAACATGAATCCTGTTTGTTATCTTTTACAAATAATCTTATATTTAGGATCGCGATGTTCATATCTCTATTTACGAAGTTGCACCCATATTGTCATATTATAAATAGACTACATAACAAATGTAAATTTGTAAAAGAACAATTAGGTAATATCTATAAACACCATCTCGGTATAACCTAATGCATAAATTAAAATATCAGTTTGTGCATAATTAGATATATGTAGTTTTACGGTGTTATTCATATCAAGTTAGACGAAGTTTGTAGGCTTTTTTATAGAACCGTAAAAGTTCTTTAAACTTTCTCTAACTCTGTATTATTCAGATGCTCTTCTTCTTCTCTTTTCTCCTCCTCCTTTGCCAGGCGATAGGGCATTTGCCCGCCTGGTCTGGAGCATTCCGCCGTAACAACGCCATCAGCGGCCGGGTTCCAGCCCCTTCTGCGAGTCCTTTAGTGTTCCACATGTTTTTAAGCAGAGGGAATGATTACCTATTAGCTCGTGGCCTCATAAACGCATTGTTGCGGCCGTTTTGTAGTAACGATTTCCAGCGACACGTCAACCGCAACATAATATAGGAAGAATTCCAATAATAATATCCTGCGAATCGACCGCAACCAAAACTATTCAATAACAAATTCAAATCGATCTTCATACGATTACATCCATCGATGCGGTGGTGGGGGGGGACCCGCTTTCATTTTTAACTCTTCCCCAATTTAATCCAGACGATGACTTAACGATAGCTCTGTGTTTCTGTCGCCCACATCTTGTACCAAATAAGTATACGGGTTTATATCTGGAATAAGACATGTCGTTACTTATTTCTATCTTTTGAATGAGATATTTTTTTATTTATTACTGGAATACAACAGATAGCTTGAGGGTCTACCTGATGGAAAGCTGTTACCGCAGCGTATGGACATTTGCAACACCAAAGGCGTCGCCGCCGCGCTGCCGGCCTCGAGGAAATGCAATCAAATATTATTTTTTTAAACTCCATATTTTAGTGCTCCGGAAAAATCGGTGTTGGGAGCTCATTGCAGCAAAGCTTTACTGTGCGCAAGAGAAACATCCTTGAGAACATTTGCATACACGAGGTATTGGCTTAAGAAAGTCGAAATTCCGCGACCAAAAGTAGCAACGACATGGAGACATATTTCCTGTTCCGGATTTACAACAAAATACAGTCATGTCCATAATACAAAGTGGAAATAGCAACACCATTCTATGGTTTCGTGATTCTGCATTACACACTAACAGTTCACTTTGGGAATCGGAGCTAAGAACTGAACTGCAGTATATAAGAAAAGGGCGTCCTGCGCGTGTCTTGCTACTTAGCAACACATGTTTTGGTTTTTGAAGAACCAAGGTGCTTCTGGAGGCGATTTTAAGCGGCCGCTTCCTTCGCTTCCGCTGGAGGCGCTTCCTCGACTACTTTCTGCTTCTCTTCTGGGGTGGTCTTTTCAACAGCGTCACCGTTATCAGACGGCACAGATTTCCTTCTTACTCCGGCTTCTTTTTCTCTGTGGCATCACCATTTTCTGTGGCGTCATTGTAAGTAGAGTCAAGTAGAATATTTATATACAGGTTGTTTATTATTATATTTTTAACATAATATTAGTTAATATTTTCTTAAGTTTTCGCGACTAGTATGTATAATGAAACTACGTTTTAACGGTTTCGACGTGTACACATCATGATCAAATGACAGAAGTGCTAAAACGAGGTCAGGTAAAAAGCATATCAAATAAACGTGCATTTGTGAAGAGGTTAATGAAAGTAGATGAAGCGACAGGATCGTCACAAGTGGACATCCATAATCTCCGCCTACCCCCATCAGAAATAAGCGAGATAATATGTATGTATGTAACGGTTTTAAATGCGGTCGGCCGGAATAATTAAAACCAAATAAATTACGCTTAAAACCGTTAAAACGTAGTTTTATTGAGATATTAGTTGTTAGCTTTAATTAAACGTAAACACGTGTATCCTTCGGCTTACTCCGTAACCCGATTAGGCTTCAATTCAATCGTCACTCGATTACTGTAAAACAAGAGGCCCTTGAGCCGGAGCGGCGCCGCCTCCTTAGGCCGACTCCACACTGCCATCTTACCATCCGTTCCTCATAGAGGCATGTTTTTTTGCGTAAACTAAGCTGCATGTCGCTTCCCTTGTTTGCATATAATTGACAGTCACAACCTTCTCGATATAAACACAGCACTTCTGTAAATGTTATTTTCAAGTATGTTTTTTTTGTATGTTCGTTACCCGTTTTGTCCGTTAGTACATTATGATTTTTTTCTTTTTTCGTATGTATACTCCCAAGGCGGTTCCATGATCACCAAGTCACGATCTAGTGAATGGATCCCAGAATTGAAATCGAGAGCAACGTTTGTTGAAAAGCAAATACATCGAAGAGTGAGACGGCCAATTTGTTGTTTGGTGTTACGATTAAAGACAAAAACCTTGTTTCACGCGTTAGAGCACAATTAATTATTATGCCGCGGTATGCAGGAGCCCTAAGAGGCCCCCCCCCGCACCCCGCACCCCGCGCCCTCTCTCCTCGTCCGCCACCGAAGTCCCGATATATTGCCAAATTAACTTTTGTGTAAACGCTTTAAGGGATTATGTTTCGGCCCCCCGCTGTTTACGGTTTACCCTTTTTCCAAGGAAACCCAATCAATCAACGAAATTAATTAAGGAGCCTGTAATTATTTAAACTATTATCCACACTTGTAAACAGGGGTCGGCTCATTCCCTGGGGATCCCTATGTCTATGATATGGTGAAAGATAGAGTGCTGCCACGGCTGAGGCAGAGCCTGCCATTTTGTTAGGGGAATGGTATGCCAGCCGCGTTTAGTTTATGGGTATATAAGATAACACATTTTCATGCACAGTACTCACCCATATATCATATATATATTAATGCATTTATTTTACATCATACACATAATTATATTATATATGTAATTCTATCAATATTAAATATAAGTATATATCGACACGACCCAACCTTATGATCAATATGGTGTAAAATGGTCGTAAGGCGTCAGCGGTCGTGTCGTATAAAGGCGGCAACAATCTCTGCCCGCGCATGCGCAGAACAACTGCGCAGGCGCACTAGCGCCGCGAGTGGCTCGCACGCAAAACTTTATATCTAATGAAGTTAGAAGTTCGCTGCGAGGTGACAACAGTGTAAACAAAAAATACCAACGACTACGCTTAAAAACTTTACGCTTTTCCAATGTTTAATAGTACCAAATTGTTGTGAAAACCTGAATATTGTAGTAAGGAAAATATAGCAGTGATTCTGAACGGTTGTTTCGTTCTTGACCGTGCGTCAACAAACCGGCGCACGAATAAATGTGAGGTGGGTACTTAAACATAATTATATCATTTCCCCCACATTTCTGGTGACCCCTTATGAAAATGAGCACATCAGGCAATCGAGCTCAAGCGGACGATAATAGGTGCGGCGAGAACGCTAGTATACCTTATGACTTGTGCCGAGTTGGAGTTCGTTTACCGCCATTTTGGCCTGAAGAACCAGCAATTTGGTTTGCGCAGATTGAAGGCTGCTTCGCCTTATCAAGAATTACTGATGACGAGACGAAGTATTATTATGTCAGCGCGCAGTTGGAACACAGATACGCTGCCGAAGTCAAGGACATTATAACCAATCCACCTGCGACTGGGAAATATAAAACTCTAAAGACCGAACTGATCAAGCGATTATCCGCGTCTCGGGAGAAAGAAGTTACCCAGCTGTTGATGCATGAAGAACTTGGTGATAGACGTCCATCTCAGTTCCTTCGTCACTTACGACATTTGGCCGGTAAGGACATCCCGGATGACTTCATTCGCACCATCTGGACTGGTCGCTTGCCAACATCTCTCCAAACCGTAATTGCTTCACAACCTCAGTCCACGCTGGAAGCCCTGGCTGATCTAGCAGACAAGGTGCATGATCTCGTACCTGCAACACCTCAGGTTAGTGCTGTTGATAATATACCTGATTCTGTCATAGACAAAATATTTAAGGAGATCGCAGAACTTAACCGGAAGGTGGAAGCGCTCTCGGTAAACAGGAGAGAGGGTAGATCACGTCCCAGAGGTAGAAACCAGCGCAGTCGGAGTCGGACTCGTACCAGATCCGAGTCGAATTACCGAAGATTCCCGGTATGCTTCTACAACCACAAGTACGGTGACGGCGCAAGAACCTGCGTGAAGCCCTGCGACTACCAACAGGGAAAAGCCAGCGGCAGTCGTTAATGGCGACAGACGATTGCCATCCGAATACCGATCGCCTATTTGTGACGGATCGCAAGTCAAAGATGCAGTTCTTGATCGACACAGGCAGCGACCTCTGCGTTTTTCCTCGCACTTCAATTAGACATAGACGACCAAGATCTACTTACCAACTCTTTGCTGCAAATGGAACTCCAATTGCTACCTACGGATTCACACAGCTTAACCTCAACCTAGGCCTACGTCGTGAGTACCCACGGCGTTTCATCGTTGCCGACGTGAGCAAAGCCATAATCGGTGCAGATTTTTTGTCCCATTATGGCCTGATCGTCGACTGTCGTAACAACCGCCTGATCGATAACCTGACAAATATTTCGGCAACAGCAACACGAGCTCCAGCATCAGATGCCATATCTTCCGTGAAGACCATCGTCGGCGAGTCAAAATACTTAGACCTCCTCCGCGAATACCCGGAGATCACTCGTCCACCTGGCACGCAACGGATTGTGAACCACAAAACTGTTCACTATATTAGGACCACACCAGGACCTCCTGTGCATTGCTCGCCCAGACGACTTGCACCTGAAAAGCTGAAGATAGCTAAGCAGGAGTTTAATGAAATGCTCAAAGTTGGCACAGCAAGACCTTCAGAGAGCCAATGGTCTTCGCCCTTGCATCTTGTCCCTAAGAAAGATGACGGATGGAGACCATGTGGCGATTACAGAATGCTGAACGCGAGAACGATTCCCGACAGATATCCGATTCGGCATATCCAGAGAGAGACTTTACGCACAGCATATCAGGCAGCAATTTTTTTTCAAAAATAGACCTGGTGAAGGCTTATAACCAGATCCCAATCAATCCGGAGGACATACCGAAAACCGCGATAACCACGCCGTTCGGAATGTATGAGTTCCCTTACATGACCTTCGGATTGAGAAATGCTGGACAGACCTTCCAGAGATTTGTCGACGAGATGACGAGAGACCTGGACTTCTGTTACACCTATCACGACGACTTCCTCGTTTTCTCGCCTGATTCTCCCAGCCATTTCCAACACTTGAAGCAATTGTTCACCAGGCTTAAAGAATTTGGCTAACCTAACCCCACCAAATGCGTATTTGGCGCTGAAGAAGTTAGCTTTCTTGGATGCGTCGTGTCTTCAGTCGGTATCAAACCAGTTGATAGTAAAGTCGAAGCCATCAAACAGTTCCCGGTTCCCAAAACTGTCAAGGAGCTCCGCAGGTTCCTGGGAATGATAAATTTTTATCGTCGTTTCCTCAAGGATGCAGCTAAATCTCAAGCTCTCCTCCATGATCTGCTGACGGGAACGGTGAAAGGCTCTCATCCAGTGACACTGACGAGTGATACGCTGAAGGCCTTTGAAGACTGCAAGCAAAGCCTTTGCAACGCTGCACTCTTGGCTCATCCAAACGTCGACGCGGACTTAGCCCTAGTAACTGACGCCTCGGACACTACCATTGGAGGAGTCCTGCAACAACACGTCGGTAAAAAATGGGAGCCGCTTGCGTTCTTCAGCAAGAAACTTAATCCAGCACAGAGGAATTATTCCCCGTACGACCGGGAGTTGCTGGCGATTTACGAAGCCATTAAGCACTTCCGCCATTTGGTCGAAGCACGGCACTTCACGGTGTATACCGACCACAAGCCGATATGCTTCGCTTTTCACCAGCGGAAAGATAAATGTTCGCCTCGTCAATACCGCCACTTGGACTTCATATCCCAGTTTACTACGGATATAAAACACATTTCCGGGAAGGATAACGTTGTAGCTGACACCCTCTCTCGTATCGAGGAACTGGTACAACCTGTTGACCTGGAACTTTTAGCAAAGACACAGAATGATGACGTGGAGCTAAAAGAAATACTTAAAGGTGACACTTCATTAAAACTGGCCAAAATGAAAATTCCTGGATCTCAAGTGGAGTTTTACTGCGACCAATCAACGCAGGCACCTCGCCCGTATGTCCCAGCTGAGTTGAGGAAGCAAGTCTTCAGCAGTTTGCATTCGCTCAGTCATCCAGGACCGAACGCCACTGCAAAACTAGTGTCTCAACAATACGTCTGGCCTGGCATAAACAAGGACTGCCGAGATTGGACGAAACTATGTCACGCTTGCCAGATCACTAAAATATCACGTCACGTGACACCATCCATTGGCACCTTCCAGTTACCACGTGCCAGATTTCAGCACATCCACATAGATTTGGTCGGCCCATTACCTCTCTCAGATGGATATCGCTATTGTCTCACTGTAGTCGACCGATTCACTAGATGGCCCGAGGCAATACCGCTAGTTGACATATCTGCGGAGACGGTCGCCAAAGCTTTCGTCACAAACTGGATAACTCGATTTGGATGCCCAACGATAGTAGTTACAGACCGCGGAAAACAGTTTGAGTCTGCCTTGATGCAACAGCTTGCCAAACTTGCTGGATTCCGTAGAAACAGAACTACTGCATACCATCCTGCAAGCAACGGCATGGTCGAACGAATGCACAGGCAGCTGAAAGCAGCAATCAAGTGCCATGAAAACCCGAACTGGACAGAGAGCTTACCTATTGTGCTGCTTGGAATGAGGTCGGCTTACAAAGAAGACATCCAAGCGTCACCCGCTGAGCTGCTGTATGGCGAAACCTTGAGGTTGCCCGGAGACTTCTTCGAGACTTCTAAAGGCATGCACACGACTGATATAATAGATTTCACAGCAAGATTACGGTCGCTGATGCATAACCTCCGTCCTCAGGCAGCATCCAGACACTGCAATAGAAACATCTTTTTTTTCAAAGACTTGCCTTCTGCCAGCCACGTTTATATAAGAGATGACAGCGTACGTGGACCACTACAACCTGCTTACTCAGGACCCTACAAAGTTCTGGAAAGGGGAGAAAAGGTCTACAAGTTACTTGTAAAAGGAAAGGAGCAGACAGTAACAATCCAGAGGTTAAAACCAGCATATGTCCTTAGTCCTGAAGAGCCAACCTCGAAAACAGAGATCACACCGAAAAGCCCAGAGATAAGCGCTGATAGACAGAAGATAACGCGCACTGGGTGGGCGGTACAGTTTCCAGATTACTATCGCCCGTCCTAGGACGGTCTCTGGAGGGGAGAACTATGGGTATATAACATAACACATTTTCATGCACAGTACTCACCCATATATCATATATATATTAATGCATTTATTTTACATCATACACATACACATAATTATATTATATATGTAATTCTATCAATATTAAATATAAGTATTTTTTTTTTATTGCAGAAGTTCAGCAGAGAGGCAGACGGCCCACTTGATGGGTAGCGGTTACCACCGCCTATGGACATTTGTAACACCAAAGGTACTACTAATGCGCTGCTGCTCTCTTAAAGGAGACTGGAGCCTGGTCACTAATGCCGGAACACAACTAAGGGTTGTTATGGCGACATACTTTAGACCAGGGGTGGTAGCCATCCAGTCGGGCAAATGCCCTACCACCTGGCTGTGGGTTGTTTTGTCGCCTCTTACGACAGGCCGCCCGGCCTCAGGAATTTGTATTCTTTCTCCGTTCCTGCACGGATAAAAGTATATATCGACACGACCCAACCTTATGATCAATATGGTGTAAAATGGTCGTAAGGCGTCAGCGGTCGTGTCGTATAAAGGCGGCAACAATCTCTGCCTGCGCATGCGCAGAACAACTGCGCAGGCGCACTAGCGCCGCGAGTGGCTCGCACGCAAAACTTTATATCTAATGAAGTTAGAAGTTCGCTGCGAGGTGACAACAGTGTAAACAAAAAATACCAACGACTACGCTTAAAAACTTTACGCTTTTCCAATGTTTAATAGTACCAAATTGTTGTGAAAACCTGAATATTGTAGTAAGGAAAATATAGCAGTGATTCTGAACGGTTGTTTCGTTCTTGACCGTGCGTCAACAAACCGGCGCACGAATAAATGTGAGGTGGGTACTTAAACATAATTATATCATTTCCCCCACAAGTTTATTAAAGTGATCTCAATGTATAAAGAGTGTTATAATAGTTGCTAGTTCCAGGCTAATCTCCAGGATAGATTTATGTCCTCTTCCTTAATTTAATTTTGAAGGTGTGAAAATCGCAATCAGTGGAACCGTAAAAAATCTTGTGATTGTTATTGACAGAGAACTGTCTTAGAGGCAACCAACCTCAGCCGAAAACTCTTTGCTTCGCTTTGAAGGCTTAAAAGTTTCCTCCCTGCGGCTGCAAAAGTTTTGTGCTCAATCTCTGTTACTACACTGTCTTATATTATTTATTTTCTACACCGCCACTGTCATGTTTTAATATTTTCCTTAGTTCAGGGGGTTGCCTGGAAGAGATCGTTTTAAGCGAGAACGCCTCCTTTTGTTCAACATTTATTGTTGTGTCATCTAGTGTTTAAAAACGTAGTTTTAATTTTCGTGAACAATAAAGTGTTTCATTCATTCATTCTTTCATTCATTCAAGGTAGAAAGAACATCACTATTTTTTTTTAGTCGGAGTTCATCTGGGATAATGTTAAAGTTATTGACTGTAGCCAAATACGCCTTATTTATAGAGTTAAAAATAACGCCGTTACCAAATAGCTTTTTACACATTAGTGTACATACATTATCTATCAACATCAAACGTCATTGATGGTTGATTATATTATACCAATATCGCATCATAAATTACGCGTTAACCCGTGTCTACATCTGCGTGAAACGGTCTATAACTATAACATTGTCCCAGACGAAGCAGCAAGGTTACACTGTCGGCCAACAAACATTAGTTGAGCAAACTGCTTAAGCAGTGCATGCTTCCCGGCCCAGATTCGAACCCATGACATTATGAGTTTGAGACGTGTTCAGGCCTATGTTATTGGCAGCGCCATTATCCATTAATCTGATAAATAATGTATGTGGTGCCGCGCTTTAGGTCTTTTTTTATCCTCTTCCGATAATTTTTGTTCGCTACGAAAGTAAATAAGACACATTTAAATTGCAAAGTATTATATTTCCAAATCCGGAATGTGAAGTCGAAAGAGATATTCGATGAATGCGAACGGCGGAGCGGGCCCCAAGGCCCACGCCTTGGGGCCCGCTACGATTTTTACATTTCTTTTTAAAAGTTGTTTTAAAATAAATGTTTTCGCACGTTTTGACGTGACGTCCCTGGATGTGTCTCGGCGGGGAGACTGAATTGAATATAGTATTCAATAATGATATTTAAAATATTTAGATGTTCACTGTTTCTAACGTTGCCCAAGGGATACAGTTTAAATTAGAGAATAGCTTTGATTTTAAAAACCTCAAAGCACCTAGCGTGTGGTCTCGATGGCGATCTTGCTCGTCTCTTCCTGGATGCCATGGGCGCCCTTATATTAGTTGCTTAGCTTGTTATTGACGCCGCAGGTGGCCCGTCGGGTGGGTCGTCATTCCACAGGACTCGGTTTCATCATGGTTAAACGGTGAATACCTGGTGCACCACCATAGGTCCCCCAGCCTCCACCCGGTTTCACTTAATCAGTGTGAGTGGGGCTCTCGGCTGCACCATAACATTCTCGCAGAAGGAGGAGCCTTTATCAGTCGTTGCGCAGCAAATGACGGCATCACCTCGATTTCCAATATTCATAATTTAATATCCCACTGCTACAGTCGTATACAGAGTGACAGCGAAGCCTTGGAGATTCCAGTTATCGTTTGCAATAATCCGTAACTGGATAAAGGCGAAGGTAATTCGCTGCCAAGTTGCGCCATAAATTAGGGCGCGCGCGCGCCCGGCACGCGCCCGAAGCACGCCCGCGCCCGACTTCGCAACTGCGACACGCGACACAGATAACTGCTTCCTACGAATTTTGATCAAATATTATCAGTGACTTGGAGCGAACATACTCATCATATTGTTATATTTACACCAGTACCAATCAAGTAATGAATAAATTAAAATTCTTTATTGTTCACCATCAACTTAAACCTAAACAATTAGTATGGAGACAATTGTATTAAAACAATGGACGGGCTTATCGCTCGTAGCGTTCTAGTCCACTAGTAGTTTTCCAATAAAATTAATAGCAAGTAACATATCCAATGTTAGAATCTGAAGGGCCTGTTAAAGCGCTGGTTCGTTAGTCAATTGATTTACCAATAATCATCTAATGTTTTTGTGCAAATAAATGATTTGATGCACAATCGAAAAATTCTTGTCTACCAGTTGGTATGAAAATTGCTGTCAAGTTTTGCTCTAAAATTCATTATTTGTTTTCATCAATATACAAAATAAAACACTACCGCTAAACAAACGTTCGGTAGAAGTCAATCGTAAATTCACAAGTCGAAAACGCTTCGAACAAAGATAAAGGCTTTCACTGTAAAGAAATGCCATTTTTCATGGCGGCATAACTTTCGCAATGGGATGGGAATCCATTCCTTCTAAATGTGTGTAACATTTCTCAAACAAAAGTTCAGTCTTCAAGTAAAGGATAAATTTAATATGTTAATCCTTCAAGACTTTACGTACTTTTTGTTAGTCGCAATGAAATACTTACATTATTATATTATACTTAGAAACATACCGTACGTAAAATAAGGAGTCAGAGTTATTCACATCACGATCTTGTACTTTCCAGTGAACATTAACGCCGTGATTCGACTACTGTACGACTGCTGTGCCACAACAATATGTAAGTAGATGTAAAGTGTATCGAAACAATTTGAATCAATAGAGGTCTCTGATCGGCCGCCAAATGCCAAAAGGAAACTTTTCATACCCAATTTCGAGGCAACTTTTTCTCGTTACTGAAGTGTAGCGAATGTATAGAGGCCACAGAGGCAGCGGAGCTTTTTAAAAACGTAAGATAAAAGAAACAAGTCTTTAATTTATTCGAACTGTAATTTGACCTCACAACACGAGTATGTCATTGTTTCAAATTAAACTAAACACAATCAGCAGTTTTAGTATACGTTTTCATTTATCAATATCCGCCCACTTAAATTATCTACTTCGCGCCTTGGAACTATTATTTTTCATGATTGGCATGCAAATATTAAGGAAAAAACATACGCCAGAAAAGCCACCATTGCCTTTGTAAATACAATTAATTCTAGGGACTTTTTTAATGAGATCATTCTCTAGCCCTTTTAACACACAATTAGTTGGACATGGGCTCATTTGCAGACAGCTTGACATCCGTAAATGCGAGTTAATTAAATTTTACTCGGGCAATATTTCCATTACCTGCTCGGCAATAACAGACATAGATATTCTTTAACACTACTTATTAAGCTTATATCTATTACTCGTTGTTATTTTGTCTGTCATCTGTGGACGCTTATCGATGGCTCATCTTTACACACTTCATATCTAGTTTTAATGACAATACAAAAAAATAACAATGGTTTCAGTTTGTTAATTTATTTTATATTATATTACCAACAAAGGATTTATCTCTATCCTACTATGAATATGCCATGCTGTGGATGGCGTGAATTGATGAGGCAGCAGTTGTCGCAGCGAAGCGCTGAGCTCGCTCGCGACGTTAGGGGCCCCGCGCTTCGCGTGATCCTGTTCGCAGATTTGCATTTTTATAAGTCGTGCTGCCAAATAAATACAAGTCTCGAAACAACTTCGGAGTCTGCCTCCAATTTATCATTTCAATTTCAAAGCTTCTCCCATTCAAATGTTGCAATATTTTTAAATAATAAACTGTTTGAAAGAGATAAATAATGCGAATATATTACTATTTGTTTCATTTCGTACAATGACAGTGATGTCTATTCTCTAGCTCATTTTTGGCTTCTGTACACGTTTTGAGAGTGTCAAACTCTACTTTTTAACTTTTGACCTACACAGTGGAATTTAAAAACAAACTTTGTGCAGTTTAATAATCACTATCAAAGAAAATCAGTTGCAGTTTTTAAGAAGGAATTTATAATTAAATGCATTTTTGCATTACGTAGCTAATTTACTAACACTCAATATGAAGCAGATGTTCGTCGTCGATCGTGTGTCACGCACTTGGCTGATTTCTTGATATTATCAAAACTATACGTATATTCCGAATTATAATTTGTTATGTAATGTAACACCAATCAAGCAGAAATTGAAGAATCGAATGACGCCATTGCGCCCAATCGGATAAACGAGTTTGTATTGCCAGCATTTGCTGTTTTTCCTTCAAATAAAGACGGTACCTGGATGGAGGGGGGGAGGGGGGGGCGCTCCAAGAACACTCCAATTTTACGCGCAAACGGATTTCTCGTTTTGTGCCTTAATTCGCAAGAATTCCAACAGACATATAAATATTAGGCGAGTTTATCGAGCACTTGTTCCGATTCACTGGTGACTAGTATTCGGAGCTGAACATTTGGCCGACGCCCAAGCTAAGGCTGCGGCCACACTCCACTAAGCAAACAATTATAAGTCTCACGTCAATTTGTGATAAATGAAGGTATTCCTTACCATATTACGAGTTTGTGGATTAATATGCTCTTGCCTATTGACTTAAATAAGCAGGTATCTCTTACAGGTGTATCAGATATCTTCTCGGTAAGGCTGCTCCATCTTAGACTGCACTTCCACCAACCTTCAGGTGCAATATCGATCAATCGCGACCCTGTGCAATATAAAAAGTTAATTTAATAATATGTATTAGCCATTGCACATTACAAAAAAAATTAGAGACTCATTTACAACAAATATAGCAGCCGTGCCAAGTCCGTTGCCAGATTCGGGCCTCGCCACTTTTTGGAGCAGTAATGCCACGTCTATCCACAACTGAGCCACAACACCTGGGTGAGTAATAAGATTGCAACTCCGCTAACAAAACGGCCCATTAATGGTGGTTAGTGCACTCGCGCTCAGCTGTCGCGAGGGGGCGCAGGTGCGCCCCGTTTGCGCCCTAATTGGTGCGTTAATGGCGCGGACCTCGTTATGGCGCCACTT
Source organism: Dendrolimus punctatus (assembly GCA_012273795.1). Lineage (NCBI taxonomy): Eukaryota > Metazoa > Arthropoda > Insecta > Lepidoptera > Lasiocampidae > Dendrolimus > Dendrolimus punctatus. Next base: position 108,165 of record CM022549.1, on the reverse strand, counting down.
GTGAATATTTACGAGCGCAACGCTCGCATTTTATGGCTGTCTTCGCGCCACTCAACACCTTCTCCCAACAAACAAGGTGCTTTATTAAGATAACAAGCCATAATAACCTCATATTCATTACCTGTTACATTTTACAATGACAAAAAGATAAAATAGATACCTACAAGCAAACAAATCTTATAATAAATCTGTAGGTATAGTTTTCAAAATAAGTTAAAAAATTCCGGGGTTTGATTCGAATCGTCATAGCAACACGTGAAAACTACTGAACAGATTTAAATGAAAGTCGAAAAAGAACTAGCCTGTAACCTGGGTCAAGATTAGGATAACTTTTATCCTGGTAAACTACATCGTATCTCATGTTCACAGTCATCGATCAACAGACGATAAGACAGCGTTTACTTTGTCAATTTTGAAGCGATATTAAAAAAACATTATTCGGAATAGTATACTTACCTGTCCAATGTCATCCAACTAGAAACAGTAGTTTCATAGTAAGTGATGGAGCAGCGCGACAATATTTATCAGTAAATTTTACTTTAAGTATAAATGAAGTTGCAGTTTTCCATCTGAAACAGCCATTATGATGTTGTGACACGAATGATGTCTGTATATTTGTAATGCGCTATAATAAGGTGAATCGGGTTGCAGCCGCAGCAGGCGCGGCGTGTGCTTGCTGCGATTTGCATCTCTGCCCCGCCCCAGCCTCCCCTAAACACACACTCGCCTTGTTTGTTCGTTTCTCCAGTACCGATGGAATGCTACGTGCAAATTGACACGCGATAAAAACGTAAATAAATTTTGTGATAGACATGGATTATGAGGTAATAACTTGTAACTTTTCTCAAAATCAAATTCAAAAGTTTTATTCAAAATAAGTTACACTGCAGAACACATTTTAAAGGTCATACATATAAGTCAAAATTAAAATTTACCTCCTACTCAACAATAAATATAGTGCACCGCAAGCGGGAAAAAACTCTCTAGCTAAAATAGTTGTTGTTCATATTTCTTATTATATTTATATCTTAATTTTTAAGAGAGCATCAGCGCATTTGTAGCACCTTTGGTGTTGCAAATCTGTATAGACGATGGTAACCGCTTTCCATCAAGTGGGCCGTCTGTATGTCTGCTGAACTCACGCAATACAAAAAGTTTTATACAAAAGTATGTTAAAGAATCACAACAGTGGTTGAAGAGGGCATACTCAAGAAGACAACGACATAGTAGAAGGCAAGAAGAATATGATCCACTAAAAGTTCATACTGCCACAATTCTTCATAAATTCTTGACATCTTTGGCAAGAGACTGGTCACTTATCGCCGGTGCGAGTGCACAACTTTGTAACTACACTTTTTGGCGCAATATTTTTTTTGTTAAAATTGACACTTGATAATAATATATGATAGCTGACAAAAACAATTTTTACAAAAAACAGATATTTTTATTTTGAAGATGAGTTGTGTTTTATAAACTTTTTTAACTAAAAGTAAAGTTTATTTAATATATCATTTCGAAGTGTCCGTTTGTTTGTTTTATTAAAACTTAAATAAATATTATTTGGAAGGGAAATATTTTATAAAAACTGATCTATGTATGATGATGATGTACAATCTAGTAATGGACTAACTGTGCATGTCAGTTGGTCCACAACAAATGATTGCCTAGAATTTAATGAGGCACAGTTTTTCGTCACAAATGATAAATTCCCTCCACTAGTGTTCACTTTCAAGCAACACCCATGAAATCAAACTGCAAAACATCACACTTCAAGTCCCCAACAAGAGACGAGACGGGCAGGTCGATGGCAGGGGCGCAGACAAACAAACAATCAGCGCTCAGCGCCGGTGCCGCTGCAATTCCATATATCGTAGGTGGATTTAACACATGCGGAAATGTGACAAATGTCTTCTGGTGGAGGCGCACAAGGGAATACCCTGACTCCGGTTCGCGTATTGCTGCTTTGTCAGCACCGCCTGGGCTTTCGGGGGCCCCTTGCAAGAGGGGTCATCTGGAAGCCAAGGCCGGTTGGCTCGGCGCCGAGATTGGCGAAACGAGGCGGAAGAAAGTTCTGTCTTCAACCGCCAGACGCAGCAAATCTGCTGCAGGGCTTTCAGGCTGCCCGGATGCTGCCGTTGTCACGGCGGCAACCGAGGCACCTGTCTTGTTAGGGCGGGCGGCGTCGGTCGTGGACTTGACCACCGATGCCCCTGCGGATAGGAATTACGCTATGGGGCCACCGGTCGGTCCCGTGGCGCGTAGGCCCCCATCCGGCCGTGCGGCGCGCGCGCGCGCGGCACACCCGGATATAGATTACGATCCACTGCGCGACTCGAGCTCGGCTGCTGTCCTGGCCTTGTGCGAGTCGCGCACTATAGATTATGATGCCTTCGTTTCCCCGACGGCTTCTGCACGGGCTTCACCCGTGCGGGGGTACGGCGGGTACGAGGAAGGCTTTCGCACACCGCTCTCGGGTAGCACTCCAGAATCGCTGGATTGTGCGCTCGACGGTGCGTTACGCGCGTTCGAAGAGACCTGCTCTGCTCCGATTGCCTGCGACCAAAGGGTTCGCACGGCGGCCGGAACAGAGGCAGTAGGGGACGAGCACCCCACGACGACGGCGGCACACAGCGCGCAGGCCTCACCTGCGCACGTGCCGCTGGCTTGCGACATAACAGTTCGCAACGTCGGGGACGCTCGCCCCGCGAGCCCGGTCGCCGCGCGAGCTTCACTCGCGCCAACGACCGAACTCGCGTATAGGGACTTTGTAGGCGCGACAGCGGCGACCCCTTCGCCTTCCTTCCCTAATGGGACGGGAGTCGCTGTCGCGATGTCGGCGCCGACGAGTGCGACGGCTGCAGCAACGGCGGCGACGGCGGCGGTGTCCACGTCCTCGTCTTCGGCGGCGGCGGTGGCAGCGGCCACACCATGTCTCGCGTCCCTAGGTTCGTCGTCTTCGGCGGCGGGTTTGATGGCGCAGTCCACGTCTTCGGGGGCAGATACGCCCCCAATATTGTGTAACCCGGGTTTTGTTGCCGGATCGAGGTCGCGGTTCTGGGATCGGTCCCGGGACACCGACGCCGACTCGGCGACCACGTCGGGTGCCTCCACCCCAGCGCGCGCGCGCTCGCCTTTGCGCCCCACGGGGGGCGCAACCGCGTCGGTCGCGTCGGCCGCGACCGCGTCCGTACTCGCGGGTGCGGAGGCCTTCCTCCGCACAGAGGGGGGGGAAAGGGGGCGCAAGGCGCGCAAGGCGACCGCCGCCAAATTGGCCGCGGCCAGCCGGTGCGCCGCCCTCGTAGGGGACGTGTCGTTGCTCGGCCCCGGGGAGCTCCGCCTCGCGGCGAGCGCCCAGGTGGCTGAAATCCTTCAGATCGCCCAGACGTCGGGCAACCTGAAGGGGGGCTACGTGCGTCGGCTGAAGGATGCCGCGAACAGAGTGTCTGACATCGTCGACACGCTGGTCACGCGGGATCCGGAGGCCGAGGCATGGAAGCTCGGCAACGAAAATGCGCGTTTGCGCATTGAGGTGAGCTCTCTGCGGGAGGAAAATCTTTCCTACCGCAAGGAGTTCGAAGAAATGCGCAAGGCCCTCAAGGCCTCCGCCACGGCCGTGGAGCCGGCGCCCGCCATCGTGGCGGTGCCGCCGCCCGCGCCCGCCAAGCGGAAAGCGCACACGATCGCGACGGAGGCGACGGCGATTTCGGAATCGCCGGTCGCGCCCGCTGCGAAGAAAAAATCGCGTACGGCCCCCGCCGCGGTGGCGGGGCCAAAACCGACTCCCGCCGACGGGGCGGGATCGACCGCGGCACCCGCCGACGGGGCGGGTGCGAGTGTGGGCGCGACGCCCACCCCTCCTCCTCCTCCTCCCCTCCCCTCCTCCTCCCCTCCTCCTCCCTCCTCCTCCTCCTCCTCCCTCCTCTCCTCCCTCCTCCTCCTCCTCCTCCTCCTCCTCCTCCTCCTCCCCCTCCTCCTCCTCCTCCTCCTCCTCCCCCTCCTCCTCCTCCCCCTCCTCCTCCTCCCCCTCCTCCTCCTCCCACTCCTCCTCCTCCCCCCCCCTCCTCCTCCTCCTCATCCTCCCCCTCCTCCTCCTCCTCCCCCCCTCCTCCTCCTTCTCCTCCTCCTCCTCCACCCCTCCGCTCGGGCTCAGCGGCGGCGGGTACGATGCGCTTTTGCGCGTCGTGCTCGACGCTGTTGCGCCATTAATTGACGCGAGGTTGGCCGCCATCGAGGACCGGCTGAACCCCGCGCCGACCCTCCGCCCGCCGCTTGCGGCGGACCGAGGTAAGGCGCCGGCGCCCAGACCGGCTCCTCGCGCGGCCGTCGCGCACGCGGCCACCGCGGTGGCCACCGGACGGCCAAGACCGGCCACGGCTGCCGCCGCCGTCCGTCGAGGTATGGGGGAAGCGAGTACCCCGGCCCCGATGGAAGTGGTGGTGGCGGCCCCGGCCGCAGGGGTGGCGGGCTCCCCACAGCCGCCGCCCCCGAAACAAAAAAAGAAACACAGGGGAGGTGTGAGACGGACGCTCAGGAGGAAGCGGAGGGCGGAACGCGCCGCCGCCGCTGCCGCCCCTGTGGCCTCCGTCTCGGCCCCCACCCCTGTGACACCGGCTCCCAGGCGTCGGGCGGCGCCCGCGGCCGCGACACCGGTCGTCGCGGCCCCCGCCCCCCGCCCTCGAGTCGCCGTCGCCGTCGCGCCACCGCCGGCGCCCGTGGCCCCCGCCCCCACCCCCGCTCCCGAGGGGGGGGCGTGGACCACGGTCGTCGGGCGGAAAAGGGGTAAGGGGGCGAGGGCCAACGGGCCCCCTCCCCCCCCCAGGCACAAGCTGCTGCCCCTTCGACGGGAAGGAGGCAGCAACCGCGTAGGCAGGCTCCGAAGCCTGCCGCCGTCTACCGCGAGCCAAGTACGGCGGCAGTCGTCATCAAGCTGCTGCCGGACGCGGTCGCGAAAGGTGTCGGCTACCGCGACGTCTTTGCTAAGGCGAAGGCTTCGGGGGTGGTCGACATCACCGCCATGGGTCTCCGTGAGGGGCTGAAGGTGGTGCGGACCGCCAAGGATGGGCGCCTCCTCCAGTTCCAACCGGGACCGGAGGGCGCCGCCAAGGCGGATCGCGTCGCTGAGGCTCTTCGCGGGGCCCTTGCAGGGTTGGCCGAGGTCATCCGCCCAGTAAAGCGTGGGGAGCTTTACATATCTGGGCTGGATGACTCGGTCACTATCGATGGGTTGCGCGACGCGGTCGTGTGCGCCAGCGGATGCAGGCGCGACGACGTGCTCGCGAAGCACATCGGTGCCGGACCGGGCGGCCTGGGCGCAACATACGTGTTGTGCCCGGTCGCTGCCGCCAAGACCATCGCCGAACTGGGCTACCTCGTGGTGGGCTTCACTTCGGCGAGGGTCGAGGCAATGGAGGCTAGACCGATACGTTGTTACCGCTGTTTCAACGTCGGTCATAGCGCCCAACAGTGCCCGGACACGTGCCCGGACCGGTCCAAACTGTGCCTCCGCTGCGGTAAAAGCGGACACAGGATTCCGGACTGTAAGGCACGAAAACCCCACTGCGTGGCGTGCGCGGCGGGGGGCCTTAACGCTGCCCATCCTACGTTGGCGAGGTTCTGCCTACCTCCCTTCGTAAAGGGCAAATTCGTCCACTCGCGGACGAGACGAGGTGCGGCTGCAACTGCGGCGACGGCTGTGCAGGCAATGGACACCTCCAATGCCTAGTACACCCGCTACAGCGTTTTTTCAGGCCAACGTAAACCACTCCCCCACCGCCCAGGACTTGTGCCTGCAGGCGATGGCGGAGTGGCGAGCGAACTTGGCCGTTATCAGCGAGCCGTATTACGTTCCCCCCGCCGGCAACTGGGTTGGCGATCTCGACGACACGGTAGCGGTGGTGGCCAGGGCCGGATCTGGTACACCGCTTACGTGTCTCGAAAGAGGAAAGGGCTATGCGGTGGCGGAAAGCGGGAGTATCGTCGTCATCGGCGTTTACTTCTCGCGAAACCGCCCTCTGGCGGAGTTCGAGCTTCACTTGGACGCCGTCGGGGCTGCCGTTCGCAGATTGTCACCCAAAACGACTTTCGTGATGGGCGACTTTAATGCGAAGCACCAATCCTGGGGAAACGTCATCACGGACCCTAGGGGTCGGGCAGTTGAGGATTGGGCTCTTCAAGCCGGCCTCACAATATTGAACCAGGGGTCGGTCCAGACCTGCGTACGCGCACGGGGTGGATCGATCATCGACCTGTCATTCGCCACTCATGCGGCCGCCCGCAGAGTGACCGGATGGAGGGTGCTGGAGGAGGTGGAGTCGCTCTCTGATCATCGGTATATCAGATTTGAGCTAACGACCCCCTCCTCCGGTCCGAGCCCTGTTCAACGTCGCCCCCCTCTCCTCCCGCGTTGGGCCCTTACCAAGCTCGATCCGGAGCAGGCCGAGGAGTGGGCATGTACGGAAAGCTGGGCCTACCCAGCCGATTTCGCGAATTTGGACACGCAGGCAGAGCACATGCGCAAGACCCTGACGAGGGTTTGCGACGCTGCGATGCCACGCGTCTCCAAACGGCAGCCTTCGTGCAGGCAGGCGGTCCACTGGTGGACCGAGGAGCTCGGCGAGATGCGAAAGGCAGTTCGCATCATCAGCCGCAGGCTCAAACGCTGCAGGGCGCGCCGTCCTCCGGACTATGTCGCGGAAAATGGACTCGTGGGAGAGTTTAGGGAGGCCAGAAAGGCCCTTTCGATTGCGATATTGCAGTCGAAAGCCCGGGCTCGGGCCGAGCTCCTCGAGACGCTCGATCGGGACCCTTGGGGGCGTCCGTACCGTGGGGCCCGCAACAAGTTGCGGCCTTGCACTTCCACGGCTACGGAAACGCTCGAACCCGAGGTGCTCCGTTCGGTGATCGATGGACTCTTCCCGGATCCGGGGAACTTCACTCCCCCCAGTATGGGTCCACCCATTCCCGACACCCCCACGGACGAGGAGCCTCACTCCATCTCCGAGGGGGAACTCGACGTTGCCCTGGACCGGCTCCGGGGCAGGAAGACGGCTCCGGGACCCGACGGGGTCCCCGGTCGCCTCCTCTTCCTGGCTGCAAAACATCTACGCAGCCAGCTGCGGGACCTCTTCGAAGCCTGTATTCGCGCAGGTAGGTTCCCGTCGCAATGGAAGGAGGGGCGTCTGTGCCTTCTTCCCAAGGGAGGTACGAAGCCTCCCGACGATCCGTCCGCCTACAGGCCCATAGTGCTGCTGAACGAGGTCGCCAAGGTCTTCGAGAAGATCTTGGCGGAGCGGCTCGTGAAGCATCTAGACACCGTGGAGCCGGGGCTATCAGATACGCAGTTCGGGTTTCGGAGGAGGCGGTCCACGATGGACGCCTTCGAGACGCTGCGAACGGTGACGGACGAAGCTGTCCAAGCGAAGGACGTCGTTCTTGCGGTGTCGCTAGACATAGCGAACGCCTTTAACAGCCTCCCTCATGAGACGATCAGGGAGGGGCTCCGTGCACACGGAGTCCCCCCGTACCTCACGAGGCTGTTAGGCGAGTACCTGCGGGATCGACACATCCTTTGGGAGGGCGGTGAGTCCGTCAATCACGAGTTAGGTCGGCGACGTGTCGCGTGCGGCGTTCCACAGGGGTCGGTCCTCGGGCCGATCCTTTGGAACGTAGGCTATGACTGGATCCTTCGGGTGACGGTCAGGCCCGGGGTAGGGCTGATCTGCTTTGCGGACGACACCCTACTCACGGCACGCGCCGCGTCATTCGCGGAGTCCGTGGACGTCGCCAACGACGGGTTGGCGATAGTCGTAGATAGAATAGCTAGGCTGGGCTTGAGGGTCTCCCCCGCGAAAACGGAGGCCATCATGTTCCATAGGAAGTTTCGTAATCCACCCCCGGATCTGTCCGTTACAGTCCAGGGGGTGGCGATCAGAGTAGGGCCCACGATGAAATATCTTGGGCTAGTCTTAGACGGGAAATGGCTGTTCAAAGCGCATTTTGAGCAGTTAGTTCCCAAACTCGTGAGTTCCGCGGGCGCACTCTCAAGGCTTCTTCCCAACGTGGGGGGGCCGGGGGGTGCGACGCGGAAACTATATTCTGGCATCCTGAGGAGTATGGCCCTTTACGGTGCCCCCGTCTGGTTCGAGTCGCTTCACCGCCACAATCGAACCCTGCTGCACCGGGCGCAGCGGGTTCTGGCCGTGAGAACCATACGTGGGTATCGTACAGTGTCTTGGACGGCGGCGACACTCTTGGCAGGCGAGCTGCCCTGGCCTCTCCAGGCAGACGTCCTGTCCAGGGTTCGTCGTACCCAGCAGGATGCCCTAGTTAGAGGACTGACCTTCTGTCAAGTCGAGATAGAGACGGTCAGGAAGCGGGAAACCGCTTCCTGCCTCGTCGACTGGTCTCGTGACCTCGAACACCCTGCGGCCGGCGGCTTTACGGTGGACGCAATCAGGCCACAACTGGAGGAATGGGTTAACCGCACTAGCGGCACCCTCACCTTCAGGACGACGCAGATACTGACCGGACACGGTTGTTTCGATCAGTATCTGTTTCGCATTGTGGGCTGCTTGCCTTCTCCGGATTGCCGACAGTGTGGCGCGCCCGATACGGCGTTTCATACGCTTGTCGAGTGCGCTGCCTGGGCGCCTCAGCGTTTCGAGCTCGAGACAAAGTTAGGAGCCGTCGGATCGCTCGGCGACTTGGTAACGGCCATGTTGCAGAGCGACGACGCCTGGGATGCTGCGGTTTCTTTTTGTGAGGCAGTTATGTCTCTGAAAGAGGCCGCAGAAAGGGATAGGGAGCGAAGTCCTAGGGCGCGTGCTACGGTCTCTTCTCGAGGTCGCCGGCCTTCAGCCGGCACCCGGAGAGGCAGGTACGCGCATTACTTCCCTCCCTGAGTTAGGATCCGGAACGATGGGGGCCCTTAGCTACTAGGTCAGCAAGGGACTTTACAACTACCCCCGTTCCGTAGTGGAGTGTGTTCTCCCGGGGCACACTTCAGCACTTTATGCGCTGGATCGACTGCTGAGTAACTATGTTCTACATCTCAGTCTTTCCTTCACATCAAAGCGCAGGGCCGCGAAGGGAGGAGGGGTTTTTTAGTGGGTATTGAGGTTGCTCGCCCGTGCGGCATCGCTCGGAGTCTCCACACTCCTCTGTGTAATCCATAGCGGACGAAGCGCAAGTAGAGCATACAATTGCTAGCGTTATCGCCCCCCGTGGATTCGTGCCGTTTCCTAGTGACGGCCCAGAGAGTGCGTAAATCGGTTAGTCATTTTTCCCCGCCTCAAAAAAAAAAAAAAAAAAAAAAAAAAAAATTGCTGCTTTGTCGTATTTGAGACAAACGAAAGGTCAATAGTCTGCATATGAGGACTGAATACCGATTATCTGTAATATTGATTTTCAAAAATGTTTTTGCATTCATATAGGCCTTTGCCACTGTACATTCCCAATAAACCTAATAAACAGTTTTCAAAATGGCGTGTTGTTCAAGTGCTATTGTAAATTTTCTTAAGAAGCACTCACAAAACCTATTGTAATTATTATTACTTGTGCCCCAACTGACTCGGTGCAGCGTAGCAGACTCAGAGGCCGCGTAGCAGGCTACGACTCGTAGCAGACACGTGTAATGGAACAATACAACAGACAGAGTTCGAAATGTTTTGATGTTTTTAATTATATGTTTTTAACAATTCAAATACTATATTCATAAAGATTAATTTGTGAATATTTTGAAGTACTTAAATCAAATTGAAATTAGAAAATGTGTTTATTATTTAAATTATCATAAGCCCCTCTGACCAAAGTTCAAACTAAAGGCGGGTCACTTCAGTGAAACACAAAAAAACGATGCTAGATCGATACAAAATTTATTCATATTTGCTTACATACGTATATTAGTAATATGTAAACCATACCGCGATCTATTTGTCAAGTGGCGCCATCTATCGAAGTACAAAATAACTTTTGCCCAATACTTACAAAATTATTGTAAGTACTCGCGTTAATATTCCGCCTACTATGGACAAAATATGAGCTAAATGCTTACCATGACTTAATATTTTGTTCATAATTAACTGTACTTCATTTAGATACAATATGTCTAAAAAACATAAACTAAATTACACATTCACATTAAGCATAATGATGATGGCGCTTGTTACATTTTATAAAACACTACAATAGAGTATGGTTAACTTTCAATACATTATACAAAATTAAATCACTAGTTCAACAAAATTCAAACAAAATAAAGAAAACACAAAATATTGATATTAAACAAAAAATAACTTATGTGTAATGATCACAAAGTTGTAGACAATATATTGGATCTTCTACAAAACAGTGATTAATAAAATACAAAAAAAACAAAATGATGATGATAACACGATAATATCTATTGCAAAAATTTTAAAAATACAAAAGAACAAAAAATATAATTACTGTTATTTGTAATTAACACAAAACAAGAAAATACTTAATTGCTAACAGGAAGAATACATAATTTTGACACGGGTCTTTTAATTTGTGACCCCTTACATTTTAGGGTAACAACACGCGTAATTCCGTCCAACCCAGGATGTTTTTGAGTGATGATTCCATACAGCCACCGAGCTGGTGGTAAATCATCCTCGATCACCAGAACGACATCACCAATAGCCGGTTCCGGAGTCTGATAAGCCCATTTATAACGATTCATAAATTGGGTTAAGTATTCTTTTGACCATCGTCGCCAGAAATCTTGTAACATACGCTGTGTCAACTGCCATCGCTTTAGACTAGTGAGATTTGAGTGTTCAAAGTTAAATTCCGGTACAAGCACAAGAGGTTCTCCTACCAAAAAATGACCCGGAGTTAAAGCAGTTTGGTCTTGAGAATTTTCACTATATCTTGAAATGGGACGCGAATTTAAGCATGCTTCTATCTGAGATAACACGGTAGCCATCTCCTCATAAGTCAGAGTGTTGTTTCCAACAACTCTTTTTAGGTGGTGTTTTGTGGACTTTATACCAGCCTCCCAAAGTCCGCCAAAATTCGGAGCATGAGGTGGTATAAAATGCCAGTTTGTTCCATTATCTGATAGCCAATCCGCTATTTCTTTGGTGACGCTTGATTTTTCAGCAGCCAGCAGCTTCTTTAATTCTGTCGCAGCTCCCACAAAATTTGTGCCATTGTCGCTGTAAAGATCAGCACAATGACCTCGTCGAGCTACGAACCTTTTGAATGCTGCCAAAAATCCATCAGACGTCAAGTCACTTACAGCCTCAAGGTGAATTGCTCTGGTCGCCATGCAGACAAAGAGACAAATATATCCCTTGTAAGCATGATGACCTCTTCCCTTAGATGTGCGCATATTTATTGGGCCGGCATAGTCTAATCCACTCTGGTAGAATGGACGGCTGGCAGTCACCCTAGCTTTGGGTAACTGACCCATGAGCTGTTCCCTGATACGAGCTGCATGACGTACGCACATAACACATTTGCGTACATAAAATTTGGTGCGATTTTTTGCATTAAGCACCCAATATCTTGACCTCAAATAATTAAGCATTAGTTGGGGCCCTCCATGTAACGTCTTTTGATGCGTATCTGCAATTAACAAATCCGTAAAATGAGACTTGGATGGTATTATAATCGGATGTTTACGATTTTCATCCACTGCGGCTCTCTCCAAGCGTCCGCCTACTCTGAGCAAACCAGCGTTGTCGATGAATGGATTAAGTGAGGTAAGTACACTTTTCTTGTGCACCTTCCCTATCTTAATAAGATCTTCTATTTCTTGAGTAAATTGTTGCTTTTGACACTGTTTAATGCAAACTATCAATGCTTCATTCAGTTCTTTAGCTGTTAGCCATGAAGGAAATTGTTCAGAGTTGCTATTTCGTTTCTTACAATACATAAAACGCCTGCAATAAGCGATTACTCTGACCAGTTTTCTTAGTGTTGAGAATCTGGTCCATACTGGTAATTCTGATTGTTTGTCAATTGTAACGTAACTAACTTTGTGTGCCTTTGCTTCTAAATCTGTACTGCATGCTATCTCCTTTCCATAATCAATATTTTTATTTTTTAGCCATCTCGGCCCTTCCATCCACAGCTGGTTAGATATTAATTCAGCTGGCTTTAATCCTCGTGAAGCATAATCTGCAGGATTGTCTGCCGATTTAACATGAGCCCATTGGCTGCTATCCATTACTGTCAAAATCTCTGAAACTCTATTCGCGACAAATGTCTTCCAATTAGATGGATGTTTACTAAGCCACGCAAGTACTACTGTCGAATCTGTCCTTGCATAAATGTTCTTCTTGTCAATGTTTAATACTTCCGCTACTTCACACAACAATTTCGACACTAAAACCGCTCCGCACAGTTCGAGTCGTGGTATTGAAACTTGCTTAATTGGCGCAACCTTTGTTTTTGCTGTCACCAAGCGAGAGTAAACGACATCTTGTTGATCAACTACACGGATATAAACAACTGCTGCATAAGCCTGATTCGAGGCGTCACTGAATCCATGCAGTTCCAATGTGTCACCATGATAAGTTCTTAACCACCTAGGAATCCGATATTGAACCAGTTGTTCGAGCTCGCTACGGTAAGTACACCATTCTGTTAACAATGTAGATGGTAACTCTTCATCCCAATTAATTCCACATAACCATAATTTTTGAATTAATATTTTGGCTTTTATGATTACAGGTGCCATCCAACCCAATGGATCGAACAACATTGATATGTGAGATATAACACTTCTCTTAGTTACAGGTATCTTCAATGGAGGCAGCTTGACTGTGTATACAAACTCATCGAGTTCTCTGGACCAGGTAAGTCCCAATATTTTCATTACTATATCTGTTTTCAATTCTAAATTTTCTTCTTCTTCCTTATCTTCTCTTATATGTTTCATTAATTCTAAATTATTGCTTTTCCACTTTTGTAAATCAAAACCTCCCTTTGCTAATAATTGCTTCATTTGGTAATATATTTCTTTTCCTTCAGATATGTTTTGGCAGCCAGTCATCAGATCGTCCATATAAAAGTCCGACAAAGTAATTTCACGTGCAATAGGAAAGCGGTCTCCTTCATCATGTGCAATTTGGTGTAACGTTCTGATGGCTAAAAATGGAGCTGATGCTGTGCCGAATGTTAATCTCAAAAGCCTTAGGTGTTGGATTTCATCCTTAGGATCCTGTCTCCACAATATTCTTTGAAAATCAGTATCTTCTGAAGATATTAACACCTGCCGGTACATTTTGACAATATCTGAAATTATGCAAGTAGGATGCAATCTCCACCTCATTATGACGTGTCGTAACTCTGCTTGTAGATTTGGACCTACCATTAGTTCACTATTCAACGACACACCATTCCTACCTAAAGTTGAGGCATCAAATACAACCCTAACTTTACTTGTCGTTTTATCTTCCCTTATAACCGCATGGTGAGGAAGATATACTACATGATCTTTGTTAATTAACTCCGATGGAATTATTTCAATATGACCCAAGTCGATATATTCATTAATCACATCAACATATTGCTTTTTTAATTCTAAATCTCTGGCTAACCTTTTCTCTAAATTCAAAAATCTACGTAATGCAATATCTTTTGTTTGACCATTTACGCATTGTGGTGTAGCCGTTTTAAAAGGCAATCTAACAATATAACGACCGTCGGAATTTCGTTGCGTAGTTTGCTTAAAGAATGCTTCACATTCTTGTTCTTCTTCCGTGAAATGCTTTTTTGGCACCCACGTTTCCTCTAATTCCCAAAACTTCTTTAAAAGATCATTATGATCAGTTTCTACTGTTAAATAGTTACAGCTCTCTATATGTTCTTCCTTTCCAGTGACTTCTCCCGATAGTATCCAACCTAATTCAGAATCCTGTGCTATTAAAGATCCCGGAGGACCTCTGGAAAGTCCTTGTTTGAGGACTTTACTATACACCGAGGAACTTAAAAGAATATCAATTTTCCCTGGTGTCTTCCAAGTAGGATCTGCTAAATTATACTGCTTGAGTTCTCCCCATAATGGAAAGTTGATTTCATTACAAGGAAGAATTGATGTTAATTTCTTCTGTACATGAGCCTTAACCGACAAAACAAAATGAGGATTGTACATTGATTGTAATCTTAAGTAAACAATATATTTCGAGGTCAATGCACAACCTTTGTCATCTTCTCCTAGCCTTAGTGATGATTTATGACTGATATGTTTTTTAAGTCCTAAAAGTTGAACTGCTGACTCCGTAATATACGAAGCCTGCGAGCACTGGTCCAGCAAAGCACGCAGAGTCACCTGTGTGCCTGTACCGGATGTAACCTTCACTAAAGCCGTAGGTAACAAGTCATGACTGCTAGAAGTTGCAGCACAGTTTGTTACAATGTTACTGGCATCGTCTTGTGTTGCTTTTATATCAACTGATTGCTTAGGTTCTACATTAGAGTCAGTTGATATTGACGCGTCCTTAGAATGGAGTAAAGAATGATGCTTTCTTTTACATAACCGACATCTAGTCGGTAAGCGACACGCATATACTGCGTGACCTGACCCGAGACAATTAAAACATAATCCTTTGGTTTGGACAAAACTACGCCGTGAAGCGACGTCTTTATTACAAAATTTCTTACAATTACCAAGTTTATGTTCTGATTTGCAAAATATACATGACAAAGTAGCTACGTGTAATGTTTTCACAGGTATGTTTTTAGTGACAGTGCTTTTTGAAGGGTTATTATTTAAAAATTCTAGTGAGCGAAATCTTTGTTCTAAAAACTTATTAAACTGATCTATTGATGGTAAATCTTCTGAATATTCACAAATTTTTGCTTCCCATAATTTACGAGACTCAGGATCTAACTTCAAACTTAAAATATATATAACAATGATATCCCAAGTTTCAACCTGTATTCCCAAAATTTTGAGCGCATTTAAACAATCGTTGCTTGTATCTAATAGTTCCTTAAGAGATGCTGAAGACTCAACTGATATATTTTTCTGACTCATAAAACGCTTGAGTATACAAGATGCCATATACTTTTTATTATTATAGCGATTGTTTAATTGTTCCCAAGAAATCTGGTAATTTGAGCTACAGATAGGTATATTTCTCAAAAGTTGATCAGCTTCTCCAGTTAAATGACTTTTTAAATACTGAAGTCTCTGTACATCATCTAAAGAATTATTGTTATGGATAAGTGATAAAAATAAATCACGGAAGGTGATCCACTCTGCATATTGTCCTGAGAACATAGGTATACTAATTTTCGGTAACTTTACATTGCAAGACTTAGCTGAACCTTCTGCACAATCTTGTGATATATATTCAGAAACTTTTGTTGCGCATAGTTTATTGAGTATCTCTCTTAATTCCGTTTTATAGTCCAGATATAACTCTTCGGTAACTTCATAAACTTCTGATGAACAATAATTAGACTTGTTATATTCTGCTTCCTTTATTTCGCTTAATATTTTTAAATGTGTATCTGAAAATGAAGTCCATTGTGATTCCAATCTCTCCAATCTTACTTCAACATATGACTTAGAAATTCGATCCTTGGGCGACTTTTTGAAATTAGTTTTGGCTTTTGATATGGCCATATTAATGTCCATTTGAATTTTATTGTAGGCTTCCATATTGTGTAGATATCAATACAAAAAATTACACAAATACAATGTTTACCAATAACCTTTTCATAGATGTAAACACTTAAGCCAAAGCGCAATCTTGTGCATGTGCACTATCTGTAGGCACAAGTTATTCCAAAGGAAACTTCATAAAATATTAAAAGTCGCTGTTAAAAATTTCAAAAATTTTCTAAGTCCATAAAAATTTCTTCGAAATTTTTCTAAGTCGCTGACAAATTCTTCGAAATTTTTCTAAGTGTTTGGACTTTTAAAAGACTTATAAAAAAATCGGGCATGGATTCCCCGTCTCTTCACTTTTTTGAAAATTATTCTAAGTCCATGCAAACACTTTGTTAAATTTTCTAAGTCCAAGCAAATTTACAAGTTAGATTGTTCAAGAAAATAAGGTTCAATTTACTTACAGTTTTATGTCCATATACACTGATACACGTCACTCACACATACACACGTACGACGTCACTGCTACTTGTTGTCCGTTTTCTCCGCTAGATGGCGCCACCGGCTTCTCGGGCTGCTGGTACTGAAAGGAACGCCCCGAGCAGCGACCCACTGCCCATAGGTGCGATAGCGACACACAAAAATTGTTTCTCGGGAACCAGGTTTACTGACATCCGGCTCGAATAGAGATGGTCGTTTTTGTAAAAACGTTTTTGAGCAACGATGCCAGTAGACGATGCCGGCATCCGATGCCGATATATTGAAAAACGGATGCCCGCAATATCCGATGCGAACTTCACCGAATGTGAGCGAGCGAGAGGCACCGTTGAACACGTCACAGAAAACGCAACGATGACAAACCGAAGACTCGACGTATCGTTCGCTCGCTAACTCTCGGGTGCTCTCGGTACGATCGGTGGTTGTGCAAGACAAACAATCAACGTAATACAACACTAGGAGCGTGCGTAACTGTTAGAAAATTTTATAATAATATAGATACTTATCTATTTTTTAAAGTATCTCATGTATTTTTTAACAATCCCACTGAATGGTAGCTTCGTCGTTCCAAAATATAGTCGGCGTTGGCAGAAATATACCGTTCGAGGTGCAGTATTATTATAACTTCTGTGCCCTGCGAACAGATATTCTCCAAAGCCATATTTTGAATGAACGAAGAACTCGTCTTACAAGTTCCAAATTAATAATAATAAATCTAATTTTGTTAGCAATAAACACTAATATTAATTAACTTATGTTTATTTTTAACTTCCACACTTTTAAAACAATATTATACCAGTAGAAGTCGTAATGTTGAATATCGTATCTAAATAATTTACATAACTACTAGACAACAGGCATCCAATGTCATACGCAGAGTTGCAGATACTTTAGCCGGCAACTAGTTTTAGCAAATCGTATGGATACCAGAAATAACGATGCCGGCATCGGATGCGATTTACAATTAACGATGCGCATCGGATGACAAAATTTAACGAAAACGCCCATCGCTAGGCTCGAAGGACCATGACCAAAGTTCAAACTAAAGGCGGGTCACTTCAGTGAAACACAAAAAAACGATGCTAGATCGATACAAAATTTATTCATATTTGCTTACATACGTATATTAGTAATATGTAAACCATACCGCGATCTATTTGTCAAGTGGCGCCATCTATCGAAGTACAAAATAACTTTTGCCCAATACTTACAAAATTAATGTAAGTACTCGCGTTAATACCCTCGTATCATTTGTTCAAAATGAAAACATGAAATCTGAATAATTTTTGAGCTTGGTAAAAATATTATAAAAATAACAAACCTTATAATTATCCTAAAACTTTTAATACTCTATATTTACTTAATTCTCTCGTAGGTTACTTTTCTGATGTTTCACTTTTCCAGTGTGTGAAGTTGCAACTGTGTGCAACTTGCTTAATTTAATTACGTTTAATTTAATTTGAAGCAACATACATAACTTGGTGACATATTATTATTGCTCGCATGTTTTTTTACTTCGATTTTTGCTTCGCTTTTACTCGTTCTGATAATTGAGTATATTACGAATACTTTCGCAATAAGTTCTAAAATAGATAGTATAAAAATTGGACCTTAAAGTTGGTATTTTAGAATATTACGATAACGCTATCTTTAATTACTTTTTAAAACATACGAATAATAAGCTCTTTGACTCGTTACAATAATTTATTTATTTTTGTACATACATTTGGAATTAATTCGCCTGTAATTTAATTGAAGTTGAACATTGAAAAAAAACGATGATTTATAACTACTGAGGGGGTGGTGATGTGTGATGAGATGATTGGTTGCGGCCGTTGAGCGGTGCACGGGATAATGAAAGATTAGTTGCGTCGTACACGTTTAATCACACACACACACACACTCTCAATGTTCATAATAAATACAGTTCAGAAGGATTTGTGGAAGGCGAGCACCAAGCGCGAAAACTAACGTTTGAACCCGAGCACGTATGTCGTGCGTTCGTGTTGAAGGCGTAAGTCGGACTGTGCCGAGATGTCCCGAAATGAACTTCGGTGTTTGACTGTTTCGCGCCCAGTGAGTTGCCGCGAAAAATTGTGGTCGCGCTGTCATAAAACGGCGCGATGTTTTGCTTTGTACTGATTAATATTGGTTTCGCGCTTAAATGCTTACTTGTGATGTTGGCACTAATGTCGCCACACTACGATTAAATTTTGAAACATTTTAACGAATAAATTATATTTGAGGTAAAAGCTAAAGACCCAAAAAAGAAGAAGCAAATACTGTAAGGGTTCACTGTGTTCACTTAAACTCCTGACTTAACCAAATTGTAATAACACGAACTGGCACGCTTCGCTAAAATCGCTACATAATCAGTTTAAGTCCAAAAGCAAGTTGGCCAAGTGGGCTTGAATGCGGCCCCTCGCCACCACCCTTGCGATAATTCGGTTTGTGCGTTGTTTTATCCGGGATTAAGATGTCGGAGTTCGATTCTCGGCCGCGTAATTGATTTACGTGTGCACTCCGACGGCTCACCCTCGTTACGGCTTGTAGCTGTCGGCGCCAAATCGGTGTACCATTACATTCGATTTGTCTGTTCGTGTATACAATAGGAAATCAACCGTACTTTAACGCTTCATCTCTCATGAGATAATTTAAAAGAAACTATGTTAAGGAAGGTCAGGGTCAAGTCTGAGGTTAAAAGATACGTAGAGCCTATTCAAGCTTCAACTTTTAAAGATTTCGTTTTTCCAAAATAGCTACGGAACACGCGAAAACACAACACGGGAAGTTCTGTGGTGTGGTGTGGCTTAAGTCTTCGCTTTTTTCTGCTGGTCATCCCCTGGTGCATGCTGACGTGTCAAATTCGAGTTCTGAGCGTAGAAGGCCAAGAGCGCACTGCTCTTTGTCAGTGTCGGATTCAACTGGGAAAGGGTGAGTACGAAAATGGTCCAGGATTTGTTATGCGGAATTCAATATCTGGTTCATATAAATACTTATGTAGATATGTAATCCTTTAGATCTAATCTTCAGTGTAAAACGTTACCCAAACACACATACCCAAATAATAACTGCAACAATATTTTATGGAACAAGAATGACAATAAATCCCGTGCGATAACACATTCGTGTGCGGCCGCAGCGCCATCTTGCTTTCGGCCCGTTTGCTTTGTAATTTATGGCTTATTTTAATTAACAGCGTTCCAGAGCACCCCCTCCCCCCTCCGCCGCGGCAAACCCACTCCGTTAAGCAAATTATTCCAAAAGATATATTATCTTAGGTTTTCAACGCTTTAAATACACGTTATTACAGTAATTTCTATGTCCACGTATTGTCTACAGAGATATAATAAAGTAAACATCGCCCACTGCTGGAGGAAGGCCTCTAACTAACGCATACGATTCACTTGACTACACACCATTATATTAAGTAATCATGTATTTGTGCTTTAGTATTTATTAGTTGTTTATAAATTGTAAACTTCCAAGTTATTAAAGAGATATTTTCCAAAGATGTTACTTGTTAGTCCTACCCACATATAACTCTCATTAATAGTATAAATAGATATTGGTGAGATAAAGACGAATTAGCTTTAGATTGCGAGGTAATAATCCTTCACTCACTCGAACTCCTGCACAGATTGCGCACACCTCATTCTCGCAGCTTGTTATATTAAACGAAAATACAAAAATTACTCTCGTCCATAACGTCATTACAAGTGACAACTACTCATTCTTCAAACGTCTGTTTATTCCTCGGTGGGGTCAAAATAACACGGAATAAAGGTCGAGATGGCAAACAAAGTGAAGGGCCTGAAAGAACAACTCGCACGACGTTCTTTTGCTGTGTTCAATTCAATTGAACAAACAGAACAATTTGTAATATCTTTTGTTACATCGTTTCGGCTAAAAAGTATGTCCTAAATACCTGTCTAAAAATAAGGCTACAGATCTCGGGAATATAATTATGCTTTATTTTCGATACTACTGAAGAGAACTAGTCTCACCGTAATATAATTCTATTCTATTTATTATGAGTATATATACTGTACGTGTGTTTATCTGTCGATGCCCGAAATGTGCATACAACAAGTGCGTCGTGTGCGTTGCTCTGTACGAATGTCGGGAGCTACACTGCTCTTGTTTACTTCAGTGTTTGGCGTTTGGCGCAACAGAACTTGGATGCCTCGGCATGTTTGGCAGCTTCGGGAATGGTGCAGTGAAATAAAAATAAGCTCTTTTATTTTGACAATTTTCGGTCACACGTGAAACGCACAAATGTGCAGGTCCATATTAAACACAGGGTAGATATAATTTATCAATAATAGGAAGAACATAACTCAAGGGAAAATTATGGTTCCCGTATCAATCCTCTCATTGTAGCTCAATGCTTTGGTTATGCAACTTTGTGCTCACTCATCAAATCCTTAATAGTGAATAGTAGATAACTCTCCCAAGTTCAAGTTGAATAAGTAACATAGTGTCGGCGAGTTCCCGCCTTCTCGGGCCGGTCCACGCACAAGAAGAGCGGCCCCGGTAATGAAGGGGGCCCGAGGTCCGCTCAAAGTGGTGGGGGCCTCGTTAAACATGTCTATTTATAGCCCCCTTCGGGTTCATCGCGCAACTTTCGAGAACACCCTTAATAGTATATAGTAAGTTCATAACACCCCATCGAGTCCGTTCAGCCCCAACTTCGCAGACTCCGCTGGACTCATCACGTTACGAGCACAACACACGTTTAGTGTACCATTACATCTAGGAAGAATTTGAAACCACAGCTTGTTTTGGAGCTTATTTACATTGATCTGAATTGCTTTATCTTGTGAAATATCAGCCGGCGTCCATTTCCGAACCATAATGAATATCACTTTGTATTGTGTAATAGAACGAATTACGTCCTAATTTTAACAAAAGCAGTGTTATGTCACGTTTCGTCGACCAACTTATTATTTATATATGATTAAAACTATAATCAGTCTACGAATCGTACTCCACTATTAATAGGTAATAAATATCACTATTAAAGCTGCCGAAAAGAATGTATTTACCATCACTTTTAAATATACTTAATGTCCTATAGGGGTTGACGAGATTCTGCGTACGCATTGTACGCATTATAGTGGCAAAGTATGTTTCGTGGACTGACCACAGTTGTGTATGATGGGTCATAAGAGTATTACTACACGCATTTATTAAACAATTCATCGCAATGATGCAAATTGGATTCAGATGAAATGCCGATGAATGCGTTTTTTGTAAGATATTGTTGGTTGGTTTGCGGGCCGAACGTCTGGTTTCTGATCCGCCGGCACATCTGACGGATGAAAATGCAAACGGGGCCCACCTGCCCCCATGAATTATTTAAGGGGACGAATGAAATTACCGCCTCACTCAGTCGACACCTCCGAATAACCGGCCTCATGCATATTTTATTCGCCGCCTTTATTTAATTTAATTAAATCAGATGAATATTCGCCACAGCCACAGCTCGCCAACCGGGCGGCTCTCATTCAATCGTCAGCACGCCGTCAAAGGTGGCTCCGCGAGCAATCTTGCAAATTGCCGCCTTTCTTTATTCACAGATTGCGTCCTCTACACTACACGCTCCAAGGCCGATGTTTTATTCCGTACTCGTATGCACTGCGTTATATTGTTATCATTTAAAAATCACTCACTGAGTATCGCAGGACGCCGAACTTCAGAGCGTGTACAATGCGCGATTACATCAATTAATTTCACTTTGCACGGCTAAACACAATTCCAATCATCAACTTTATCATCACTTTGACAAGTTCACGAGTCACGGTCAAATAACACGATTCCACCTCCCACCGACTGCCTTAAACATTCGGGCTCTCAGATGGCGCCATCTTTAAACAGCGAATGGTCGCGGGAACCAGGTTGGAAACAGGTAAGGGGTTGAGTGCTCATGTGGCGAGGCCCTCCACACGAGCCCCGGCGCGCAAGGGACTAACTGGACGCGGGAATCTTCGATACATAGCTTCTTATGCTGGATTGTAAAGGCGGGTGCGACACTACTTCGGCAGCGTCGCGTTGAGCAAACCCAAGACACATTGCTAACTGGGAAGTAGGTGGCGTTGTATTCTATGTATGATTATTATAATGAATGATGCCATTATTATTTATTTGTTATTATTTAGTATTTATTCCAGAACTGACCGCTTGTGTGTGTTTTTACAACAGGCTTTTATGGTGAATGGGTGTCGTCTATGCTAATATTGTTACACCGTGTTTGTACGAATACAATGATAATAAAAAGGAAAGAAACGAATCCGCGGAGATAAAGGGACGTAAAGCCAAACATGGCTGCTTGGGATCCAACGCAACGAACGTAAGCAATTGAAATCCGTGCGGCGCGACGCGGAGCCGCAAATCGAGCTGCGGAAATGGAGACCCTTCATTGCTTGCGAAGTCTTCAATTGAAATACTTCTTACACGCACTTTTGGCACGCGTATACATTTTTTTTTAAATAATTATAGGCTCTCGTCGGTTCTTAATAACAATAAGGTTGGTTACTCTCGATTTCTCTGGGATCCGATTCATTCACAAGATCGTTTTTTGGTAACCATGGAACTACCTCGGGAGCATATACTTACGAGAAAAGAAAAAGTTTTAAAAATCGTGATAATTGTGACTAGTGGTCCCTCAGTGGTTGAATTACGACCATCATTAATTTCAATTATAAGTTTGGACATTATTAAGGCTCTGTTGTCAATGACTATACTTCTATAGTCAGAGATTTCGCCAAAGCTACATTGTCGATGTTCTTTGTGCATAATAAAAAAAATGTATTCTGCACTCGTTCTGTATTGCATATAAACTATAAGTGTGAGAAATTTCATACTCCTGCGTCCGCGCAATTTCATGAAATTCAAAGGGTACAAAGCTTTTGCTTCACGTATAAATATGATGACTGACTGATTGACTAGGGATCATGAGTGTTCACCACAGACCTGTACACTGTCGCGAGCACGTTGCTATTCTCGGTCTCTAATGGGCTCCTAGTCGGCGAACTGAAGTTTCATACAAACACTCAAGGAAAGCTGATGATATTATTAATAACTTAATATTAGGTTTCTTTAATCATCTGCAATGGTAATTTAAACAAAAGCAGTGATTTCTTTTAAAAGACAGTATAATTTGTACCGCGTCCATTTGCATTCGGTTCGTTGGTGTGCACATGAAAAAACTCATCGTACTTAGGCGAGTGAAACTTTTATTCGCACATCAAGAGAGAGCATCCCCCGGAACGAGGGGGCGCCCCTCGCCCCCGCCCCCGCCCTCGTCGGCCTCTCGTCCCAAGTATCAATGAGCAGCCGCTCGTGGGGGCTACACCACTGGAGGGGCATAACATAACAATGCGGTCATCAGTACGTTTAATTTGTACAGACATGAGTGGACACGAAGGTGGCGTGACCTGCCGCCGTTCGGGCACAACGGGATAAGGGACGCGACGCACTAATCGCACACCTCCAAAGGATTAGGCGGCGGCCGCACTGGTTATGCGGAACATAAACCTATTCACATTTGCACACATAACAGTTCTTCCCGGTATATCTGCGCAGTAAACTAGTTTCAGTGGCACGCGACACGAAGACTATTGGAATGATGAGCTGTGTCAAACAGTACCATCTTATGTTTTCATAGATTCGCATTTTCCACCATCTTCATTGATGTTAAATGAAATTGAAACCAAACCCACTTTACTAAGAGGTTGAAGATACGTTCCACTGTTCAGGCGTGAGTGAGAAGATGGTGTCGCTGGCAATGCGGCGGCCGCGGCCTCACGACGCCGCACCGCAATCGAGTTCGCCAGCAGCGGCCGCGGTTTCAATTCCGCCACAAGGGGCGTTTCATCACTGACTACACGAAGGCACTCCTCGTTAGCTTGTTGACGTTCAGCTGAATCAAGCAAATAGGACCAACGTGCACGTCTCCCGACTCGTGAACTCTTAATTTATTCTTAAAATCGGACTGAATACCTTTATATGCGATTATTCTTTATATTTCGTTAGATTCTTCATATTTTTCAGGAAGATACTCGATAGCTAATAACTAATCAATGGCCACTATTCTCTGGCATTGTCAAGTCGTAGGTAAGCTTTGTGACTTTTAAGAATCTGTAGCGTCGGTTCGACGGCCGGCCGGCAAACACAAAGAGATTAAGGACTAACAATAGGCGATTCTTTTCAATACTTAGAAACACGCCAACAAATGACTGAGCAATGAAGGCAACCATAAAAGGATTACAGATAACTAAAAAGCAGAGGTAATAAAACACCTGGTTGTTTAAGAATTATTATATGGATGATCTTTTAGGAACTTCAGTTGTAGTAGTGCCATTAGGTCGCAAACAACCTCTGATCTTTAGCAAAATCATAGGCTAAATAAGCAATCAGTATAACATTATCAACAAACAATCTTGAAACATCTATCTGTCATTAACATGTAAGAAGACCCTTTACACTATATTCAAAATGTAAATAAATATGGTGTCACGAAGACGTAACAAAATTAATCACAAATAGGCCTGCTTTTTATTGAAACGAATTTATTTCTTTTTGCCGAACTTTTCACTTCGAAACGCGATTTTCTCGATGGAAAAAGCACTAATCGAGTGATGAGATTTGTAGTGGAAGGCGGACAGCAGATGGCAACGTTTGTCCAAACATTGGTTGCCAACCTGATATTCATTATTCAGCCATTCACTCGCAGTGCAACCGGCAGGCCTCAATTATCATTGATGATGATTCACTGCTGCGTAACCAGTAAACAGAACACTTCGTTTTATAGAATTTTCATAAGAGCATCTAACCTAGCAAAATAAATATTATCTGTCAACTTTTATTTTGCTAATTAGTGAAGTATAAGAACAAAGTAGTAATTAATTAAAAGAGATAGATCATTAGGACGGCAACAAAGCGGATGGCACAAAAGAAAATGGTGGTCAGCGGGATGCTGTGCTCGACATTAAAGTTTTATTATTGCTGCTTATCGACTGAACCGTCGTTGTTTCTTATCTTCATATCGACTGAAATATAAGTTATTGTACACAAACTGTTTAAGGAAACTCGATCCGACACACTTGCTTCAAATGTAGGGTTAATCTGGAGAAGCAGACGAGCTATACAGCCGTGGAAATGCATGGCGACCGCAGCGATGACTTACCGCCGTCTGCGAAGGAAATTGGCTCCTCGCGGCGGACGTACGCCACTCAATGAGACACCTATATGTTTGTATGGTATATAGAGCGATTTCCACTTCCACAAGTCGAATGGCTTCGTCGAGCAAAGATCTTTCTCAATACATAACAATTTCTCTTGAAAGCGTAGGTATGTTTTAGTACGTTACAAAAGGTCTATTCAAAAGTTTCAGGTCGTTCAAGAATTGAACAGAGGAGAAAACACTTCAGAGAATTATCGTTTCGCGAAATCTATTCACCTCGTTGGTCGATACCCCTTCGTCCGCCTGAGTCGCGATACAGACAATGAGGACGAGCCAGGCCGGAATTGAATGCTCATTGATGCTTAACTTGAAATACACGCAGTGTGCTGATGCTTGAGCCGCGACATAATTATGGTCTGACCTCACTGTTCTACTCCTACGGATTATACGAAGAATACAAAGTAAAGTACGTTTCCTGCTCTGTACTAGTTTATACTTGTAATAATAGTCTGTGTAATAGTTTGTTTTCAAATTAATTTTTAATACTGAGCAAACGCTTATTGTCAAGTCCACAAAGCAAAAATATAGGTATGAAATGTGTTGGGATCAGGGAAGAGTTTTCGATGTGATAATGATCGCCGCAGCCGGTGGCTTGGGCGTCGGGCGTCGGGGCCTCCGCCGGCATTTGTATTCCGCGGGGTGAAGCCATTCCGCCGGAATTAGTAATACTTGCAGGAGCCGAGACATGGCCGACTCGCATTTTTACATTATTCTGGAAATCAGTTCCGAAGTACACTCTGTATCTGGATACGTTGTTTGGTCCTCCCATTCCTGTACATACTTTGAAACGGATTATATTATTATATATTTGACATAATACTTATTCACGTTTCTGCGCTCGTTATACTCGAATCTTTTCTGAAGCAAAAGTTGATGCATTGCACCTTTCATCACCGTGCTACTTGTGCAATAATCATGTGCCAAATTTCAAGTATCCATATGTAGAAATCGACAAACACTCTAAGGAAATCAATTTGACATTTGCATGTTGTTGCGGTATATCGCTGCGTTGTTTGTCCAGCCCCATCGATCCATCCATCCATCCATCCATCCATCGGCCGTCGGATTCCAATAGGGGCCTTGACTTTAGCAGATTTAATAAAGGGCTTGTCCTCCGGCATAGTTCCTTTGTTTCGCGCACGCAAAGGCCTCGCCGTGAACATTCTCGGGAGGCCCTTCCCGAGTCCGCCTTCATGCGCCTGTAATCTCGCCACTGAGCCACTGCTGTGTTACGAGTGTGTGCTCACTTTCAAACAAAATACCAAAACACGTGCACAATGTGCAATCTATTGTCGGAATCTTTTTTATTTTTTTTATTTGATTGTATCAGAAAGTCCCACTCATTCCTAATCGTATTACTGAGTCTTAACTGTTTTGCAAAAAATAGTTATTTTCTTTTATGTTTATTTTGTTTCAATTGTCTGCTCATGCATTCAAATTTAAAAGTTTTATTCAAAATAGGTTCCAGTGGAGAAACTTTTTTGAGGGTAATACATGTGTCTCAATTTCAATCGACTTTCTATTGTATGTACACCGCTTCACAATGTATTATCGCTGTTCCAAGAGAAGAAGCGGCATGAAACTCCCCAGGAACGCGTCTAGCTTTTCATAAAGAAGATATTTTCGTCATAATTATTTATATTACTATCCGGGAACTTTTTTTAAACACATATAGAAGTTGAACATTACAACTACTTTTCAAAGAATTAACGGAGTTGTAACTTGGTGGTAGAGTTGTAAGCAAGTACTAAGAATGCAGTTTTGTCATTTCAATATTCTTCAATAGCGTAGTATCCCTTTTTTGGGCAAAGTACTTTTCAATTTTGCTTAAAATTGAATGACGGACAGATCTAACACTTCATTCGGACTTTTATCCAAAAAGCGTACACCAACACCCAAGAGAGAAGACATTTTTTTGTTTTTTTTTTTTTTGTTGCTAATATGAATGTGAATTAGTCTATTATTATACTTGGTGTTGAAATATTGTTTTTAGGCACTCGTATTATTACGAATGTAAATTATATTATTAAAAATACATTGGCAGGTGACCGTCATAATACCGATTTCAAAGTAGAATATCATTGGAAATGATACTATGAAAGTAACTAATCCAGCGGTCTCTTCACCAGTGAACTGTCGAACTCTTCTGGCGGCATATCCAGCAGAACTAAGTTTACCTGAGAGACTAGATGTACTCGTATGAGTGGCCCCTGAAGGTACATTCGTACTATTTGTAGCAAGGTATATGTATTTACTGTGCACCATTTATTTTGAGCTCAGTAAGATATTAAAATGAAACATGCAGACAATACACTTGCTTTAATTCGCAAAATTCTGACTGACGTACAAAAAATATACTTGGATAGGCATCATTTGATAATGTCATCATTTTTGCGTCACCGTCACTGTTGTACTACAGGATGTCATCTATTTCTCACGTTGTCGCCTTGTATTGGAAGTGCGCGGTTATGAGGAAGACGAGGAAGCGCTGAAGGGAGAAAAGGGGAAACCAAAGCGATTAGGAGCCAACCGCCGCCGGAAATGGAGAACGCCGAGCCGCCCACAAGCGGATACAATCTGTAAGGTGAATCTTTCGCATCGAAATGAAAAGTTCATTGTTTATTGACCTACCTTCCTGGCATGGATGAAATATGGAAATATGAGAACCGCTTCTAACGTGACTCGAGCTGCATTCATTTCATCCAACATCGGATTTCTTTTAAAAATAAGCAATCAATATTTCAATACTAAGTTATAACTGTCCGTTATATACTTGTTAAATCGACCCATTGATTTCGCTACGCCTAAGAGGCCGATATCACCCGAACTGATCAATTGTTATCACCGTAATAAGTAAATAAATAACCGCATGGAGTGGAATCCCCAGAGGGCGACTCGTGGCTCGACGCGATTTTCGGCCGATTTAGGCGCAAATTCCTCCCTAGGGGGCGCAACCACTGTGGCTTATATTAAACGCCAGTAAGTAGTTAAGTAGTAATTGTTACAATTACCACGTGCTAAAAACGGTGAAGTAAAACATCGTGATGCAACCTGCACATCGAGATAATCGATGTGTCAAACCTGCCAAGCCGCCTTGGACAAGCGTGGCGGGTATACTGTCCGTTCCCCCTTAATGGGAGGCCCGAGCCCAGCAGTGGGACATTTATGGGCTGAAATTATTAATTATTAAGTAGTTAAGTACAGAATCCATATCGTCTACGGGTTGTCATTTTTTTTTTTTTTTTTTTTAATATTATGATCGTCATGTGCTGCTTTGCTCCGGCCAAGTGGAAGCTATCAGTCATCACCACGGCGGGTGGGGAAACTCCATTTCAACAGCCTAAAATTTTGTACATACATTCTTGCTCTATAAGAAATTAAAATAATTTATTACAAACTAGAGTTTACCCCGCGGCTGCGCCGCGGGTTAACCTCCGAAATGACCAAAAAGGCCAAAATGACTAAATAGGCCAAAATGACCAAATAGGCCAAAATGACCAAAAAGGCCAAAATGACCAAATAGGCTAAAATGACCAAATAGGCCAAAATGACCAAATAAGCCAAAATGACCAAGTAGGCATAAATGACCAAATAGGCCAAAATGACCAAATAGGTCAAAATGATCAAAAAGGCCAAAATTACCAAAAAGGCCAAAATGAAAATTATCCCTTGTCCATCCTCAGTATTTAATTTACATACGTGCCGAATTTCAGCCAAATCGGTCTAGTAGTTTTTCCGTAAAAGCATAACAAACAAACAGACAAATATCATTTTATCCCGGAAACTATCCCATTTTTCGGGATAAAAAGTATCCTATGTTCATCCTCGGTATCGAAAATATAATATATACTGAGTTTCAGCCAAATCGGTCCAGTAGTTTTTACGTGAAAACGGAACAGACAGACAGACAGACAGACAGACAGAGTTACTTTTGCATTTATAATATTAATAGGGATTAACCAAGTTGTAAGATGACATGTTAAGCAATTAGGCCTAACTTCGCAACTTGCAACAATTATCTAATTTATTTGCAGAAGTCGCGAGATACAGGCGAGCGTTTGTGTGTGTGTGTGCGCAGGCCTGCACTGTTTTAACGATATTTAATGGGCGTGTGCGGATTCGAGCCACACAGAAGCCGGTATTAAGCACCTTGGCTGCTAGTTGATGTCTACCAGCATGTAAAATTCAAACACAATAACAAAAGGACAAGGATGTGTAGCGCGTAAAATGAAGTCGACTCGCTGGAAAAACATCCCCCTTAATAAAATACCATAAAAAGAAGTAAGTGTTCTTCTTCCATGTTTTATTATTTCATAAAATTGTATAGTTTCCAATAGCACCCTTCTTCGTCTATTGAGTACTAATGACTAATAAGAGATTTATATAACCTTAATTGAGATAACCAGGTTGCCTTTCTCCTGCAGTGGACCAGTGCCCATTTCTTTACATTTGCTTAAATTCAAAACTTAATTGCAATCTCTTAATGATGCAGTTATCTTAACAAAAAATTTGGCCAGTTCTTTTCAAACTCTATCATATTTTATGAAGAACTTCGTTCGCTCTATTGGCTCCGGTCAATCGGATGCGGTGTTGGGTGTGTTGGTCTGCGCTGGACAAAGACCGGAATGCTCTCGCCACGCCTCGCCTCTCCCCTGTCCCGTCTCCCGAGAACCTCATTTCCGAGATTATTAACCATGTCTAAGCTTCACTAAGATCATTTTGCTGCCGTCATTGTATTTCATATACGATAAACACACCAGTTCTCTGTTAACAGCGTTATAAGAGACAGAATGCGTTTTTAGATCGATTTCTCAATTATTTTTACAGTAGTTATACACACTTTATTGCGGTGAAAAAAATATATGTCAATCTTGATCATATTTCTGACGTAAACTTTGTACTCGGAACGCATTTGCGATAAATTTTCTCGATAGAAAATAATTGCAAAGTAACCTCTAAACGAGTTATTCAATCTTCGTTATTGTTATTACTGTTAATCGTACATCGATAAAATAAATAACAGTAACATATCATATTATAACAAATACAATTATAGAGTTTTATTCGGTTACTTAACTTAATTTGGAAGTAATTAATTATTTTATTAAAAATGACTGCAAAAATCCCGCCTGCCGGTCCCAATGTATGGAATTTGTTAGATCGCTTTAGAGCGTCGGCTAATACGGACGCGCTGCTCTTCTCCACGACCGCCATTGAAAAATAATTTTAAATAAACGAAGGAGCAATAATAACAAGAATTTTGAAACGGTCGCGCTATACTTATTTGGCTTATACGGTAGAGGTCTGGTCTAAATCACTAGCTGTGTGGGTTCGAACCCTACTAGTTTCACTTGATCCAGAAGTTTTTTTTTTTTTTTTTTTTTTTTATAAGAAAGTTGATAAAATGCTCTTTTTCTCTTCCTAAATAATTTTATAAAATGTCATAAAAATACTTTTCAAAATTTTTATATTTCATTTCATTTGGACTTTTATGCTATTGACAATAAAATTTTTACCTTACCGGTAACATTAAAATTCTAAAGCGCCATCTATGTTTCTCAATAGAAATGACGTAGACACATGGATAGTTAGAAATATGAAGTTTCGTTGTTCAAGTTGAGTGCTCGCTTCATTTTCCTTTTCTAACAATTTTTTTTTTTTTTTTTTTTTTTTTTTTTTTTATTTAGTCCTATTATGTTTTTTTTTTTTTTTTTTAACACGCTTTTATTAGCTTCACCTGTATGTATGTATGTATGTTTGTAACCTTCCCCTTTGAGCTCGATTTTGTCCTACTTTTAACGATCAGATTTAATTCAAAGTTTGAACACCTGTCAAAGGTCGATGACAATGCAATAATATGGTACCATGGAGCTGATCTGATGATGGAGTCGGAAGGTGGCCATAAGAACTCCTGTACTAAACAAGATAAACGCGTCGTGTTTAGGCTCGTATGTTTATATCGCGTGCCAATGCAATAATATGGTACCATGGAGCTGATCTGATGATGGAGTCGGAAGGTGGCCATAGGAACTCCTGTACTAAACAAGATAGACCCGTTGTGTTTGGGCTCGTATGTTTATATCGCGTGACAATGCAATAATATGGTACCATGGAGCTGATCTGATGATGGAGTCGGAAGGTGGCCATAGGAATTCCTGTACTAAACAAGATAGACCCGTCGTGTTTGGGCTCGTATGTTTATATCGCGTGACAATGCAATAATATGGTATCATGGAGCTGATCTGATGATGGAGTCGGAAGGTGGCTATAGGAACTCCTTTACTAAACAAGATAAACGCGTCGTGTTTGGGCTTGTTTTACTTGTCTTAGTTAGCACTCTGCTACTACATGATATGCAGAATCTCAAAAGCTTATATTTAAAATTTAATTTAAAAAAACATTAACAATTAAAAAATAACAACTAAAAATGAAAAATAAATAATAGTTAAAAAAAGGCGCTCTTTAAGATTTTAAAGAAGAAGAAAAAGCGCATTGAATACACCCCACGCTTTTTTAAGACCCCATTCATCAGAAACCAAATTTATTAAATTTTATTTTCTGTTTTTTAGTTGGATTTTTTATGAAAGCGTGTTTTTTTTTTTAAACTATTATATATATCTATTATTATTTATTTTATAGTTCTTATCTATACAGATAAATAAAAGTGAAGTGCCTGTTTGAAATCTCAAAATAAAGTCTAATATAATCGGACCAGGAGTTTCCGAAAATGCTATTTATAGAATTTTTGTCTGTCTGTCTGGATGTTCCGGCTAATCTCTGACACAGCTGGATCGATTTTGACGTAATTTTCATTGGCAGATAGCTGATGTTATAAGAAGTAACTTATGCTACGTTTTTAGGGTTCCACGAAAAACAATCCACAAGTATATTTGTCTCACTGTTTGTTATCCTTTTATGGAAAGACTATTGAACCGATTTGGCTGAAACTGGGTACATATGTTATATATACCGAGGGTGGCCAAGAACTACTTTTTATCCCGAAAAATGAGATTCCGAGATGAAAATATATTTGGCCGAACGGGTCTAAATGATCAAACGGCTGAATAGCCCAAATGGTCGAATTGATCGAAATGACTGAAATGGCTGAAATGTTCGAAATGGCTGAAATGGCCCAAATCATCGAAATGGCTGAAATGCCCCAAATTTCTGAAATGACTGAAATGGTCGAAATGACTGAAATGGCTGAAATGTTCGAAATGGCTGAAATGGCCCACATCATCGAAATGGCTGAAATGCCCCAAATTTCTGAAATGACTGAAATGGTCGAAATGACTGAAATGGCTGCAATGGCCCAAATGACTGAAATGGCTGCAATGACTGAAATGGCTGAAATGGCTGAAATGGCCGAAATGGCTGAAATGAATGAAATGGCTGATATGGCCCAAATGACCCAAATGACCCAAATGGCCGAAATGACCGAAATGGCTGAAATGCCCCAAATTTCTGATATGGCCCAAATAGCTGAAATCACTGAAATGGCCGGAATAGCTGAAATGGCCCAAATGGCGGAAATAGCTGAAATGACTCAAATGGCCCAAATGTCCCAAATGGCCGAAATGGATGAAATGATTAAAATGGCTGAAATGGCCCAAATGGCTGAAATGACCGAAATGGCTAAAATGGCTGAAATGGCTGCAATGGCCCGAATGACCGAAATGGCTGCAATGACTGAAATGGCTGAAATGGCCGAAATGGCTGAAATGGCTGATATGGCCGAAATGGCCCAAATGTCCCAAATGGCCGAAATGGCTGAAATGGCCCAAATAGCCGAAATAGCTTAATTGAGTGAATTGGCCCAAATGACTGAAATGGCCCAAATGGCTGAAATGGCCCGAATAGCCGAAATGACCGAAATGGCTGAGATGGCCCAAATGGCCGAAATGGCTGTAATGGCATAAATGGCTGTAATGGTATAAATGACTAAAATGACTGATATGGCCCAAATGGCTGAAATGATTGAAATGGCCCAAATGGCCGAAATGACCGAAATGGCCGACATGGCCAAAAACACTAAAATGGTTGAAATAACTGAAATGGCCGAAATGACTGGAATGGCTGTAATGGTCCAAATGTCCCAAATGGCCGAAATGGCTGAAATGATTAAAATGGCTGAAATAGTCCAAATGGCTGAAATGGCCCAAATGGCTAAAACGGCTCAAATGGCTAAAATGGCCCAAATGGCCGAAATGAACGAAAAGGCTTAAATGGCTGAAATGACCGAAATGGCTAAAATGGCTGCAATGGCTGCAATGACTGAAATGGCTAAAATGGCCGAAATGGCTGAAATGAATGAAATGGCTGATATGGCCTAAATGTCCCAAATGGCCGAAATTGCCGAAATCGCTGAAATGGCTGGAATGGCCCAAATGACCAAAATGGCTGAAATGACTACTGAAATGGCCGAATGGGTCTAAATGATCAAACGGCCGAATGGCCCAAATGGTTGAATTGAACGAAATCACTAAAAAGACCCAAATTTCTGAAATGACTGTAATGGCTGATATAGCCCAAATGGCTGAAATGGCCCAAATGGCAGAAATGGCTGCAATGACTAAAATGGTTGAAATGGCCCACGGGGCCGAAATGTCTGGAATGACTGAAATGGCCGAACGGGTCTAAATGATCAAACGGTTGAATGGCCCAAATGGTCGAATTGACCGAAATGGCTGAAATGACTGAAATGGCCGAAATGGTCGGAATAGCTGAAATGGTCGAAATGGCTGAAATGACCAAAATGGCCAAATGGCCCAAATGACCGAAATGGCCAAAATGGCCGAAATGGCTGAAATGATTAAAATGGCTGAAATGGCCCAAATGGCCGAAATGGCCCAAATGCCCTAAATGAACGATAAGGCTTAAATGGCTGAAATGACTGAAATGGCTGCAATGGCCCAAATGACCGAAATGGCTGCAATGACTGAAATGGCCCAAATGGCCGAAATGGCTGTAATGGTATAAATGGCTGTAATGGTATAAATGACTAAAATGACTGATATGGCCCAAATGGCTAAAATGATTGAAATGGCCCAAATGGCCGAAATGGCCAAAAACACTAAAATGGTTGAAATGACTGAAATGGTCGAAATTTCTGAAATGACTGATATAGCCCAAATGGCCCTAATGGCCGAAATGGCCCAAATGGCTGAAATGGCTTTAATGGTCCAAATGGCTGAAATGGCTAAAATGACTGAAATAGCCCAAATTTCAGCAAATCGTTCCAGTAGTTGTTCCTTGAAAACGGAATAAACAGACAGACAGTTTCTTTCGTATTTATAATATTAATAGGGATAATAGGGAAGGGCTAATATGAATTCATTGTTATTCCATAATACAATGAAATAATTTTAATAAAATTTACCTATCTAAAAACTAATATCATTAAAATATTTTTACTGTATCAAATTTAGTTAGAAAAAGTGAAAAAAAGAACAAATTTTATGGGGATCGAATCTTATACCTCCTCACTACCAGAGTATTAGAATAGCATTAGGCTAAACATTCTTAGTGTTACATGTCGAATTTTCAATAAGTATTATCCATGTGAACTCCTCTCACTTTAGGATGTGAAACGCCGATTTGAATTAGGGTGTTCACCTAAGACAGTGCTACGATAATTTTGAATAATAACCTATTAGTTATGACTGGTTTGGAAGATTGAAGTATTATTATATTGTAAGTATAATATTGCAATACACGACCATAATTCAGTGAAGAGTTACAGAATTAAAAAAGCGCTAAATAAGGTGTTAAGCGCTGAAAAATAATTTACGTAAAGAAAAAAAATTAACACTGAAAGCGCTAATTTGGCAACACCGCAAGCCGCGCAAAGGAACTTCATTCGAATAAAAACTAAATAACAATATTATGTTATGTAAATGTAATTGCAGATAATCAATGCTGTTATTTTTGTATAACAGTAACAGGAGTAACGATATTTAAAGTGACCTGTTATTACGCTATATCTATCTCTACCAAAACTTAGTAATAAATGTAGTTTAATAAGGATTCAGATCGTGTGACACGACCGTTTACCCAGTCAAAAATTTGTTAGTAAGTTCCTCTTAATTTCTTAAGAGATGGCTACCGCCCATGGACATTTGCACAGATGCAAAGTTCGGCTCTAGGGAAGGAATAATATGAACTCATTGGTGTTCCATAGTACAATGAAATAATTTTAATAAAATTTACCTATCTAAAAAGTTCTTGGGAAAAAAAAAATTGTAAAGTCTGAGAGGAGGATTTGAACCCTGTACCTCCTAGTTACCGTTGAGCATGGTAAGCCGTTGGGCTAAAGACGCTTAGGAAGTTGTGTCAAAATTTCAATAGCAATTACGCATACAAACGGTCTATCTCACTTTAGGACAGTTTGTCTCGCTCTCGTGGGCTTTAGAATCAAATAAATTGAATCAAGTCGGCAAGGCGCGCGGTGCGCGTCGGTATGGTCAATTGCAATATTTCGCCACGGTCGAAGGTTAATTTGGCGCTGTTCCATCGAAGTAAATATCGGACGTGCGGGGTTGATTTTATGAAATGCCGATTTGAATTAGGCGTACATAGCCTCTTAACGCAACGGTACGTGTGAAAACCAAAGTACCGTCAGCTGGAGTGCGTGCGTACGAGTGAGTGCGCCCTCGCCAGCTCGCTCGTTACGAGTTACGTACGACGCCGACGCGCCGATGCGTAATTCGAGCACAAACAGATGGCTGCTCATTTGTTTTAATTTTCACACATTATTATTGTCTGAAGAGACGCGCCAACCCTCCACCCTCCACCCTTCGCCCCCCCCCCCTATCACTTGTAACCTCACGTACATTCACAGCAACTTGATGCGGTGTTCAACAATTGATCAGAGTCAATCGTTGAACACTAAGGATTATATGATATTGATTGTCCAGATCTCCCAAGTAAGGTCCACTTTATTATTCCGTCGAAGACTGTACTCTTTGAATTTCAATTTCAATATAGATAAAATACTCCAC
Organism: Dendrolimus punctatus; assembly: GCA_012273795.1. Taxonomy (NCBI): domain Eukaryota; kingdom Metazoa; phylum Arthropoda; class Insecta; order Lepidoptera; family Lasiocampidae; genus Dendrolimus; species Dendrolimus punctatus. Next base: position 71,831 of record CM022549.1, on the reverse strand, counting down.
AAAACACCTCCCCTCCCCCCCCCCATGATGTGGGGGACCAAACACGCAGGTTTCAGGAGACGCTTGCCAGTAAATACTAAACCTAAACTTATATTAATAAGAATAAGGTAAATCCAGCCATAGAAACATAGATGGCGCTGTGTTAAAGATTTACGAGATAACATTTGCTAAAAGTGAAATAGTAAATGTGTGGCTAGTTTCAAGGTCATGGGTTTGGGTTGGGTTGGGTTGGGTTGGGTTGGGTTGGGTTGGGTTGGGTTGGGTTGGGTTGGGTTGGGTTGGGTTGGGTTGGGTTGGGTTGGGTTGGGTTGGGTTGGGTTGGGTTGGGTTGGGTTGGGTTGGGTTGCCCCCAGGGGGTGCCGCCCTGGACTCCACTCCGTCCAGGAAGCGGTACGAGGGGACGCGTCCCCGGGGCCCCGAGCCGCCACTGTCACATCCCCCTTTCACTCCGTGACAGTGGTGTCCCACCTCTCCGCCTCCAAATCCCAATGCCTTCCCTTCCTTCCCAAACCTCCTCCCCAAACACCCATCCCTTCCGTTGCGACCGCCAGCGTCGAGATTTTCTCCGCTGGCCGTCGAGGACGGCGGTGGTGATGTCCACCCCACCACCGCCGGCCTGACCGGCGACTTACCCTCCCCCGCTCCGTCCGCCGACGCTGCTGTGTGCGCGAGGCGGCGGGGAAAAGGGGAGGAAGGAGAGGGGGGAGGGGTGTTGGCGCAGGAGCAATCCTTCGCAGCCTCCCCCTCCCCCCTATCGCGAGGCCCCCCCCGCCGCTGACGCTGCTGAGTGCGCGAGGCGGCGGGGGGGCGGGGTGGAAGGAGAGGGGGGAGGGGTGTTGGCGCAGGAGCAATCCTTCGCAGCCTCCCCCTCCCCCATCGCGAAGCCCCCCCCCGCCGCTGACGCTGCTGAGTGCGCGAGGTGGCGGGGGAGGAGGAAGGAGAGGGAGGGGTGATGGCGCAGGAGTAATCCTCGCAGCCTCCCCCTCCCGGCGGCAGCGGGCGTCGAGGTCTGGGGGATCCACATAGACCTCCGCCCGCACTAATGCCGCGAGAGGGCGCGAGAGGCAGCCGCGCGTCCCTCTCAGGGCCGGGGAAACGTCATTCCCCGGCCCGCACACAGGAGAGGCCGCCTCTGTTTACGAGGCGGCCGGCCGCTGCCGGGGTTGCGGGTTAAGCTCACGCATGTACCGCGACCCCGGCGCTAGGCGGAAGGAAGGCTCCCATGGGGTTTTAGTGGGTATACCGGCAGCCGGTCGTATTGAACCGGCGTCGGGGAGCCCCACACACCGGCCGCGCATGATCCCCCGCGCGGCTGACGGTGCGGCAACGCATTTCCCCATGTAAAAAAAAAAAAAAAAAAAAAAAAAAAAAAAAAAAAGGGTTGGGTTGGGTTGGGTTGGGTTGGGTTGGGTTGGGTTGGGTTGGGTTGGTTGGGTTGGGTTGGGTTGGGTTGGGTTGGTTGGGTTGGGTTGGGTTGGGTTGGGTTTCCCCCAGGGGGTGCCGCCCTGGACTCTCCTCCGTCCAGGCAGCGGCACAAGGGGATGCGTCCCCGGGGCCCCGAGCGGCCACTGTCACATTCCCCCTTTCACTCCGTGACAGTGGTGTCCCACCTATCCACTCTCCCAATCCTTGTAATCCTTCCCTTCCTTCCAAACCTCCTCCCCAAACACCCATCCCATCCGGTGCGACTGTCAGTGTTGAGCTCCGCTCCGCTGACCGTCGAGGAGAGGGCGGCGCGGTTCTGCCCCGCGCGCCCGGATGACGAGGACAGTGGCGGCGGGCCCAGTGGCGGGGCGAGAGTCTCGCCGCTGGGCGCTACCGCCGAGCGTTTCCCCGTGTGGTGTCTGTGGTCACGTCTCGCGGCCACACGGGACCGCGGGGCTTGCCTTCAGTGGCTGGCCCAAGAGGAGTAAACCTCAATAAAAAATCCCCTAAACTTAAGTTGCGACGCAGGGCGAGCTGTTTTAAGGCCGGGGGGGCAAACCCGGTCGATACTGCGGACCACCCCCGTTTTTTATGTATGAAAAGTTTTTACTCGTGGGAACAACTATGGAAGCTCAAAAATCTAAAACAAAAACTGACGTCGTGCCTGCGAAGGGCGTAGATGATGTAGGAGAGGGGCCTGCGAAAGGCCCACCAAAACAACCCGACACGAAAGGGCCCGCGAAGGGCGGTGATAAAACGTTTTACTCTCGATTCCTCTCGGCAATATCATCGTCGGCAGAGGAAACGAAGAGCGGTCGATCTGGCTCCCGCACCACGCGGTCGCAGCCAATCGACAAGGGAGACGAGTTCTCGACCGGTTCATCCGGGGACGAGGACGAACTGCCCCCCCCTGTCCAGGCCCCACCAAAGGCCCCGGCTGCGAAAGCATCGGAGGGGAAGGGCAAGAGTCAGGCTGCCACCCGCAACGAGCGGATGAGGCAGTACCTGGCTCTGGACGACCTGAGTCCTTTGACGTCGTCCGACGAAGACGGAATCCTGCCTCCGAGCCCGCCCCCGCCCAGACCCCCGCCATCCACCAAAGCGCCGGAGGCCAAGCGGGGAAGAGGTCGCCCCCCCACTACGGGGGAGTATGTTGGCCTAGCAGAGGCCAAACAAAAGTACGTGGAGGCCCAGCGCGAAGCTCTAGCGCTGGAAACCGAAAAGGAGATCGTGGAGAGAGCGTCTACAATGGCTACAACGAGGGTGACGCGATCAAGAGCGGCACCCACCCTCGGAAGCCAACCCTCTCCGGAGGCCAGCGCGGAGCACGCGCAGGGCCTCAAAAAGCAGATCACCGACTCCCTGGCGGTGGTCTCAGGAGTGGCCAAGGTCTCCAAAGGCCTAAAGGGGACCTTGCAGAAGGCCTCAAGGAGGCGGTCGCGGCGATGCAGGAAGCTTCGGAGGAGCTTCTCAGCCGTACCAGCAGCGAGGAGGTCGCCCTGCTCCGTGCCGCAAACGCGCGCATGGAGTCAGAGATTGCTGACCTCCGAAACGAGCTGAAGAAGCTCCAAACCGAGCTTATGAGGCCGCGTGAAGCCGCGCCGCCTCCAGTAGTAGAACCACCGCCGTCGCAAACGGAGTCGGTGATGGCCGCGAACCTAGAGCGCATGACGCTCCTCTTCGAGTCCAGGTTCGCGGCCATGGAGGAGCGGTTGCGCTCGACCCAGCTGGCCTCGTCACCAAGGCCAGCCCCTACGCCGAGCCCTGCTCCTCAAAGCAGAATGGTATCCCTGCCGAGCTCGCCCAGCATGCTACGGCCCTCGGCAGAGGAATTCCCTCCGCTGCCCTCTCAGAGGGTAAGCGTGGAGACGGTGGCGACGACTTCAATCCTGTCGCCACCCGCCGGTCCGGCGCCCACGCCCCAATCGGCTGCGGCTGAAAAGGGCTGGACGACGGTCACTAAGAAGAAGGCCAAGAAAAGTGCCGCCCAACCGTCGTCCGGTTCCCTGCCGGCCGCGACCGCCGCCGACGCGCCGAACACCCGCGCGAGGCGGCGACGTGGGAGAGGTCGCAGGGGAAAGAAAAGGGGGAGATGGCGCAGGCTCCGGCCTCGCAGCCCCCCCCTCCTCCACCACCCCCACCATCCAAAAGAAGGCAGAAGAAAGAAGGCCAGGGGCAGGAAGGTTCCGCGCCTGCGTCCGCCGAACTCCTCCGCCGTCGTACTGACTCTGCAGTCAGGCGCGGAGGAGAGAGGCGTGACGTACCTGAACGTCCTGTCCCAGGCCAAAGCCAAAATCCGGCTGGCTGACCTCGGCATTGAGGGTGGGCTCCGGCTGAAGCGTGCGCGCACTGGGGCGCGGATGCTGGTGGTGCCTGGCGCCTCCAGCGCCCCCCAGGCAGACGCCCTTGCCGAGAGCCTACGCACCGTGCTCAATGCCGAGGATGTGCGTGTGTCCAGGCCTGAGAAGACAGTCGGTCTTCGCGTCTCGGGCCTGGACGACACCACAGAAGGAGAGGACGTGGCCGCTGCCATCGCGCGGACCACCGGATGCTCTGTCACCAACATCAAGACGAGCAAAGTCCGCCCCGGTCCAGACGGTGCGGGCTCGACAGTGGTGGTCTGCCCGGTGGCGGCCGCCAAGGCGCTTCTAAAGGAGGGGACGAAGCTCCTGGTGGGTTGGGCCTCAGCCACAGTGAAGGCCCTCCCCCATCGTGCACAGAGGTGCTTCCGCTGCCATGAGCTCGGCCATGTGGCGGCGGGATGCACCTCCGAGGTGGACCGCAGCGATTTCTGTTATCGCTGCGGTGAAGCAGGACATCACGTGACCGGCCCCTGCACCGCGAAACCGCACTGCTCTGTGTGCGAGGCCGCGGGCAGGCCAGCCGGTCACGTGCTGGGTGGGGGATCCTGCGGATCCCGGAAGCCCACCAGGAGCAAGAAGGCCAGCCGGAAGAGGCGCCGGACAAGGCCGCAGCCGCGGCGGCAACAACAACAGCCGCCGCGGGGAGCGGCGAGACGTAACGCCCGTGGCATAACACCAGCCACGGGCGAGCGGCAGCGGGCGTTGAGGTCTGGGGGATCCACATAGACCTCCGCCCGCACTAACGCCGCGAGAGGGCGCGAGAGGCAGCCGCGCGACCCTCTCAGGGCCGGGGAAACACCATTCCCCGGCCCGCACACAGGAGAAGCCGCCTCTGATTATGAGGCGGCAAGCCGCTGCCGGGGTTCGCGGGTCAAAGCTCGCGCTATATACCGTGTCCCCGGCGCTAGGCGGAAGGAAGGCTCCCATGGGGTTTTAGTGGGTATACCGGCAGCCGGTCGTATTGAACCGGCGTCGGGGAGCCCCACACACCGGCCGCGCTATGATCCCCCGCGCGGCTGACGGTGCGGCAACGCATTTCCCCATGTAAAAAAAAAAAAAAAAAAAAAAAAAAAAAAAAAAAAAAAAAAAAAAAGGGTTGGGTTGGGTTGGGTTGGGTTGGGTTGGGTTGGGTTGGGTTGGGTTGGGTTGGGTTGGGTTTCCCCCAGGGGGTGCCGCCCTGGACTCCCCCCCCCGTCCAGGTAGCGGCACAAGGGGATGCGTCCCCGGGGCCCGAGCGGCCACTGTCACATTCCCCCTTCACTCCGTGACAGTGGTGTCCCACCTATCCACTCTCCCAATCCTTGTAATCCTTCCCTTCCTTCCAAACCTCCTCCCCAAACACCCATCCTATCCGATGCGACTGTCAGTGTCGAGCTCCGCTCCACTGACCGTCGAGGAGAGGGCGGCGCGGTTCTGCCCCGCGCGCCCGGACGACGAGGACAGTGGCGGCGGGCCCAGTGGTGGGGCGAGAGTCTCACCACTGGGCGTTACCGCCGAGCGTTATCCCGCGTGGTGTCGTGGATCACGTCTCGCGGCCACGTGGGACCGCGGGGCTTGCCTTCAGTGGCTGGCCCAAGAGGAGAAAACCTCACTAAAAAACCCCTACACTTAAGCTGCGGCGCAGGGCGATCTGTTTTGAGGCCGGGGGGGTAAACCCGGTCGCTACTGCGAACCACACCCCGTTTTCTGTTTAAAAAAGTTGTGTACTCGTGGGATCAAGATATGGATGTTTCAAATTTTTCTAAAACCGACGTAGTGCCCGAGAAGGGCGGTGCTGACGTAGGTGAGGGGCCCGAGAAGGGCCCAACCAAACTAACCAACCCGAAAGGGCCCGTGAAGGGCGGAGAAAAAAGCTTTTCCTCGCGCTTCTTTGCGGCGATATCCGTGCCGAGAGAAGCGCCGAAGCAAAAACCTACCAGCTCCGGTACCAAACCGTCGCAGCCGGTAGTAGAAGACATGTCCTCGCCCGACCTGTCCAGGGACGAGGATGCAATCGACCCCCCTGTCCAGGCCCCAACAAAGGCCCGGCTGCAAAAGCACCGGAGGGGAAGGGCAAGAGCCAGGCTGCCCCGCGCGTTACGCGGAGCTGCTCCGTGCAGTTGCAGCGACTAGAAGAAGACACGTCCCTGCCCGGTTCATCCGGAAAAGGGAAAGCCCCCCCTGTCCAGGCCCCACCAAAGGCCCCGGCTCCTAAAGAGCCGGAGGGGAAGGGCATGAGCCAGCCTGCCTCCCACAACACGCGGTTGAGGCAGTACCTGGCTCTTGGCGACGTCTCCCCAATGACGTCGTCAGATGAAGAGGGGATCTTACCCCCACCTCCTAAACCTCCCTCTGTGCAGGCCCCACCGAAGGCCCCGGCCCCCAAAGGGTCGGAGGGGAAGGCCAACAAGAGAAGCAAATCGGCAGCCCGCAGAGACAGGATGCGTCTGCGGCTGCCGGATATGGTCTTTGACGACTCGTCTCCACTGGCGTCGTCAACAGACGAAGATGACGAGGAGAGACCAGACCCTAAACCCCCAGCAAAGCCCCCGGCAGCCTCAGCGCCGGACGCCCAGCGGGGTAGAGGCCGTCCTCCCACAACGGGGGAGTATGTGGGCCTAGCCGCTGCCAAACAGGCCCTTGTGCAGGCCCAGCGCGCTGAGCTTGAGCTCGCGACGGAAAAAGAGATTGTGGAGCAGGCCTCATCAATGGCCACCGCAAGGCGGACGAGGGCTAGGACCGTTCCCGCCCTTGCGAGCCAGCCCGCTCCAGAGGCCCGTGCAGCTCACGCGCAGGGCCTGCAGCAGCAGATCGCCGACTCCCTGGCGGTCGTGGCCGGGGTGGCAAAAGTCTCCAAGGGCCTGAAAGGAACTCTCCAGAAGGCCCTGAAGGAGGCTGTGTCGGCCATCCAGGAGGCCTCGGAGGAGCTCCTGACTCGTACTTCCAGCGAGGAGGTCGCCCTGCTCCGTGCGGCAAACAGCCGCATGGAGACAGAGATCGCTGACCTCCGTAACGAGCTCAGGAGCCTCCAGGCGGAAGTTGTGCGGCCGCGGCCAAATGCCGCTCCGGCAACCCCGCCGAATGTGGAGTCGGCGATGGCCGCGAATCTCGACCGTATGACTCTCCTCATGGAGAGTCGGTTCGCGGCCATGGAGGAGCGGCTGCGCTCAGTGACCACCCCGAGCCCCGCTCCCTCAGTTAGGCCCATTTCCCAGCCGAATTCGCCCGTTGTAATGCGGCTATCGGCTGCGGAATACCCCCCGTTGCCCTCTCAAAGGGCAAGCTTGGAGAAGGCGGTGGTGACGTCCACTCCACCACCGCCTGCCTGTCCGGCGCCCCCCCCTCCTGCCGCTCCCGCGGCTGAAGGCTGGACGACGGTCACCAGGAAGAAGGCCCAGAAAAGTGCCACCCAACCGTCGTCCGGTTCCCTACCGGCCGCGACCGCCGCCGACGCGCCGAACACCCGCGCGAGGCGGCGACGTGGGAGAGGTCGTAGGGGGAAAGAAAAGGGGGAGATGGCGCAGGCCCCGGCCTCGCAGCCCCCCCCTCCTCCACCACCCCCACCATCTAAAAAGAAGGCAAAAGCCAGGGGCAGGAAGGCTCCGCGTCTGCGTCCGCCGAACACCTCCGCCGTCATACTGACACTCCAGTCAGGCGCGGAGGAGAGAGGCGTGACGTATTTGGACGTCCTGTCCCAGGCCAAAGCCAAAATCCGGCTGGCTGACCTCGGCATTGAGGGTGGGCTCCGGCTGAAGCGTGCGCGCACTGGGGCGCGGATGCTGGTGGTGCCTGGCGCCTCCAGCGCCCCCCAGGCTGACGCCCTTGCCGAGAGCCTACGCACCGTGCTCAATGCCGAGGACGTGCGTGTGTCCAGGCCTGAGAAGACAGTCGGTCTTCGCGTCTCGGGCCTGGACGACACCACTGAAGGCGACGACGTGGCCGCTGCCATCGCGCGGACCACCGGATGCTCTGTCACCAACATCAAGACGAGCAAAGTCCGCCCCGGTCCAGACGGTGCGGGCTCGACAGTGGTGGTCTGCCCGGTGGCGGCCGCCAAGTCGCTTCTAAAGGAGGGGACGAAGCTCCTGGTGGGTTGGGCCTCAGCCACAGTGAAGGCCCTCCCCCATCGTGCACAGAGGTGCTTCCGCTGCCATGAGCTCGGCCATGTGGCGGCGGGATGCACCTCCGAGGTGGACCGCAGCGATTTCTGTTATCGCTGCGGTGAAGCAGGACATCACGTGACCGGCCCCTGCACCGCGAAACCGCACTGCTCTGTGTGCGAGGCCGCGGGCAGGCCAGCCGGTCACGTGCTGGGTGGGGGATCCTGCGGATCCCGGAAGCCCACCAGGAGCAAGAAGGCCAGCCGGAAAGAGGCGCCGGACAAGGCCGCAGCCGCGGCGGCAACAACATCAGCCGCCGCGGGGAGCGGCGAGACGTAACGCCCGTGGCATAACACCAGCCACGGGCGAGCGGCAGCGGGCGTTGAGGTCTGGGGGATCCATATAGACCTCCGCCCGCATTAATGCCGCGAGAGGGCGCGAGAGGCAGCCGCGCGACCCTCTCAGGGCCGGGGAAACACCATTCCCCGGCCCGCACACAGGAGAAGCCGCCTCTGATTATGAGGCGGCAAGCCGCTGCCGGGGTTCGCGGGTCAAAGCTCACGCTATATACCGTGTCCCCGGCGCTAGGCGGAAGGAAGGCTCCCATGGGGTTTTAGTGGGTATACCGGCAGCCGGTCGTATTGAACCGGCGTCGGGGAGCCCCACACACCGGCCGCGCATAGATCCCCCGCGCGGCTGACGGTGCGGCAACGCATTTCCCCATGTAAAAAAAAAAAAAAAAAAAAAAAAAGGGTTGGGTTGGGTTCCCCCCAGGTCCCCCAGGGGGCGCCCCCCGCGGTCCCCCCCCTTCCGACCGCGGTTGGCGCACGGGGAAGCGACCCCGGGGCCCCGAGCGACCACTGTCACATTCCCCCCGTTCTCTCCGTGACAGTGGTGTCCCCCCTACGCTCCTATCCTTAAAATCGTTCCTGTGTGTCCCTCCTTCCCAAATACCCACCTACCTTTTGTTCGACGGGCCACTCGCACCTCTCCGTTCAGCGGAGAGGCTCTTTCGCGATGTGGCGGCGACGGGTCCGGCGATTAGGGCATTCGCCAATCACCGGGCGGGCGACGGAGTGGGCCTAAGGGCGGTCCGCCCCTTTTCTGACTTCGCCACCGTCGTGCGATGTAGGGTGTGGTGGCGGCGGTTTCACCCGACCGCACCCACACCGCGGATGAAGAGACAAGCTGTCAGATGTTTCTGGGTGGAGATTTAGACTTGCTCGCCCTTAGGGCAGGTTTACTTCCCCACCCACCCGAAGCTTGGTTGGGCGTGCCTGCAGCTGCATGCCGGGCGGGTCAACCCGGCTGCTAGCGCCCTGTGGGCGGCGTGTGGGCTTTTCGTAAACGGCGGATTTCACGCACGCCGCTCACAAATCGTCACTCAGATGGTCTCCCGTAGAGGAGACAACTTTAGTTTTAATAACCCCGAAAGGGGTTCAAATCAAAGCATGGAAGCACAAAAGCAAGAAGCACTACCCCAGGCGAGTCGATCTGCCGCTCAACAAAAAAAGTCAGGCGAATCTCGCTCCGATGCCGGTACCTATGGTAAGGACAGAAGTCTCCCGTCGTATTCTGGGGGGGAGACGCCTTTGCGCTCGAAACAATGGACTTTGTCCAAGAAGAAGGTGCCCGAGATGGGCGGTGAAGTAATTTTTTCGCGCAGCAGCAGCAGAGTGAGTGGCCGCAACTCTGCTGCAAGTGGCGCCATAAGCGGCCCAAAGGGCGGGACCTTGAGTGGAGCTGTTGACGAATCGGACTCCAACATGTCAATGTTCTCCATTCGGTCCCGCTCTCGCTCAGATTCGAGGTCGCGTTCGCCTATGCGGTCACGCTCGCCAACGCGATCGCGCTCACCAACGCGCTCACGCTCCGGATCGGGGCCCGGCATACGCACCGAACCGGAAGCCGGGCCTTCAAAGCCGTCGAGCCAGTGGCGCATGCAGAAAAAGAGGAGGAGGCCTGCGCCATATAGAGGCCCCCAACGCATCTCGCTCGTCTCAAGTGACGAGGAAACGGCGACGCCGAAAACCTGCCGCAGGGTGTCCCCACCTTCTGCGGGAGTTTCTGAAGAGGCCACCGAACAGGCCGCCAGCTTGGCACGAGCCAAAGAGACCGTCGCCAAAACAAGTAGGACCACCGACCTTGAGCTGGACCATGAAGAAAGTACCGTCGAGCTGATTAGAGCCGCCGAGGAGGCGCGTATCGCTCGACGGGCCCCAGAACTTCTTGGCTCAGGGTCGGTCACCATCACCGACGAGGCCGGGGCCCGGACGGCCCAGGCGATAGAAACGGACGTCCGCAACGCCCTGGGAGTTATCCGCCATGTGGCAAAAGTCCCCAGGGGGTTGAAAGGGACGTTCATGAAGTCCCTCAATGACTCCGTGAGTATCATCAGCGACGCCTTCGAGGTGCTGCGCGGCCGAACGGAATCAGACGAAATAAGGCGACTTGAAGCGGCCAACCGGCGCCTCGAAGCCGAAATGAAGGAGCTGAGGAAGGAGCTGACCAGCTTACGGGCCGAGATCGCCCGTCCCCGGCCTGCACCGCCCAAGACTACTTCGACGCCGAAGCCACCGCCACCGCCACCGCCGCCTTCATCGAGGCCTGTTGTGGGAGGGCGGTTCAACGACCAGGACGAGCTACTGCGCCATCTGACCCTGTCACTCGGGGCCATGATGGACGCAAAGTTAGCCGCTCTAGATGACCGCCTTCTCCCAGAGAAGCGAGTCCGCCCGCCGCTGGCAGTAGACGCCCGGCGGGCGAGTGCGCAGCAAACCTCTGCACCTGGGAGAAGAGACGCCAACCGCCCTCCCGAAGACTTCCCTGCACTTCCTACCCCCAAAAGGAAGCGGGGCACTGCTGAAGGAAGCAACGGGGACGCAAATACCCCTAGACCAAAGAGGCCAGCCCAAACGGACTTATCCGTCCCAGAGCCGCCTCCTAGGATTGAAGAAGGTTGGTCGGTGGTAGCCCGAAAGGCTAAGAAGAAACCACCGGCCCAACAAAGCGGCTCTGGTCGGACTTCCCAGCCAAAGCCGAAAGCGAAGCCGCCAAAAACATCGGCGAAAAAGGGTCCGCGTATGCGGGTGCCCAACACCACCGCGGTAATTCTTACCTTGCTGCCCGCGGCGGTCGAAAAGGGCATCAGCTACGCGGACATTATGCAGAAGGCGAAGACCAACATAAAGCTGGGAGAGCTTGGCATTACAAGCGTCAAGCTCAAGACCGCGCGGACAGGGGCCCGCATGCTTCTCCTGCCTGGGAAGGACAGTGGGGAGAAAGCCGACGCCCTCGCCGCACGGCTGAAGAATGTCCTGCCAGAGGACGAAGTCAAGGTGTCCAGGCCCGAGAGATGCTTCAACGTGCGCGTCTCGGGTCTGGACGATTGTACGTCAGTTGAGGAGGTCGTGGCCGCTGTCGCCCGGGCCTCGGACGTCGTCGCTGGGCGTATCAACTCCAGCGCCATACGTCTGGGCCCGGATAGGCTGGGATATGCTATCCTGGCCTGCCCTGTGGCAGCGGCCATCAAACTGAAAGAGAGGAAGAGGATTATGGTGGGGTGGGCCTCGGCGGACGTCAAAATTCTGCCGAGCCGGTCCGAGAGGTGCTGGCGCTGCCTTGTGGCAGGACACGTCGCCTGCACCTGCTCCTCCCCTGTTGACCGCAGCAAAGATTGTTATCGCTGCGGTCAACCTGGTCACCCTGCCGCCACCTGTCAGAACCCTCCGCATTGTAGCATTTGCAGTGCGGCGGGCAGAGCGGCAGGGCATTGGATGTGTAGGGGAGTGCCGGCCGCGCGTAAAAGCGCGGGCCCGCCCACCAATACTGCGAGGTCCACCAACAACAGGGTGGACCGAGGAAAAGGCAAAGGCGGTGAAAACAAGCCGCCGGGGAAAAAGAAGAAGAAGAAGAAAAGCAAGAAAAAAGGTCCCACACAAACTGCGGCAACTAATACTTCTTTGCCGCCGCTGCCGCAGCGACCGCAGCCCAAACCTCGTTCGCTGCCGCCGCCGCCATCGCCGTCGCCGGCGCCCGGGACCTCTAGGATGGAGGAATAACAGTCGTTCTCATGGCTCTCCTAGTGGTCCAGGGCAATCTGAACCACTGCGCCGCTGCCCAGGATTTATTGGTGCAGAGTTTGGCGCAGTGGGCCATTCAGCTGGCTGTTGTCGCCGAGCCATATTACGTCCCCCCCCGTCCTGATTGGGCGGGGGATCTCGATGGCTCGGTGGCCATTATAATCCGGACCGCCGCCGCATGCCCTCCCCTAGCCGGTGTGGTAAGGGGACGGGGCTACGTGGCGGCTACTATTGGGGAGATTGTGGTCGTTGGGGGCTACTTCTCCCCAAGTCGAAGGCTCGCCGATTTCGAGGGTTGGATAGAGGAAGTGGGCACAGTGGTGGCCCGCAGCCGACCTCGCCCCGTGCTCGTGCTCGGGGACCTCAATGCAAAATCCGTGGCTTGGGGATCTCCGAGGACATGTGCGCGCGGCGAGGTGCTTGAAGAATGGGTCATCACGCAGGGTCTCGTAGTTCTCAACCGGGGCTCCGAACACACGTGTGTGCGCCAACAGGGCGGCTCAATTGTCGACGTCTCGTTTGCCAGCCCTGAACTGGCGCGCCGTGTGCGGGACTGGAGGGTCATCACGACGGTGGAGACGCTCTCCGATCACCGATACATTCGGTTCAGCGTCTCCTCCCGAAATTCGGACCCTCCGTCCCGAGAGTCCCCGGTAGGTGATTGTCCGCGCTGGGCATTGCAAAAGTTGGATCGGGAGTTGTTCAAAGAGGCCCTGATCGTCGCCACCTGGGCATCAGGGCCCGAGGTGAACGCTCCCGATGTAAATGTAGAGCAGGAGGCAGAAAACCTGCGGTCGCTCGTCACTGGCGTCTGTGATGCGGCGATGCCGAGGAGGGGCAGATTCCAGCCCCTCCGAAAGGTGTACTGGTGGAACCCCGTACTAGAGGGGCTAAGGCGCGCGTGCAATAGCGCGCGCCGCCAGTACACCCGCCACAGAAGACGGCGTCGTCGCGCAGCAGACGCAGCGACCGTAGAGGCTCAGCTGTATGAGGGGTACAGAAGCGCCAGAAGAACACTGCGGATAGAAATCTGTAACGCAAAAAACGTCGCCTGGGGAGAACTCCTGGACACTCTCAACCAGGATCCTTGGGGGCGCCCTTTCAGGATGGCACGGAACAAGCTCCGTGCCTGGGCGCCCCCACTTACTGAGTCTCTCCCCAGAGACGTCGTTCAGGACGTTGTTGGCGCTCTGTTCCCTTCACGGGCTGAGCACATGCCTCCTGCTATGGCACCGCCAGAGGCGGAGCCCAGCGCGGAAAGAGACCCTGTGCCCACTGTGGACCGGGTAGAGCTGGGGGTGGCTATGCTACGGCTAAAGGCCAAGAACGCCGCCCCCGGCCTTGACGGCATACCAGGGCGTGCGTGGGTTCTGTCCTACGACGCCCTGGAGCCCCGACTGATGGGGCTTTTCAGCGCATGCCTAGAGCAGGGCCAGTTTCCACAGCGGTGGAAGACAGGAAAGCTGGTCCTGCTGCGGAAGGAGGGGCGCCCTGCGGATTCGCCGTCCGCCTACCGGCCCATTGTGCTGCTGGACGAGGTCGGAAAGCTCTTTGAGCGTATCATCGTCCACCGCCTCGTCCAGCACCTAACGACGACGGGGCCGGATCTGGCGGACAACCAGTTTGGTTTTCGCACGGGGCGCTCCACGATCGACGCAATCATGCGCTTGAAAAGCCTGGCGGAGGACGCAGTCTCCCAGGGTGAGGTCTTGTTGGCGGTGAGCTTAGACATCGCCAACGCATTCAATTCCTTGCCCTGGGCATGCATCATGGAGGCGCTCCGATATTTCGGGGTGCCGACCTACCTCCGCCGAATAGTCGGGGCATATTTAAACAGTAGAGCCGTCACTTACCCGGTCCACGAGGGTTGGAATCGGCGAGCCATGGTGTGCGGTGTTCCACAGGGGTCGGTTCTGGGTCCCCTCCTGTGGAACATCGCATACGACTGGACATTGAGGTGTCGGGTCCCCCCGGGCGTCAGCGTCGTATGCTACGCAGACGACACGCTGATCGCCGCGCGCGGGAGGACCCATAGGCAGGCGTGTCTTTTAGGCACGGCTGGGGTGTCAACGATAGTAGGCAGGATCCGGCGTCTTGGCCTGGAGGTGGCGTTGCAGAAGACCGAGGCCGTGATGTTTCACGGTCCTCGTAACCGCCCACCTCCAGCCAGTAGCATCGTTGTAGGAGGCATCCGCATCGGCATCGGGCAGACCATGAAGCACCTGGGATTGGTCCTCGATGGCCGATGGGATTTTTCGGCACATTTTCGGCAGCTGCTCCCCAGACTCAAGGGGGCAGCCGGTGCGCTGTCGCGCTTGCTCCCAAATGTCGGGGGGCCTAACGCCACGTGCCGAAAACTCTTCGAAGGCATCGTACGTTCGATGGCCCTTTACGGGGCACCAATTTGGTCGCCCCGCCTGACGGCCAAAAACGCGGCGCTGTTGCGTCAAGCGCAACGCATATTGGCCGTCAGGGCAATAAGAGGATACCGTACGGTGTCCTTCGAAGTGGCCTCGCTACTCGCCGGATCCCCCCCATGGGACTTGGAAGCCAGGGTCCTGGCGTCATTGTACACATGGCGCAAAGAAGCCCTGGCCAGGGGCACCAGACCCGCGCCTCGCGAGATCGAGGCGTGCCGGTCGGAGCTCCGCCAGGTAGCCGTGGGGGTCTGGGAAGATCGCCTACGACGCCCCAGCGCGGGCACCGCCACCATTGAGGCGGTGCGGCCCGTCCTGCACGACTGGATTGGACGATGTCACGGCACCCTGACCTTCAGGCTGACACAGGTCCTGACGGGGCATGGCTGCTTCGGAAGGTACCTGTGTCGCCTCGGCCGCGAGGCAACGTCAGGGTGCCATCATTGTGACACGGGCGACGAGGATACGGCGCTGCACACACTCCAGGAGTGTCCAGCCTGGACAGAGCAGCGCCGAGAGCTCGTCGCCCACACCGGATTTGACACCTCGCTCCCGGCCGTGGTACGCACCATGGTCGGGAGCTCTACCGGATGGGACGCCGTCTCCTCCTTCTGCGAGCAAGTCATGTTTGCGAAGGAGGAGGCGGAACGGGAGCGTGAGCGTAATTCCCTGCTCCGCTCCCGACAAAGGAGGACGCGTCGGCGCCGGCGGTCTGATTTAGACCTTCGGCCACCGTAAGCGGGCGGCGCGGGTGGGGCCTCTAGGGGTATAGAGGTTCTCACTCACCCGCACATGCCGTCGAGATGAGAGCGCGAGTGTTCCGCGCGCGCTCATCTCTCTTCCCGTGGGGCGCGTTACAAACCGCCCCACGCCGAAAAGACCCAGTCGTCGCCGGGGGAGTAGCTCCCCGGCATTTGAAGAGGCCCAGTGAGCGGGGCCCACGCCTGCCAGGGCAGCGGAGTTGGGAAAACCGCATACACGTAGCCCTGGCAAAAGGCGCAGGACGGAACACCCAGGGGTTTTAGTGGGTATCCCTAACTGGGGAGTGGCAATAGCGTGGCACCGGTTTTGACCGGGCGCGCTAGTGCCACCCCCGATCTGGCGAATCCCACACTGTCTCACCAAGGTCGCGAGCATCCCCCAGGCTTCTGCGCCTGTCGCGGTCCTAGTCCTCAAACGGATTTCCCCTGGCCAAAAAAAAAAAAAAAAAAAAAAAAAAAAAAAAAAAAAAAAAAAAAAAAAAAGGGTTCCCCCAGGGGGTGCCGCCCTGGTCTCTTCTCCGACCAGGTAGCGGTACAAGGGGATGCGTCCCCGGGGCCCCGAGCGGCCACTGTCACATTCCCCCCTTCGCTCCGTGACAGTGGTGTCCCACCTTTCCGCCTCCAAATCCCAATGCCTGCCCTACCTTACCAAACCTCCTCCCCAAACGCCCCTCCTTTCCGATGGTCAAGGACGGCGGTGGTGATGTCCACCCCACCACCGCCCTCCTGACAGGCGACCTATCCTCCCCGACCCCGTCTGCCAACGCTGCTGTGTGCGCGAGGCGACGGGAAAAGGGGAGGAAGGAGAGGGGGAGGGGTGTTGGCGCAGGAGCAATCCTTCGCAGCCTCCCCCTCCCCCCATCGCGAAGCCCCCCCCGCCGCTGACGCTGCTTAGAGCGCGAGGCGGCGGAGGGGGAGAAAGGAGAGGGAGGGGTGATGGCGCAGGAGAAATCCTTCGCGGCCTCCCCCTCCCTCCTATCGCGAGGCCCCCCCGCCGCTGACGCTGCCGATTGCGCGAGGCGGTGGGGGGGCGGGGTGGAAGAAGAGGGGGGAGGGGTGTTGGCGCAGGAGCAATCCTTCGCAGCCTCCCCCTCCCCCCGCCGCGAAGCCCCCCCCGCCGCTGACGCTGCTACGAGCGCGAGGCGGCGGAGGGGGAGAAAGGAGAGGGAGGGGTGATGGCGCAGGAGAAATCCTCCGCAGCCTCCCCCTCCCCCCCCATCGCGAAGACACTCCCCCCCGCCGCTGACGCTGCTGAGTGCGCGAGGCGGCGGGGGGAGGAGGAAGGAGAGGGAGGGGTGATGGCGCAGGAGTATTCCTTGCAGCCTCCCCCTCCCGGCGGCAGCGGGCGTCGAGGTCTGGGGGATCAACATAGACCTCCGCCCGCACTAATGCCGCGAGAGGGCGCGAGAGGTAGCCGCGCGTCCCTCTCAGGGCCGGGGACCACCATCTCCCCCGGCCCGCACACAGGAGAGGCCGCCTCTGTTTATGAGGCGGCCGGCCGCTGCCGGGGTTGCGGGTTAAGCTCACGCATGTACCGCGACCCCGGCGCTAGGCGGAAGGAAGGCTCCCATGGGGTTTTAGTGGGTATACCGGCAGCCGGTCGTATTGAACCGGCGTCGGGGAGCCCCACACACCGGCCGCGCATGATCCCCCGCGCGGCTGACGGTGCGGCAACGCATTTCCCCATGTAAAAAAAAAAAAAAAAAAAAAAAAAAAAAAAAAAAAAAAAAAGGTTGGGTTGGGTTGGGTTGGGTTGGTTGGGTTGGGTTCCCACCCCTCCCCAGGGGTGCTGCCTTCCCCAGGGGGTGCCGCCCTGGACTTCTCCCCCCGTCCAGGTAGCGGTACAAGGGGATGCGTCCCCGGGGCCCCGAGCGGCCACTGTCACATTCCCCTTTCACTCCGTGACAGTGGTGTCCCACCTCTCCGCCTCCAAATCCCAATGCCTTCCTCTCCTTCCCAAACCTCCTACCCAAATACCACTCCTTTCCGAAGATAGGTGTGCCACCTCGCCGACCATCGTGGCGAAGTGGTGGGATCTACCAGCGTCGACGCAGCCTGCTCCGCTGGTAGATAAGGAGAGGGCGCGCAGTTCTGCCCTGCGTGCCCCCATCGACGTGGACAGTGGCGGCGGGCCCAGTGGTGGGTCGAGAGTCTCGCCACTGGGCACTACCGCCGAGCGTTATCCCGTGTGGTGTCGTGGATCACGTCTCGCGGCCACACGGGACCGCGGGGCTTGCCTTCAGTGGCTGGCCCAAGAGGAGAAAACCTCACTAAAAAACCCCTACACTTAAGCTGCGGCGCAGGGCGAGCTGTTTTGAGGCCGGGGGGGTAAACCCGGTCGCTACTGCGTACCACCCCCGTTTTTGATGATAGACAGTTTTTACTCGTGGGAACAACAATGGATGCACTTAAAATAAAAACAAAACCGACGCAGTGCCCGAGAAGGGCGTAGTTGACGTAGGAGAGGGGCCCGCGAAGGGCCCAACCACCACCACCAACCCGAAAGGGCCCGTGAAGGGCGAAGAAAAAAGCTTTTCCTCGCGCTTCTTTGCGGCGATATCCGTGCCGAAAGAAGCGCCGAAGCAAAGACCTACCGGCTCCGGTACCAAACCGTCGCAGCCGGTAGTAGAAGACCTGTCCTCGCCCGACCTATCCAGGGACGAGGACGCAATTGACCCCCCTGTCCAGGCCCCAACAAAGGCCCCGGCTGCGAAAGCACCGGAGGGGAAGGGCAAGAGCCCGGCTGCCCCGCGCGTTACGCGGAGCTGCTTCGTGCAGTTGCAGCGTCTCGAAGAGGACACATCCCTGCCCGGTTCATCTGGGAAAGGAACAGCCCCCCTGTCCAGGCCCAACCAAGGCCCCGGCTCCTAAAGAGCCGGAGGGGAAGGGCATGAGCCAGCCTGCCTCCCGCAACACGCGGTTGAGGCAGTACCTGGCCCTTGACGACCTTTCACCAATGACGTCGTCAGACGAAGAGGGGATCTTACCCCCACCTCCCAAACCTCCCTCTGTGCAGGCCCCACCAAAGGCCCCGGCCCCCAAAGGACCGGCAGGGAAGAGGAGCAAGTCAGCAGCCAGGAGAGACAGGATGCGCCTGAGGCTGCCAGATATGGTGTTCGACGATTCGTCACCACTCGCGTCGAGCACCGATGAAGACGACGAAAGACCGCCTTCACAACCCCCTGCCAAGGCCCCGGCAGCTCCAGCACCGGACGCCCAGCGGGGCAGAGGCCGTCCTCCCACAACGGGGGAGTATGTGGGCCTAGCCGCTGCCAAACAGGCGCTTGTGCAGGCCCAGCGCGCTGAGCTTGAGCTCGCGACGGAAAAGAGATTGTGGAGCAGGCCTCATCAATGGCCACCGCAAGGCGGACGAGGGCTAGGACCGTTCCCGCCCTTGCGAGCCAGCCCGCTCCAGAGGCCCGTGCAGCTCACGCGCAGGGCCTGCAGCAGCAGATCGCCGACTCCCTGGCGGTCGTGGCCGGGGTGGCAAAAGTCTCCAAGGGCCTGAAAGGAACTCTCCAGAAGGCCCTGAAGGAGGCTGTGTCGGCCATCCAGGAGGCCTCGGAGGAGCTCCTGACTCGTACTTCCAGCGAGGAGGTCGCCCTGCTCCGTGCGGCAAACAGCCGCATGGAGACAGAGATCGCTGACCTCCGTAACGAGCTCAGGAGCCTCCAGGCGGAAGTTGTGCGGCCGCGGCCAGATGCCGCGCCGCCAACCCCGCCGAATGTGGAGTCGGCGATGGCCGCGAATCTCGACCGTATGACTCTCCTCATGGAGAGTCGGTTCGCGGCCATGGAGGAGCGGCTGCGCTCGGTGACCACCCCGAGCCCCGCTCCCTCAGTTAGGCCCATCTCCCAGCCGAATTCGCCCAGTGTAGTGCGGCTATCGGCTGCGGAATACCCCCCGTTGCCCTCTCAAAGGGCAAGCTTGGAAAAGGCGGTGGTGACGTCCACCCCACCACCGCCCGCCTGTCCGGCGCCCCCCCTCCTGCCGCTCCCGCGGTCGAATGCTGGACGACGGTCAGCAGAAAGAAGGCCAAGAAAAGTGCCGCCCACCGTCGTCCGGCACACATCCGGTCGAGACCGCCGCCGACGCGCCGAACACCCGCGCGAGGCGGCGACGTGGGAGAGGTCGTGGGGGGAAAGAAAAGGGGGAGATGGCGCAGGCCCCGGCCTCGCAGCCCCCCCCTCCTCCACCACCCCCACCATCTAAAAAGAAGGAAAAGCCAGGGGCAGGAAGGCTCCGCGTCTGCGTCCGCCGAACACCTCCGCCGTCATACTGACACTGCAGTCAGGCGCGGAGGAGAGAGGCGTGACCTACCTCAGCGTCCTGTCCCAGGCTAAGGCCAAAATCCGGCTGGCTGACCTCGGCATTGAGGGTGGGCTCCGGCTGAAGCGAGCGCGCACTGGGGCGCGGATGCTGGTGGTGCCTGGCGCCTCCAGCGCCCCCCAAGCTGACGCCCTTGCCGTGAGCCTTCGCACAGTACTCAATGCCGAGGACGTGCGTGTGTCCAGGCCTGAGAAGACAGTCGGTCTTCGCGTCTCGGGCCTGGACGACACCACAGAAGGAGAGGACGTGGCCGCTGCCATCGCGCGGACCACCGGATGCTCCGTCGAAAGTATCAAGACGAGCAAAGTCCGCCCCGGTCCAGACGGGGCGGGCACGACGGTGGTGGTCTGCCCGGTGGCGGCCGCCAAAACACTGTTAAAAGAAGGAACGAAGCTCCTGGTGGGTTGGGCCTCAGCCACAGTCAAGGCCCTCCCCAATCGCGCACAGAGGTGTTTCCGCTGCCATGAGCTCGGGCATGTGGCAGCGGGATGCACCTCCGAGGTGGACCGCAGCGATTTCTGCTATCGCTGCGGTGAAGCAGGACATCGCGTGACCGGCCCCTGCACCGCGAAACCGCACTGCTCCGTGTGCGAGGCCGCGGGCAGGCCAGCCGGTCACCAGCTGGGTGGGGGATCCTGCGGATCTCGGAAACCCACCAGGAGCAAGAAGACCAGCCGGAAAGAGGCGCTGGACAAGGCCGCGGCCGCGGCGGCACCAACATCAGCCGCCGCGGGGAGCGGCGAGACGTAACGCCCGTGGCATAACACCAGCCACGGGCGAGCGGCAGCGGGCGTCGAGGTCTGGGGGATCCACATAGACCTCCGCCCGCACTAATGCCGCGAGAGGGCGCGAGAGGCAGCCGCGCGACCCTCTCAGGGCCGGGGAAACACCATTCCCCGGCCCGCACACAGGAGAAGCCGCCTCTGATTATGAGGCGGCAAGCCGCTGCCGGGGTTCGCGGGTCAAAGCTCACGCTGCATACCGCGTCCCCGGCACTAGGCGGAAAGAAGGCTCCCATGGGGTTTTAGTGGGTATACCGGCAGCCGGTCGTATTGAACCGGCGTCGGGGAGCCCCACACACCGGCCGCGCTATGATCCCCCGCGCGGCTGACGGTGCGGCAACGCATTTCCCCATGTAAAAAAAAAAAAAAAAAAAAAAAAAAAAAAAAAAAAAGGGGGTGCTGCCCTGGACTCCCCCCCCGTCCAGGTAGCGGCACAAGGGGATGCGTCCCCGGGGCCCCGAGCGGCCACTGTCACATTCCCCCTTCACTCCGTGACAGTGGTGTCCCACCTCTCCGCCTCCAAATCCTAATGCCTTCCCTTCCTTACCAAACCTCCTCCCCAAATACCACTCCCTTCCGAAGACAGGCGATGTGCCACTTCGCCGACCATCGTGGCGAAGTGGTGGGGTCTACCAGCGTCGACGCAGCTTGCTCCGCTGGTAGACCAGGAGAGGGCACACAGTTCTGCCCTGTGTGCCCCATCGACGTGGACAGTGGCGGCGGGCCCAGTGGAGGGGCGAGAGTCTCGCCACTGGGCGCTACCGCCGAGCGTTACCCCGTGTGGTGTCGTGGATCACGTCTCGCGGCCACACGGGACCGCGGGGCTTGCCTTTACCGGCTGGCCCAAGTGGATGAGCACCACAATAAAAATCCCCTAATACCTAAGCTGCGGCGCAGGGTGAGAGGTTTTGAGGTCGGGGGGGTAAACCCGGCCGCTACTGCGGACCACGCATCTTTGAGACGATAAACCAGATTATACTCGTGGGAACAAAATGGAGACTTTAAAAACAAACACAACCGACGAAGTGCCCGCGAAGGGCGGAGTTGATGTTAGTGGAGAGCCCGCGAAGGGCAAAACCAACCTGAAAGGGCCCGTGAAGGGCGGAGAAAAAAGCTTTTCCTCGCGCTTCTTTGCGGCGATATCTGTGCCGAAAGAAGCGCAAAAGCCAAAACCTACCGGCTCCGGTACCAAACCGTCGCAGCCGGTAGTAGATGACATGTCCTCGCCCGACCTATCCGGGGACGAGGACGTAATCGCCCCCCCTGTCCAGGCCCCAACAAGGGCCCCGGCCGCAAAGCCAGGGGAAGGCAAAACACAGGCTGGCTCCCGAATCACGCGGAGCAAATCAACGGCCTCGTCCCGCACACCATCCGTGGACGAGGCGGGGGGTTCCACCAATCCCCCCCCCACAAAAGGAGACAACAAGGCCAGGGAGGCCGCGCGTAACGAGGCGCTGCGGCGATACCTGGCCTTGGACGAGCTCGACGAGCTCATGGAGTCAGACTCGTCAGACTCGTTTTCGGACGACGAGGGGAGGACGCCCCCCACCAAACCTCTGCCCAAGCCACCGGCTGCCTCGGCGCCGGACGCCAAGCGGGGCAGAGGCCGTCCTCCCACCACAGGTGAATACGTGGGCCTAGCAGCCGCAAAGCAGGCGCTAGTGGAGGCCCAACGCGCGGAGCTCGAGCTCCAAACGGAGAAGGAGATCGTGGAAAGGGCCCAATCGATGGTGACCACGAGGGTGACAAGGGCTAAAGCCGGAACACCCCTTGTGGGCCAGATCCCTCCCGATGCTCGCGTGGAGCATGCAAACCACGCGGAGGGCCTCCAGCGGCAGATCGCCGAGTCACTGGCGGTGGTGTCCGGAGTGGCCAAAGTGTCGAAGGGTCTCAAAGGGACCCTTCAAAAGGCACTAAAAGAGGCGGTAACCTCCATCCAGGAGGCATCAGAGGTGCTCCTCACTCGCACGAACAGCGAGGAGGTCGCCCTCCTCCGTGCGGCAAACAGCCGCATGGAGGTTGAACTGGCTGACCTCCGGAGCGAGTTGAGGAGCCTCCAGGCGGAGTTGACGCGGCCGCGAGCTGAAGCCGCGCCGCCGGCACCACCGCCAGACAAAAATATGGAGACGGCGATGGCTGCGAACTTGAGTCAGTTAACTCTCCTAATGGAGAGCAAGTTCGCAGCCATTGAGGAGCGGCTACGCTCGGCTCCATCACCGAGCCCCGCTCCTCGTGTTAGGCCCACCCCTGTGCCGAGCCCCTCGCTCATCTCTGGGCGCCCGGCAGAGGAATTTCCCCCGCTTCCCACCCAGCGGGACTCCATGGAGACCGCGGCACCCCTATCGCCGCGAAGTGCCTGTCCAGCGCCCCTCCCTCCGGCCGCAACTGCTGCTGAAGGCTGGACGACGGTCAGCCGCAAGAAGAGGGCCAAAAATAGTGCCCAGCCGTCGTCCGGCACACAACCGGCCGCGACTGCCGCCGAAGCGCAGCCCACCCGCGCTAGGCGGCGAAGAGGGAGAGGCCGTGGGGGGAAAGGCCAGGGGGATGTGGCGCAGGTTCCGGCCTCGCAGCCCCCCCCTCCTCCACCCCCAGCGCCCAAAAAGAAAGAGGCAAAAGAGAGGAGGGCTCCGCGGCTGCGCCCGCCTAGGTCCGCCGCCGTCGTCCTGACGCTCCAGCCAGGCGCGGCGGACCGGGGGGTAACATACGCGGACCTCCTTTCAAAGGCGAAAGCAAATATCCGGCTGGCCGACGTCGGAATTGAGGGCGGCCTCCAGCTGAAGAGGGCCCGCACTGGGGCGCGGATGCTTGTCGTACCAGGTACCGACAGCGCCCCCCAGGCGGATGCCCTCGCTGAAAAACTGAGGACCGTCCTCTACCCCGAGGACGTGCGTGTCTCCAGGCCCGAGAAGTCCGTGTGTCTTCGGGTCTCGGGCCTGGATGACCAAACAGATGAGGAGCACGTGGCCGCTGCCATTGCGCGGTCCACCGGATGCCCCCAGACGTCCATAAAGGCGTCCAAGGTCCGTCCCGGCATCGACGGGATGGGCCAGACGGTGGTGGCCTGCCCAGTGGCGGCCGCCAAGCAGCTCCTCTCCTCGGGGACGAAGCTCCTGGTGGGATGGGCCTCAGCGTCCGTGAAGGCCCTGCCCCATAGGGCCCAGCGCTGCTACCGCTGCCACGAGACTGGTCATGTGGCGGCGGTATGCAAGTCAGAGGTGGACCGCAGCGGAATGTGTTACCGCTGCGGCCAGACTGGGCATCTGGTGACTGGCCCCTGCACCGCGAAACCGCACTGCAATGTGTGTGAGGCTGCGGGCAGGCCGGCCGGTCACCAGGTGGGCTCAAAGCCCTGCGGGGCCAAGAAGCCCACCAGGAGAAAAGCCAGGGCCAGCCGGACGGCGCCGGGCGCAACCGCGGCCGCGACGGCCTCTCCAACCGTCGCGGAGAGCGGACCGGAGACGCCTGTGGCCAAATAAAAGCCACGGGCGGGCGGCAGCGGGCGTCGAGGTCTGGGGGATCCAAATAGACCTCCGCCCGCACTAATGCCGCGAGAGGGCGCGAGAGGAAGCCGCGCGTCCCTCTCAGGGCCGGGGAAACGTCATTCCCCGGCCCGCACACAGGAGAGGCCGCCTCTGTTTACGAGGCGGCCGGCCGCTGCCGGGGTTGCGGGTTAAGCTCACGCATGTACCGCGACCCCGGCACTAGGCGGAAGGAAGGCTCCCATGGGGTTTTAGTGGGTATACCGGCAGCCGGTCGTATTGAACCGGCGTCGGGGAGCCCCACACACCGGCCGCGCATGATCCCCCGCGCGGCTGACGGTGCGGCAACGCATTTCCCCATGTAAAAAAAAAAAAAAAAAAAAAAAAAGGGTTCCCCACCCCTGGTGGACGACATCGTTGGCGCTCTGTTCCCCTCGAGGGCCGAGCATCCGCCTCCCGCGATGGCACCGCCATCGCCGGAGCCTAGCGTGGAGCAAGACCATGTGCCCGCAGTGACCCGGGATGAACTGGAGGCGGCGGTGTTGAGGCTGAAGGCCAAGAACACCGCCCCCGGTCTCGACGGCATACCGGGGCGTGCGTGGGTTCTGTCCCACGGCGCCCTGGAGTCCCGATTGACGTGGCTCTTCACGGCGTGCCTGCAGCAGGGCCGGATTCCCACCCGGTGGAAGACCGGCAAGCTGGTCCTGCTCAGGAAGGAGGGGCGCCCGGCGGACTCTCCGTCCGCCTACCGGCCCATAGTGTTGCTGGACGAGGTGGCCAAGCTGCTGGAGCGAGTGCTCGCAAACCGCCTCGTCCGGCACCTCGGAGAACAGGGGCCGGACCTGGCGGAGAACCAGTTCGGTTTCCGCCAGGGGCGCTCCACTATGGACGCCATAAAACGTGTGAAGAGCCAGGCGGAGGAGGCGATCTCCCAGGGTGGGGTACTGTTGGCGGTGTCCCTCGACATCGCCAACGCCTTCAACTCCCTGCCCTGGAGCTGCATAAAGGAGGCACTCCGATACCACGGGGTGCCGACCTACCTCCGCAGAGTCATCGGGGACTACCTCTCGGTGAGGGCCGTCGTGTTCCCGGGTCAGCTAGCCAGCTGGGGTCGGCGAGAGATGTCGTGCGGTGTTCCACAGGGGTCGGTGCTGGGCCCGCTCCTGTGGAACATCGCCTATGACTGGGCTATACGCGGTGCGGTCCTCCACGGTGTCAGCGTCACGTGTTATGCTGATGACACGTTGGTCGCGGCCCGTGGACGGACCCACCGGCAGGCGGGCCTACTGGCCACTGCTGGGGTCGCGCATGTCGTTGACAGGATCCGGCGTCTCGGTCTGGAGGTGGCTCTGCACAAATCCGAGGCCGTGGTGTTCCACGGGCCTCGGAACAAGCCGCCTCCGGGCCTGAGCATCACAGTGGGAGGCACCACCATCGGCGTCGGGGCGACGATGAAGTATCTCGGACTCGTCCTCGACAGCCGATGGGAGTTTTCGGCACATTTCGAGCGGCTGGCCCCCAGACTCATGGGGGCAGCTGGCGCCCTTTCACGGCTCGTGCCCAATATGGGGGGGCCGGGCGCTCCGTGTCGAAAACTCTACGAGGGGGTCGTACGATCCATGGCCCTATACGGGGCCCCAATATGGGCGGAGACCCTGACGGCCAAAAACGTCGCGTTGCTGCGACGCCCGCAGCGCGCGCTAGCCGTCAGGGCCATCAGGGGGTATCGTACGATCTCCTTTGAGGCGGCCTCCCTTCTAGCCGGATCCCCACCGTGGGACCTAGAGGCGCGCGTCCTTGCAGCCGTGTACGACTGGCGCAAGGACGCCCTCAGCCGGGACTTCCGTCCCGCGCCTAGGGAAATCGAGGCTAAACGGGCGGAGTTCCGGCAGGATCTCATGGTGGAATGGAGAGACCGACTTGCGCACCCCAGCGCCGGTCACAGGACCATAGAGGCGGTTAGGCCCGTCCTGCCAAATTGGATAGACCGGAGACACGGCACCCTGACGTTCCGCCAGACACAGGTACTGACCGGGCACGGCTGCTTCGGCCGGTACCTGTGTCAGATCGGGCGTGAGTCATCGTCAGGGTGCCACCACTGTAGTGCCAGCGTCGAGGACACGGTGCTGCATACTCTGCAGGAGTGTCCGGCCTGGGACGAGGAGCGCCGTGTCCTCGGCGCAAATATTGGACCAGACTTGTCGCTCCCGGCCGTGGTTCAAGCCATGGTCGGGGGCCAAACCGAGTGGGACGCCGTCGCCTCCTTTTGCGAGGCCGTCATGTCCGCAAAGGAGGCGGCGGAGCGGGAGAGAGAGCGAGCAGCCGTGCTCCTCTCCCGCCGCAGTAACCGGTCCCGGCGCCGGAGAACTACCAACCTCCGGCCGCCGTGAAGACGCGGCGCGGGTGGCGGCCAGGGGAGGCCATAAGACCGCCACTCGCAGTAAAAGCCGCCGAGGAGGGGGCGCGTGGGTGCCCGCGCGCGCCCCTCTCTATTGAGTACGGAGAGGCCTGCCCAACAACAGGGGTGGGCCCACGCCAGCCGGGGTCGCGGAAGTAAAGCTCACGCATATCCCGCGACCCTGGCACATGGCGTCAGGTGGCACCAAGGGGTTTTAGTGGGTATTCCGGCTACCATCAACCGGCGAGTCCCACACTCCCCCGCCGAAGTCTCCCCCGGCGGGGGGTCCGCAAATGGATTTCCCCTTGTAAAAAAAAAAAAAAAAAAAAGGGTTGGGTTGGGTTGGGTTAGGTTAGGTTAGGTTAGGTTAGGTTAGGTTAGGTTAGGTTTCCCCCAGGGGGTGCCGCCCTGGTCTCTTCTCCGACCAGGTAGCGGTACAAGGGGATGCGTCCCCGGGGCCCCGAGCGGCCACTGTCACATTCCCCCCTCACTCCGTTACAGTGGTGTCCCACCTCTCCGCCTCCAAATCCCAATGCCTGCCCTTCCTTACCAAACCTCCTCCCCAAACGCCCCTCCTTTCCGATGCGACGGCCAGCGTCGAGGTGTTCTCCGCTGGCTGTCAAGGACGGCGGTGGTGATTTCCACCCCACCACCGCCCTCCTGACCGGCGACCTACCCTCCCCGACCCCGTCTGCCAACGCTGCTGTGTGCGCGAGGCGACGGGAAAAGGGGAGGAAGGAGAGGGGGGAGGGGTGTTGGCGCAGGAGCAATCCTTCGCAGCCTCCCCCTCCCCCCATCGCGAAGCCCCCCCCGCCGCTGACGCTGCTGAGTGCGTGAGGCGGCGGAGGGGGAGAAAGGAGAGGGAGGGGTGATGGCGCAGGAGAAATCCTTCGCAGCCTCCCCCTCCCTCCTATCGCGAGGCCCCCCCGCCGCTGACGCTGCCGATTGCGCGAGGCGGTGGGGGGGCGGGGTGGAAGAAGAGGGGGGAGGGGTGTTGGCGCAGGAGCAATCCTTCGCAGCCTCCCCCTCCCCCCACCGCGAAGCCCCCCCTCCGCCGCTGACGCTGCTGAGAGCGCGAGGCGGCGGAGGGGGAGAAAGGAGAGGGAGGGGTGATGGCGCAGGAGAAATCCTTCGCAGCCTCCCCCTCCCCCCCCATCGCGAAGGCCCTCCCCCCGCCGCTGACGCTGCTGTGTGCGCGAGGTGGCGGGGGGAGGAGGAAGGAGAGGGAGGGGTGATGGCGCAGGAATAATCCTTGCAGCCTCCCCCTCCCGGCGGCAGCGGGCGTCGAGGTCTGGGGGATCAACATAGACCTCCGCCCGCACTAATGCCGCGAGAGGGCGCGAGAGGTAGCCGCGCGTCCCTCTCAGGGCCGGGGACCACCATCTCCCCCGGCCCGAACACAGGAGAAGCCGCCTCTGGTTATGAGGCGGCAGCCGCGCCGGGGTTGCGGGTTAAGCTCGCGCACATACCGTGACCCCGGCGCTAGGCGGAAGAAGGCTCCCATGGGGTTTTAGTGGGTATACCGGCAGCCGGTCGTATTGAACCGGCGTCGGGGAGCCCCACACACCGGCCGCGCATGATCCCCCGCGCGGCTGACGGTGCGGTAACGCATTTCCCCATGTAAAAAAAAAAAAAAAAAAAAAAAAAAAAAAAAAAAAAAAAAAGGTTAGGTTAGGTTTCCCCCAGGGGGTGCCGCCCTGGTCTCTTCTCCGACCAGGTAGCGGTACAAGGGGATGCGTCCCCGGGGCCCCGAGCGGCCACTGTCACATTCCCCCTTTCACTCCGTGACAGTGGTGTCCCACCTATCCACTCTCCCAATCCTTGTAATCCTTCCCTTCCTTCCAAACCTCCTCCCCAAACACCCATCCCATCCGACGCGACTGTCAGTGTCGAGCTCTGCTCCACTGACCGTCGAGGAGAGGGCGGCGCGGTTCTGCCCCGCGCGCCCGGACGACGAGGACAGTGGCGGCGGGCCCAGTGGTGGGGCGAGAGTCTCGCCGCTGGGCGCTACCGCCGAGCGTTTCCCCGTGTGGTGTCTGTGGTCACGTCTCGCGGCCACACGGGACCGCGGGCTTGCCTTCAGTGGCTGGCCCAAGAGGAGTAAACCTCATAAAAAATCCCCTAAACTTAAGTTGCGACGCAGGGCGAGCTGTTTTAAGGCCGGGGGGGCAAACCCGGTCGATACTGCGGACCACACCCCGTTTTTCTTGTTTAAAATTGATATGACTCGTGGGAACAAAAATGGATGACCTCAAAACAAAACCCAAAAAACCCGACGAAGTGCCCGCGAAGGGCGGCGTTGAAGTAGTAGACGTGCCCGTGAAGGGCAAACCAACTCACCCGAAAGGGCCCGAGAAGGGCGGTGATAAAAGCTTATACTCGCGCTTCCTGTCCGCGATCTCAACGCCGACGGAAGCGCCCAGCACTAGCTCAAACACCCAAGCTGGCTCCCGCAACACGCGGTCGCAGCCGCCGGTGGAAGACGACCCACCCTCGTCTGACTTTTCAGACGACGAGGACTTAATGGAAGACCTAATGATACCCCCCCTGGGAAGGCCCCACCAAAGGCCCCGGCTCCAAAAGAACCGGAGGGAAGGGGAAGGGCCAGGCTGCCTCCCGAAGCACACGGTTGAGGCAATACCTGGCCGACGACTTAACACCGACGTCGTCGTCCGACGAAGATGGAATTTTGCCTCCGAGCCCGCCCCCGCCCAGACCCCCGCCATCCACCAAAGCGCCGGAGGCCAAGCGGGGAAGAGGCCGTCCCCCCACCACGGGGGAATATGTCGGCCTAGCAGAGGCCAAACAAAAGTACGTTGAGGCCCAGCGCGCAGCTCTCGCGCTGGAAACGGAGAAAGAGATAGTGGAGAGGGCCTCGTCAATGGCTACAACGAGGGTGACGCGATCTAGAGCGGCACCCACCCTCGAAGCCAGCCCTCTCCGGAGGCCAGCGCGGAGCACGCGCAGGGCCTCAAACAACAAATCACCGACTCCCTAGCGGTGGTTTCAGGAGTGGCCAAGGTCTCCAAAGGCCTAAAGGGACCTTGCAGAAGGCCCTCAAGGAGGCGGTCGCGGCGATGCAGGAAGCTTCGGAGGAGCTTCTCAGCCGTACCAGCAGTGAGGAGGTCGCCCTGCTCCGTGCCGCAAACGCGCGCATGGAGTCAGAGATTGCTGACCTCCGAAACGAGCTGAAGAAGCTCCAAACCGAGCTCATGAGGCCGCGTGAAGCCGCGCCGCCTCCAGCAGTGGAACCACCGCCGTCACAAACGGAGTCGGTGATGGCCGCGAACCTAGAGCGTATGACGCTCCTCTTCGAGTCCAGGTTCGCGGCCATGGAGGAGCGGATGCGCTCGAACCAGCTGGCCTCGTCACCAAGGCCAGCCCCTACGCCGAGCCCCGCTCCTCAAAGCAGAGTTACATCTCTGCCGAGCTCGCCCAGTATGCTGCGGCCCTCGGCAGAGGAATTCCCTCCGCTACCCTCTCAGAGGGTAAGCGTGGAGACGGTGGCGACGACTTCCATCCCGTCGCCACCCGCCCGTCCGGCGCCCACTCCCCAATCGGCTGCGGCTGAAACGGGCTGGACGACGGTCACTAAGAAGAAGGCCAAAAAAGTGCCGCCCAACCGTCGTCCGGTTCCCTGCCGGCCGCAACCGCCGCCGATGCGCCGAACACCCGCGCAAGGCGGCGACGTGGGAGAGGCCGTGGGGGGAAAGGAAAGGGGGAGATGGCGCAGGCCCCGGCCTCGCAGCCCCCCCCTCCTCCACCACCCCCACCATCTAAAAAGAAGGCAAAAGCCAGGGGCAGGAAGGCTCCGCGTCTGCGTCCGCCGAACACCTCCGCCGTCGTCCTGACACTGCAGTCAGGCGCGGAGGAGAGAGGCGTGACCTACCTTAGCGTCCTGTCCCAGGCCAAGGCCAAAATCCGGCTGGCTGACCTCGGCATTGAGGGTGGGCTCCGGCTGAAGCGAGCGCGCACTGGGGCGCGGATGCTGGTGGTGCCTGGCGCCTCCAGCGCCCCCCAAGCTGACGCCCTTGCCGTGAGCCTTCGCACAGTTCTCAATGCCGAGGATGTGCGTGTGTCCAGGCCTGAGAAGACAGTCGGTCTTCGCGTCTCGGGCCTGGACGACACCACAGAAGGAGAAGACGTGGCCGCTGCCATCGCGCGGACCACCGGATGCTCTGTCGCCAACATCAAGACGAGCAAAGTCCGCCCCGGTCCAGACGGGGCGGGCTCGACAGTGGTGGTCTGCCCGGTGGCAGCTGCCAAAACGCTGTTGAAAGAAGGGCCAAAGCTCCTGGTGGGTTGGGCCTCAGCCACAGTGAAGGCTCTCCCCATCGCGCACAGAGGTGCTTCCGCTGCCATGAGCTCGGGCATGTGGCGGCGGGATGCACCTCCGAGGTGGACCGCAGCGATCTCTGCTATCGCTGCGGTAAAGCAGGACATCGCGTAGCCGGCCCCTGCACCGCGAAACCGCACTGCTCTGTGTGCGAGGACGCGGGCAGGCCAGCCGGTCACCAGCTGGGTGGGGGATCCTGCGGATCTCGGAAACCCACCAGGAGCAAGAAGGCCAGCCGGAAAGAGGCGTCGGACAAGGCCGCGGCCGCGGCGGCAACAACATCAGCCGCCGCGGGGAGCGGCGAGACGTAACGCCCGTGGCATAACACCAGCCACGGGCGAGCGGCAGCGGGCGTCGAGGTCTGGGGGATCCAAATAGACCTCCGCCCGCACTAATGCCGCGAGAGGGCGCGAGAGGCAGCCGCGCGACCCTCTCAGGGCCGGGGAAACACCATTCCCCGGCCCGCACACAGGAGAAGCCGCCTCTGATTATGAGGCGGCAAGCCGCTGCCGGGGTTCGCGGGTCAAAGCTCGCGCACATACCGTGTCCCCGGCGCTAGGCGGAAGGAAGGCTCCCATGGGGTTTTAGTGGGTATACCGGCAGCGGAGCCCCATTGAACCGGCGTCGGGGAGCCCCACACACCGGCCGCGCATAGATCCCCGCGCGGCTGACGGTGCGGCAACGCATTTCCCCATGTAAAAAAAAAAAAAAAAAAAAGGTTAGGTTAGGTTTTTTTTTTTTTTTTTTTTTTTTTTTTTTTTTTTTTTTTTTATGGCGTTTAGGCTCCAGCTTAAAGTATGTGCTAGAGTTCATTGCTTTTTTCCTTTATTTACTTTTATTTATAAAAATTACAAAGTTTCTAAATTACCTACTTTATTATGTTCAGTTACAGTTTTGCCTAGACTACGGTAGTGAAGCTACTTGTTTATTGCTATATCATGCAAGGGTAAATAAATTTTTCACAAAAGTACAACTGGGGTTGGTGACAGGTTGGTTTTTGTTGGATGTGGTTGGTTATGGAATGTATGTTTGCTTGGTATATTTTGGATGGTTGGTTTATGATAGGGTATTGTTGGATTACGTTGGAAGGTGTTTAGGTACAATTTGGTGTGATTGGCTTAGGTTGGGAGTGACTTGGGGGATTTTTACTGGTCTACAGGATTTAAGAGATGATTAGGTGTTCTATCTGGATTGGTTGTGGCTGGATAATGTTTGGATGAGTTTGGAAGTGGTTGGGGGTTGGTGTAGCCAAAGGGTGTTGCAGGTTTGTTGGATGGTTGGGAATTTGGGTGAAAGTTTTTTATTTATTTCTTATTTCCTAATACATTTTTATACTATTTAATCTAATACATATTTTGTTAATCTAGGGGTAGGTAATTAATACATTTTTGCACATTCTTATTATCTAGTTTTGCATACGTGTTGCAGGTTAATGCCTTGCAGCTAATAAATATGGTTTTAAACATAAATCTTAACTAAATTATATATTTCCTATTTTTACTGTTTTTTGACGCTAGTAGTTCTTATGCTAAAGTATAAGCCTATAGTGTCAGATTATATACATTTTTTATTACTTATGTTTTTGTACTGGTCACATATATAGTTCCATTCAGTTAATCGATTGTGTGTTTTGTTTGTTCCAGGTCGCCTGTACTCCCCGGGAGCCCGCTAAACTAAACGTAAGTGTGTTTTTTATTGTATAATGTTATTGTGTACTTGTTGATGTATGCGTGTATGAAATTGTTGTGCTTGTGCTTTGAGTACTATAAACCGCGATCTTTTGTATTAAAAGCCGCAAAGTTTTAGTGCAGTGTGTATGTGTGTGTGTGTGTATGTATGTTTACTGTGTATGTTGTTTTGTAGATGTGTTGTGCATGTTCTGTGTTATGCCTTATGAGTTGCGTATTATAAGCGTGTTTGTGGGTGTTATTCCGGCAGGTTCCCGGTTGGGTGTCCAAGGTTCTCCAATCTAGGTTGGTATATTGGAGAGGTGACCTAGAGCCAAGCGTGGCCGCCGGTGCCACGCACGATAGCGGAGTCGTTGGCCGTACCTCTTTGTCTATGTGGTGGTACTCAGAGATGGTACGAGTTTTATTACTGTGTATCAAAGAGGTACGACTTCCGACCCATTACTATTGTGTTGTCCCCGGCGACTCGCCTAGCTGTAGGCCACAGATTGGCGCACTATGGTGTCCCACCTAATTCTCACCGGACATTTTTCGCTAAATGCGTTATGTGTTGCTTCCGGTCCGGTCCTTCTTTCATTCGTGCAATTAATACATTTAGGCGGGGCGCCAACTGCAAACTCCTCACACTCCCTCTTGGTGTGAGGCCCCCCACAGTGGCAACACTTTGCCTCGGTTACCTCGGTACACATCTTCCTACCGTGTCCGAAACCTAGGCAAAGTGTGCACTGGGTTAGAGGCGACCTATCGGTGACCTGCAAGGTCTGTAGATCTATCCTCACCGTTCCTGTGGCTGTAAATCTCGCCCAGAGTGCTGATGAGACCTTGAATATCACTTTATGCGTATTCGGGTTTCGTCCTCTAATCTTGTATGCGACATCCATCCAGGCGTCTTCCCCCTCAAGGCCCTCAAAAATCTCCCTATTTTGATTTCTGAGGGCCCTGTGGAGGTCGTCGTCTGAATGCGCTCTGAGGACACCCGTAACCATCACCATTGGCTTTTTGTTCATGATGTCTTCTGCAACAAGGTCTTTTCTCCGCTCCTTCAGCATTCTCTTGAGCTTGTCGCGTTCTTCGACAGATTTGCAGCTCACAATCACCTTGCCTTCTCTCGCCTTTCTCACCTTCTCCACTTCAATTCCCCCGTTGGTAGCGTTCAGCGCTTCCCTGATAGCCTTAAGTGTCGTTTCGGCAGGCTGGATGTTATCGGGGTCAGAGGTGGATATTGTTACTGAGTGTAACGTCCTAAAAGTCTTGGGGTTAATCCCCGACTTCTCGGCCGCTACACTGGCATAGGTGCGTTTTGGATTGCACTCCGAGCCTACAACACTGTACTTTTGAATAACCTTTTCAAGGTTATTCGTGCTCACCAGGTTCCTCTCTAGTAGCTCGGAGTGCTTCTCCATCCGTTCGGTGAGGATGGCCCATCTTCTGCCAAGAGCCTCCCTGTCTTCCTCGTCCATAGGGAGTCCACTCCGCAGTGGGCTCTGTATGTCGGCCTGCGTTTGCACGTTGCAAAATATCTTCTCATCTTGCTCGCTGGAGCCCTTCCCCACTGCGCTTGTTAAGGCTTTCCCAAGAGCCGCATCCGTCTCCTTCACCAGTTCATACAGCCGACCCATTGCTTTCTGTATGCCCTGCTTTATCTCAGTCTTGAGATTTCTGGAGCTCTCGATGTGTTCCTTGAATGTTTTCCTACATTGCCAGGCTTCAACCAGTCGTGCGTCTCGTGCTGCCTGATCTACGGGTTAGGTTAGGTTAGGTTAGGTTAGGTTAGGTTAGGTTAGGTTAGGTTAGGTTAGGTTAGGTTAGGTTAGGTTAGGTTAGGTTAGGTTAGGTTAGGTTAGGTTAGGTTAGGTTAGGTTAGGTTTCCCCCAGGGGGTGCCGCCCTGGACTCTCCCCCCCGTCCAGGTAGCGGCACAAGGGGATGCGTCCCCGGGGCCCCGAGCCGCCACTGTCACATCCCCCCTTCACTCCGTGACAGTGGTGTCCCACCTCTCCGCCTCCAAATCCCAATGCCTTCCCCTCCTTACCAAACCTCCTCCCTAAATACCACTCCCCTCCGAAGACAGGTGATGTGCCACTTCGCCGACCATCGTGGCGAAGTGGTGGGGTCTACCAGCGTTGACGCAGCTCGCTCCGCTGGCAGACAAGGAGAGGGCTGCACAGTTCTGCCCTGTGCGCCCCATCGACGGGGACAGTGGCGGCGGGCCCAGTGGTGGGGCGAGAGCCTCGTCACTGGGCGCTACCGCCGAGCGTTTCCCCGTGTGGTGTCCGTGGTCACGTCTCGCGGCCACACGGGACCGCGGGGCTTGCCTTAATTGGCTGGCCCAAGAGGAGTAAACCTCAATAAAAAATCCCCTAAACTTAAGCTGCGGCGCAGGGCGAGCTGTTTTAAGGCCGGGGGGGCAAACCCGGTCGATACTGCGTACCACACCCCGTTTTCTGTTATAAAAGTTGATTTACTCGTGGGAACAAGACATGGCTGATTCTAAAAAACAAACAAAACCGACGTTGTGCCCGAGAAGGGCGGAGCTGACGTAGGAGAGGGGCCCGCGAAGGGCCCAACCACCACCACCAACCCGAAAGGGCCCGTGAAGGGCGGAGAAAAAAGCTTTTCCTCGCGCTTCTTTGCGGCGATATCCGTGCCGAAAGAAGCGCCGAAGCAAAAACCTACCGGCTCCGGTACCAAACCGTCGCAGCCGGTAGTAGAAGACCTGTCCTCACCCGATCTATCCGGGGACGAGGACGCAATCGACCCCCCTGTCCAGGCCCCAACAAAGGCCCCGGCTGCGAAAGCAACGGAGGGGAAGGGCAAGAGCCCGGCTGCCCCGCGCGTTACGCGGAGCTGCTCCGTGCAGTTGCAGCGACTAGAAGAAGACGCATCCCTGCCCGGTTCATCTGGGAAAGGAATAGCCCCCCCTGTCCAGGCCCAACCAAAGGCCCCGGCTCCTAAAGAGCCGGAGGGGAAGGGCATGAGCCAGCCTGCCTCCCGCAACACGCGGTTGAGGCAGTACCTGGCCCTCGACGACCTCTCACCATTGACGTCGTCAGACGAAGAGGGGATCTTACCCCCACCTCCCAAACCTCCCTCTGTGCAGGCCCCACCAAAGGCCCCGGCCCCCAAAGGACCGGCAGGGAAAAGGAGCAAGTCAGCAGCCAGGAGAGACAGGATGCGCCTGAGGCTGCCAGATATGGTGTTCGACGATTCGTCACCACTCGCGTCGAGCACCGATGAAGACGACGAAAGACCGCCTTCACAACCCCCTGCCAAGGCCCCGGCAGCTTCAGCGCCGGACGCCCAGCGGGGCAGAGGCCGTCCTCCCACAACGGGGGAGTATGTGGGCCTAGCCGCTGCCAAGCAGGCGCTTGTGCAGGCCCAGCGCGCCGAGCTTGAGCTCGCGACGGAGAAGGAGATTGTGGAGCAGGCCTCATCAATGGCCACCGCAAGGCGGACGAGGGCTAGGACCGTTCCCGCCCTTGCGAGCCAGCCCGCTCCAGAGGCCCGTGCAGCTCACGCCCAGGGCCTGCAGCAGCAGATCGCCGACTCCCTGGCGGTCGTGGCCGGGGTGGCAAAAGTCTCCAAGGGCCTGAAAGGAACTCTCCAGAAGGCCCTGAAGGAGGCTGTGTCGGCCATCCAGGAGGCCTCGGAGGAGCTCCTGACTCGTACTTCCAGCGAGGAGGTCGCCCTGCTCCGTGCGGCAAACAGCCGCATGGAGACAGAGATCGCTGACCTCCGTAACGAGCTCAGGAGCCTCCAGGCGGAAGTTGTGCGGCCGCGGCCAGATGCCGCGCCGCCAACCCCGCCGAATGTGGAGTCGGCGATGGCCGCGAATCTCGACCGTATGACTCTCCTCATGGAGAGTCGGTTCGCGGCCATGGAGGAGCGGCTGCGCTCGGTGACCACCACGAGCCCCGCTCCCTCAGTTAGGCCCATTTCCCAGCCGAACTCGCCCCGTGTAATGCGGCTATCGGCTGCGGAATACCCCCGTTGCCCTCTCAGAGGGCAAACTTGGAGAAGGCGGTGGTGACGTCCACTCCACCACCGCCCGCCTGTCCGGCGCCCCTCCCTCCTGCCGCTCCCGCGGCTGAAGGCTGGACGACGGTCAGCAGAAAGAAGGCCAAGAAAAGTGCCGCCCAACCGTCGTCCGGTCCCGTGCCGGCCGCGGCCGCCGCCGACGCGCCGAACACCCGCGCGAGGCGGCGGCGTGGGAGAGGTCGTGGGGGGAAAGAAAAGGGGGAGATGGCGCAGGCCCCGGCCTCGCAGCCCCCCCTCCTCCACCACCCCCACCATCCAAACAGAAGACGAAAGCCAGGGGCAGGAAGGTTCCGCGTCTGCGTCCGCCGAACTCCTCCGCCGTCGTACTGACTCTGCAGTCAGGTGCGGAGGAGAGAGGCGTGACGTACCTGAACGTCCTGTCCCAGGCTAAAGCCAAAATCCGGCTGGCTGACCTCGGCATTGAGGGTGGGCTCCGGCTGAAGCGTGCGCGCACTGGGGCGCGGATGCTGGTGGTGCCTGGCGCCTCCAGCGCCCCCCAGGCTGACGCCCTTGCCGAGAGCCTACGCACCGTGCTCAATGCCGAGGATGTGCGTGTGTCCAGGCCTGAGAAGACAGTCGGTCTTCGCGTCTCGGGCCTGGACGACACCACTGAAGGTGAGGACGTGGCCGCTGCCATCGCGCGGACCACCGGATGCTCTGTCAACAGCATCAAGACGAGCAAAGTCCGCCCCGGTCCAGACGGGGCGGGCACGACGGTGGTGGTCTGCCCGGTGGCGGCCGCCAAAATGTTGATGAAAGAAGGGACGAAGCTCCTGGTGGGCTGGGCCTCAGCAACAGTGAAGGCCCTTCCCCATCGCGCACAGAGGTGCTTCCGCTGCCATGAGCTCGGCCATGTGGCGGCGGGATGCACCTCCGAGGTGGACCGCAGCGATTTCTGTTATCGCTGCGGTGAAGCAGGACATCACGTGACCGGCCCCTGCACCGCGAAACCGCACTGCTCTGTGTGCGAGGCCGCGGGCAGGCCAGCCGGTCACGTGCTGGGTGGGGGATCCTGCGGATCCCGGAAGCCCACCAGGAGCAAAAAGGCCAGCCGGAAAGAGGCGCCGGACAAGGCCGCGGCCGCGGCGGCAACAACATCAGCCGCCGCGGGGAGCGGCGAGACGTAACGCCCGTGGCATAACACCAGCCACGGGCGAGCGGCAGCGGGCGTCGAGGTCTGGGGGATCCACATAGACCTCCGCCCGCACTAATGCCGCGAGAGGGCGCGAGAGGCAGCCGCGCGACCCTCTCAGGGCCGGGGAAACACCATTCCCCGGCCCGCACACAGGAGAAGCCGCCTCTGATTATGAGGCGGCAAGCCGCTGCCGGGGTTCGCGGGTCAAAGCTCACGCTATATACCGTGTCCCCGGCGCTAGGCGGAAGGAAGGCTCCCATGGGGTTTTAGTGGGTATACCGGCAGCCGGTCGTATTGAACCGGCGTCGGGGAGCCCCACACACCGGCCGCGCTATGATCCCCCGCGCGGCTGACGGTGCGGCAACGCATTTCCCCATGTAAAAAAAAAAAAAAAAAAAAAAAAAAAAAAAAAAAAAAAAAAGGTTAGGTTAGGTTAGGTTAGGTTAGGTTAGGTTAGGTTAGGTTAGGTTAGGTTAGGTTAGGTTAGGTTAGGTTAGGTTTCCCCCAGGGGGTGCCGCCCTGGTCTCTTCTCCGACCAGGTAGCGGTACAAGGGGATGCGTCCCCGGGGCCCCGAGCGGCCACTGTCACATTCCCCCCTTCGCTCCGTGACAGTGGTGTCCCACCTTTCCGCCTCCAAATCCCAATGCCTGCCCTTCCTTACCAAACCTCCTCCCCAAACGCCCCTCCTTTCCGATGCGACCGCCAGCGTCGAGGTGTTCTCCGCTGGCTGTCAAGGACGGCGGTGGTGATGTCCACCCCACCACCGCCCTCCTGACAGGCGACCTATCCTCCCCGACCCCGTCTGCCAACGCTGCTGTGTGCGCGAGGCGACGGGAAAAGGGGAGGAAGGAGAGGGGGGAGGGGTGTTGGCGCAGGAGCAATCCTTCGCAGCCTCCCCCTCCCCCCATCGCGAAGCCCCCCCCGCCGCTGACGCTGCTTAGAGCGCGAGGCGGCGGAGGGGGAGAAAGGAGAGGGAGGGGTGATGGCGCAGGAGAAATCCTTCGCGTCCTCCCCCTCCCTCCTATCGCGAGGCCCCCCCCGCCGCTGACGCTGCCGATTGCGCGAGGCGGTGGGGGGGCGGGGTGGAAGAAGAGGGGGAGGGGTGTTGGCGCAGGAGCAATCCTTCGCAGCCTCCTCCTCCCCCCATCGCGAAGTCCCCCCCGCCGCTGACGCTGCTACGAGCGCGAGGCGGCGGAGGGGGGGAAAAGAGAGGGAGGGGTGATGGCGCAGGAGAAACCCTCCGCAGCCTCCCCCTCCCCCCCCCCATCGCGAAGACACTCCCCCCGCCGCTGACGCTGCTGAGTGCGTGAGGCGGCGGGGGGAGGAGGAAGGAGAGGGAGGGGTGATGGCTCAGGAGTATTCCTTGCAGCCTCCCCCTCCCGGCGGCAGCGGGCGTCGAGGTCTGGGGGATCAACATAGACCTCCGCCCGCACTAATGCCGCGAGAGGGCGCGAGAGGCAGCCGCGCGTCCCTCTCAGGGCCGGGGACCACCATCTCCCCCGGCCCACACACAGGAGAGGCCGCCTCTGTTTACGAGGCGGCCGGCCGCTGCCGGGGTTGCGGGTTAAGCTCACGCATGTACCGCGACCCCGGCGCTAGGCGGAAGGAAGGCTCCCATGGGGTTTTAGTGGGTATACCGGCAGCCGGTCGTATTGAACCGGCGTCGGGGAGCCCCACACACCGGCCGCGCATGATCCCCCGCGCGGCTGACGGTGCGGCAACGCATTTCCCCATGTAAAAAAAAAAAAAAAAAAAAAAAAAAAAAAAAAGGTTAGGTTAGGTTAGGTTAGGTTAGGTTAGGTTAGCGTCTCCCCCCGCAACACGGGCAACCGAATGCCGGAACGTCCCCCGGCGGATGAATATCCACGCTGGGCATTAAAGCGTCTCGATCGGGAGGCTCTTCGAGAGGCCCTCACTGTCAACACCTGGGCGGAGGGGCCCGACGGAGAGTCACCCGACGTAGACGAGGAGGCGGAGAATCTACGGTCGCTGATGACGTCAGTCTGCGATGCGGCGATGCCGAGGCAGGGTCCTCACAGGCCCAAAAATCTGGTGTACTGGTGGAACGACGAGATCGCCCGCAAGAGGAAAGCTTGCGTCGCGGCGAGCCGCCGGTACACCAGATACAGGAGAAGGCGTCGCCGCACCGACGAGACAGCGACCGTAGAAGCCGGCCTGTACGAGGGATACAGGAGCGCCAAGAAGGAGCTGCAGATCGCCATCAGGGAAGCCAAATCGGCGGCGTGGGAGGAACTCCTGGGGACGTTGGATAACGACCCCTGGGGGCGCCCTTACCATCTGGTCCGGAACAAGCTCCGGCCATGGGCGCCCCCCCTGACCCAGAGTCTCCCCCCACCCCTGGTGGACGACATCGTTGGCGCTCTGTTCCCCTCGAGGGCCGAGCATCCGCCTCCCGCGATGGCACCGCCATCGCCGGAGCCTAGCGTGGAGCAAGACCATGTGCCCGCAGTGACCCGGGATGAACTGGAGGCGGCGGTGTTGAGGCTGAAGGCCAAGAACACCGCCCCCGGTCTCGACGGCATACCGGGGCGTGCGTGGGTTCTGTCCCACGGCGCCCTGGAGTCCCGATTGACGTGGCTCTTCACGGCGTGCCTGCAGCAGGGCCGGTTTCCCACCCGGTGGAAGACCGGCAAGCTGGTCCTGCTCAGGAAGGAGGGGCGCCCGGCGGACTCTCCGTCCGCCTACCGGCCCATAGTGTTGCTGGACGAGGTGGCCAAGCTGCTGGAGCGAGTGCTCGCAAACCGCCTCGTCCGGCACCTCGGAGAACAGGGGCCGGACCTGGCGGAGAACCAGTTCGGTTTCCGCCAGGGGCGCTCCACTGTGGACGCCATAAAACGTGTGAAGAGCCAGGCGGAGGAGGCGATCTCCCAGGGTGGGGTACTGTTGGCGGTGTCCCTCGACATCGCCAACGCCTTCAACTCCCTGCCCTGGAGCTGCATAAAGGAGGCACTCCGATACCACGGGGTGCCGACCTACCTCCGCAGAGTCATCGGGGACTACCTCTCGGTGAGGGCCGTCGTGTTCCCGGGTCAGCTAGCCAGCTGGGGTCGGCGAGAGATGTCGTGCGGTGTTCCGCAGGGGTCGGTGCTGGGCCCGCTCCTGTGGAACATCGCCTATGACTGGGCAATACGCGGTGCGGTCCTCCACGGTGTCAGCGTCACGTGTTATGCTGATGACACGTTGGTCGCGGCCCGTGGACGGACCCACCGGCAGGCGGGCCTACTGGCCACTGCTGGGGTCGCGCATGTCGTTGACAGGATCCGGCGTCTCGGTCTGGAGGTGGCTCTGCACAAATCCGAGGCCGTGGTGTTCCACGGGCCTCGGAACAAGCCGCCTCCGGGCCTGAGCATCACAGTGGGAGGCACCACCATCGGCGTCGGGGCGACGATGAAGTATCTCGGACTCGTCCTCGACAGCCGATGGGAGTTTTCGGCACATTTCGAGCGGCTGGCCCCCAGACTCATGGGGGCAGCTGGCGCCCTTTCACGGCTCGTGCCCAATATGGGGGGGCCGGGCGCTCCGTGTCGAAAACTCTACGAGGGGGTCGTACGATCCATGGCCCTATACGGGGCCCCAATATGGGCGGAGACCCTGACGGCCAAAAACGCCGCGTTGCTGCGACGCCCGCAGCGCGCGCTAGCCGTCAGGGCCATCAGGGGGTATCGTACGATCTCCTTTGAGGCGGCCTCCCTTCTAGCCGGATCCCCACCGTGGGACCTAGAGGCGCGCGTCCTTGCAGCCGTGTACGACTGGCGCAAGGACGCCCTCAGCCGGGACTTCCGTCCCGCGCCTAGGGAAATCAAGGCTAAACGGGCGGAGTTCCGGCAGGATCTCATGGTGGAATGGAGAGACCGACTTGCGCACCCCAGCGCCGGTCACAGGACCATAGAGGCGGTTAGGCCCGTCCTGCCAAATTGGATAGACCGGAGACACGGCACCCTGACGTTCCGCCAGACACAGGTACTGACCGGGCACGGCTGCTTCGGCCGGTACCTGTGTCAGATCGGGCGTGAGTCATCGTCAGGGTGCCACCACTGTAGTGCCAGCGTCGAGGACACGGTGCTGCATACTCTGCAGGAGTGTCCGGCCTGGGACGAGGAGCGCCGTGTCCTCGGCGCAAATATTGGACCAGACTTGTCGCTCCCGGCCGTGGTTCAAGCCATGGTCGGGGGCCAAACCGAGTGGGACGCCGTCGCCTCCTTTTGCGAGGCCGTCATGTCCGCAAAGGAGGCGGCGGAGCGGGAGAGAGAGCGAGCAGCCGTGCTCCTCTCCCGCCGCAGTAACCGGTCCCGGCGCCGGAGAACTACCAACCTCCGGCCGCCGTGAAGACGCGGCGCGGGTGGCGGCCAGGGGAGGCCATAAGA
Source organism: Dendrolimus punctatus (assembly GCA_012273795.1). Classification (NCBI taxonomy): domain Eukaryota; kingdom Metazoa; phylum Arthropoda; class Insecta; order Lepidoptera; family Lasiocampidae; genus Dendrolimus; species Dendrolimus punctatus. The sequence continues at coordinate 30,135 of CM022549.1, read as the reverse complement.
CCGCCACTCGCAGTAAAAGCCGCCGAGGAGGGGGCGCGTGGGTGCCCGCGCGCGCCCCTCTCTATTGAGTACGGAGAGGCCTGCCCAACAACAGGGGTGGGCCCACGCCAGCCGGGGTCGCGGAAGTAAAGCTCACGCATATCCCGCGACCCTGGCACACGGCGTCAGGTGGCACCAAGGGGTTTTAGTGGGTATTCCGGCTACCATCAACCGGCGAGTCCCACACTCCCCCGCCGAAGTCTCCCCCGGCGGGGGGTCCGCAAATGGATTTCCCCTTGTAAAAAAAAAAAAAAAAAAAAAAAAAAAAGGTTAGGTTAGGTTAGGTTAGGTTAGGTTAGGTTAGGTTAGGTTAGGTTAGGTTAGGTTATTCCCGCTCCGGCCGTCGTCGCGAGCGGACGTGTCGCCGAATTTTTCGTCAATTTTCGAAAAATTTTGTGAGTTGTTTTTTATGGTTTTTCCGGGTTCCTTGACATCGAATTGGCTTGTTTAAAGGACTCCGTGGATTTTGCACTATCGTTTTGACCTGGTTTTGCTTGGATTTCGTTTCTTCTAAAAATATTGACTTTGGCTTGTTTTCTGGATTGTTTCTGTCTGGCACGTGACTTGGCTAGCTTTTAGGACTTCGGGGGCGCCCCCCCCCCCCTGTGGGGGGCCCGCAACATGGCGGAATCTGATGCGAGTGCTGCTTCGGGGGTGATGAAGGGTGCGATTGCCGCGAAAATCACCGCCCGTAAGAGGATCAGCCTGCGAGGGGAGACTGACCCCGACTCGGACGAGTCGGCTGCCAAGGTGGTTGGCACGGGGGAGACTGACGTCGACACCGAAACGTCAGCTAGGAAAACGGTGACGGCGGCCCGGCGAGTTTACAAGACTCGTTCCGGGCAGCAAAGTAGTGGACGAGGTGCGGTGCTGCGGTTCCCGCAGAGGGCGGAAAATTCCGAGGACCTTCTGGCTCGCTCTACGGCCCTCTGCCGAGAGGTTCAGTCGCAGCTTGAACGGACTTCTGAGGCGATGAAGGCCTCATCGTCCTCTAAGGGGGAATCCTACCGAAGGAGGTCAGATGACTCTTCGGATGTCACCGAACTGGTGGATGAGGTGGATCCAAGGGAGAAGGACCTCGGCCGTCTGGGTGCCGAGGAGCTTTCTTCCCTGGCTAAGGCCCAAGTGGCCTCCATTTACAAGGTTGCCCAAACTTCGGGCAACCTCAAGGGGGGGTACATTCGTCGCCTAAAACTGGCGGCGGGAACCCTCGCGGACGTGGTGGAAAACCTGTCCGCGAGGTCACTGGACGCGGAAAATCGGAGGTTGAGCGCGGAGAACCTCCGATTAAAGAGAGAGATTGGCTCCCTGCAGTCGGAACTTAAGGCCCACCGCAGAGAGTTCAGTGAAATGAAAACGGCGGCCAAGAATGGGACCGCCGCTCCCAGGAATGACCCCCCCCCGCCTTTTGATGTGGAGGCCCTACAGAGGGCCATCATCGTATCGGTTGGTACGCTGGTGGACGCCCGCTTAGCGGCGTTGGAGGACCGTCTTCCTCCACCAAGGATTGTCCGACCGCCGCTGGCGGGCGATAGGAAGAAGAAAGGGGGTTCCGACCCCTCTTCAGGATCTGCTTCAACCCCCGCTCCCGCGGAGGTGATGATGGTGGACGAAAGGGTGGAAAAGGCTCCACCCCCGCCTCCGAAGGCTGGGACGTCTCGCCAGCCGCCGAAAAAGGTGGGGTCTGCGGGCCCCTCGTCTGCTGGTACCAAGGAGTTCCCCTCTCTGAGGGCTCCGAGGTCCCAGATTAAGGGGTTTTCTGCCCCCGTTGAGAGTAGTGCCCCCCCACGGACAATGAGTGGACCGTGGTGGAGGGGGGGCGAAAAGGTAGGAGTAAAGGGAAGGGAGCGGGCAGGGGACCGAATGCTTCGGCCCCCCTCCAGTCCACCCAACCCCAAACCCAGCCGCGTTCTTCCGTTCGTGAGGATCGCCGGGGGGAGACACGCCGGGAGCCCCGGCGGGATCGCAGACGAGGCATCCCGGGAAAAATCAGCCCTAAGAGCCTCGTGGAGTCCAAAGCCCCGGTAATTAGGGTCAGCCTATTACCGGAGGCAGTGGAGAAGGGGATGACATACAGCGCCGTCTTCGCTAAGGCAAGAGGCGCTGTTGACGTCGTCGCCCTTGGACTCAGACGGGGGCTCCGCGTGTTGAAATCTGCCAACGACTCCCGGTTGTTGGAGTTCCCGCCCGGCGCCGAGAGCGCGGCACTGGCGGAACAAGTGGCTGGGCGCCTTCAAGGGGCCTTATCCGGGGTGGCGGAGGTCTCCAGACCCGTCAAAAGGAGCGAAATTCGACTCACGGGTCTGGACGACTCGATCACCCCGGAGATGATCGAGGAAGAGGTGGCTCGTATAGGGAATTGCCCCCGCTCCCAAATTAGGGCGGCGAGTATAGGCATTGGTTCGGGGGGTCTGGGCTCGTCCTGGGTGACATGCCCAATCCCGGTGGCGAAGCAATTGGCGGAAGAGGGCTTCCTTCTCATAGGCTTTACCTCGGTCCGAGTGGAGGCCTATGAGAACCGCCAAGTGAGGTGCTACAGGTGTCTCGCCGCCGGGCACTCGACGAGGACGTGCCCAGACGGCCGGGGGGACAGGTCCGACCTGTGTTATCGGTGTGGCAAACCCGGCCACAAACTTAACGAATGCAGGTCGGACAAGGCGCACTGTGTCGTGTGCGCCGAATCGGGGCGAAAGGCGGATCATGTGACGATGTCGAGGCACTGCCACCCCGGCACCGTCCGTCCCAAATTTGTCCCCCCGGCCAGTAGGTCCGGCGCCGTGGTGAGGGAAACAGTGGAGGAATCTCGCATGTCGGATTAATGTCTGTTCGGCATGCGAGATTCCTACAAGGGAATTTGAACCACTCCGCCGGGGCTCAGGACTTGTTCCTGCAGTCGATGGCGGAGTGGAGGATTGGTCCAGCTGTGGTGTCGGAGCCGTACCACATCCCCTCCCAAGATAACTGGGTAGGGGACCTCGACGGCCTGGTGGCGGTGGTGGCTAGGTTAGGTTCTAGCCCCCCTCTCATTCCTATTGAGAAGGGACGGGGTTATGCGGTGGCGGGTTGGGGAGAGTACACCGTCATTGGGGTGTACTTCTCCCCGAACCGATCCCTGGCGGAGTTCGAGACGTTCTTGGACTCCGTCAGGGCCGCCGTGGTTAGGCAGTCGCCGAGGGCAACATTCGTCCTCGGCGACTTTAATGCTAAATCCCGTTCCTGGGGGAACACCGCCACTAACGCGCGGGTAGTCTCGTGGAAACGTGGGCCCTTCAAAGTGGTCTGTCGATCCTCAACAGAGGGTCGGTCCATACCTGCGTGCGATCGCAGGGTGGATCAGTTGTGGATTTGTCGTTCGCAACCCATGCGATCGCACGCAGGGTTGTAAATTGGAAAGTTGAGGAGGAGGTGGAGACACTGTCGGACCATCGGTACGTAAAGTTCGAAGTCTCCCCTCCTCCTAGGACGACAGACCCCCCACGTAGCCACGGGCATTTCCCGCGCTGGGCCGTCAGCCGGCTGGATCCCCAGCTGGCTGTTGAGACGGCGGTCGTCGAGGGCTGGACCAATCCGGTGGATGGCGGAACTCCGGAGGAATTGGCGGAGCGCATGCGCAGATCTCTGGGAAGGGTCTGCGATGCCTCCATGCCACGGTCGCGCCGACGCATGCAGCGGCCAGGCGTCCACTGGTGGACTGCGGAGATCGGTGCCCTGCGAGAGGCAGCTCAGAGGTTACACCGATCTCTAAAGCGCTGCAGGCGTCGGTTTCCTCCGGAGTTGGTGGAGGAGCTCAGGTTGGCGGAGGAGTATCGGGCTGCCAGGAAGGCCCTTCAGCTGGCAATCAGCCAGTCGAAGGCCCGGGCTAGGGAAGAGTGGTTGGAGTCACTAGATAGGGACCCCTGGGGACGTCCGTATCAGGCAGCACGGAAAAAGTTGCGTGCCTTCTCGGCGCCGATAACGGAGTCCCTACCTGACGGGGTCCTCGATAGGGTGATCGACGGTCTCTTCCCAGACCCGGGAGTCCATACTCCTCCTGTTATGGATCCTCCACCAGGAATTGTTGCCTCTGAGACGGAACCTCCCCCCGTCTCAGAGGAGGAGCTCGAGACGGCCCTGGACCGTCTCCGGGGCCGTCGGACGGCACCGGGACCGGATGGGGTCCCCGGCCGGGCCCTCTTCCTGGCCGCCAAACATCTCGGCGGCCAGCTTCGGGGACTGTATGACGCTTGTATCATGTCAGGCGTGTTCCCGAAGCCATGGAAGGAGGGCCGGCTGTGCCTGCTCCCGAAGGAAGGCCGCCCCCCAGGAGATCCCTCTGCATACAGGCCCATCGTGTTGCTTGACGAGGTGGCCAAAGTTTTTGAAAAGATTTTGGCGATTCGCCTCGTCAGGCACCTGAATGAAGTTGGGCCTGGCCTCTCTGAGGCGCAGTTCGGATTCCGCGCAGGGCGTTCCACACTGGACGCCCTGAGCGCGTTGAAGCGCCTCACGAGAGAGGCAGAGGAGATCGAGGAGTCTGTCCTGGTGGTATCGCTCGACATCGCGAATGCCTTCAACAGCCTCCCCTTTGAAACCATCGTTGAGGCACTCCGGTTCCAAGGAGTGCCTCCGTATTTGATGAGGCTGTTGGAGGCATACCTCCAGGACAGGTTCGTCCTCTGGGAGGGCGGCTCTGGCCAGATTGCTGGGCGACGACGTGTGGCATGCGGTGTTCCACAGGGATCGGTTCTGGGTCCGATCCTGTGGAACATCGGATATGACTGGCTTCTCAGACAGCCAGTCCTACCCGGGATGGGGGTTATCTGTTATGCCGATGATACCCTCATCTCGGCCCGGGGTGGTACCTACGAGGAGTCCGTGGAGCTGGCCAACGCAGCCACTGCGTTGGTGGTTGACAGGGTGGAGAGACTGGGCCTCAGGGTCTCCGCAGAAAAGTCGGAGGCCCTGATGTTCCACGGACGCCGTAGACGGGCGCCCCGGGGTTCCAGCGTCGTCGTCCAGGGAGTGGCAGTGGCGGTCGAGGCCCAGATGAAGTATCTGGGCCTCACACTTGATGGAAAGTGGAATTTCGGGGCCCACTTCGATCAATTGGCCCCGAAATTGTTGAGGGCCGCCGCTGCCCTGGCCAGACTCCTGCCAAATGTGGGAGGGCCAGGCGCGGCCACTAGGAGGCTATATTCGGGTATCCTGCGGAGCATGGCACTGTACGGTGCCCCCGTTTGGAGTGAGGCCCTTCACCGCAAGAATAGGACAGTGCTACGTCGTTGTCAGCGCGTCCTTGCGGTGAGGGCCATTCGGGGCTACCGTACAGTGTCCTGGACAGCGTCCACTCTCCTGGCGGGCGATCCGCCTTGGGAGTTGCAAGCGGAGACGCTCGCTAGGGTGTACCGTTACCGGCAGGATGCCCGAGAGAGAGGCCTTAGGCCGTGCCTGGCGGAGGTTAGGAAGGTCAGGGCCGACGCGACCGCGGCCCTGATGCTAAAGTGGGAGGAGGACCTGAGGTCCCCAGTGGCTAGTTTCGCGACGGTGGAGGCAGTCCGCCCCCACCTGTCGCGTTGGGTCTCCCGCACTAGGGGGACCCTAACGTACAGGATGGTGCAGATACTTACCGGGCATGGCTGTTTCGGTAAGTATCTGCATCAGGTTGCGGGCCGGGAATCTTCACCGGAGTGCAAAGAATGCGGCGCACCCCTGGACACAGCGGTCCACACGCTGGTAGAGTGCGCCACCTGGGGACCTCAGCGTCATGAATTAGAAATGGTGGTTGGCCAGTCGACTCGCTCCCGACAGCAGTAACAGCTATGCTGCGGAGCGACGACTGTTGGGCGGCGGTGGCCTCCTTCTGTGAAGCGGTCATGCTCCAGAAGGAGGCCGCCGAGAGGGCAAGGGAGGAGGATGCGCTAGCGGACCCAATCCGCAGGCGGCGTACAGGCCGCCGCCAGCGCATGTACGCTCACCTCCTCCCACCCTAAGGAGCCATTAGTAGGGGCCCGTGAGTCCGGGGGCACTCACGGGACTTCCCCCCCTACTGGTGAAGAGGGTGGTCCACCCCGAGGGCCACCCTGGGATTCGTCATGCGTAGGGGCGTCACAGTAGTGTACCTATGGTCTATATCCTGTGACGCCCCGTAAAAGCGCGAGGAATAAGGGGCGCAGGTTAGGTTTAGTGGGTAGTCTGGCGGTCCTCGTCTCGCGACTGCTTCGCCGCGTCGCGAAATATGCGCGGAGAAGCCGACCGCCAGGAGTCCCACACACCCCTCGGACAACCCCCCCCCGGGCCCGAGGCAGTGTCGCAAGAAAAGACATTCCCCCTGCGTTATCAAAAAAAAAAAAAAAAAAAAAAGGTTAGGTTAGGTTAGGTTAGGTTAGGTTAGGTTTTTTTTTTTTTTTTTTTTTTTTTTTTTTTTTTTTTCCGCTTTCTCCCAGGCGTACAAGATTGCCTAGGTGTGGATCTTTATTTTAAACTTACTACTATAGAAATTTCTTTCTCCTATTCGTACAATTTAGCTACCCTATCTATCTACCTATTCGTTGATTAGCTAAAGGTAAATAATTTTATTGCAAGTTATTGGGGATGGATTGGTAATGATTGGGTGGTTGGAATGTGTGACTGGACATAAAAGGTATAAAAGTTGGGTTGAGTTGGTTAAGGTTGGGTTGGGTTGGGAGGTGTTGGGAATTGTGTTTATACTTTATTTATTCGCCGAATTTACATTTTTTACTTATTTATCTAATTACAATGTTATATACTATTTAATATTTTTACATTTTATGTTACCGAGAAGTCTTTTGCCAAATTATAGTATATTTTTAATTTTACAATTTTGTTGTAGTAGATACATCTTAGAGGTAGTCACACTGTACGTTTCTATAATTAGGCTATTTATATAGACAAGGACAATCTTTCATAGGGGTTTGTATTGTATACTTAATGCTATGTTTATTTACTTATATACTACTTCTTAATTGTTGGTACTACTAATCTTATATATAAATATATAGTTAGAGTGCCTTATTTTAATACAGTTTATTTATTACTATGTTTTGTTATGTCTTGTAATTTTGTGTAGTTTTGTGGTTAATTTTATTACTATCTATTGTAGTTTATAATGTAATGTTCCCCTAATCCCCGAGTACTGTGAGTTTGTGAGTGTTTTACATTGTATTAATTGTGTTCTAATCGTTATGTGTGAATTTGTGTGATCTTGTTGCTTGTGTTGTTGCATGTTGTTTTACTGTATATGTTTACTACAAAAACCCACTTACTTTATAATAATAAAGAAGCTTGTTTCTAAGTGTGTTGTATTGTGTGTGTGTGTTATAATTTGTTTGTTAATTTATGTAGTTATTGTTAGTTGAGATGTTTATACAGTGTTGGTATTGTTTACTCTGGGGTGTTTACTTGTGGTTGTCTGTGTTTTTATATTATTGTTTAGTGTTAGTCCAGTACTCGGGTCCATCAGTGCTTACTGGTCGCCAATATAAGTGGTGTGGAGTTATGTGTCCCCTAGAAGGGTGGCCTCATTATGCCGACACGGCCACCCGTTCGAAACATGATAGTGGGTCGTTGGCCGCTCCCTACTGCCTGGTGTTATACTTCGAAGATATTGCTAGTTTTATACGATCCTTCTTACGGTAGGTTGCGACTTTCGATCCATTGCTATTATGTTCTCACGGGTGGGGCGTCTAGCTATAGGCAACGGTTGAGCGTGCTATCCACTCCCATCTGGCCCTAACAGGGCACTTATCACTAAAGGAGTTATGTGCAGTATCGCTCCTTCTTTCCCTTGTGCAGTTTGTGCATTTGGGTAGCGTGCCCACCGCTTGCTCTTCACATTCACTTATTACGTGTGGGCCACCGCAGTGGCTGCACACCTCCTGGACTGTTTCCTTGCACATCCTCCTTCCGTGCCCGAAGCCCAGACATAGTGTGCATTGCACGAGTGGCGACCTGTCCGTGACCTGCATCGTACGCATGCCAATCCTAACTGTGCCGGCTTCCGTAAGCTTCTTCCACAAGGTTGGCGTGACCCGGCACACCACCTTGTGGGTTTTTATGTTGCGTCCCCGTATTTTATATGCAATCTCAATCGATGTTTCGACATCTTCCTGGCCCTCAAAAATCGCCCTATTTTGGTTTTTGAGTGCCCGGAGTATATCTTCATCTGTATGCGTTCGGAGGACCCCGCTTATCATTACCAACGGTCTTTTGTTGGTAAGGTCTTCTGTCACTAACTCGGGTCTTTTCTCGGCCAGCTTTCGCCTGACGTTCTGCCGGTCCTCCTCTGTTCTGCAACTTATGATTAGCTTACCTTCTCTGGACTTCCTCATACGCTCGATTTCCAGGCCTCCTTCTGCGGGTCCGATCACCTTCTCTATTTCCGCAGAGATTTCCTCCCTGGATTTATCGGCGTAGTCCAGGCCGCTTTTAATGACGATGGAGTGTAGTGTTCTGTACACTTTGTGAGCCGGAAGATTACCTTCCGGCCTTGTAGCAGCTACACTCGCGTAACTTGGTCGCGGGGCAATCACCTCACTCATGTCGACGCTGTACTTTTGAATAGCCTGCGAGAAGCTATTCATCCTTTCCAGGCTCTCTCGCATGAGTGAGGCGTGCTCTCCCATTCTTAGGACCAAGTCGGCCTTCTCTTTCTCGAAGTCCATGCTTCCTTGCTGAAGCTGCTCCATTGTCTTCTGTTCCCGTCCTTGTATAGTGTCAGTCTGTGTCTCAATGGTTTTCTTAACCATTGCTTGTACGCCTGTTTCACTGCTACCCGAGTTCTTCGTGCGTGTGATTTCCCGGTCCATCTCTTTTATCAGGGCGTACAGTCGATCCAACGCCCCCTGTACGCCCTGTTTTATTTCGGTCTTCAGGTTTCGCGAGTTAGCCAGGTGCTCGTTGGCTTTGTCATAGGATGACTTGGCGTCCTTCATTCTATGACTCTGTCCGACCGCAACTTTGGTGACCTCTGGCGGCGTACGCTTGGTGAATGTTCTGCTCGGCGAAACCTTACTTGGCTTTGCAGCCTCGAACATGGCCGGGACTTTCCTGGATTGGGGGGAGAGAATTTTAAGGTGACCGCCTTCTTCTTCTTTACTTCTGGCGGTTGATGTTGCCTTGAGCTAAGAGGGCTCTCCTGTGCCGGAGGAGTTTTCTGCTCCTCCCGCACTTTTACGGTGTCCGTCCCGGGGCCTGGTGTGTGCTCATGTGCTGAAGGCGGACTACAGATTCCGGCATCATGCATCCCGTCCATGTATAGCCTATATAATCTTGCCTCTTGCTCTCTTGGACTTACTCCCTCCTTTTGCATTTGCAACTTATATTTTGCAAACTGCATCAGGTCTGGTGAGTAGTCATCTTCCTGTTTTGGGGCCCCTCTTACCGGTGTTCTGTACATATTGCTATTCGGGTAGCAGGTGTCTCTTAAAATTAACTATACTATTCAACTTACGCAATAGCGTTAAGTTGAGTGTTAAGTGTATGAATGTGCGTGGATGTGTATGTGCGTGTGTGTTAGATGTTTGTGTGTGTACGAATGTATTGCTTAAATGTATAGTTAATAGGGCACTAAACTATTGTACAATTCGGCTGATGCAATAGCACCAGTCGAGGGTCAATTTAATTAGTCAAAACAATATATTGAACCAGTCAACTTATTACTATTTTTATTTACAGGTGGTCCTGTAACGTGTCAACGTCAGGTTTACACTTAATAATACTGATCCGCTTTCTGTCACAGGTAAAATCCTGGGTCAATGTCTACTTCCACAGGAAGTGGTCAAGAAATAAAAGGCAGATGAGTATTTATTGACAACTTTCTTAAAACTACTTAAACACTATTTGTACACTATACTTAAACTAATATGTTCCGCCAAATTGCGACTTATAACAATTTTTCTTTATTTTTCAGGTCCAGGGGGGAGCAGGATGGGCGCCGGGAGCCGGGAGGTGGACAGATGGAAGCGTCTAGTCTCTACGAGTGTAACGACACCTCGCACGCCGGGATTGGACAAAAGGACAAGGATTTACAGGTAAGTGGAAAATGAGGGGGGAGCTAGAGGGGGGGAGGGGGGTTAAATCGACAGGTCTCGTCGCGCCGAGTTGAATGATACCAAGCTCGACTATGTTGGCGTTAAAATTGGCTGAGAAACAGGCTTCGAAATTCTGGTCCCCAGAGAGCCGGATGGAATTTCGAAGTTTCAAATCGTTGTTTCTCACTCAATATCAACACCAGAAGACCGAGCTTGGGCTCAAACCTCTCGCCGCGGTGAGATCTGTCGACTGGGTCGAAAAAACAGACTGAAATTTTGCAAAAATTTTGTGGTCCAAAAATGGGCCCAGCGGGTGCTCCTGGTGCTGGGATTTTCTCCTGTGGAAGCCCGAGCCTCCTACGATGGATAGCGGCTGAGAAAAACCAACTTGAAAACTTTCAAGATGGCCGCCGATGAAAGTTTGTACTCGAAAAACTCAGCAACCAGAAGTCCTACTGCGCCCGTGCTTGGGTTCTATGGGGAGCCCCTGGTCTGACCTAGGTCCTAAACCGGTTTTTAGACCTAAAAAATTTTGTCCTAATTTTTTGGCTTGATCCGATAGAACAGGCTAAAATATCACCTACAGTCCAAATCCCAGCCTCCTGCGGTGGGTAACGGCCGAGATATCGGAGTTCAAAAATTTCCAATATGGCGGCCGAGATGTCAGATTCGGGCGAGAAAACGTCGCCACACCCTTGTTTTTGGTCCGATTTGGCTCGGACTTGGACTGCTGTGTTGCCCTTGGTCTTCTGCACCCCGAGGGGGGGTTAGTTAAAACTAAAAATAAAGTGCCTGTTTAAGAGGCTGGTCCGATGCAGAAGCCCTGCCTAATGATAGCCTTCGAAACCCCGAAGCGCTAAGTCCAAAAATGACCAAGTTATGACGATTTTTAAAAATTCAAGATGGCGTCCGAGTTTCGCCGAAAAACATCAACCCTCGATTTCTCGGGCCCCTATGGGTCGAATCTAATCGAGCTTGGGCTCAAATTAAAGCCCTCGGCGAGATCTAGCTTAAGGCTATACTAGAATTATTTTAAAATCTATATATATTTATTTATTTACAATTTAAGCCAAAAAATAACTTATCTCAGAAAGTATAAGTCCTAAAATTACCAAAAAATATGCTACTTGTAGGCCAAAATGGTCTCTATTTTACCCCGAATTTAGTTGAATTTACCCAATAATAAAAACTTATAAAAACTTAAAAATTTTGAAAAAGTCGATTTTTTGAATTTAATTTGAATAATTTTTATTGCAAAAAATTAGGATGTTGTGCGGGCAGATAGAGCAAACTACCGCGCACAATCCTACAGTTTCAGAACCCACGCGTCACTTATACTTTCTGAGATATTCTAATTTCAATTTTAATTTTCTAATATAAAATAACTAAAAACTATAGAACCTAAAATTAATGTGAAGCCGGAAATGAGCTGCTCCTCTTCGGGTCTTGTGGTGGTCCAAACCTCAAATTGCTCACGTCAATAATGACGGAGCAATTTTGAGGTTATGGAGTTGTTTTTTTTGATGTTGACAGGTCCGGGTGAACTCCGATTGCGGCGTGCGAGGCGTCAAACGACGCGTCTCGTCGGTCCCTCGAAGGCCACCGCGGCAGAATTTTGTGTCCAGGTACAAATTTTTGAAATTAAGTCCAAAAAACGAAAAAGTCCGAAAATTTTATGCACTTTTTAATTTTTTCCTCGGTAACTATAAATTTTTCTAAGGTTGTAGCTGGCCAGATTACCTTAGTTTTTGGTGCTTTATCCTTGAGTAATTTTGAATTTAGTGTAAGTCCAAAAGTGACACTTTTCACACCACGTTTTTACAGTTTTTGCACGATATTTTTGCGGTTGGAGTTGGGAAACTGGTGCTTGTATTTTTGCGGGGTGGGGGCAACTGGGCCCCACCAAAGCCGCCACTAAAAAGATAGGGTCCTCGATTTCGTTTCCAAGATATGAATTTTTAAAGTTCTAAAATTTAGTTTTTACCGAATAACTTCTAAGTCCGAATTGGTGGAAACTTGCTTTTTGCATAGGCACCTGCGCCTCACTTTCCCGCACACAACGATATATCGCACGGCACTGTAACTGGGTTAGGTTAGGTTAGGTTAGGTTAGGTTAGGTTAGGTTAGGTTAGGTTAGGTTAGGTTAGGTTAGGTTAGGTTAGGTTAGGTAGGTTAGGTTAGGTTAGGTTAGGTTAGGTTAGGTTAGGTTAGGTTAGGTAGGTTAGGTTAGGTTAGGTTAGGTTAGGTTAGGTTAGGTTAGGTTAGGTTAGGTTAGGTTAGGTTAGGTTAGGTTAGGTTAGGTTAGGTTAGGTTAGGTTAGGTTAGGTTAGGTTAGGTAGGTTAGGTTAGGTTAGGTTAGGTTAGGTTAGGTTAGGTTAGGTTAGGTTAGGTTAGGTTAGTTAGGTTAGGTTAGGTTAGGTTAGGTTAGGTTAGGTTTAGGTTAGGTTAGGTTAGGTTTTTTTTTTTTTTTTTTTTTTTTTTTTTTTTTTTTTTTTTTTTTCTCGTTCCTAGCCCGGGCGTTTCAGGATGTACCCAGGTATTACACAATTCGAATTATGCTATTCTATATATATATATGTTGTAAGAGTGTAGGGTGTGGTGGGATTCTAAATGTTGGTTACGGTTGGTTTAGGTTGGGTTATATTATAAACTTACATATACTAAGTTATATTCATGCTATTTATATATTTAATATGTTTACATATTCGGGTGCCCGCGTTGCCTCCCCCGAGTCAAAATCACCGCTCGGTTTGTGTTTGAGTTGTGCTTTTGGCCCGGGGAAGATGATCAGGCGTCCAGATATGCAATTCCCTACTTTGCCTATTCTGTCATATTATTTATATACTTAATTATATATTATTGTATCTGAGGATGGGAAGGTTGCTAACTCTTTTTATTTCTTTATTAAGTTCAACTTATAACTATTACAGTTTTGCTTTCTTATATATTACCTTATATATTACAATTTTGATGCCAAATTTTGTATTTTATTCTATCATCTATACATATTTTATATACATATGTTTATAGTATAATAACAATTCGGGCCAAATTTATTTATACATGTTCAGTTACTTATAATAGCAGTGTATAACCTGTGTTATCTCTAATTCGTACATCTTCTTAAACTATTTATTTACAAAAGTTCAGAGATTCTCAATCCATTTCTTTCACGTAGTGTGTCTTATTGTAGGTATATTAACTATATGCTAGCTACTTATTAGTAGGTACTGGTAAAATATATAATACTATATATTCCCAGTGCCATTTTATTACAACTTTTTATTATACTAAGGTATTACTACTACTATTTTATGGCTCAACGCATACTGCTTATACCTCATTTCTGTTGTAGATCACCACTACTACCGGACATCAAGGGGATCGTTTCCTACAGAACGTGTCGCCGGAGCCTCTGCGGCCCAAGTCGCTACGTGGTTAGGTTAGGTTAGGTTAGGTTAGGTTAGGTTAGGTTAGGTTAGGTTAGGTTAGGTTAGGTTAGGTTAGGTTAGGTTAGGTTAGGTTTTTTTTTTTTTTTTTTTTTTTTTTTTTTTTTTTTTTTTTAAATGCAGCCGGGCACCCCGTCATAGGTCAAGACAGGGTTTACATTTCTTTTTAAGCTTTTACTGTTTTATTTATTTAAGCTTTAATTGATCTCATAACTACTATATTTATAGCCAAATAATTGTACAAATTGGGAGTTGTTGGTCAAGGTTGGGTTATGTTGGGAATTTGGAGTGCGATGGGAAAGTGATATTAGGTAGGTTTAGAATAGGTATTTGGATGGGAGGGGTAGTTTGCTGCTTTTTATTTCTTTATTTATATCCAATAATCCTAAATTACATTGTTGCTAAACTTATACTATTACATTCGTACTGTTTATTATTTACTTTCTATTTTATTATGTACATTACTAAATTTTGAATTTTGATATTTATACAATGATAACATACTATTACTATTATGTCCTGAATTTTTGCTAGTAGCTATTTCTACATTTTGTTTATATAATTCTCATTTTATTAAGATATGCTACAAGAGCAAGCCTCTTCTGTGTAGATTTTATTTCTTACTTGCTAGTCACAATATATTGCTATTTATACATAATTTTTTGATGCTGCTGGTTAATATAATACAGTATATTACCTCAGCGTCATATTATATACACTGGTGTTTTACAATTAATTGTTGTTGGTCAATATATTTTATTGTGCTTTTTGCTAATTTTTGACATTTTTGTTACAGATAGTCTACACGCGGGTACCTGTTTTCGGTGAGTTATTGTGCTTGTTTTATATGTTATTTGTTATTTATTGTGTGTTGCGCAGGTGAATGTTTTGCAAACTAACTATTTTTACATTAAAAATAGTTATGTTCCGGTGTGTTACGGTGTTCGTTTTAACACGAGTTATTGTCCAAATGTAGTGTTGTTTCTGTTCGTGTGTTATGTTTGTGTGATTTGTCGTGGTGCTTGCATGTGTGTATTTCTCCGACAGGTACCCGTGCCATTCTTATCGCCGTTGGTGAATTTATTTAGAGAGTTCCCCACACTAAACGACGCCGATTGTGTCAGGAGTGTCTTACCGGCCCCACGCACGATAGCGGAGTCGTTGGCCGTTTCTCGTTGTCTGGATTTCTGTGTCAGTGTATAATCCAATTTATTACTGGTTTATGTTCAACGAGAGACGGTTTCCGACCCATTACTATTGTGTTGTGGCCGGCAGCCCCTAACAATATGCGACGGTTGCGCGCACAACTGCGTCCCATCTTATCCTAACTGGACACGTCTCACTAAAAGCATTATGCTCTACGTCAGCTCTTCTTTCTCTGACACAGTTTTTGCACCTTGGCTGCGCGCCAACAGTGTAGTCTGCACACTCACTTCGTGTGTGGGGGCCTCCGCAATGACTGCACATTACCTGGGACTCTACACACAGCTTTTTACCGTGCCCGAATCCCAGGCAAATTGTGCATTGCGTTAACGGCGATCGGTCCGTTACCTGCAATGTTTGCAGGTCGATTCTTACGGTTCCGGTGTCAATCAGCCTTCTCCAAAGGGGTGGGGCTACCTTTAATACCACTCTGTGCGTATTCGGGTTCCTTCCTCTGATCTTGTACGCGACCTCCATGGTGTCGTCTCCCTCTCCCAGGCCCTCGAAAATCAGATTATTCTGGTTTCTTAGGGCCCGGAAGAGGTCGCCGTCATCATGCGTTCTTAGTACTCCCGTTATCATTATCATTGGTTGTTTATTGATAATGTCTTCTGCCAGTAGCCCAGTTTTTTCCGTACTTAACTTGCACTTTAGTTTCTCCCTTTCTTCTTCTGTTCTACAGCTGATGATCACCTTACCGTCCCTTGCCTTTCTGACCCTTTCGATTTCCACCCCCCCTTCTTTGGCGTTTAACGCCTGTCTAACCTCCTTGAGGGTGTCATCAGCCAAAAGGTGTCCTTTTTTACTAGTTATGGCTACTGAGTGCAGCGTCCTATAGGCCAGGGGATTATCCCCTGGCTTTTTGGCCGCCACACTCGCGTAGCTCACTCTCGGGATACTTGCCTCGCTCATACTAGCACTGTATTTGAGAATAACTTGTTCCAAGTTATCCATTCTCTCCAGGCTTTTCTGGATGAGCTCGGCCTGTTGTTGCATTTGCTTCTCAAATGCGTCCCGGTCCTCTTCTGGTCTTCCTTTTCCTTCTTTGCTTTCCTGTGCTTGCTCCTGTGTTTGGACTTGCGTTTGTGCGTCCTTACACATCTTATTTATTGTGCCCGGCATTGTACCCGCTTCGGCCGTCTGAGGCTCCTTCAACGCCCTGTCCATCTCTTTTATCAGGGCGTACAGTCGGTCTAACGCCCCCTGCACGCCCTGTTTTATCTCGGTCTTCAGGTTTCTCGAGTTTGCCAGATATTCATTTGCTTTGTCATAGGATGTCTTGGCATCTTTCATCCTATGACTTTGTCCGGCCGCATTTTTGGTGACTTCTGGCGGCGTGCGTTTTGTAAAAGTTCTACCCGGCGAAACCTGATTTACTCTTGTTGTTGTTGCCTCGGCAATGGGCGGTGTCTTCTTAGTAGGCGGGGGAGGGGGAGAGAACTTTAATGTCACTGCTCTCTTTTTAGCCTGATACTGCCTAGTGCTAATAGGACTCGTCGGTGTTGGGGGCGTTTTTTCCTCTTCCCGCACCTTTATGGTTTCCGTCCAAGGTCCTGGAGTTTCTTCATGTGCTGACGGTGGGGTGTAGAGACCGTATATGTGCTTTATCTCTTTATATGTTTGCTTACTTATCTTTTCGAATTCCGGTCCTGTCCTAGGGATTCCTTTTCTATCAGCTATAGCTTTTGCCTTTCTCGTGCTTCTTCCCTAGCTCCTGGCGGCAGTAGACATGGGTTATACTTCATTGCCCCTCTCGACGGCGTTCTATACATTTTCCAGGTATCTCGGGTATTTGTGATAAGATTGTATTATTAGTCAGCTTGCGCTAGAGCGTTTTGCTGAGTGTTGAGTGTACTTGTACGTGTTTGGGTGTGTGTGTAATGTGTGTTTTGTACAGTGTTATAGGGCTCCTACAGTTGTTAATCTAATTAACTAGGCGCAAAAGCACCTAGTCGAGTGTCAACGCAATAAAATAAATAAATAAAACACAACAGATGTTGAACCAGTCAATCTTATACTAATCTAACTTATACTACTTTATCTTACAGGTCCTCCTGCTGTCCAAATCAAAAGTCAACTTGTCAACAGATAAGTACTTACAATATAGTTACTTTGCCAATGTGGCAGAATCTGGTCAATAACTTACAAACTATTGTTTTATTACAACCTTACTCTACTTATATACTAGGTTTGTTCTGCTCAAAACTAATCCTAACTTTTTTGTTTCAGATCCAGGGGAGGAGCGGGAAGGCGCCGGGAGCCGGGAGGTGGACAGATCGACGCGTCTCTTCTCTGCAAGTTCAACGAGCCCTCGCGCACCAGAAACGGACAAAAGGACAAGGAATTACAGGTAAGTGGAAATTGGGGGGGGAGCTAGAGGGGGGAGGGGGGGTAGATCGATAGATCTAGTCGGTCCGAGTTGGATGATACCAAACTCGACTATGTTAACCTTGAAATTGGCTGAGAAACAGCCTGCGAAGTTTTGTCCCCAAAGAGCCGGATGAAACTTCGCAGTTTTCAAATCGTTATTTCTCACTCAATATCAAGGCTAGAAGCTCGAGCTTGGGCTCAAACCTCTTGGCTCGCCTAGATCTATCGATTGGGTCTAAAAAACAGTCTGAAATTTTTGAAAAATTTTATTAGCCAAAAATGGGTCCAGCAGATACTCCTGGAGCTGAGGTTTCCTCTCGTGGTAGCCCGATCGTCCTACGACGAATAGCGGCTGAGATATCTACTCTTGAAAATTACCAAGATGGCCGCCGACAAAAGTTTGTACTCAGAAAACTCAGCAGCCAGTGGTCCTACGGTGCCCGTGGTTGGGTTCACTGGGAAGCCCCTGGTCTGTTCTAGGTCTTAAACCTATTTTTAAGCGTCAAAATTTTTGGTCCTATTTTCCAGCTTTATCCTATGCAGTAGGCTATTCTATCACCTCCAGTCCAAGTCCCGACTTCCTACGGTGGGTAACGGCCGAGATATTGGTCTTCAAAGATTTCCAAGATGGCGGCCGGTCTGTCAAGTTAAGGCGAGAAATCTTCGCCACACCCTTGTTTTTAGTCCGATTTCGTCCGGACTTGGACTGTTGTGTTGCCCGTCAGGTTCTGCACCCCGCCTGGGGGGGGGTTTGCACAAAAAATTTTTGACCTATTTTTCACGCTAGTGCGATGCAGAAGCCTGGTCCGATGCTAACGATCAAAATCCCGCCGCTCTACGACCAATAATGGCCGAGATATCCTGGTTTTAATAAAAACAAGATGGCGTCGGTCTTTGACCGAAAAACACAAAAATTTAATTTCTCAGGCCCCTATGGGCCAAAACCGATCGAGCTTGGGCTCAAATTGAAGGTCTCGGCGAGATCTGACCGCTTCGCTGTCTACCTATTATCTAAAACTTATATCTATCTATTTATTTAGGTTTTTAAGCTAAAAAATCGATATCTCAGGAAGTATAAGTCCAAAAAATTCCAAAAAATTATCAAATTATGCCAAAAAGTTTGCTCTATATTACCCCGAATTTTGCTGAATTTACCCCAATACTAAAAACTTATAAAAATTTGAAAAATTTAAAATTTACGGTTTATTGAATTTTAATAAATATTTTCCCTAGACGAAAAATCTAATTCTTGTGCGGGCAGGTAGAGCCGGCTGCCGCGCACGATTCTACAATTTTGAAACCCACGCGCCACTTATACTTTCCGAGATATTGAGGAAACAAGTTTTATTTTCTAATATAAAATAACTTAAAGCTATTATACTTAAAATTATTCTGACGCTGGATTTGAGCTGCTCCTTGTGTTGTCTTCAAATGGTCCCAACCTAAAAACGCTCACATCAATATTGACGGAGCAATTTTTAGGTTAGGAACTTGTTTTTCTTACGTTTGCACAGCCGGGTCTTCACAGATGGGGACGAGTGGGGCGTCAAACGACGCGTCTCCGCAAGCCCCAGGTGGCTACCGTGGCACTTTTTTGTGTCCTGAAGAGATTTTTCGACTTAAGGTCGAAAAACCAAAAAGTCCGAAAAATTTTTCCACTTTTTAATTTTTTATGAAGTAACTATGCACTTTTCTAAGATAGTATCTGGCACGTTTTACTCACTTTTTGACGCCTTATCGATGGGTAATTTTTAATTTTGAAAAAGTCCAAAATTGCCAGTTTTCGGTCCACGTTTTTTGACTTCCGGTTTAATTTCTTGCTGGTTCGAGTTGGAATCCGGACGCTGATATTTTTGCTGGGTGGGGGCACCAGAGCCCCACCAAAGCCGCCAATAAAAATGGGGTGTCGTCGATTCCGTTTCAGAGTTATAATTTTTCAAAGTTTCAAATTTACGTTTTTTCCTTATAACTTTTCGGTTCGAATTGCTTCGTTTCCGATTTTTGCATAGGCACCTGCGCCTCACTTTAACGCACAATTTGATACTAAACTCGACACTGTACGGTTAGAAAAACCTATTATTTCGAATTTTTTCCCGCGGAGCGGATCTCAAATCGACTGCTCTGGGTCGCGTTTCGAGCAGAACTGGTTAGGTTAGGTAGGTTAGGTTAGGTTAGGTTAGGTGGTTAGGTTAGGTAGGTTAGGTTAGGTTTAGGTTAGGTTAGGTTAGGTTAGGTTAGGTTAGTTAGGTTAGGTTAGGTTAGGTTAGGTAGGTTAGGTTAGGTTAGGTTAGGTTAGGTTAGGTTAGGTTAGGTTAGGTTAGGTTAGGTAGGTTAGGTTAGGTTAGGTTAGGTTAGGTTAGGTTAGGTTAGGTTAGGTTAGGTTAGGTTAGGTTAGGTTAGGTTAGGTTAGGTTAGGTTAGGTTAGGTTAGGTTAGGTTAGGTTAGGTTAGGTTAGGGTTAGGTTAGGTTAGGTTAGGTTAGGTTAGGTTAGGTTAGGTTAGGTTAGGTTAGGTTAGGTTAGGTTAGGTTAGGTTAGGTTAGGTTAGGTTAGGTTAGGTTAGGTTAGGTTAGGTTTAGGTTAGGTTAGGTTTTTTTTTTTTTTTTTTTTTTTTTTTTTTTTTTTTTTTTTTTTTTTCTCGTTCCTAGCCCGGGCGATTCAGGATATACCCAGGTATGCTACTGAACTATTTATACTATTATATATATATATATGTTGAAAGGGGTTTGGGTTTGTTGGGATTCTGGTGGATGTTGGCTATGGTTGGTTTTGGTTGGTTCATATTATATACTTACTTATACTAAATAAATGTTTCGCTTATACATATTTAACAACTATATATATATGAGCACCCGCGTTGCCTTTCCCGAGTCAGAACTCCAGCCCGGTGTGTGTTTGAGCTGGCGGTTTTGGCCCAGGGAAGATGATCAGGCGTCCAGACATATATTTTCCCTATTTGCCTAATCTGATACTATAATATAATATTTATACTTACTTATATGTGTGCATATATAAGGATGGGAAGGTTCAGACTGTTTTTTTTTTTTTATTGTCTTTATTATATAAACTTAATGCTATTACAATTTTTGTTTCTTAATATTATACAATTTTGTTGCCAAATATTTAATACATTATTTATATATACATTTATACTACACATTACAATTTTGAATCCGAATCTAGTTTCTATACATATTTACTTATTTAAATACAACAGTAGATTGCCTGTTTTATGTTTCTAATTTTACGCTTTATTTGAAGTTTTATTT
Organism: Dendrolimus punctatus; assembly: GCA_012273795.1. Classification (NCBI taxonomy): domain Eukaryota; kingdom Metazoa; phylum Arthropoda; class Insecta; order Lepidoptera; family Lasiocampidae; genus Dendrolimus; species Dendrolimus punctatus. The sequence continues at coordinate 9,779 of CM022549.1, read as the reverse complement.
TTCCTATTTACAGGGTTTACTCTTCCTTACTTTCACGTGTTGTGAGTCTAATTTTTAGAATATTAACTATATGCTACCTTACTTATTGCTAGATACTGCTGAAATATATAATAATATTATATATTCACAGTGTCATTTATATACATTTTTATTGTACTAAAGTTAATTATTACTCCTATTTTGTGGCTCAACGCATATTGTTTATAACTCTGTTTTCTGTTGTAGATCACAACTACGACCGGATATCCACGGGATCATTCCCTACGGAGCGGATCGCCGGAGCCTTTGCAGCCCAGCTCGCTACGTGAGGTCTTGTGTAAGTTGTGTGTTTCTAAATTGTGGATGAAGTGTATGTTTTTGTGTTGTGTGTTAGCGCATGTGTGTGTGTTTGCATGACTGCGTGTACTTATATGAGGGTAGATTGTTTAATTGTTTATAGCTGTGTTTTGTTTTATTTGTGTTTTAATGCATGTGTGTTATACTTAGAACCGCTGATTTTTTACTACAAAAAATTTGCTGGTTTCTTTATGTCTGATTATGTTGTGTTTGCTTGTGTATCCGTTGAATGTAGCTTGTATTATGTGTGTGTTTATGTTTGTATGATCCCCATGTATCCGGTTCCTTCTTATGCTAAGGTACGCCGCTCTAGTGGTGTTCTCTGTGTAGATCGTCGTCTAGTGCTAGATACTATTCTGGGGGTTCCACGCACGATAGCGGGGTTGTAGGCCATGCATTGTTGCTTGGTTCAGTATGTAAAAATTACCGTTTGGCAGTTGTTTTCTTGCAGCAAGGTATGACTTCCAACCCATTACTATTGTGTTGTTACCCCCAGGGCATCTAGCAATAGGCGACGGTTGCACGGATGATCTTATCCCAGCGCGCCCTCACTGGACATTTCCCGCTGAATGCGTTGTGTGATACGTCATCCCTCTTCTCTCGGGTACAATTAATACAAGCTGGCTTTGTGCCCACTACTTGTGCCTCGCATTCAGACCGCATGTGAGGGCCACCACAATGACTGCACATTTCCTCAGTCTCTCGGCACTGCTTTCTGCCATGCCCGAAACCGAGGCATATCGTGCATTGTGTGAGCGGCGACCTATCCACGACCTGCAACACTTGCAAGTCTACTCTTACTATGCCTTCCTCTGTAAATCTCTTCCATAAGGCCGGTGTAACTCTAAGTATCACCTTATTGGTGTGCGGGTTTCTTCCTCTTATTTTGTACGCGACTTCCATACAGTTGCCGTCCTCCTCCAGACCCTCGAAAATCAGAGGATTCTGATTTCTTAGGGCCCGGAACAGGTCGTCATCTGTATGGCTCCTTAGAACGCCGGTTATCATCACTAACGGTCTCTTGTTAGTGATGTCTTCTGCTACTAGTGCTGCCTTCTTCTGCTTAAGCCTAAGCTTGAGCTTTTCTCTGTCATCTACCGTTCTGCAGCTCACTATTACCCGTCCATCCTTGGCCTTACGGACTCGCTCCACGTCCACCCCCCCGTCTTTGGCATCGAGTGCTTCTCTCAAATCCTTGAGGGTGTCGTCTCCGGAGCGGTTTTCTCTGGCGTTGGTAATCGCCACGGAGTGTAGCGTTCTGTAAGTCGGCGGTTTAATCCCCGTCCTTATTGCCGCCACACTCGCGTAACTCGCTTTGGGAGCAACAACCTCGCTCATACTTGCACTGTTCTTCTCAATAACTTGTTGCAAGTTATTGATCTTCTCCATGCTCTTTTGTATGAGCGAGGTGTGCTCCTCCAATTTCGCCAGTATTATATCCTTCTGTTCTGTTGTCTCTTCTGATTTCTCGACCTGAGTGGGACCCTGTATTGCGCATTGTATTTGTATATCCCGTACAATTTTCTCGCCCGGGGCCTTCCCCTTTATTTCATGCAACTCAATGAGTGCTTCCCCAAGGTCCTTATCGCAGTAACAAAGCAGAGCGTATAGACGTTTTACCGCATACGCCACGCTCTGCTTTATCTCTGTCTTCAGATTTTTCGAATTATTGAGGTGCTCCGTCGATGCATCCAGCTGTTCTTTGGCCTCAAACAACCTGTCGAATCTTTTATTGTGCATCGGGTTATTCGTGCTTGCCACTTTTTTAGGGACCTCTGGTGGCGGAGTTCTCTTTGTAAAAGTTTTGTTCATTGCAGGTTGTTTGCTTGGGCCAGCTGGGGGCTGTGCAGCCGCCTGTGGGACCTTTTTCGGGGGCGGGGAGAATTTTAAGGTTACCACCTTCTTCTTTGCTTGAGGCTCCAGCTTACCACGCGATGTTGTTGGGCTGGGGCTGAGGGATGTGACGGATCGACTACTGTCTGCGTCGACATCCACGGAAGCAGTTGGTTTTTGCTTCGCTGGTGTTCTAAACATTGTGGAAGGTGGTGTGTATATGTGTTAGTGTATGCGCGGTACCTATACTAATCGACTTGCGCAATAGCACGAAGTCGAAGGGTCAATTCAATAAAATAAATAGAACAATATATATTGAGCCAGTCAAAAATAATATAAAGTAAACAACAGTTTATTGGTCAAATATTTTACAAGTCCTTAAAACTAACTTAACTAATTACAATTATGTTTTTCAGGTACCCCCAAGGAGGCGCCGGGCGTCAAAGGAAGAATGGGAAGCAGGAAGGATGAAGTAAGTGTAAGGTAAGTTTTTTATTTAGCGTGTGTGAAAGGTAAGTGTGTTAGGAGTGTTTGTTTGGTGCTTGTGTGTGTATTTCGCAAGTTTGTTTAGTAAGGTAAGTGAGGTGAGTAAGGTAAGTATGTAAAGTACTCGAGGTAAGTACCTCGAGTACGTGTGTGTATGTGTGTGGGTGCGAGAGTGATGAATGTAATGTGTTTCTGTGAGGTGAGTGAGGTAAGTGACTGAAATGGACCAATCTGCCGGGCCCAGATTGTCGGTCTCGGCGAGCCGAACTCGGCAATACCAAACTCGGCTATCCCAAGACCGACAACAGCTGAGTTACAAGCAGATTAGTTCGGGGGGGGAGGTAGGGTGCGGGAGGGGGTTCCTGTGGGTAGAGCTTGAGCTCCCAAACAAAATGAGCCCAAGGTCGAGTATCCTAAGTACAATGCTAGCCTACTAGCGAAGTTCTAAAGTTTCCGAAAAATTTTGAAAAATCAGCCTAAATTTTAGAACTTACGTTATCTCGTCAAATATTGCTCCAAATGGGGCGTGTTTGGGCTCGTTGGGTTGGGCGTGTCAAACTCCACCCGAATCCGGTCTAAAAATTTTGTCAAATTAGGTGCTGTTTTTATTGGCTGGACCGACGGCGGGGGAGCTGGGCTTGGCAACAAATCAAACCGCAACTCCGTGCGACCAATAACAGCGAAGATATAGCCACTTGAAGTTTTCCAATATGGCGGACCAACTGTCAAAAACAAACTTCAAGGCCTTATATCTCAGGCACTATTTACCCCAGAACCCTGATCTTTGGGTTTATTTAGATGCAAATGGGGTCTTCTTTCCGCCTAGGCAAAAATCCAGGCTCAAAATTTAGTCGTGAGATTTCCGGGTTTTTAGGCCCGGAAACGATAGTCCTAAAGGAGCAGGTGTAAATAAAGAAAACCCCGATCTCGTAGGGCAAGTAGTTCCCGAGATATCCTAAGTTAAAAATTTCTAAGATGGCCGCCGAACTGTCAAAGTCCGGCGAGAAATGGCCGTATCTTGGTCAATTCTGGACCGATTCGTCCCGGATTTGGACTGGGATAATGCCCAGTATGTCCTACACCACGCCTCAGGGGGGGTTTGTGTCAAAAAATTTGACCCTATTTTATGGTCCGAGCGTGTCGAGTATGTCTAGGCAACAACAGTGTCCAAAACCCCGTCGCTGTGAGAGGTATAATAACCGAGATATCGGAAAAAGAAAAATTTCCAAGATGGCGGAGCCCTTGGCCAAAAGGTCGGAAAAAGTTGTATCTCGGTAAATACCGGTCCGATTCCGCCGATCTTGGATTCTGGTGGAAGGTCTCGACGAGTCCTGGACGATGCTGCAGTCGGAACTATGCTAACTTATATATATATTTATATTTTTACAAAAAACACTTTAAAATTCAATATCTCCGTGAGTATTAGCGCAAAAATTTCCAAAAAATTACCAAAATTAGCCTAAAATGTTGCTCTATTGGACTCTAAATTAAAATAATTTTTTCCAATATAAAAGATTGGAAAAAAGTTAAAAATTTCGAATTTTCCGGTTTTTGAATTTTTTCCCAAGTTTTTTACTTGGGAGAAAAATGGGTTTTGGTACGGCTGGATAGAGCTATCCAGCGCGCACAATGCTACAATTTCAAAACCCACGCGCTCTTAATATTCGCGAAGATATTAAGGGTCAAACTTATATATTCTAATTAAAAATAACTTAAAACTATCTATTCTAAAATTCTGTTCTAACCGGATTCGCGCCGTCCTCTTGATGGTCTTCAATACCTCCTAACCTCGACTCAATCGCTCCAGTAATTCCGGAGCAATTTCGAGGTTAGGAAGTTGTTTTTTTGTCCCGGGCCGCTCCTGGTATGGTCCGATGTCCAAGAGTGCGGTGTCAGACGACGCGTCTCTTGAAAGTCTTCGTGGCTACCGTGCCACTTTTTTGAGCCTCGAACAAATTTTTCGACTTATGGCCGAAAAACAAAAAACTTGAAATTTTTTTACCAGTTTTTAATTTTTTAAAAATTTTTTAAAGAGAATTCTAAGGTTGTATCTGGCGGGAATAACTAAGTTTTTGGTGCTCTATTGAACCGCTATTTTTAATTTTAAAAATGTCTAATAATGGA